>OX454421.1:31327006-31927006 GCA_949715475.1 Microchrysa polita
TTCCGTCTACCGCCAAGCGCTGCGAAACAACCAATTTGCGGGTGCTCCTACTGGCGACAATTTCCGCTGCCATACGGGAGTTTCAAGCCTCTTCGGGGCGGACCACACCCGTTTTTCAGCGAGAAACGGCCAAGAGTTGCCACAAACCCCTCCATGGCAAGAGCTCTGAAGGTTCGTTGCAGGAGGGTAGTGTATGTGTGTGGAAGTGTTCTATGTGTTTTTTTCGTCAAATTGGGAGCATTTTGTCTCAGCGCGGTTGCTTTCAATTCTATTAATCCGCGCCGGCATCGAAACTAATCCAGGTCCTGATATTTACATCTGTTGTGTATGCAACCGACGTATCTTCGGCAACGCCAGGTCTTTGAGATGTACCTGCTGTAGAGAATGGTGTCATTTTTATTGCTCTGGCTTAAAAAAAATGAGTCAGTATAACAAGTTGTCTTTTGTTGCTCCTGGGTGTCTGAATACGGGTCGGCCCCCAGCCACCCCAGGCTCTAGCTCACAAGCTAATGGTTTACCACCATCTCCGGCAATACAGTGTATTAGATCTTCGTTTCAAGGACGGCACGGCGGAAATGCAAGCTATTGCCGTTAAATGCGGCAATACCAATATCGAACTTATAAGCATTTATGTTCCACAAGCATCCAGCTGTGGATCTGGTTATAAGTTCGATATTGGTCCACTCCTCACAGGATAGGATCCTACTTGGCGACTTTAACGCCCATCACGAACTCTCGCACTCTCTTCTCGGTAATGATGCCAGAGGTATAGATATCGCGACCAAATTAGACCTATCAGACTTCTGCGCACTCAATGGAACGGCGCACGTTTATCAACCACAAAAAGGCAAATTGGGAGGGTTTCACTACGTTCACTACGACGAAGTTCACCGCGCTACCTATTGCAAAAAACACCAGGGAAGCGGAAAAGAATATAAGGAACGTCATTGTCAAAGCGGAGGCTCGCTTCATTCCGGCAGGACGTATCCCCAAAGTTCGGCCATATTTCCCAACTACTGCCGCAAGGTTAGCCGACGATCGGGACAACTTAAGACGCGCAAATCCGGCAGACCCCAGAATTCAGGAGCTAAACTCAGAAATAAATCGACAAGTCAACACCTACAAGAAAGAAAAATGGAACGAGCATCTTGAAAGCTGCGACCTCTCGAAAGGTGTTAGCAAGCTTTGGGCTACAGTCCGCGCCCTGTCACTTCCAACCAAAAACAATGGTAGTGTAGACATCAGATTCGGCAAGAAAACCACCGCAGATCCTAAACTTTGTTCGAGCTTGTTCAATAAGCAATTTATTGAACATCCCAAGACCAAGTCGCTCAACTGCAAAATAAAAAGAAGCGTTTGTCATCCCTGAATTTTGGATAAAGAGTCGAATTACCCCATTCTAAAACCCGGCAAAAGCGCAAAACTCGCCGATTCCTACTGTCCAATCACGATTTTATCACCCGTTGCAAAGAAGCTCATCCACCCCACCCTTGTATCACATGCTGAGCTAGCTTCTCACCTTCATGGCTTCAGGAAGATGCATAGTACTACAACAGCTCTGGATCTGATCACCCATCACATCCATAATGGCCTCAACCAGACACAGCCCTGTGACAGAACTGTCCTAGTGGCACTTGACTTGTCGAAAGCCTTCGACACGGTTATCCACTCTGCACTGTTGGCAGACCTCCTTAATATGCATGTTCCTACACAAGAGGTTAGAAGGATTGCCAACTATCCAGCTGGGAGGCAATCCTTTACCGAGTTTCGTGGCAGTTGTTCAAAGCATAGGAAAATTAAGCAGGGAGTTCCACAAGGTAGCGTACTCTCTCCTACATTGTTCAACATCTACCTGTCGATACTTCCAACACCCCCGGAAGGTATCGAACTAATTTCCTATGCAGGCGATTGCACCGTACTCGCCACGGGGAATGATTTAAATGGCATGTGTGCTCGATTAAATGACTATATTGAGAAACTGGTGGAGTTTTTCAGTATTCGCAAGCTCGTCATTTCATCGTCAAAATGCACTGCAACACTTCTCACCACCTGGACGCAGGAATTTTCGGAGGAGCCTAGGATCCGTATGGGTAGACGTTGTTCCTACTGTTACTAACCCCAAAATCCTTGGTGTCTATCTAGACACCATGATGAAGTCGAAAACCCATGTTGAAGACGTAGTCGACAAAATGCACAGTAGAAACAACGTCCTAAAGGCACTAGCCGGGAGTTCCGGGGGCAAGGACAAGGAAACTATGTTGGTCACCTACAAAGCGATAGGTAGAGCAATTTCCAGCTACGCAGCACCGGTATGGTCACAAACCGTTTGTGAAACAAACTGAAACAAGATCCAGACATGCCAAAACGCTGCTCTACGTATCGCTACAGGTTGTCACCTAATGTCGTCCCAAGATTATCTTCATCAAGAAACCAGCATGTTGCCAATACGAGATCACAATCTTCTCCTGTCTTTAAAATATCTAGTCGGTTGCTATCGAGAAAATCACCCAAACCATCATCTCCACGACATGTCAGGAGTGGAATCAGAGATCTCGAGAGAGACGTCCAGGGATACAAACGGGTACCTCCCGATATATTTGATGACACAGCATACCATGCGGCCATCGCAGATATTCACACAACCGTTGTGAATCGGTCGATAGGGAGATTAAGTATGAATAGAATCCTCTCAGCGCCCCCACCACCTATATCACCTGAGGAGACTAGGCTTCCGAGAGCCACAAGAGCGACACTAGCCCAGCTTAGGTCGGGTTTTTGCTAGCACCTCAATTCATACTTATCTGGAATATACCCGGACATTCAGAACATTTGTCCGAGCTGTCGTGGTGCGCCCCATGATGTGGACCACTCGTTCCGATGCCCCGCTGCACCCACTAACCTCACTCCGAGGGCGTTATGGGAAAATCCTATTGCAGCTGCTACGTTCTTGTCGCCTGAGACAATAGGCGAGAACGACGACGAAACATTGAGTACTTCCACAGACATGCACAGCGGTTCACGCATTTCTGCACCGCTACTACAACAACAACCAATTTGGGAGACTGCAGTGGGAAAACGGAAGCGACTATGATTTCAGAATCGTTAATAGGAAGACGAAACCTTTCGACTGCCACTGATTGCGATTGCGACAAGTAAGTTTTAATTTCGGTCTAGTGCCACAGATGTCTTCCGCCAAGCAGCGAAAATCGTATTTTTCGATTAATCGTATTTTTGATTATTCGTATTTTCGATTAATCGTATTTTTGATTAATCGTATTTTCGATTATATAGACCGTTTCATAGGTACAGTGCACATTAAAATCTGCATTCATGCCGAAGCAATTGGTCTGTCTTCTATCTGCCATTTGAATTTTCCTTAAACCAAAACACCATCCTCAAAACAATAGCCGGAAAAACCGATGACCCTGAAGCTTTGACTCTCGAAAATCTCAATCATGACCACAATGTGGAAATTATTAGCTTTTATGTTATTTTTTCCGGCAAACAAAAAATAAAACCTATTCCAAAAGGTCGACCATTATTATTCTTCAATACCGCCGGGATCGAAGTAGCTCATAATCGGAAAGAAAGCCATAAAAACGGAAATCTTCATTTTCCTCTCCCGTGGCGCGTCGCAGCCAATGCGACGATTTCATTTTGACTGTATACGAAAATAACCACAAAGAGCCATCCTTTCGGTTTTCCACGTTGTGGTCACTCAATCTTCTTGCTGAAGTACACCGGGTACAACCCCAATCGAATTCGGTCCACCCAAATGGACAGTAGTCAAAAATGTGAAATTTATTCATCGCCCGCAAAATGGTTCCTTTTTGGCAGTCGTCGTTGTCGTATTGCCCGGTGTGTGTATTTATATCCTTTATCAGAGATCAAGTTGGGAAAATTTGAATCCCTTAGTCGGATATTTTTTTTTAAATGCGCTTCTGGGCTTTCTTGTGTTGTGATATTCTATTTTTGGTCCGAGACTGGTCATAGTGTATATGGCTGTTATGGATGAAAACGACGCTTATTTGGAACGGTCGTCCGGATTCAAATTGAGAATGGAATCGGTCGAAAATATACATCCCCCCGGGAGTGTATATACAGCACGGAAAAGAAAAATTGGTCGAAGAAAGTCCGTTTGGATTATAGTCCATATAGTACAAAGGCATCGTTGAAATTTATCTGCTGACAATGTTGGAGACTGGTCTATTCCAGAAGTGTCGGAAAGCAAAGTGAATGTAAAGAGATTTCGTATAAGGTTTACGACTATGCATATCTCCGTTTGTTCTCAGCGTGAGTCAGATGATATTCATCAGAGGTTTCTACGAACTGACCACACTTTTGTGAAAATGACAAAACATCCGTCCATTTACTTTGCCCTGGTACTGTGTGTGTTGGTTGGCCAAAACTGCACCAAAACCATATCATGTATCCTTGGGAACGTTATTCACATATACGTATTACACCACAACAGTCAGTCTCAGTCATATATAAAATGAGGGACAGTCTCATAAAGAGGTTCCTTTTAAGATTGTGCATTCGTTCCATTTAAATGTTAAATCTTGCTTGAAATGGCCCTTGGCTGTAACGATAGCACTTCGTTGGAAACGACTCATGCAGAAAATTCTCATGATGCCTGGGATGTGTGTATATGCCTCGGCTGTTTACTATAAGGACGCCGGAAGTTGGAGACTTTAAGGACTGAATGAGTGTTTGTCTCATCATATATCGAAATGATTGCTGTCTGCCGTTCTGACAATACATTAAGGATATGACTCCTGTCCTGACTGAGACTATGTGTGTGCTATCTCTGGGTGGTATGCTGTGTTTATGGCATATACAAAATGATATCCTGTTCGTTCCCATGTGATCCGTTTTTGTACTTTTCACTCCTCTGATTGAGTATCTCTCGTATTATAGCTGTCTGTTTCCTAAAGGAAATTTTCATCTTTCTTTTGGCATTACTTCCGCCCACATTCAATATGACACAGACTTTTTGTATATGCTCTCGGTCTACACATTGTTGTGATGTTGTGCCTGTCCTATGGTATTTCAGGCATTTTCCAAGGAGGAAGGAGGTGTGTTTTCGGACGTCTGAAACGAGATAAGCCTGAATACGACGTGGACGCTATGCGATAAATAATGATTGAAAGTCATTTTCAAGATGACTGATTTGATTTAATGAATAAAAGCAAAGTTTAGGTAGGGAAGGAATTATAGGGAAGAATTAAATTTTCAGTTATCAGTATTTATAAACATACCTTAACTCAAGAAGACCTTGAGTCATACTTCCATCCTTTTTCATAGAAATCACTTACATTCACGAGTCAATGCATCCTTGATTTAAGAAGAAACTCAAGGAGACCTTGACATTTTCTCTAGTTTCTGAAGTCACCTACCCTGAAATATTATATTTCAAGTCTATTGAAAACTTAAGGTCGTTAAGGTAAGTTTCGCCTCAAATCAAGGATGCAATGGCTTTTGAGTATAAATTATTTCTATGAAAAAGTATGAGAAATGACATTTAATTTTTTGAATTTCGGCATTCTTGACTCAAGGTCTCCTTGTGGTAAGGTATGTTCATAAATACGGGCCTAAGTTCCGTATTTATAAACGTACTTTAAGGAACCCTTAACTCAACATCTTCTGAGCTACTCACCAATTAAGTTCTTGTTTCTTTGAACTTTTTCGAACAGTTTCAATATGTACATCGATATTCAGTTGATTGTGGACAATTTGAAACACTTTAGGAGCACGGAGATAAGGGATAGGTTCTTTCAATATAGAGATATAGGGGAACTATTGTTCCAACTAAAAACGAGAGATGATAACCTGGTGGAGGGATACAAATCCATCATAACCAACTTGTTCTGAATTAAACCAAATGGCGTTAAAATCTTTCGTCAGCAGACGGGGCTAGAGGTCCTCGATTTCGACGAAATGGCTACAAAGGAGAACATCTGCGCGGCGTTCCGGGAACGACTGTAGGTTAATCTTAAGATTGAGGCGGTGAAGACACTGAGGAGGGCGTACGGTGATACTCAGGTCACAGTAATAAAAATACCCACAGCTGAAGCCTACAATGGGAGGATGGACAATTGCATATTGTGTGAGGAAGCAAATATGGAGATCTGGAAAGATCAAACGGAAGAAGTCAAGTGTCCACTGTATCGGGAAGCACTAAAGGAAATCCCTATATGAGGTTCTTGCATTTGAATCTAAACCGTTGCCAAGCAGCATAGGATCTTCTGCTGTAAACTGTGAGGGAGAATCATCTGTGACCAATAAGGATTATCAAGTAGCCATCTGCCATTTGATAGTTGCGGGGGACTTCAATGCGTAGGTCACGGAGTGGGGCAGCCGGGGGACAAATAGGCGAAAGAGGGTACTTGTTGGTCTTGGTACTACTGGTGGTCTGAGGAAATTGCGGAGCTCAGGCGTAATTGCTTTAAAGCGCGACGTCTTTGTCAGCGGGCGACTCAAAGAAGCGCTCATGATGTCCAACTAGATTATTATAAAAACGATTACTTAACCTCACTGTTAAAAAAGCAAGCGAAACTGTTGTAGAAAAATCTACGATAAACCCATGAGGAATGGCGTATAGGGTGGTGATGAAGAAAATATGGCGAAAAGCACTAGAACTAAAGTGCCCGACGCTGCTCCAAAATATTGTCTCAGTTCTATTCGCTCAGCATGAACTGCAGCCCGTTGGACAAGGTTCGTTAGAGCGATGGCCCACATTCTGCTATAACAGATGATGAACTTTGGCAAGCTGCTTCAAGACTAGACGAGGGCAAACTCCAGGACCAAATAGTATCTCTAATAATGCGCTGAATATTGCAATTCATACCATTCCTGAGAAGTTTGTCGACGTTTTCGAAACTTGTTTGGTGGAAGACACCTTTCCTACGAAATGGAAACGCCAAAAGTTGGTGCTCCTTTCTAAACCAAATAAACCAGCTGGAGAGCCAAGCTCATATCGGCCAATTTGCCTGCTCGACACCTTGGGAAAACTGTTTGAGAGAATAATTTTTTAAAGACTGTTATCGCTAGTGGAAGAAAAAGGGAGGAATATTCCAGACTATCTTACAGCTATAATCGGGAGCTACCTCTAAAATCGTGTTCTCTAATACGATACCAGTAGTGGATCCATGGAGCATAGAGTTACAGCGAGAGTTCTACAGGGTTTATTTCTTGGTCCACTGCTACGAATCATAATGTACAACGGCATTCTGGAACTACCCATGCCGATATGAGTGACTATGGTAGGCTTTGTAGACAACATATGCAGTTGTATGTCTATTGTATGGATGTAACGGCTTGGCCTACTTCACTAGATTCTTCCAGAAACGCCCAGAAATTAAGGTCGGTTCACCCTAGGTGCGCATTGAGAGTGTGCTCTGCGTACCGAACAACTTCGCAGGAAGCTGCTTATGTCGCTTATGTGGAATGATTCCAATATAGGAATTCTGGTATAAGAGGTACACGCAGATTGTACTGTAGTCAACGTAACGAGACGCCTGTGAATTTGAAAACTCGAAAGAATTTGGAAAGGCAGGATAGCATGAGAGACAGTGGCCAAAGCGATGGGATGAAGCTGTAACTGGCAGTTGGACTTATTCTCTCATCCCTTATATTGCAAAATGGGTTAATAGTATGGATCAGCACATAGGATCATATGGTGCAGCGAGTTGTAGGTTAACTGGGCTGCCTCGGGCAACACCAGGCCCTTCCTCATTGATCCCTACTCCCCCCAACAATATGATCTTGAATACTAGACCAATATTGACTCCTGTTCCTCCCCCAGCAGTTTTTGCACCAGTGTTCATATTGCCAATTCAACTGCAATGGCATTCTCCACAATGTCCCTGAGATAAGACAATTCATGAGTATGAATCTAATGCTGATTGCTGCTATCCACGAAACGAAGCTTTACCCGAATTCGCCTCTTAGCGCCCAAGGTGAATATATAATTCTACGGGAGGACACAGAAGGCGCTACGAATGATGCTCACCCTGGAGGTAGGCTAGCTTTCCGAATTGCAAGCCATTCCCGATTCATCAGGGAGCACCAATATCGAAATCTTTAATATTTATGTACCACCTCACTCCAGCTGTTCGTCTGGCTATCATTTCGATATTGGTCCTTTCCTAACTAGAGAGCACATTCAATCTTGGCGACTTTAATGCCTGTCATGAACTCTGATATTCTGCGCTTTACAATGATGCCAAGGGGTAAAGCTATCGCCAAATCTCTTAATGCTTCCGAAGTCTGTACTCTCAACAAACACTACCCTAACAATATATAGAATGCTAAAAACCCCAAGGCCATTGGACCAGATGGCATTTCAATGGCCATGCTTAAACATCGCCGCCTTCGAGCTATTGAGTACCTCACAGCCGACTTTATAACTTGTCGATCTCCACGCTTGCCATCCCTGATATTTCAAAAATAGAACGTATCGTTTCTTGCTTTAAGCCAGAGAAAAGCGCTAAGCTTGGTCTTGGTACTACCTACCGACCGAAAACCACACTGTCTTCTGTCGTAAAGACGCTGGAGGCCTTTATCCACTCTACTTTCGCAGCTCATGCCAATCTAAAACCTCATTAGCATGGTATCAGGAATGTGCATAGTGCGACCACTGCCCTAGATGCGACCACTACTACACGCGTAAGAGATGGGCTAAATCAACGTACGTTTGATAAGGTTAATCACTCTATGCTTTTAGCAAACCTGTTAAATAGGTGTATTCCTGCTCAAGAGATTCGTTGGATCGCTAAGTATCTAGCTGGTAGGCAATTTTTAACTGAGTTTCGCGGCAGACGTTCTAAGCTTGGAAAAATCAAATTTGGAGTACCACAGCCGCATAGGTCGGGGTACTCTCTCCCACTCTGTTCAACATCTATATATGTCTGGTCTTTCAAAACCACCGGAAGTGGTGATTTCTGATTCACAGGCTTCACCTGGAGAATATAATGACTTCAGCTCACTACGCTGCAGCTGTATGCGAAAAGACGCACAGTTGGAACAAAATTCTTAAAACACTGGCTGATAGCTTTTTGCTGCTCCAGTTCACATAAACTGGAAATCCAATACGTGAACACAATTGCCTATACTTTCATACCAGTACATATCTTGTTGGTTCTATCGAGAGGATCATTTTAATCGTGATGTCTTGGACCGAATTCTTCCACCACATCACATCAAACGTGGTCTACGTTAAGCTGACCAGACATACAACATTTTGCTGTACAGAAAATCATTGTTACCTGTCGTGCATTGGGAAATGTACAGCATTAACTCGGTAACCCTTCCCGATCTTTCTGAAATTTGGCACACTTGTAGAACTAGTTGGGGCTCACAATTTCTCGAAAATACCTGGTCCTAACTACCCTCGATCCAAACTTACGGCTGCCCAAATCGCAATTTGGAGTTTTCTTGAGGATTTTCCATAGCTCGGAGATTCTTCTTCTTTTCAGTACCGTAGAGCCCCATGTGGGGCCATGGAAGGTGCGTTAACTCAGCCGTTTATAGGCAATTTCGAGTCAACGTTACATTGCATATCATTTCGGAGTGTATATAATGTTGCAAGCAGTATATATTTCCTATCCGCACATGTACGGAAATTTTGGAACACGCCGAGATTCGATCTCCGGACCTCTCGATTATTAGCATCGTAGAGTGGGACTCAACCAAGTGTGAAGATTCCGAAGCGAAAAACTTTGGAGTTTTGATAACTGGTAGAGCACCGTACGGTTCATGTTTCGTAAAAGTTTCAAGGCTCTAGCTGTCAAGCGTGATAATCGCATTTTTATGTTGTCCAATCAATATTTTCCATAACTCGGAACAGACCGATATTTCTGCAATGATGCGCACTCTTGTAGAGATACTTGGCGAATAATTCCTCCAAGTTTCAACGTTCTTCCTATCGTCGTTCGGAAGCCGCAGCTGCAGCTGCCAAAAGTTGTGCTTGCTAAGCTTCTGAATCAGTATTTACATTGCGGACATCACGAAAAGCCAGATGGCAGATCATACGACTGTCCGACTTACAGAAATTTTAAATTTCTGAAATCTATCTTTTGTTTTATGCGCTTAATATTATTTCGAGTACACTTCTTGTTATAGCTTTTCATGTTAAAACATACGTTTGTGCTTCACCTGCTGATGATTTTTTGTCAAAGAGAACCAGTGGCGTAGATAACTTTTCGGAGGAGAGGGAATTTTTTTCAGCGCAGAGGAAATCAAATCATCTGGCTGTTGCTTGAAGGCTGAGATTCCGGAGGAATAGCTTTAGCACAGCGAAGCAAATATTGCACGTGGAACAACATGTCAATAAAGACACAGCTACTGCACAAATTTTGACGGCATTTCATTTAATCTTAATAAGCTACACTCACATTTCTTTTCGCGACCAATACAATACATTACACTTAATATCTTACACAGCGCACAACGGCCAGTTTCTCAATGACAGTCTGTCCTGCTCAGTCAAAACGGACTCCCATCCGCTTCCAACATTCAGGTTTCTATTAGAAAGTTAAGATTGAGCTGCGTGAAACTCGAGAATTGTCGTATCGGATTTTGAGGGAACCACAGCGAAGGCTTCGCGGACCACCTAGGGTCGCCTCAGGGACCACCAGTGGTCCGCGAACCACCGGTTAAGAACCGTTGCACTAGCGACTCCGGAATGATGCGTGACAGTTTAATCCCGTCAGGCGACAAGGCATCTGTAGGAACAACTGAGAAGACTATAGAATCGCCTAAAGATTATGAGTACGGAGAATAAGTTCTATACCTCGAAAGATCGATCCGATTGAAGGTTCGCCTGCAATGCCGAGCGCAGCATACAATAATGTTCTGCTGAGCGAGGAAACATGACGTAAATATACGTTATATACAGAGGTGGCCTCTGTGAAGTAATACCGAAATATGGTTCGGCATATGAGAGAGTGAAATGGTTGTGATCTTATTCTACAAAAATAGGGTAGAATAATGCAGTATTGATCAATTAAGGTAGTCCTGCATGTGCTGTAATGCCGCTCAGCGCCGGTCCTAGGTATTATGGCGCCCTGTTCATATACTGAAAAGTCGCCCTTCTATACAGGGTATCCGGAAACTGCCGCATAAACGCACCGGATTGTGTTTCTCCAAGTGATTTCCAGCAAAAAAGTTGTACCCCCAATTCTCAACCCTTTAGGTGCAACAGGCATTTGAAGATTTTTGAAAAAAAAATTTGTTTATACGAATAAAACATCAATACATATATCGAAAGCTGGACTAGCTAGAATAGCAAATTAAGATGATTATTAGGGACAACAAATTTAGCTAAAAAAATAAAAATAACCGCACTAAAATCGGAAAAGAGGTTGGCTTTTCTTAAGCGCTGTTTTCACGATGGATTTGTCGTCCAACTTTTGAGCATTCAAACAAGTTTGACACCAAATCCATCGTGTAAACAGAAGTTGGACAACAAGTTTGAAGTGAAACGAGCATTCAAACAAATCCACCGTGAAAACAGAAGTTGGACAACTTGTTTGAGATGCATTGATTATAGTCCAATCGAAATATAAATATATTTTCTAATAATAAAGAATTAATGCGCCTGATTACCAATATCGGTGCGCTATCATCCAATTCTGGCGTTCCGGGCATGTTTCCTTTAATGTTTAAAATATTCACGAAAAAATAAAAGAAAAAGCAAATATATTTTTCCTGAACTAATATACGTATTGCAAAAACTGATAACGTTTTACGACCGCTCCAACTTTCAACTACTGTTTACACGGCCAACAAGTTGGATAGGATTTGTTTGAGAGAATATCGTACGTGTAAACAGCCTTCCAACTTGGATAAGTTTGAGGGAAAAGTTGGATGCAAACAAGTTTGATGCCATCTAAACGCGCCTTTAATGAAAACGTATGCTTACTTACTGGAATATGTAGGAAATGCTGGCGCTGGGAAATTCTATAAGCTACATCCGAAAATGGTCCCATAATTTTTCTCGGCCATTTAAAGTATTTTTCGATTTCCCGGTCATTAGATATTTTTCACGATGAAATGAAATAACTTTCGGATTGTAGCGTATGGAATTACACTGCATTTGCCACATATATTCCACGACCGTAAGCATACATTTTCATTGAGAAAATCGCAGCGGACAAACATCTCACTCTCCTGCGCTTAATATGGATTGCATAGAAAATTTTACGCGGTAAAATCTCTTCCTACAAACTATACAGTATACATCCTACAAAACTCCTCTATCGCCCAGTCTCATACAATTGAAACATGTACTACGAGCTGAGACTACGAGAATGAGCCATCAAGTGAATACGCACATCTCACCTACAACGAGTCTGCAAAGCAGCTTTTCCCTTTTTTGCAGCATATAGGTGTGTACGCTCTACAACAATTTCTTATGTGCACAATTTCTGCAATGCACAACTCTTCACTTCTGCCAAGCATACAATCTATGAAACTAGCGCCCATAGGGCGCCCATCCCGCATATGAAGTGTATGGATTAATTGGAGGATATTTGCAGTGATGCACAAGTACGAGATATGCGAAGCATTTTTGAACGCGAACGGATGAAAAGACGTCTCTCGCATTTCCTCTCGCGTAGATACAATGCGGAAAAGTTTTGCAGATGTGTCTTTCAAGGTTTCACGAGTTGCGACTGCGTCGATAGGTCGGTCAAATGGAATGGAATACGATTAGCATGCGAGTTTGGTTGTTAGCGGATTTTCTATGTAATTTCTAGAGTCGCGATAGCAGCGGATCTTTGGGATAACACACCCTTATAATTGAATCAGTTCTAGTGCGTTTGATATGTACAATACGTGGACGACGTGTATCAATCAATATAAAGTCTTGATCTTAAACGCATATTGAATTTGTGAATTTGACGCCCCTTTCGGTTGGCGCCCTGTTCAAGTGCACAGTCTGCTCATATAGTAGAGCCGGCCCTGATGCCGCTCAATTATAAACCTATTGTGTCACTAGATATCCCACACTACTGATTTCCGCAAAAATCCCAAGGTAGTAACAAAATTATGCAATTGAAATTTAAAAGGTTAAATTCCGAAATCCCCTGTGGATAGCATTTCGGTAGATATTTCTACCTAATGTAGTGATACTGTTCAGTATCAACATAACCTTGCCGTCCCAAAGTTCACCATATCGGTTATCGGCTAATATTCTTTCTCAGTTCCCTTCACTGAGATATCACTTATGAAAACAAAAATAAAGGCTGTAGTCTCGTGAGATATTATTCTTTCTCAAAACGTCGTGAAGGGGAGAGGGGAGCGGTAGTGTGGCTGATAATTTGCCTGAGAACCTAATTCCGCAAGTATGTACAGCATTGGGTCTTCGGAAATCTGGTCACCTTAGTCTACGTGATAGAGAGAGGTTCAGGGTAGGGATGTCAAAAACCGGCCCATAACCCGGTTTTCGGTTTTTTCGGTTTTTTCGAAAAGCCGGTCAGACCGTCCGGTTTTAACCGAGCTCAAAGTACCGGTTTTCGGTTAACCGGTTTTTCATTGAATTGCTTAGAATTTTAGCAAAATAATGCATACACACTCGTTAAGCTGATGTTCGTATAGAAATATGACTGTTGTAATGGATCCCTAAAAGAGAAACATGTTGAACAAAAAAGATAATCAAATAAAATTGTCAGAAGTATTTATAATGTTTCAAAATTAGTTAACTGAGTTTTTTACTAGACAATGTATATAGTGCAGTCAAAATATCCCATTTCAGGCCTCCAAATAGAAAAAAAATAAGGCTAAGGTAGTTCTGCCTATAAATACCCAAATTGTATATAGTGTAGTCAAAATATCCCATTTCAGGCCTCCAAATAGAAAAAAATAAGGCTATTTTTTGTGGTTTTTGAATCAGCGAGCTACCAGGAATCTAAAACTCATTTTGCTAAAAAAAAATTTTGATCGGTAATCCTTGACCGGAGGTCAGCATGTTGGGTATCAAATCAAAGGGGACGTCGAGTACATTACATATCCGGTGTTTGTTTCCTTGTTGTTGTTTCAAGGACCCTCAACGGAATAAATCGAGATTAAATCGAAAATTATTGTGTTTTCAGTGTATCTTTCCAAAGCCATAACTACGAGAATAATCCAAGTTGTCACTACGTTTCTCACTTTTCCGAATCTATGATAGGTTAAGATTCTACCATTAAATTTGCTAAGAAAAAAATTATCGGAAAGCTCTGAAAAAGGACATTAAAGGACACTAATTACAAACCTTGATTGAAAGTGAGCATGCGGGGTGTCATGTCAAAGAGGACGTCGAGTGCATTGCATATCCGGTGTTTGTTTCCTGTTTCAAGGACACTCAATGGAAATATTCCGGGTAAAACGAAAAATTACGGCTTTGGAAAGATACATATACGAGAAACATGAAAATTTTCCATTGGATCCCAATTTTCTTCTGTGAGGGTCCTTGAAACAAGTAATAAACGCCAGATATGGAATGTACTCGACGTCTTCTTTGATATGACACCCCGCATGCCCACGTTCGATCAAGGTTTGTAATTAGTGTCCTTTTTGAGAGCTTTCCGATCATTTTTTTCTTAGCAAAATTTAATGGTAGAATCTTTAGCTATTATAGATTCGGAAAAGTGAGAAACGTAGAGACAATTTGAATTACTCTCGTAATTAGGGCTTCGGAAAGATACACGGGAAACACAATAATTCTCCATTTAATCTCGATTTATTCCGTTGAGTGTCCTTGAAACATGGAACAAACACCGGATATGTAATGTACTTGACGTCCCCTTTGATTTGATACCCCACATGACGACCTCCGGTCAAGGATTAAAGAGTATCCTTTTTTGTCATTTTTGGGACCTTTCCGATCAAATTTTTTTTTAGCAAAATGAGTTTTAGATTCCTGGGAGCCCACTGATTCAAAAACCACAAGAATTAACCTTACTCTATTTTTTTCTATTTGAAATGCTAACAAAAACAAGTAGTGACGTAATGAAAAGCAAAAACAAACAGTGCAACATTGGCGAACATAACCTAAAATTATAAGCGACGTCTAAGATTCTACATTGCGGCCTTAATATCTAGACGGCGTTGGTGACACGCAACGTAAACAATATCTGCCTTGGAAAGGAAAAATGCAAGGAGCGGTAGTTTGACGAAGCAATAGTTCTTGGAATAATAGCACTAAGGAGAGTGTTCGGAAATACGAAATTTTTAATAGATGACAAACAATAGAATTACAGACTGACAAATCAAGAAAATATAAAAATTTTATGAATTTGGAAAGTTTTTTTTTTTCGGTTTTAACCGGATGGGCAAACAACCGTCCGGGTTAAAACCGGGAGGATTAAAAAACCGAAAAAAACGGTTAACCGTTTTAAAAGTACCGGTTTTCGGACTAACCGTCCGGTTTTTGACATCCCTAGTTCAGGGATATAAGCGAGATCCTTTTGATGAGGAAGCATACGGGACCCACATTGCAATGTTGTGCACCGACGAAGTGAGTCCGTCTATTGCGAGATTACATTACTCCTACACACGGTAGTCTTCATCGCACCATGCGTCTCAAAGAGTTAGTTAAAACAAGAGAGATAAAACAGGATACTTTCCTGGATATTTCGAATCCAAATATGTGAGTGGCTCACTTCGACTGTGATTCATTCTAATTGTATGTCAGCACGTAACTCATAACTGCAAAGCTCTCAAGTATGGAAATAACGCTTCTTGCCAAATTTCAAAACGTACCAAAAATCTTTCACATGTGCGTATTTTAAAACGGATAAGTGAAAATAATGTATTAAGTGCAATTATTTCCCTTGTCGGAAGCGATTGCACTTCACTTAACCCTTTTCCTCCGTACACATTTAATTGAAATATTTTCCACCCTCCATCACCATTTCTGCAATCAATTGCTCTTGACATGTCCAGTTCATTTCCCACAACTTAAAAACTAAAAAGGATCAACATTATTCAAAGATGACTAACAAATCCTTCACCCGACACGCGGCGTGATATGTAATTAATGTTCCCATTAAAATTTCATTCAATTACCCGCTAATATCATGAATCTGGTCATCGTCCAAGATCAACATCATGCATTCCATCGAAGCCAACGCGGCATTTTGTCCGTTATAAATAAACTTTCTGAATAAATCTGACACTTAACAAACTAATCACTACATGAGCCAATCATTTATATTAGCGTTTGTGACATATTCGCCAAAGAGTGACATTACGGAGGCAGAGCGAGTCCTCACCACACAACGACATAATGCAGAGTCATATCAGTCCTGAATCAGCCAACAGTGTCGGATAATTACTTTCCATTAAATGGCCAAGATTATGTCCTCACGACTCACCATACATACTTATGTGCTCCAGATATTTTATTCAAGAAAGGTATTGCCGGTTGCTGCTTCTTTTGCTTTGCTATATGCATGCATCGAATGCGGTAGACATTCTATCCACCCCATAAATTGCAATTGGTGCGATGAAATTTTTCGCGTTCATTAAAGTGCGAAGAATACGTCGTCTACGAGATGATAATAAGAAGTTGAAGTGATGATGAGTGTTTTTAGTTTTCTTCGGTGGAAATAAAATTGAGAAAAACAAATTAAAGATGCCAATTTTCCGAGTCAACTCAAGTATAGTGTTGTGTATGAGTTGAGTACTCCTCATAGAATCATTCAGTGGTTCTGATTTACGAGACATGCATTTGGTAATTTATCAAATTAATGGCCATGCCGACGGCTATTATTAGGTAAAGAGTTTTCACGTTACAATCTGATGAATAGACACAGAAATCATGTTTTTTCGTCATCTACCTAATTAACCCTAGTTTACTGTTTGGGGTGCAAATGCACCCCAGCGCATATTTTACTTAATATAACTTCGAAATTTTTCAAGTTTTCATTATCAATTTTTCAATAGCTTAACAAAATTTAGTTTTGTTTTAGTTTTTAAAGTTTGTATAAATGTAGCTACATAAACTTATTTTTTACGAATTTTTTGTGGAAAGAAGTCATTGGTTCTGTCGTAGGTGCATTTGCACCACAAATAATTTTTTCAATTCAGAACTATTTATTTCAATGTTAAATTGATAGTTATTTTGAAATAAAGGTAATAATATCTAAACTTACATCTGGGATGAGAAAAAAAACTTTAAAAATGTTATTAATAGTATGAAATTTTGTTTCTTCGGAATGGCTTTTGGGACAGCAAATGTGGCTGTGTTTCCAGGGCCGGATTTCCCATATGGGCAACCTGGGCTACTGCCCGGGGCGGCAGAATTTGAGGGGCGGCAAATTCTTAATTTGCGTCCTTTAGTTCAATTAGAGTAGCAGTAAAAATCATCTTTGGCTTCACTTTAAACATTACATATGCCTGAAGCCACATTAAATGATATAAATACGCGAGTACTTGGATGCTAGCACCTGTTTTCAAGCCTCTGAAATTGCCCCAGACTTGAAGAAAAAAAAACGAAAAACATTTTTGGTGGTAGCGAACCTTTGGAAAGTTCAAAACGCCTCCAAGCAACTAACTGATCTAACCACACATTTTCGTGTGTTCAATTACTTCCTAAATTTGTCCCCACATCAAATTCGCGGGGAAGCAAGGATTTGGTTTCGGGAGAGGTGCAAGTTTCGATATTAGAAATGCGGCATTGGCTATCAAATTTTTAAATTTCTATCGGGAGAATAGGTTTATTAAATTTTTAAGAATTTTTACGCTTAAATTTTCGAATTTACAATTTTTTGTTTAGAGAAAACGGGAAATTCCACCGAAAATAAAAAATTATTTAAAATCGTTGAAATTAGGAAAATCTAGAACTATTTAGGCACGGAATGATTTTTGCGGAATCACGTCAGTAAGTGCTTTCCCGCTTCGTTTTCCTTATAGTATTTATCACCGAAAACAAATTAGGTCAAGGTTTGTTCAAATTTTACCGTAATCTTTCTTAATTTTGGGTTTATGTATGACGGTGACGTTTTCTGGTTAAATATGATGCTAATATAGGAAATTTTATTTGTTGGGGTAATTCGCAAATTATTTCCAAAACGATGGACAAAAAAAAAATTAGAAAACATGAACGCATTTCTAAAGAAAGTGAAAAGGCGAATGTAATAAGAATTGTACAGTTTTCTTTGTTATCATCGGAGTTTCAATCATTCCTAAAACAATATTGGAACGTGCACGGAACACCTGTATTCCTCCCCTGGGAAACAACATACAAAATTTCCAAGCAAACAAAATACGCTTACTACACCCAGAAAATATTACTTTTTCATTGACAACAATTAATTGTCAATTTTACGTAATTGAATGCTATCTACTGTTATCTTTACAATTTTCGTGAATTAAACAGTTAATTTGTTCAAATTAGCAGTGGAATATGAGAGCATTTATAGTTGTAATTTCAGCAACAAACTGTGAAAATATTTTGTAAAATTCACAGTACCTCTCTTTAAATTC
This sequence comes from Microchrysa polita, assembly GCA_949715475.1. NCBI lineage: Eukaryota > Metazoa > Arthropoda > Insecta > Diptera > Stratiomyidae > Microchrysa > Microchrysa polita. The sequence continues at coordinate 31,345,481 of OX454421.1, forward strand.
TATACTCTATGTTGTAAAATTGAAAACCAATTCCATCAGATGCCGTCTATCTATTATCGTGTGTGGTGTCTGCTTTCATTTTAAGTGTGACAACTGCTACCTTCAATCTTATCTAGTGGTGGAGGGCGGCAAATTCGTTACTGCCCAGGGGCGCAATAGAGGCTAAATCCGGCCCTGTGTGTTTCAGACACGATTTGAATTTGAAACTGTTTCATATTTCTCTAAATTTCATAAATAAACAGCAAAAACTTAGTCGAATGATCAGAAATACTAACTGCAGAAGAGTTTGGTGACTAAAATTTCGAAAAAGAGTTGCATTTCGGAATTTGTGAACAAAATTTCTTTTTGAGCCCATTAGTTTCGGCCTGCTATTTTTATCTATGCGAAGCGATTTCACTTTTATAACTGAAGTAATAAGTTCTGCTAATGACGAGGAACCTGAAGAGATGCATTACTCTCGCAAAATCAGTGAATTGGATGCACACCATACGGAAGTTTCGTGAACATGACTCTTGTTTGAGTTTATCATGTCACTCAAGTATGAATATCATTGCCTGCCGTGCAACCAAACTCAACATGTTTGCCTCCATTATTTCTGAATTCGCACTCACTATCTGATTTTTGTTTTCCCTATTTAATTAACATAACACACGATCAAAATGAATCAAATTAAAAAAAATTGGAAGTCAGTTAATGCAGAAATATGGGCATACATACTGTGGGGTGCATTTGCACCCCATAACATGAAACTAGTAAGAAAATTGTTGCGGTAAACTAGGGTTAAAATCGAGGCTCCTCCGTTCATGATCATGTTTGGCAAACTCTATTTTAATTTGTGTGTTCCAAGTAAAAAAACATTCAGTCTGAATTTCGGAATACGAAATTGAACTTTGTGTTTATGATTTTCTTTCAATATACAAATATTCCTGGAGCTAAATATTATCATGGCTCCACAATTCATTACGAAATACAACCCCAACTAATAATGATGATGGAATGGTGCGACAACTCTATATCAAATCCTGTACATATCCTCTCCCCCAAAATTCACCTTACACATTTCCAACCATTCCCCCCACACTATGCTGACGAAAGTGGCATTATTTCGTGTTGTTTGACAAATACTGATTAAAACAAATACAACAAGACTCCTTGTTATAATGTACAATAGTAGCGAAGCTAATCACAATACAACACAAAACAGAACAACGCCGAGAAAGAAAAGGGCTCGGTTCGTTTAACATTGGACTACGAGTATTGTTGCCATCATCGTAATATACAAATGTACCTACTTTCACGAAAATATACTTCACTATTACCTCCAGCAATAAAATGAATGACTGCCTATTTTCGTGTTGAGAGTCATGCAACAAATAGCGCAACACCCCAATGTCGAGTGTTCTACCAGGAGCTGTACACCTAGAGGAGTGTACTCTATGAAAAAGAAAACATTTTCATATTTTTCGACAATGGCAATGGCTAGTAGTGCCTAGTGCTGCTCCTGGGCGCAAGTAAATTCACTTTCGTTTAGCATGTAATTCAAGACAAAGGATATTTTCACAGAAAATTGTTAACAGTCATTATTATGCTGGAATTATGAAATTAGAGTGTTTTATTGTGTTAGACGGGTGGACTGTGTGATAACTGCCCGCCTGGCAGGGAGTAGAGTTCAACATTCACAAAATCGTGCAGATTAGCTCTACATTCGGATAATAACAGAAGGTTGTTGGCAACTACGTCAAGTAGTTAGTATTATGTTTCGGAAGGAAACAGTTGGAAACTTTTTTAAAGGAGCTTAAAAATCCAGAGCCAGAGTGCGTGGACGACCGAGAGCCCGATGGGAGCATTCTGTATGTGAGGACGCCCAGCAGATGCTAGGCTTTCGGAATTGGAGGACAAAGTCGCGTGACCGCGACAATTGGAAGTCTTCAATCCAGGCAACCAAGGCCCGACACGTCGGACTATCGTGCCATAAAAAACAAGAAGTTTAAAAATCCACATATCAAGAGACGCGAGAGCGTCTCGCCCGCCAAAGGAAAAAGAAAAACGAAAGCGAACAAGTCTATGATTACCGGAGACAACTTGCTTTTTTGTTTGACCAGGCTACAGCCTTCCAGGCAACAGCCCCCAAAAAATTTTTTTTACCAAAATATTCCACATATCCTGTTCTAGTGCCTTTCCAAATAAAATCTTCGATCGGCACAATAACGGGTTAGATAGATGCAATAAACGGTGAAATTTTGACCCTCACAGACTTAAGCGAGTAACCCAATTTCAGAATGAAGTCTACAGTTGCAGAAAGACTTGCTTCTAATATCTCTCTTCGTGATGGGATTTTTATGAAATTTGGAACGAATGATCCTCTGGTGGTCCTTCTAAAGAATCAGTGTCTTCCATTTAGATAAGTGCATGGAATAACGGTAAATTAATAGGTAAAGTTAACAAAAGATTTCCAACAATTGCGTCTATCGGCTCATCGCATTGACCATTTTTTAAAACACACTGGGACATGTGGATATTGGGACACCGGGACATTGGGACATTTGGATATTGGGACTCCGGGAGACTGAGAGACTAGGATCTTGGGGTAGTGGGATATTAGGAAATTGGGACATTAGGGTCTTGGGACATTAGGACATTGGGGCATTAGACACAATGGGGAAACAGGGACGTGGGGACATCGGCATATTGGGGCATTGGGACATCGGGATATTGGGGCATTGGGACATCAGGATATTGGGACAATGGGACAATGGGACATTGGGACATTGGGATATTGGGACATTAGGACACTGGGAGACTGGGACATTAGGACACTGGGATATTAGGACATTGGGATATTATGACCCTGGGACAATCGGACATTGGGACATTGGGACACTGGTACATAGGGGCATTGGACCACTGAGACATCGGAATGTTGTGACATTGGGACATCGGGATATTCGCACATAGGGGCACTGGGATATATACATGTGAACATTAGGGTCTTGGGTCATTGGGACATTGGGATATTAGGACATCAACACATTAGGACATTGGGACATTAGGTACACTGGGGAAACTGGGACGTGGGAACATTGGGGCACTGGGACATCGGGGTATTAGAACATTGGGACATTATAACATTGGGATATTGGCACATTGGGATATTGGAACATTGGGATACTGGGACATTAGGGCACTGAGATACAGGGACATTGGGGCACTAGGATATTAGGACATTAGGCCATTGGGACCTTGGGACACTTGGTATACTTCGACATTGGGACACTGACCACTGGTACATTAGGACATTGGGCCATTGGGATATTATCACATTAGGATACTGGGACATTTGGGACATTGGGGTACTGGGATATTAGGAAATTGGGGCATTAGGACCTTGGGACATTAGGACAGTTAGACATTGGGATATTAGGACATTGGGTGGGAGACTGGGACATTGGGATATTCCGATACTGGGACATTTGGACACTAGGGTAGTGGGACATTCGGACATTAAACCATTGGGGCACTGTGATATTTGCACATTGGGACAATAGGACCTAAATTGGGACACTGGGACATCAGGATATTGGGACATTGGCACATTAGGATATTAGAACATTGAGACATGAGGACACTGTGACAATGGACCTTAGGGCACTAGGGCATTAGGACATTGGAACATTGGGACAATGTGACATTGGGACACTGGGTCAGGGGGGCATTAAGACAGATCAGTAACAGAACGTTAACAAAGCGTTGGCAAGGCAACAACAGAGCGTTAGCAGATCGTTAACAGAGTGTTAACAGAAAATCAACAGAGCCCTAACAGAACGTTAACAGAACGTAAATCGAGTAATAAAAGAAAGGTAACAGACCGTTTACAGAGCGTTAGCCGAATGATTAAAGAGAATTAAGAGAACATTAACAGAACGTTAACAGAGCATTAACGAAAAGATAATAGAGTGTTAAGAGAACGTTAATAGAGCATTAACAGAGTTAACAAAAAATTAACAGATTACTAACAGAATGTTAGCAGAGCAACACAAATCTATTTTCCACAAAATACATATTAATAAACTGTACCCATTTCATCCCAAGTAGTCTGGCTGGTCTAGCGGTTAGTGCGCGCACCTTCGGTGCACAGGCTCATGAGTTCTAATCTCACCGTGTTCCATGGTGTTTTTCGAACTCACGAGCTTGTGACGGGCTATGATCTCACTCAGATGTTAAACGAGTACCCATCTATGGGGATAAATAACACTGCTGAGCGTGATGCTGATCTCATTACCTCAACAAAAAGCAGATAAGATCTTGGAAATAGGATGTCACTAACACATCCTGCGGCCTTAGTCCAATGCTGGATTGTCGCGCCTGTTATTTATTTATTTCATCCCAAAATTATTTTTAAAAAAGCTCAGCAACAGCCATTTGTGGCGTATTTGCAATTGCGTTTGCAGTATCTATTTATTTTAAAGAAGACCCTGTGAATATAACTTATGATATTAAATTAATGGAATATGCTGAACAAAAACCTATTGAAACTTTTCCCAAAACAAAAATATTAGTTGGCTATTTAAGTATGCAAAAATATATGATATCTGACCAAAAACAACAAAGTCGTAAAAGTTACCCCGCCAAAGAAAAATTTATCTGCCGCAAAAAGAATACATATCACTCCAATCCGCTGCTCATATCTAATTTTGTTTGCTGGATGTACTTTTGTTTTAGGTGTACATGCTGGAGAAGTTTAAATGTACAGGACTACTTCTTAAAGTAATTTGGAGGGAGCCGTCAAAGTGGCACTGAATAAAATGTTAAAGCTCCCACCAAATTACTTTAAGAAGAAGTCCTGTACATTTAAACTTCTCCAGCATTTACACTTAAAACAAAAGTACATCCAGCAAACAAAATTAGATATGAGCAGCGGATTGGAGTGATATGTATTCTTTTTGCGGCAGATAAATTTTTCTTTGGCGGGGTAACTTTTACGACTTTGTTGTTTTTGGTCAGATAACATTATCACCATACAGAGATACTAGAATCCTTCTACAATGCAAGCTCCCACCAAACAGAATTTTCAGAAAGTCCGCAGGCACTGTATCCAACCTATATTTCAAAATGCAGCTGTGGCTTTTTTTTTTGGCGGACACATTTGCATCAAATTCCATCTTCCTTTTTATTTTGAATTTTGAATTTTGAATTTTAATTTTGAATTTTGAATTTTGAATTTTGAATTTTGAATTTTGAATTTTGAATTTTGAATTTTGAATTTTGAATTTTGAATTTTGAATTTTGAATTTTGAATTTTGAATTTTGAATTTTGAATTTTGAATTTTGAATTTTGAATTTTGAATTTTGAATTTTGAATTTTGAATTTTGAATTTTGAATTTTGAATTTTGAATTTTGAATTTTGAATTTTGAATTTTGAATTTTGAATTTTGAATTTTGAATTTTGAATTTTGAATTTTGAATTTTGAATTTTGAATTTTGAATTTTGAATTTTGAATTTTGAATTTTGAATTTTGAATTTTGAATTTTGAATTTTGAATTTTGAATTTTGAATTTTGAATTTTGAATTTTGAATTTTGAATTTTGAATTTTGAATTTTGAATTTTGAATTTTGAATTTTGAATTTTGAATTTTGAATTTTGAATTTTGAATTTTGAATTTTGAATTTTGAATTTTGAATTTTGAATTTTGAATTTTGAATTTTGAATTTTGAATTTTGAATTTTGAATTTTGAATTTTGAATTTTGAATTTTGAATTTTGAATTTTGAATTTTGAATTTTGAATTTTGAATTTTGAATTTTGAATTTTGAATTTTGAATTTTGAATTTTGAATTTTGAATTTTGAATTTTGAATTTTGAATTTTGAATTTTGAATTTTGAATTTTGAATTTTGAATTTTGAATTTTGAATTTTGAATTTTGAATTTTGAATTTTGAATTTTGAATTTTGAATTTTGAATTTTGAATTTTGAATTTTGAATTTTGAATTTTGAATTTTGAATTTTGAATTTTGAATTTTGAATTTTGAATTTTGAATTTTGAATTTTGAATTTTGAATTTTGAATTTTGAATTTTGAATTTTGAATTTTGAATTTTGAATTTTGAATTTTGAATTTTGAATTTTGAATTTTGAATTTTGAATTTTGAATTTTGAATTTTGAATTTTGAATTTTGAATTTTGAATTTTGAATTTTGAATTTTGAATTTTGAATTTTGAATTTTGAATTTTGAATTTTGAATTTTGAATTTTGAATTTTGAATTTTGAATTTTGAATTTTGAATTTTGAATTTTGAATTTTAATTTGGAATTTTGAATCAAACTTCCATAAGAATATGAGAAAATAGGCCAAATGTGAAAAAATCGAGGTAATTGAGTAATGCAGATGAGAGGTAGCTTCCTTCAGAGCCATGGTTTTTCATTTTGTCTTTCACAGGAAACGAAACTAAGTGCCGGGTTCGATTAATCAAATGTTCGGATAATCGGCGCTCTACTGTATATCGTTCCCATAATTGCACCGATCGAAGAGTTTGAGCCTATTCGTTCGGTAATCTTACTTGTTCGCGTTCTCAACTTTTTTTCATTTGACGGGCGAAAAGCTCCCGCATCTCTTGATATTAACAATTTGAGGAATATACATTAAAGGAAAAATTTGCAAATGCAACAAATGCCGAGAAGAATTTGAGAAAATCAGAATGAATATTATTCTTTCATTAATTTTAAATTCTGAATCAGTGAGCTACAAAACCTGCTCTTTGGCAAGCACAAGTACTCTACCTCTTCACCCCGAAAAAATAAGAAAGTTTAACTTTATCTCCATTTTTCCAAAATCAATATCGCACTAGTCAATTGCAATATTCCGGGATGTGCATATGAAAACAAAAGTAACGCTTTTCAATTTTTTATTAAACAATTCAAAAGTATCGTCATTCTTCTCTTTTTTTTCCATTTCCACTTTTCGAATCCATTTTCTGTATGTGTCAAAAATTTTCCACTCAACTTAACGAAAAGCGTGAAAATCTTCCTTCCGGCAAGTTGAACAGAGACACTACAGACACAGAGTCCTGAGTCCAACACATATTGTCGTAAGTGTCAATATAGTGTTCCCCCGGCCAACACACATCTTCATCGTCATTTTACAAAGTGGCCATTGTTGACTTTGAATTACACTTATTCCGGGAGACTTTAGAGCAGAGTAGCCTTTGTTCTTTCTATCGTCAGAGGATGAACTGGGAGGATAGAGACTCATCGGTTCGGTATCGTGTGTAGTTTTTCTTGCATATATTCCGTATACTCGATGTCACTGCATGAATTCTCGTTCGCATCAGGATTCACTTCAGAACTTTTACATTGCTGCTGTGTGTTTTGTTTGAAAAACTCATATAGTCTGAAGGATGAGGGTGAAAATGAAAAATAAGCTTCCAATAGATGAGAGGAGTATAGTCTTGGACAGACTAGATAAAATCACGTTTAGAACAAAACGGTAGGAAGAACCGTGCATTGAAAATTTTTTTTATTGACCAATTAACATATTTTTTTCTACAATTTATTTTAGAGAAATTGTACATAGTTAACAACACTTTATACGAGTATAATGTAAGATAATATACACATTTTCGTTTTTAAACCAGATTTTCTTAAACTAAAAAAATGTGCAGCTTAAAAGTCACTTCAGGGACAAAATACATGAATCCTTTCCATTTCGCGAAAAATTCCATTTGAGTTCATTAGACACCTATATATACATCGACAGTCACATACCCTTTCAAAGTTTTAGCAAGAACAATGGAAAATTTAAGCTTTGATGAGCTTTTGGTCCAAGATATCAGCATCCTAGCTACAAACCAAAGTTTCATCATTGTTTCAGACATTTCTCGCTAGATGGAATGTTGAAGCTTTAAAATGCAGGACGAGGGCAATGATGCTAATGTATGGAAACATATTGTCTGGTACACGAGAATATATTTCGATGTAGTTTGGTGATAAAAGCGAATAAATCAGCATGTCGTACTGTGTTTGAGAGTTGGTTGTATTCTCTTGAGTTTTAACAAAAAAACATTCGGGGCTAGGAACTCATATACTTAGCATGCTTTCCTATACTATACCCGATTGATCTATTCGGTAATTGATGGAAAACATGGAGATAACATAATTAAATTTAAATTATGAAATATTAATTATTAACTATTTAAAATATTAATATTAATCGGACTTCCGTATTTTGAATTAATTTTTCGAAAAAAAAAACGACATTTGGTCACTTGATTTTTTGAGGACAAAACAATAATACCTAGCCCAGTCCAGTCGCATGAATGAAAAATAGTACCATCGCTCTTCCCGGCGTGTCGTAGAAGCCACTGAGGGATAGGAGACGGGGACGTTGCCAGGATTTGGTTTTGGGAGAGGTCCAACGCTTGATTTGGTATTTTGGTAGCCATTATTAGAAATTAAAATTTTGTTGTTGATTGTGGACAGCAGTATAGCATTTTTAACTATCCGAAGTAACAAGGCAGACAGTGCCGTGCGAGTTTGGAACCTTGGGCCACAGCATGCAGAAATAATGAAATAAATATTCGCAAATATTACAATCAAGTGAAAGACAAAGTATATGAGGCGGTGAGACTGTGGGTCGTATGAACTTAGATGGAAAATTTAAGGCAGGAGAATCAGTCCCGTGTGTAAGCAAATGCATAAAAGCCCCTGATGGCCGATATTGAAAAGTTCCTTCATGTGAATAAGGCTATTGTGCACCCTATATTTGAAAAGGTTATGATCAAGATCGATAGTGCTAAAGAAGGAGTTGATTTGCTAATTGAAGCCGAAGAAATGTCGTCCGCCACTGAATATGCCACTCCGAGTTGTGTCCAACGGCGTTGGGCTAGAGCTTCGAAATTGCATGCAGTCTCGTTATCTTCTTCGCAGAATCGATAGCTCGCGTCTTCTATACATCTTATTGTGCGCAGACGTGATCTCACGCAAGAGTGAACTGTAGGGATCCCACAAATGGTTCGTTCTTTACATCTGCTTGTTGAAAGAGTTCAGTCGATCTTTTATAGGAGAGTACCCTGCTATGAAAAGTTTTGATTCCCTGCGCCCAGGTAAGTTATCCCAGTGCTTAATCGACTATAAGTGTCAATTCGTCAGCCTCTTCGTTCCCTTTGACGCCCATGTGACGTAGAACTCAGAACTGTGTTATTCTGCTATTGGATCCCAGTTAATTCAGCGTCTTCAGGTAGCACTAAACAAGCCAGCCCTTTGGCTGTCTGAGAAGATCGCTATTCATTTGTTGGCTTAGTTGGCACTAGGTCTACTCGGTACTCAGATTTCAGAAGCGATAGTGGTTTCCTTCAACACGTAATTTTTGTTTACCATGAACTTGTTTATTTCAGGATTTTTATTACCTTTTCAGTACCTTGCAGGTTTTCTTTTCAGCTGTTCACAGTGGCGATCCTACGTAGGGGTTTTGGGGTTCAAATCCCCTCCGAAATTTCCATATGTTTTAATGTTATTTTTTTAGACAGTATGTTGATAAAGGTAATCGCCTTCGAAGCACAGGGTAGTGGTTTCGAAACCCACCGTAGACAGATTCAGTTTATGATAGTTTTAAAATTCATCATGTGACGGACTATGATTTCACTGAGATGCTAAATGAGATGCTACTTCTTTATATGAAGACGGAAAATGAAGATATTCCAATACCGTCAATGAAGTAATTTATGAAGAAATTTTATCGACAGAGCGAAGGACTCAGTACTCGGAAAGTTGGTAATATGTTTCTGTTTTTCTAAAAGTTGAGAAGGCCTAGTTCCGGGAAGGCACTACAAAAAATATCTACAGTAGAAAACTATGACCCGTGTATAGTTTCACTCAGAGGTAGGGCAGCTGAAACCGGAAATGGCAAAATAGTTTTAAGTTTTATAATTTCACCACCAACTTCAGCTTAAGGCTGACAGATTCAGTTAATTTATCTGGACTGGACTGGACTGGACCCCCGGCCAACCTAAACCTCGTTCCTAAAACCCCTCCCGAAATATTTTTCTGCGTACGCCCCTGGCTGTTCAGTATCGATTTGTTTTTTCAGGTTTTTAGGTAATAGCAACTGTTGAAAACCAAATGAACAACTGAACTGATACAAAATTCGGTTGTACAGCATTTTAGTACAGTTATTTTTTCTCATTTAAGCCACGATTCGTCTTTCATCTCTTTGATGACTTCATTCATTCTGGTTCGGGATACCCAGATATGCTCAGGAAAATACTCGTCCAATCGGCGTAGTAAGACTAAGGCAATCTCAGGTCGCTGATTCAGAATTGGACGTCAAAACTAAACACAATTTTTTTTGTTGCCTGCGCCAGAATTAGTATAGTCTTTTCCCGAGAAATAGTAATCGAATCGGCATCGTAGAAACACTGAAGTCATTTTGGGTGGCTGATTTCGCTCATGGTAATCGGCGACCTAAAATTACCTTGAAGGCTCCCTCACACACAACGCTATCTGCGTCCGCGATCTCAAATATTCGTGCAGTTTATTAAAATTATAATAAACTACGGATTTTGTAGTTGCCGGGATCGAAAAACATTAAGGTGGTTTTGTTTTATGGTGTAATCTTTCCGTGATAGTTAGGTAAAAATTACTTTTCGGTCATTTAACAATACATTATTATAATTTGTTAATGTTTTTAGATTACGATCCTGATGATGGGCGAAGCCCGAAATATATTGATTATATGAAACATTAACCCTCACTTTTAATTTCTCGTGGATCAATTGGAGGCAACACAACACCAGCACCTTAACACCAGCACCTTAATCTCAAATATGTTTTCGCCTCGCATACTGTATTACGCTAAATTTTATTATTATGCACGTAAAAAAAAATAAAAACGGAATGGACACGCGATTTGGCGATCGGTTGTAAAATAAAAGAATGACTCGCGAACCCGTGTGATACATTGAATTAAATTGAACGTGCATGAAGATCGAGTTGTGTCTGCATGACTTTAGTGTTCTTGACACGATTAATTCAACCATTATTTTCTCTAGAAAATCGGGGTATTTTACTGAGAAAATTGGGGTGCTTTCCTGAGTGATGAAAAATGGCCTAAATAAAAGAAAAACCTGAAAAAAAACGTGCTAAAATGCAGTACAAAAGAACCTAACACTCAGTTCATTTGAATAGGTGCTAGGAAAACCTAAAAAACGATACTGAATGCTAAAATACCTGAAAAGGGCCGGTGCTGAACAAGTGTAAAAACAACCTGAAAAGATCGGTACTGAACAGATGCTAAAAAAAGGAAAAATACCGGTACTGCACACAGGTGCTGCGCCGGTGTTAGGAACAGGCCTAGTTGGCACCCAAACAGAGTTTGGCGTATCTAATCTGTGTACCTCGCCTAGAACTGATTTGCCCTGTGTCTTCCACCAGACCAGACAACATTTTAGGGTGAGGTCTATTGATTTATATATTTAGAGCATGGTTAGGTTTTATTCCCCAGATTTTCCGTACGAACTTTTTGCATATCCAAAGAGCTCTAGTGGCATCATCTGCCGCTGCTTCGACAGTCTTTGCGAAATATGACTTGACTTCCAATTGCTAGAAGGGCGTCTGAGTTCAGCCGGATATTTTTGTTCCTGCAGAAGGGTGTAATTGATCGCTAAAAATCTTGAAAACCTAAACAGACAACATGAAGATATAAATCTCCGTAGAAACAGGTGGTATACGAATATAACATGACTACATACTGCTTGTCTCACGGTAGTGTCCTACACCGCGTTTACCGGCACCCAACGCAAGGCTCATAGGAAAGGCATAACTCGTCAATTATTCGGCACGAGTTTAGCTATAGTTATCCACGCAATCTGAATATGAACTGTTTGCGTAGGTGCCCTTTTAAATCGAGAAATGCTCCTTCGCTACTTACTAGGATAATATATTAGATTCCAATTTTGTAGCTTTTATAAAGCCTTGAAAATTTGCCAATTGTTCATTCTAAATCTGTATCGTGATCATTTCATGTACATTCCAAAAAAGGGTATTGAGAGTCACTGAAATTTTAAATCCCATAAAACTATTGGGGGGGGGGCTCCTTTGGCTACGTCCCTGACAGGAAAGAATAAATCTCTGCTGAATTTAAACATATCTTTGTATTGTGTATTGTTTTTTTTTTGTTCACAAAGCGAACCCGACTTGTCGTAAAAGGCGACCGGAGGGGTAAGGTATGTAGGCCTGTATCTCGGAGCATTAAGCCTCGCATACATCGGACTGATTAAATGGCAACGACATTTGGCTATGAACAACGGACCACAGTTGATTTTTGGAACATCGCTATTATATGTACTAAGACCAGGATCGGTTCGGGGCGATTTTATCACCTAGCTTTGCAGTGTACTGCTCTACTTTGGAAATAAAGACAAGAAAACATCGGGCGAAAATTAATTACAAAATTTTGCCTCGGACGCGAAAAAATTATCTGCAGTTCGCATTTTTGGTGACTTACATTTAGGGCTATGACTGTTGATGGAATGCACCTGCAACACAACGATTCTCGTTTAATTATTTCGTGCAAGAACGAACAAAGCTGGTGGCTTCCCGACACGTGAACATGCCAGCCACGTACAATGTAAACCAAAAACACTCAAAGGAGTCCATTCAAAATATCCCAATTCAGGCCTCCAAATAGAAAAAAATAGAGTAAGGCTAATTTTGATTGTTTTCGATTCAGGAATCTAAAACTCATTTTGCTAAGAAAAATTTTGATTGGATAGATCCCAAAAAGGACGTGTTTCCCGTAACTTATCATCTGTATCTTTCTAAAGTCATAACTACGCGAATGATTGAAATTGTCACTACCTTTTTCATTTTCTACCGTTAAATTTACTAAGAAAACAATTGAGTGGAAAGCTTTGAAAAAGGACATAAAAGCACACTAATTAATTCTTGATCGAAACGTATATTATTTAGTGGGCTTTCCAATCAACAATTTTCTTAGCAAAATTCATGGTGGAATCTTCTGTTTTTTCTTCTTCTTCCTTGCCTCGTTCTTTATACCGCTCCATGGCTTCGCGTTGCTCGACCCGCGGTGTAGGCACATCGCCCGTTTTGGCGATAATATCCCAGCATATTTATACAGGCAGCTCTATCTTGGATCGTGTCATCGCCGAGACCAATCCGTTGTTGTTGCTTTTTCATTTGACACATCCATCTTCTGTTATTATATATTCTAAATTGGTTGGCAACTTGAAATATTCGCGTAGTTATGGCTTTGGAAAGATACATATGATAAGTTACGGGAAACACAAAAAATTTCCATTCAAACGCGATTTATTCCGTTGAGGGTCTTTGAAATAGGAAACAAGCACTCGACTTCTTTCTGATATGATACCCCGCATGCCGACCTCCGGCCAAGCATTAAATAGTGTCCTTTTTGGGACCTTTTCGATCAAAATTTTTTTTTAGCATATGTAATGAGTTTTAGACTCATGAAACCCCACTGATTCAAAAACAACACAAATTAGCCTTACTTCATTTTTTTCTATTTGAAATGCTAATAAAGGGTGGTCCAAAGTGAATGCACGAAGTTAATTTAACAAAAAGTTTTTAGAGAATTATCTAATTTTTTTTTATTATGATAGAAGGATCTATGGCAATTATGTGTGAAACAAAATATCGGCCAAATGCTCGCCATGACTACGGCAGCATACTTCTATCCGATGGTCCATACATATTTTCAATGACTCTGAGACATAATTGAGATTGAATATCGTTAATGTGCTGAATTATCTCATCCTTAAGCTCTTGAATTGTTTTTGGCTTATTGACGTACATTTTTTCTTTTAAATATCCCCAGAGAAAGAAGTCCAATGGTGTCAAATCACATGATCGTGGCGGAGATAACACGGCCATTGAAAAGAAAGCTAGAAAATATACAAAGATACACAATTGTCATAATCCAAAAGCGTTGGACCACTTCTAATCGGCTCGGGAACACCCTTTGGTCCGCGAAATACCGGTTAAAAATCGTTGATCTATAGTAGGTATACTCACAACAATAAAAAAATGTTATCGAGTAATACATGTAGCCTTTTAGTGCAGTCATATTAGCATTTCAAATAGAAAAAAATAGAGTAAGGCTAATTTTTGTTGTTTTTAAATCAGTGGGCTCCCAGAAATCTACAACTGATTTTGCTAAAAAAAATTTTGATCGGAAAGGTCCCAAAAAGGACAAAAAAGGATACTCTTTAATCCTTGACCGGAGGTCGGCATGCGGGGTATCATATCAAAGGGGACGTCGAATACATTACATATGCGTTGTTTTTTTCCTGTTTCAAGGACCCTCAACGGAATAAATCGAGCTTAAATGGAAAATTTTCGCGCTTCCCATGTATCTTTTAAAAGCCATAACTACGAGAATAATTTAAGTTGTCACTACTTTTATCACTTTCCAGAATCTATAATAGCTGAAGATTCTACCATTAAATTTGCTAAGAAAAAAGTTGATCGGAAAGCTCTGAAAAAGGACATAAAAGGACACTAATTGTACACCTTAGTCGAACGTGGGCATGTGGGGTGTCATATCAAAGAGGATGTCAAGTACATTCCATATCCGGCATTTATTACTTGTTCCAAGGACCCTCAAACGAGAAAATTGGGCTCAACTTAAAAATTTTTGTGTTTCCTGTATCTGTATCTTTCTAAAGCCATAATTTTCCATTTAAACCCGACTTATTCCATTTAGTGTCGTTGAGACAGGAAACAAGCACCGAATATGCAATGCACTCGACGTCCTCTTTGATATGACACCCCACATGCCAACGTTCGATCAAGGTGTGAAGTTAGTGTCCTTTTATGTCCTTTTTCAGAGCTTTCCGATCAAATTTTTTTTTAGCAAATTTAATGGTAGAATCTCCAGCTATTATAGATTCTGAAAAGTGATAAAAATAGGGAGAACGTGAATTATTCTCGTATTTATGGCTTTTAAAAGATACACGGGAAACGCGAAAATTTTCCACTTAAGCTCGATTTATTCCGTTGAGGGTCCTTGAAACAGGAAACAAAAACTGGATATGTAATGTACTCGACGCCCCCTTTGATATGATACCCCGCATGCCGACCTCCAATCAAGGATTAAAGAGTATCCTTTTTTGTCCTTTTTGGGACCTTTCCGATCAAATTTTTTTTTAGCAAAATCAGTTGTAGATTCCTGGGAACCCACTGATTCAAAAACAACAAAACAACAACAAAAATTAGCCTTACTTTATTTTTTTCTATTTGGAGGCCTGAATTGGGATATTTTGACTGCACTATTTAACATTTAAGCCACGTCCACTTACAAAACCTGCGCCAAGGGATGGTATGAGATTGCGTGTTGACATTACTTGCGATGCCGAGCCGAGCGCTGTCTCACGATGTGAAGCAGAAGTCAGTTGCTTATAGGTTGAGAAGTTAGTAGCAGAATAACCGTAGATTCTATCAGAAATAAATATTTATTTCACTTTTAACTGAATTAAAATTTTAACCACCACAATAAAATTAAAAGACAGTAATTTCTCACATCTCCCAGTCGCGGAACAAATTCTTAACAAGAAAATCCTTAACGGACGAATACAATCTTTCATCTATTATTTGTTCTGAGTCTGATAAGTTTTTCCGTCCGCTCTGCTCTGTTCTTGTGAGTAGCATAATTTTTTCACGAAACAGAAAAAAAGCGGGTAGTCCACCCGCAAAAAAGGACACACAATTCATGAATTCGGAAGGATACAGAACCGCGCGCGTACTATGAAAGTGAAAAAATAAAAATAAATTTCTCCGGACAAATGCACATACACAGAGAGAATTGCGATGTCATGGTCCCATTTAATATTTCAGGCGGCACTTTAACCCAGATTCTCCTAACGTCCTCATATGAGGATGCTTACAAGTTCTATCGTTGATGCTCGCTAGCATCAAGAATTTGCAAGTATTTGAATTATACGTTAGTTGAACACAGTCTAGAAAAGTTAGAGTAAGGGTTCGAGTAATTTTTTCGGCATTTTAGTAAGTAAAATGGTGCATATTAGTACATTTGTGAAAAAGTGATTTTGTGATGGCGGAGTAGACAGACGTCGTGTTAGACGGGGAAATACTGTTAACTTACTCGTACTTTTTTTTTCTCAAATGCAGTTGGGAATTACATTAGAGATAATGAATGACGAATTACAATAGCTTCTGTTTGATTACAACAAGCCATGTACCCATATTAGTAGATTAATTTTTCATATCCTCTCATGAGGACGTCAGGAAAATACAGTAACAAATTATTGTTTATAGGAAAGCAATATCTCTACGCGAGTGGGTCGAAATTCTGGAGGAGGATGAAGATCCAGCGCTTCAGACATATGATATATTGGCTTTACCGCCCTGCAATGGGATGGACGACTTGACGGACGAAGATTTGGCTTTGGAAGAGCACCCGACCGTCGAGAATCTTCCCGGTACTCAACTTCCAGTGGAGGCTTCGCTGAGGGGTAATTCGTCATCTTGCGGGCAAAATAAAGAAAATGATACAATAAAAAAAATAAAAGCAACGGAAAAAACCTTTACCAGCTCTAGTAAGTAGCTGGAGTAATTGTGAGCGTTGTGTCCCCCCGCATGAGTGGCTGCCATTGCATATGGGGGGACTAAAATATATCCTTTATAAGGTTTCAATAAGAGGCAAAAATTGTAATTTCCCATTTATTGCACATGCAATTGGTTTAGCAGAACAGAATGTGTATGGCATTTGAATAAACGAGATGGGGGGAAATTGGACCATTTATGCTTCAGAGGAAGCGTTGCTACGGCCATTCTTATGTCAAAGAATGCAGAGGTAGGCCCAGCCAGAAGCTGAAGGTCCATGCCCGTTATGATGGCCTCGAGCCATGTTGTGATGCCAGCACGCAAATCGTAAAAAACAACGTCACTGCAAATATTGTTCAAAAAAGTGCATTACAATTTGAATCAAAAGCAATTATGCATTGCACGTTTCATGTTTTTTTTTTATATCATACCTATAAAAACTTTTCATGCGTGCAAATAAAAACATACCAAAACGAATAAAAAATAATAAAATGCATTACTTAAGAACGAATTTATTTCTGTTATTATTTTTGATATTAAGGACCACTAAGCAATAAATATGCTGTTCGTATAATATGTTAACGGGTATAATCAATTTATCACATTTGACAAGCAATTTTCCTGACGTCCTCATATGAGGATGCATGTTTTTTGGGTCCTAAATCCATGTTTCTGGGTGCGGGTTACAATTTTTTTGTTTTTATGACTCAAACGCTCCATTGTAACAGACAAATTATAAAATTTTGAGAAAACAAAATTCAGGGTTATCTGGGTTAATTAGCGACAATTACTCAATGTCTTCGCCTAATTTGTTAAATTTGTCGACTTGTGATTGTGTTCTCGTTCTTATGTGTATATATGGACGGATGTTATGTCCGCTTTGTATTAGTGCTCTGGTTGTTCCAGCTTTTTTCTCTCCTGTATTTTCCCTTCCGGGAGTTCACACACCGAGTCTTGTCCTAGGTATATCCCGAAGCTGCGGATAGACTAAATCGGGAGACTATCCATATAGTGTAGTGTACGAGTATGACCAGGAAAAAGTCCTTCAAAGCCAAAGTACAGCCATATGTTTCAACGGAAACGTCGGCATCGTCGTCGAGACTACTGGACAGTTGTGTATGCTTATAGTTGGTTGCTTGTTAGTTTTGCAGGACACGATTCATTTCGAGCGGAATGCCATTGTCTCAGAGACGGAATTTGTCTTTATTTAGCTGGATGAAATTGACGTCAACTTAGGTAGTGCTAATTAGGCTACGAAAATTAAGGTTGTTTATTAGTATAGTGTCGTGCTTACTTAGCTGTGGTGAAACTAGCTTTTTTGGTGTCTCTACCTCTGAATTAAGCATTTATGTATTTTGGGTTTTTTTTAAGACTATGTATAGGGATATTTCAAGCAAGTTTTTATATTTTAGTTTTTCTATAAGCATACATCCTAATCCTAATCTAAACAGAATATTTCCTGCAAGCTAAACAACGAAAACTGTAACTGTGTGAAACATATCCATCCAGACTAGGAAAAAACATCTGAAAATTATGCAAAGATGCCCTGCAGAGAGGATCTTTGGAATTTTCGGAATTCACTAGAAAGGAATTCTTTGTGTCAGGTCTACAGTCGCCTCTTCCCGCCTATGGACTGTTATTGATATTTATTACTGTCATTCCTAGCCTCTATCTAGAGATCGTGGCTACTGGGCTTGTGAAATATACAAGGAAGGACCATTCCGTTCGTTGCGTAACTTTCGAATCTAAAACTTCAACGGGAATTTTACGAAAAAGACAAATTCAATCTCCCATGGGAATACTCATTCCGGCACGCGGTCATATACACATATCCAAAATGAATAGTCCGGATGCTATGCACATATACGCTTCTCTTGTATGCTCAGTACTGTAGATGAATATGTTGGGGCCTTTATTGCAAAAACAAGCAAATATGTATAATAAATATGTCGGAAAATGTCCGCATGACATTGGCTTGTAACGTGTGTATGTTATGCTCATTTTTTTCTTTATAAATAAATATGTGAAACATTTTAATGGAATTCGATGAATTTTCCTCGTTTCGCCTTTATACAAAGATATACGAGTGTAGTAGAGAATACATGAAGTTCCTTTTTTTTGTCTGATGATATGGACTATATCCGGAGAATGGATTGAAATTGTTAAGAAAATGTTGACGGCGACGTGCACTTGAATGATGATGACATTGTTTTCTCGATCAATGCCTTTGAGACAAATTGAGTTGTAAATGGAAGTAAAGTAAAGGATCTCATCCTAATGGAAATTCATTTTTTTTAATGTAGTCCTTTTTAGTATCAAATTGATAAAACGTTTATAACTGGAGGATTTGATGATAAATTTTAAGCATTTGCTGAACAGCTCCTAATGCCTTGCATAGAGAAGCTATAGGTATATATTTTTGAAAAAAAAAAAAAAAAAAACAGGAGTGTGGGAAATGTCCTTGGTCCGCGGAGGGCTTTTTTCATTATGAATGAAATATAAATTCTATATTCATTATATAAAAGAAAGTCGTGTTAGTTACACCATTTATAACTCAAGAACGGCTGGACCAATTTCCATGATTTTAGGTTTTTTCGGATTAAGCTCTGGATGGAATTGCAATAGCATAACTATTGCAGCATGCGAAAAATTCACAATAAACAAACATTCACAGTGGATACCATTTCGTATATTTCTGCGTGTATTTCTTGACTACAACAACGACTTTCAGTAAAAATGCTACACAGAATTGGTCTATCCTCCAATTAACAGAAAAACTATTGATACCCATAACAAATTCACAATGGGCATGGCATGGGTTCTTTTTCATATACTTTTTTATGTATTACCGGATAAGTTGACCCCACCAGATTGGTATACACAAGGATCCGTCCAGAATAGCAGTATCACCATTGAAATATGCAGACAATTCACAGCGAGCAACAATTCATAATGACTATTTTTTTTATCATACTTTGCCTAAATTTTTTGAATGTCTAACAGATTATTGAAAGATTTTTCCACCGAATTGATCTCCTCCATTAACACCAAAGTAACTATTGAAATACGCAAACAAATTCACAATGATCAACATTAAAGGAACAGTCCTCTTTCGCATATTTCTTTCTGTATGTCTTCAACGATTTGCCGGATTTCAACAAATTTATACCATCGAATTGTTCTACACCCAGAATAAATATTGAAACATGCGAAAAATTCACAAGGGTGAGAATTATGTAAACAGTTCTTCTTCAAATACGTTTGTCTACAGGGAGGGCCAATTACAAGTTCGTTTTTAAAAATGCAATAAAATTAACAAAATTAAATTTTTTTCCATGTCTTATGGCTTTATTAGAAAGTAAGTAAGCTCCCATTAATGATGGAACACAAATTCATTCAAGTGGCTGCCCCGGCTGGCGTCGCAGTAGCGCATTCTGTCACCCCAATTTTCCAAGCCCCTTTGATGGTTTCAGGCTTGGATGATATTGGCCTTAAGTGCTTGAATCGTTTCTGGATTATTGGCATAACATCAATCCTTCACGGTTCCCCACAAAAAAAAAGTCCAAAGGGGTCAAATCGCAGCTCCGAGGCGGCCAATTGACATCGCCAAGACGGCTGATAACAAGATTTGGGAATTTGGTGCATAAAAGATCGATTGTGGCATGGACTGTGTGGCATGGCGCGCGCGCCATGTCTTAAATTTCAGTAAAAACGAAACCGATTTCTAATCGTGCGAATAGCACGATGAGTGTATACCCTATACCCATATGTATAGACCTAGAAGGCACTCGAAACCCCAAATAATCAATTTCATATTTTCCCTTGGGGAGGGAGGGATAGATGGGTCGGTCCTGGCACATCTTTATTATGTTATCAAGGCATCCAACGTCAATCATTTTGTACTAATTTGAAGTTTTTCGCGACATTCTATCAAAAGATATGGCGGAATATTGTTTATTTATTTATTGTAGGGGATGTAGGGGTATGGGTGGCGACACCTTCTCCACTTTCCACTAACTTCAAGCATATGTCACAATTAGGCATTGATGGAAATTTCAAGTCGCCTGCGATATTCTGTCGAAAAATATGGCCGTGTATTAAGCTATCACGAAGGGGTAATTTGTATAGGAGGTAGGGGAACCCTTGGTCCGATTTGTCCCATTTTCAATACCATCCAAGCTTTAATCAAAATAATCATCTGAACAAAATTTCAAAACGTTAGCTTCATTATTTCGGGAGTTATCGTGCGAACTGACAGACACACGGACGGACAGACAGACAGACGGACATGGCTTAATCGAATCAGGGACCGATCCTGATCAGTTATATATATACTTTGCCATACCTCCGGTGGCTCCTTTGAGGTGTTACATAAATCGTCGTAACAAGAACAATATACCCTATACCATCTTATGGGTATAGGGTATAAAAAGTCGGATAACATGGCTCGGTAACGCGCACCGTTGACCGAAAGGTTGTTACCAGCCTCATTTTGGAAAAAAATGGTCCAATGATGCCACCTCTACCACTCCACAATCCGCACCAAACTGTCTCCCTCTGTGGATGCATTGGCTTCTCGACAACAACGTGCGGGTTTTCCGAGCCCCAGATGCGGCAATTTTCTTTATTAACGTAGCCGCCGAGATGAAAATGCGCCTCATCAGAAAAGATAAGTTTTCGCCCAAAATCATTGTCCAATTCAAGCTGCTCTAAGATAAGCTGACCAGACGTACAGCATTTTGACCTGTCGTACAGCATTGGGAAATGTACAGCAAAATGTACAGCATTCCCCATGACATGAATAAAACCTGATTCACTAAATAATAAGCTCCTCGGTGAGGCTTTCGATCAATCTTTTCTGCTTTTAAGGTGTAAAGTTTGACTCTTGTATGCCCTGTACGATCGATAAATTAGCGAGATAATGGCACTTTTATGTTTGGCAATCGTTCATTTTTGTTAACTCGGGAACCTTCTCGATCTTTCTGAAATTTGGCACACTTGTAGAGCTACTTGGTGGTTACATTTTCTTGGAAGGTACAGCTGCCAAAATCGTAATTTTTAGTTTCCAGTTAAAAAATGGCCATAACTCGACAATTCCTGAGCGAAAAATTTTTAAATTTAAAAAACTTGTAGAGCACTGTACTGTTAATATTTGGTGCAAATTTCAAGGCTGTAGCTGTCAAGGTTCTGAAATTACAGTCGTCGATAGATGTGATTTAAGGTGTCAAGTATGACCCCGGTAAGATCGATATTAAGCGAGATATTCGCACTTTTATGTTTGCCAATCATTCATTATCCATAACTCGAGAAGAGACCGAAATTTCCTAAATTTGACACACTTGTAGAGCTGCTTGACGCACATTTCCTTCAAGTTTCAATGTCCTACCTATCTGCGTTCGAAAGATACAGCTGCCCAAATCGCACTTTTGTGTTTTCATAATTTGGAAATTCTTTACTAAAATTTTGAAATTTGGCAGACTTGTAGATCACCGCGCTGATCGCTGTCCATACTTCAAAGCTCTACTTTCCAAGGTTCAAAAATTGCAGCCGTCACAGCGATTTTAATTTATCACAAAACTGTACTCCATCGGATTCCCCTAGCGACCTCTATAGGAAAACGCATAATGAAGAAAGGACTCTGCAAGGGGTTTTAGATAAAGATTTTTACTCACAAAATGGTGTTACGAGCCTATGGAACTTATCATCACTAATAATGTAACCATGTTTTCTCCTCCAAAAATATCGCAAATATGATAAGGCACCCTTCCACAGTTCTGGAGGTTCTCCTCAGCCTTCTCTCCATAGCTATACATTGAATGAAACTGGCCTGGAAAGCCACCACCAGCTTTAAAATTCTCGGCCCAATGAAGTTCAGTCTATTTATTACAATAAACGAAACGAAGCTTTTAAATAAGGTAGTAGGGAGTAGGTACTTTGCGGGCATCATGAAAAGTCAGCTGCGAAATCATGCGACTGTCCATACAGAATCTATCTTTTGTTTTATGAGTATAATATTATTTCAGGTACTGTTCCCTGTTATAGGTTTTGTGTTAAAACAAACGGGATCAGTGGTCAGGACTATTTTTCAATTTTGCTTGTTTAGCTGAGATTCCGGAGGATTAGGATTGACACAACGAAGCAAATACTGTTGTGGGATGAACTTAAAATTTAAGGATCGTCTGCAATATCGAGCGCAAATGTTAATAATTGTTCCCGCACTGGGTTCGGTAAATATAGATCCCAATGAGTGGTTTGTCTGCAGCGTACAATTATGTTCTGCGGAGCGAGGTAGCAGGACGTAAATACATTGAGGCAGCCTCTGTGAAGTAATATGGAAAGATGATCCGGCGGATGAATGAACGAGATGGTTGTCAGAAAAATACTACATAACTATACATGCCGGCTAGCATGATGCAGTATTGTTCAAGTCTCTCATGTGCTGCTGTATCAAAAAATTTTCTTAGTAAATCTGCGATCTGTTCTTGTGGCAGTCGCACTATCTAAAAAACAACGCTCGAAGAAATCCAAATATGGCTGAAAATTTGCCCGAAAACGAAATTCCGCAAGAATGTGTACAGCAATGAGTCTTCGGGATTCTGGTCACCTTACTCTAAGACCCAAACTTCGAAGCGATAACGAAGTGGATGGTCGTGCGACTTTAATTCCTGAGTCAATTGGACCTTGTAAGGGAATAATTGGAGATCTTTGTGCAGAGTTCTTCTCAGGCTAGTGCGTGAAATGTTCAACCGTTGAGATGGATGGCCTGTTGATGTTTGTGGATAGAGTCTCACACTCTGGGCTACAGCAGCCACATTTTCATCTGTGCGTACCGTACGACGACGGGGATCGTGAGTGTTGTCCACTAGCATGCCAGTCTCACGAACTTTTTGCACAAACTTGCGTACGTGATGCTCGGTGGGTGCTTCATTTCGGCCAAAACTTCTTTTCATTAAACGCACTGTTTGGACTAGACAGCACTAACTTTGAAAATAAGTTTTCAATATTTCCCAACGTTGTTCAAGCGTAAAGCGACTCATTTCGTTCCGCGGAGGTATGATACTGACTTTTTATCCAGATTTTGAGCGAAAAACAGCTGTCAGTGTCAAACTAACCTATGATTTAAAAACGAAAATGTAATTGGCCCACCCGTTATATATCCTGAACGAATTCGGGAATTTGAGCAAATTCGCATCACCGGAATGAAATCTTTCCCGAATAGTAAGTAATAAGTATCAAAATATGCAGAAAATTCACAATGAACAATAGTATGAAGTCTGTTTTTTTTTCACATATTTTTGCATTTAATCCTCTGATAAGCGGTTTCCGGTAAATTTGTTACGCCGAATCGGTCCCTACTCCAAATAACAGAATAATAAAATTAAAGCAGCTGCTTTCCTGATCGTTTAGCTAGCATTTTTGAAATAGTTTAGTGGATTTCGATAAATTTGCTCCACCGAACTAGTCTCTACACAGGATAGTTGAATCGCTATGTAAATTTGCAAAAATTAACCAATTTGTAAGGCAGCTATTTTGAAAATATATACTTTTGTCTATATCTCCGTAGAATAAGGTGATTTCAGTAAATTTGCCGAATTGGATAGGTGTTCACCCAGGTTAGCGTTTTTTTTTAACTTTTCGTCTTTTTTTGTTCCCCCGAGTACCTAGTCGAAAAACGAATGAAACATGCAAAGTTACTGAACGGATGAGCAAAAATTTGAAGGCAGCTATTTTCCTGGGAAGAAAACTTCAATCCGACATTCATGGTTATTTCTGATCATTTATTTTATGGCGACTCAATGTTTCTCCTATGCGGCGTTTTCTGCCAAACATTGCCAGTCCCTTCAAGGTTGTGACCGCTGTCGACAGTGGCGTATTTACAGGGGGGCACAGGGGCACGTGCCCCCCCCCCCCCTGGGAGCACATCCAACTTTTATCACACCATACTAAAAATTGCAGTACCAAATGTTCCCTTTTTTTTAGCGTTTCTATTACTAAACTTTGTAAATCTTTTTCGAAATATTATCATCACATCATCTTCTCAATTCGTCAGATCTCCTCGTTGATGAACCCTTTCCGTTTTTCGAAGGGGTTGAGTTTATTTTCATAGACGTATGGTTTCAAGAACAAGAACTCTCAGAGAATAAGTACAAGCTATGATTATGTCGAGGCAACGAGGTGGTCATGAAACGTTGCCCAATCTCGACATGAGTCTGTTCGGAAACAAGGACTGCTATTGAAAGTCTCGTCATGTGTGAAGTGACCCCATCTTATGTTGATATAAGTTGAGGAGATGTTGTTGCGGTATCGATGTCTTGGAAGCCGCTGAATTTATAAATATTTGAAACAATCGGTCTGATTTTTCGATGGGCTTGTGTATTTTAATGTGGCCGTAAATTCGTGTTGGGCTGCTATAAAGGTCTTTAAACCAGATGCTTCTCTTTCTGTTAAAATGCTAAAAATTTAAGTGTTTTGGTGGGAAAGCATTTTGAGCATACATTTTGGAATTCTTACGGTTCGGTGTCTGTGGTGCCCCGCCTGGGGTACTTTCTTCAATGCTTCAATTTTCACGAAGTAAACATCATCGTAGCCATTCCTTCTCATTTCTATTTTGCAATTGATTTGTTAAAGCATGTTGCTTCAGCTTACTATCTAGGACTCATTTTAAAAGGTATTGCAGATACTATAGATTTGAAGCTAGTGTAGTACATATGGAAATAACAAACAATCCTACCTTCCTGCTTACTTTTGTTGCTTCATTTTAATTAATCGATTGATCACTTCCCGGCTCTATGCCACGGATAGTTCCTACACGGCTGAACATTTTGGTGTAATTTTCATAAAAAAATATATTCATACATTTCCATATAAAACTTTATCAAAAGTATAATTGAACTACATTAAAAGTATAAGCATTCTTAATAAAAATTTTACTCTTCAATAGTATAAAATTGATAAGCAAATTTATACAAACCGCTCGAAAAAATAAAAATTGTAATACGAGTGCAGTCGGCTTGGAATCCACAATTCTGTGATTTGTAGGCAAGCGCGCTGTTCACTGATTCAGACAGACTACAAGTCAACAGATTTCTAGGTTGAATGGGTTTCTTGCGTTGATAGTGTAGATTTGATAACATAGTAGGATTGATTCTACCCTTTTATGTTATAACAACATTCAATGCAATTTATTCTATCCCGAACGGTGTAAAATGTATAATATTAAAAGGGTATTTGGATAGTTTTATTCTGTAGCGGTTATAATTAATACAATTTTTGAATAAACTAAAATTATAAGTTCAAAAGGGTTAAATTTGATACAAGTTTTGGAATAGATAAGAGTTATACTATTTTATTTATAAAATTTACTCCCGGTTTACACCAAAATTTACAACCGTGTTGTATTCTCGATTGTACTTGTAAAATATTATTCGGCACTTGTTACGATTTTACGGAATCTGTTACTAGATTTTTGACAAAACATACAAAGGCCTCTTTTTCAGTAAATCCTAATTTTGCATTCAAATTCGCTTAAACTAGCCATGAAATTCAAGACCACAATATCAGCCAAAATTTGTTGTATCAGCTTTTCATCTGTGTTTCTTTCAAAAGTAAGCAGAACCACTTTTTGGCGGAATTTGGCAGAATTTCGGACGATGTATGAAGTTTCTCTTCCAAAGAAAAGTGTTCCGTCTGTAATACGGATTGTCATATAGAAACAGTCTCTTTGGTCATTGCATTAATTCCATACCCAATTAAGTACATACAGTCAAACTTCCCTAAACGGACACTTCTAATAACCGGACATTTCTCATAAACGGACACTTTTCTTTTCTCCAACGTTTTTCCTTATATTTTACTAGAAAAATAACTTCCAATAGTCGGACACTCTCATAACCGGACACGGACAGTACTTTTATACCCTTTCTGAACAAGCAAGTCTCTAATAAACGGACAGTTCCACAAATAAAATTCGAAATTCTTCCATTACAGAATTGTATTTCGAGGAAAGAAGTTTTGAAATTACCAGAAAATCGGTCTTTTGCGTAAAGCAAAATTCACTTTCCGGACATCGCTGTACAAATCTTGTTTATCTCTCCGTGGAGGTGGAATTTCTTCGAGATTCAGGAGTTCAATTTATGTCGCGGCATTTTATCGTGCAGTTTTCTATTCTTTTAAAATATGAGAAAAAGAACCATTTAGCCTTTTGAAGAAAGAGTGAGAGACATCGTGGTTTTGAATTTATTCGCAGCGCATTCCAAATTTGTTTTATAAAATGTTATACCTTTGTGAAATATTCTCACTTCCAACAAGCGGACAAAATCTCAATCCCCAATGGTGTCCGCTTATGGGAAGTTCAACTGTATTCGTAAAATTCTTTTTCGGCTTCAGGCTCCTTCGAACTACACTACGCAAACTTTTTTAAGGCCCTCCGTATTTTGGTTCAGGAAAAGCCAAAAGCCAAAAATGAGTGTTATTCTAAGATCTGTCCGGAAAACTAAACTTTTGGTGTAATAAACCTGAAATGCAAAGGACTCTCAGGTCCGTATTTATTAACATATACACTCAGAGAAATATTCACTCATATTGAACGAAATATATTTAATTCAAACGATTTGCGCTTTTGATTTGGCTCCACAAGCAAATGCGTTTAATTCTAACGAGTGGCGTTTCTTTCAAAAGCATAATGATTTGTAAAAAGGCGT
Source organism: Microchrysa polita (assembly GCA_949715475.1). NCBI lineage: Eukaryota > Metazoa > Arthropoda > Insecta > Diptera > Stratiomyidae > Microchrysa > Microchrysa polita. The sequence goes on from OX454421.1 coordinate 31,372,773, forward strand.
TTGAATTAAAAGAATTTGCGTTTACCTGAAAAGAAGGAGCCAGTCGATTTAAACGTATTCTTCATTGAAATAAACACTTATTCTTTGATTGTAAACGGGTAACGCATTTTGAATAAATGAAAGGCTATTGTATCAAACGTCTTCGTTTTTATATTGAACATTTTTGTTATTTAAATTAAACGAAGCATTCTTTTTAATGAAACGATATGTATTTCGAAAGTAACATATCCCGTTTCATTTTATAGAAATTACCCCATTCAAAACAATTGAGTTTTACATGGAATTAAAAGCAAACTCTGCTGAAATAATAATACATTCCGTTTGATTGTCCATTCTCCATTCGATTAGATACTCACTGTTACCTGGGTTGACAAATCAATAAATAATAAAACTTATGAAAACTTCAGGAAAACACTTTATTTTTTATTTATGTCTAATTTTAATATGATTAATACATAACACTTTTATTTTAACACCCGCTAAACTTAAATTGCGCGTGTGGTAGCGTCCATTCCTCCAGATGAATGCAAAAGTACATTCTCGAAAACACTCTTAACATCGACGAAGATTCTAACTAATGACATACACGTTTGTTGTTAGACACTACACATTTGTACACAATGAACATGAACACGTGAGACTCATCGGACCGGCCAGAAGTATTAGCTACCTGTTGTGCTACGTTGAAACAAATGATATTTTGGCATCGCGTCCTTTATGTATGTGTATTTGTTACGTAAAGGAATGCATACACATTACTATGTAATGCGGAATCTTTTGATTTAAACGACTGCCGTTTGGGGCTTAGCTACTCTTTTGTTTTAAAAGAAATTCTTTTAGCGTAAATGAGAACTCGTTAAAATCAAACGAGATTTTTCAAACGAATACTGCGTTCAATTTAAATGTGGAGCTTTTAATAAGAATGTGCGTTTTTTTCTCTGAGTGTACCTTAACTCAAGGAGACCTTGAAATTTTCTATAGTCAACCTCACTTGAAGTCAAAGTAACTACCCACCTTCCTTGAAATATTATATTTCAAGTCTATTGAAAACTTAAGGTCTCCTTGCGTTTCGCCTTAACCCTTCTGTCGGCACCTACTACAATATGCATATTCTATACCCAATAGGTCTGCCTGGACCTACTGAGAAAAAAATTTTATTTTTTAGAAAAAGTAAAATTTTTATCGGTAAAATCATTCTATCCATTCTTTACTGCAATTTTTAAACATTAAAAGCATCAAAATAAATTTTGTAGATATACTGGAAACGTTTTTAAGTAGATATATTTTGAGGTGGTATTAGTACAAACGTATTTCTTCCTTATTTTCTTCTTTTTTGCTTCGCTATTTGCATTGCGTATATCTAGTAGATAGTTCGATCGAAATTTCTAATTCCAATATCTTTGGGGAAATATTTGGCACTTTGTTGGCAGATTTTACCTAGATATTAGTCTGCAGATTTAGGGAAATAGGTGGGAAGAAATAGGGAATTTTCAAGGCAAAAATCATTTAATTCTACATTTTTCGTAATTTTTTTTTTCAAATCTATTTAGAAAGACGTTTGCAAGTCCCTCATACTTAGTCTTTACTATTACAAAGGAAATAAAACTGGTTTGAATTTCCTAGGATCAAATCTGAGTTGATTAGGTGGTGTTATAAAATGAGACGAAATTAGGCATTCCCATTTCCGAACTTCACGTCTTTTTATAGAAAAATCTCAGACATTTTTATAGTTTATAGTTCAAATTGGGTTTAAAGGACATTATTACATCATAAATAACCGAATTTAATATTTGCACTTTTTACTTCAAGAGAAAAATGGGGGGGGGGAACTATACGTCTGGCCAGACCTATTGGGTATCAAAAAGCAGTATAAATTGAACATCATCAAAAACATACTCAAAACTTCAACCGATTCTTTCAAATTTTTGCAAAATGCTTCTAAACATATTATTCTAGGATATCATGAAATATGAATTCGCTGCGATTTCACCCTCTATGCTTTTTATACCAAAATATAGTGCCAAAGGTCTGGCCAGACCTTCGTGCCGACAGAAGGGTTAAATCAAGGATCAACGATCCCTCAGTGTTGCCAATGTTTTTCCTATGTAGCTGCTCTCGGGTATCCCCACACCAAATTTTTATGTAACAAATTAGCCCCGTACTCTGTGTGCCCCCCCCCCCCCCCTTTGGGAATTTTCTATATACGCCACTGGCTGTCGATGAAATTAACGCCAGCTTCAAATCATCGAGTCTGTGGGGTTATGTCAAAAAACTTCAACTGGCTACAAATATACGAGTTACCTTGCTTAACAATCTGCCGATGATTTCTCAAAGCAGTTGCTAACTATCGGAAATGGTTGTGTTCCTGTTGACGAATCGAATGGGTTGATTTCTTTTTCACCAATTTTTTTCAATTTTGTCTCAACGAAGGATAAGCGTGTTCCCAAATATTATTGGTAATCACAAAGACTACAATTGGTTAAGTGAACGAGCCATTCTTGCTGCGAAGAATAAAGACGTAGACCACATAAACATAATGCATTCTTTAAAATTGATTGACTGCGTTACAAGCGAAGACCAAGCAACCAACTTTCCTCCTGAATTATTGAATTCTTTGGATATTCCTGGTTTGCCGCCGCCTAATTTATAGCTTAAGGTTGGCTCTGTCGAGATCATTCTTCTGCCTTCGGATGAAGGCACGTGTTCCACTGAGCGCATGGAACACCGTTCGTTACGCCACTGGAACGGAGAATGGGTAGTTTTGCAGAATTAACCTTCCGGCGGGCGCAATACTAATCCTAACACGATCGGGCGCAATGCACCTGACAGATTAAGTGCAGAAATAGAAATAGGATGAAACTAAGTTTCTGTATATTTTACACTCATATTTATTGTTGCATTGTCTTTTTTAAACAGTTCTACGAAATTTTAGAAACAAATTCTGGCTCACAAGGTTTGATACCCTTCACATTTTCAATTTTCTATGAAAATTCCGCTTTCAATCGCTTCAATATTTAAAAAACCTCCCTCAACTCGACCGCTTAAAAAATGTGACTTTATTTTACTAAAAACACACTATTGACCTATTTGGTGAGCCAAAAAGTCAACACAACATTTTTACGCAATGTGAATGTGAAGAGTATAACCAGTGGAAATTTTCATAGAGAAGAAAAAATAACACAATCGGGCGCAATACATCTGAGAGATTATTTCACCCCCTCCCGCCCCTCAGACATATGGTAGATAGAAACTGAATACTGCTTTGGGTAGTTGATCGATAAAGATTAAGCTACTGTGAGTTTCAGATCTCTCCCTTTTCATATCGCTGATTGGCACAACAAAAACTAGTCACTTAATCTGTCAGATGCATTGCGCCTGCCCGAAGGTTAAAGAAAAAAACTACATACATAATTTGGATTGTTTTAGTCTAACCTGACGGTATATCAACAGCGGAGGATACAACAAATCCAAAACGGAAACTCACAAACCGAGTTTTCCACCAGTACAGGGCGACCGATATCACAATATCGCTTCGCTAGTACATACACTGAGCACTGTCAACATTTCCGTATAAATTCCATATACTCGTAAGAACATAATCATTGGCTGTAGGCAGTACATGGCAAACAGCCAAAAGAGGTTGTCCGTTAAAAATTTTCCCGGTACTGAAATTTTAGTTTTCTCCATCCGTTCCGATATTCGTTGCACGAGAATGTTCAACCATATGCCCTGGATAATAATTTTTTTCTGATTTCGTCCAACCCCATATTTTTGTTTTAATACATTTTGTCGTTTTGTTTTAGCCTTGGTTTTTCAATATTATACATACTTGTGCACTGTTTTCTGTTGCTTTAAGTTTTGTCTCTTCACTCAATGTTGTTACGAAGCAACCTATACCTAGTTCATCTCTATGCTAAGACTTCCTTCAGGCAGGATGTATACGAGTACTTCTATCTTGTCATCGTTGTGCTTTCGTTCGATTTTCTCGTCTCGTTGTTTTTTGAAATCACACAACATGCACACCGACCGGTTGAGTCTATACGAACATATAGACGACTAAAGCTTCTTCGTATATTTAGAGCTTGGTCTTCGCTTGCTTCGTCGTATGAATGGCCCAAAAAGAAACTTGTACAAGCATCAGGGAAGATCTCGGATCAAAAAAAAAAAAATGCAACCCCCTACTCTTATCCCCCATCGGTTAGTTTCGTTTCGACGACAACGACAACGAGCTAACTCATTTTTATATCTGAAAAGGTAAAGAGAAAAATGTCCTTGTTTCGTGCAAGTCTTTATATGCTATTTGCTCGCCCGACATCTGTTCGCTCTGACTTTGTGTGTACCTATAGGTATAGTATACACACGAAGGACTCGGAACAAAAAGATTTCATAATGAGATCTAATGATGACAAGCGTAAGGAGATATAAAATAATAATTTCAAAATAGGATGTTCACGGCTGAAGAAAGAGGCTGGGAAGATCGGAATGTATGAGTAGGATTAGTGGAGAATACAATATTTACATTGACTGCGAATATGGATATAACACGTTAAGAAATCGGAATTATTTGACGACAGTTACAGTTGCATCATAGTCGGTGTCAATGCCCGTCTGAGTACAGGATGTGTCGAAGGAGAGGCACCACTGAAAGTTGGATAATGTTTTCGGTGAGCTTTTCAGGTAATCATTTTGTTTCAACTAGCTTGAGAAGAAGAATTGAGGCTTTGCTGAAAATCCTCAGGAACGTTTGAAGGTTATCCTAAATGGTCCCAGATTCAAGTCAAAGCCTTATTTTTGGGCGTAGCTGAACACAGTCTTCTTCAATGCAAAAAATCAGCTCACTCGAACATTTTAAAATATTCGTCGTAGTTTCTGATAATTTTCTTGCTGCAAAGTTTCAAGAAGTGATACGCTCTGCATGGAATATTTCCGGCACTCCTGCAAAGAGGACGAGAAGAGCTGATTCCCTTCATGGTTCGCATCAATAGAAGTAGTTTTGCTGGAGAGCCTGGGGATCAGTGAGGGTAGTCTTTATCCACAAAGTGGGTAAAACACCGGCGGACGACCCTAAGTCGTATCGCCCCGTCAGCCTTATGTCTTTCCTTATGAAAACTATGTTAAAGTTACTGGATGCTCATATTAGGAGTACACTACTAAAGACGCGGCCGCTGCACTCAAAGCTATATGCCTATCAACCGGGCAAATCAACGGAATCTGCACTACAAAGCTTAGTCAATGAGATCGAGGGGGCTATGTCGAACAAAGAAATGGCACTATGTGCATTTTTAGACATAAAGGGCACCTTTGACAATACGTTATTCGATTCCATTGGAACGGCATTAAGAGCCAAAGAAGTCGGCAACACTACTACAATCTGAGTGTAGTGCATGATCTGGTCCAGAATAGTATTTACCAGTATAGGCAATACTACTCTTCCTCTGCTGAAGCCACACGTGGCTGCCGCCAAGGAGGTATATTATACCCCCTCATGTGATGGATTGATAGGGAGACTTAACTCAGCCAGGTTCTCCACTCAGGGGTATGCGGACGACTTGGTAATAACGATTAAAGGCAAATTCGAGAAGGTCTTGCCGGATGTTTTACAAAACGCTCTGCAAATAGTACAGGAATGGTACACGGCTAATGGGCTACGTACCAATCCGACAAAAACCAAAGGATGGAGGGAACTACGAGCGCTGAAGTGTCCCTCAATGTATAATTCAAAATTAACCATGCCAGAAGCTTTTAAGTATCTGGTGGTCACTCTAGACAAAAAAGTACTCTGGTGGTAACAGAAAAAGCAACTAAGGCCATATGGATCTGCAGAAGCCATGCGGGTAAAGCATGGAGTATTAAACCAGATATAATTATATTGTTAGACCTATTGTGGTAGTTTGGTGGAGAAGGGCACCCCCCACAGACAGCACGCTTCATCTAGACAAAGTTTAGAGACGGGCCTGTCTAGATGTCCTTGGATCCTTCATCTCTAGCCCCACCGTCGCCCTGGAGGTTCTGCTGAACCTCTCTACACGACTGATACATATTGAGGCAGAGCCAAGATTAGCCGTCATGAGGCTTAAGGCATGTGATTCAGTATGCTCACTGAACTCAGTACAGCTAGGATGAATAAGTAGCAGCAATCTACTTAGTATCCCATCAGACCACCTGGTTAAAACTTTGCGTTGTGACACCTAATTTGTCGAAGTGATCTGGGCAAGGGAGGATAGGACTGACAGGTTTAGGGCACTTCACCCCAGTACTATCATATGTTACACAGACGGCTCAAAGACCGATACAGGTTCTGGCACAGGAATTAGCGACCAGGTATTAGTCATTTTATTCGAATGGGAATACGGCCGACCGTGTTTCAGGCAGAAGTACACGCAATTGAGGTGTGTGCTATAAAAAGGCCTTGAAAAACGCTACACAAACAAGAAAATAGCAAGTGGCAATGAAAGCGCTCGTGTGGGTTTGTCAACAAATCCTCCAACAGGTACTGTTTTCTGGGTACCTGGGCATTCGGGTGTCGAAGGCAATGAGCAATGAGCTTGCAAAAAGAGCGTCCGCCCCACTCCTTCTTGGCCCAGAATCCTACTGCGGGATACCACTCTGTACATGCAGATATGAAATAAGGGAGTGGGAAAACGTCAAAGCCACCCTACATTGGGAAACTATCCCAGGGCTTCGACAGGAAAAACTTTTCGTTGCTTACTACTCACCTAAACGTACCCTTAGTCTAATGAACAGGATTAAGATAATTTGCGGGCTCCTCACTCCGCACTGTCGTCTAAATGGCCACTTAAGGAACTTGCGCATTGTTACCGACTCAAGCTGTCGCTTTTGCGAGGCTGATGACAAAACGGCTGAATGTGAGAATTTATCGAAAGAAGTCGGTCAGATGAGTTAATCATTGTCCTATGGCACAGTGTACCATTAAACTGATATGATCCAGCTTTAAGCATTTCACAGATGATACGGTTCAATATTGGCCTCGGTTGAAGCTTTCGGATTCGGCAGAATGACCCTAGTGCGCGGTTTTCCGGAGAAAACCAAACAGTTGGCCTTTCAGTGTCTTGGATTCGGAGATATCCAAAGTCAATGTGAGACGAACTTGGGGAATGACATATAAGCCTGGATTGTTTGATGCAGTTATAACACAGCTGGGATAAGAAAGGCTAGTCCTTGGTCGTCTCATGGGACACCATACATTGGATGAACTCTTAACTCAAGCGATAAACCTAGATTCATACTTGTACTGAATGACTGTCACTTTCGCTTCTGTGCAAAAGCTCTTGCAGAGTCTTCCTCAGGCGGGATAAAACCCTTTGGATATTTTTGAAAATTTTCTCTATACAATTGGGGCTCTTCGTTTAGCACATGATATCCCATTGACATACCATTCTAGGAAAAAATCGCAATAATACTAATGCCATCATTTTCTCGCTTCATAGTGCCGTAATCTGCACACATTTTTCCCCGTACCAAACGTCTACCCACCAAAAACCGTCATATCCCAGACATCAGCAGCGCAGCAGTCAACTTTTATGCTGCCATCTCGTGATGATTTACCTCAACTGTATAATATGATAAAATCGCTAAGGGGGATTACATAATTTACGGACTTAGCCATGGCACTTACGGGGATCATCAGCGAGTCTTGTATATTTACAGATATCATTGCGACATCGAAAAGGACCAGTGCCTTTCGCTTGTCAGTTCTAATAATATCCTGAACTAGAACTATACACGGAGCTCGGTTGCTGCAACGACACGAATGTGGTGTTTAGGATTTTTTATTACTTTCATATTTATATACACAATTCCAAGAAACGCGCAGGAGAAAGTCTGTCAACAGGCTTTCTCTTCTGTGTGTCGTCGTCCTCGTCTCGTCGAATCGGTTGTCCTGATACACAAGACACAAGACATTCGCGACACAAATTTTCATTTACTCGGATGGCGTTTTGTGCTTTGACGTCGTCGCGTCGTTTTTGGTGGCTTTAACCCTAGTTTACCGCAACAATTTTCTTACTAGTTTCATGTTATGGGGTGCAAATGTACCCCACAGTATATATGCCCATATTTCTGCATTAACTGACTTCCAAATTTTTTTAATTTGATTCATTTTGATCGTGTGTTATGTTAGTTAAATAGGAAAAACAAAAGTGAGATAGTGAGTGCGAATTCAGAAATGCGGGAGGCATACATGTTGAGTTTGGTTGGACGGCAGGCACTGATATTCATACTTGAGTGACATGATAAACTCAAACAAGAGTCATGTTCATCAAACTTCCGTATGGTGTGCATCCAATTCACTGATTTTGCGAGAGTTATGCATCTCTTCAGGTTCGTGGTCATTAGTAGAACTTATTACTTCAATTATAAAAGTGAAATCACTTCGCATAGATAAAAATAGCTGGCCGAAACCAATGGGCTCGAAGAGAAATTTTGTTCACAAATTCCGAAATGCAACTCTTTTTCGAAATTTTAGTCACCACACTCTTCTGCAGTTAGCATTTCTGATCATTCAACTAAGTTTATGTTGTTTATTTATGAAATTTAGAGAAATATGAAACAGTTTCAAATTGAAATCGTGTCTGAAAGACAGCCACATTTGATGTCCCAAAGGTCATTCCGAAGAAACAAAATTTCGTACTATTATTAACATTTTTAAAGTTTTTTTCTCATCCCAGATGTAAGTTGAGATATTATTACCTTTATTTCAAAATAAATATCAATTTAACATTAAAATAGATAGTTCTGAATTTAAAAAAATTATTTGTGGTGCAAATGCACCTACGACAGAACCAATGACTGCTTTCCACAAAAAATTCGTAAAAAATAAGTTTATGTAGCTACATTTGTACAAACTTTAAAAACTAAAACAAAACTAAATTTTGTTAAGCTATTGAAAAATCGAAAATGAAAACTTGAAAAATTTCGAAGTTATATTAAGTGAAACATGCGCTGGGGTGCATTTGCACCCCAAACAGTAAACTAGGGTTAAGGACGCGAGCAGGAGAGGATATGGACATAGCCGAAAGGATATGAAAATACACGCGAATTATCTTGATCATATTTTAAGAAATGTGTCACGTTTAAACCATTCGGCGTGAACGAGGATAATTTCGATTCTTTATTTTTCGTTACAGTCGACAACAAAGAAGGTAACGTTGGAAAAAAAAAAATTATGACACAATGTTGATGGATTTAGCAAGCATAGACCCTGATAATATGGCAGCGAAGCTTAAACACAAAAAATGCTCATTTCGATGTTTAAATTTTTATCTCAATTAATACGAAACTCTGAGGTCTGAGGACAAGGACATTCCATGCATTTTATTACACTCTTAATTTTTTTATTATTTTGTCCACCGAGTAGTAAATATTTTTAAAGCACGTGACCAAAAACAATGTGCATGTCAAAGATTTGGTCTACTTTTTTTGATCACGCGGACATTTTCAAATCTCGTGACACAAACAGAAATCATGACAAAAAATCTCTTTCAATTCCAGAATTATAAATATTATTTTCATGTCTGCACAAATTAATAATAACCAAATCAAGAGCTGAAGCGAAACGAGCTCACCTCATACTTTTCATGATACACTCTACTTCGTGATTAGATGAAATTTATTGCTTCCGCAAAGTATAATAAGTTGCCATTAGTTCTTTATTATTCGTTCAACAACCGTTGCGTTGCTTTGGCCCCGCGGCTTGGCTTTCTATTGTACACACTCTTTGACTTATATTTTTTTAATAGCCATTAGAAATGCGACACACCAGAGATTCTGTGTGTTCAGCATATAAAATGGACACAACACATTTCAAACTGAAAACAAGGACATGAAATATGAGTGCGCCAACGTCAGTAATGACCGTTTCGTTGGTATGTATAGTTGACTGGGCAACTGGGATGATCGATATGAACTTTTGCGCGTTTCCAGTCTCGCGATCCTATTTGTTCCGCTATCTCTCTCTCTCTCTCATTGTAAACTGCGTTATCCTTTTACACGTTTTCCCTATTATATTGTAAAAGTCACCATTAAGGTAAGTACCATTAACAAGTACTAGTATACCTCACACTATATTTACATTTTCCTATAATAACCATAATGCATTTTAGAGGGTAGTGAAAATTGTTATATGAGACGCACTGGATGGATGGTCATGATGTCGTGATTCTATTGTGGGGTTGGGTGCGACAACAGTTTGTGCCCTGGATTGAATTCATGATGATAATGTAACGCGACTATGACCGGTGATTTAATTTTTCGTTTTTATTATAATAATTTTCAAGCATGAAGTTAGTAACTGTCATAACACAAAATTAAGATCCTTTTGTCGCAACTATTGGTAGAATTAAATCAACAGACATGCACTTTGTCCACTCGATTCAATTTCAAAATGTTATCTGGAATGTGTGCATTTACTAAGGCGAACTGGAAGAGATTAAACAATATAACTGGGCAACCAGTTAATTTAAGTAGTTCAAATGTAAACTTCTCCATTACAGAAGACTTTGGTTATCATCATATACAAACATTTACCAATATTTTGTGGGAAGCTGCTAAAGCGTTAATTCCTCAAAAACATCAGAGGCTCCGAACTTATTTTAATTATCTCCCCACATGGGAAAGTTATTGGCTCAACGAAATGTTTACCGACATTTTGGAAAATCTCAAAAGTTCTTAAAAAACGACGTTATATCATTCCACCTATTAAGGTTACGAATAAGACCCTCTTAACTTAACATGAACAATGCCAGGTATTCGGCGATTTTTTTTTCTTTGCCAACATTGCACCACCCCCACCAAATCCGGCGATCGAGCAACACTTTTCAGTTAGCGAATCTTTGAATACGAAACATAGACCTATATACTGGACCAGACATATGCCTAAAACGTTGAAGCATTTTTACGCGACCCACGAATATGTATGTGTGACATGTTCATAGGCGTCGCAAAAAATAACAAAATCAGAAGTTTGAGAAGCACTGATAATTATTGTAGATTCAAACCCTAATTTGCATTTAAGCTAAGTACCTACTATGTTCACCGAGCGAAAAAATTGTACATATTTTTGTCTCCAAAGAAAATGTGCCGTGCAGATTTGCCTTATACATATTCACTAAATTTAAAAAAAAAATGTGTACGGTCTGATTGATTGTCAATGTCATTACTGTGAACTAAAGTGCAGCTGCCAAAATTCGGTATGTAGATTTTCGTGGGAAGTTAGTGCAAGTAAGAGAATTCGATTTCACGATCATGAAAAATTTGACAGTAGGTATTTGCATGGGTTTCACGTGAACTGACGATGTTATTAAAACAACTCTGTTGCACTTTATTTCATGGGGAAACGGTGTGAATAGCAATCAGTCAGGCCATGCGTGCACATTTATCTTAAATTTAGTGAATAAAAGACAAATCTCCACCGCACTTTTTTTCACAGGTGGCATAAATGCAAGTTTTTCGCTGGGTGAACATAGTAGTTACCTTTATTTAAAGTTTCGGGTTTCTGCTGTATTATGTTTGAAATGGAAAATTAAAATATTAGATGATGTTGCATTATGATTTTGAAAGGGGCAAAATCGAAAGTTTCTGTTTTATTTAAGCAATATTTAAACATTTGACGCCAGCACTATTTACGTTTTTTGGTATCGAGGTTTACTCTGACTCAAAACTCACGATGGTGTTTAACAACGCTGCCCAAAACTACACGGGATGTATAGCAATAAAACGATCCTGCTTCTTCAATTTATTGTAAATAAATAATAGGCATGACTGTCCGACACTGTCCGAACACCGCAGATATGTGTGATATTCAATTTCCAAGATTTTGCTGCTTTTTTGTTGAGGTGTTGAAATCAACAGCACGCTCACCAGTATTATTTATCCTCATAAATGGGAACTCGTTTAACATCTGAGTGAGATTATAGTTCGTCACATGGGTCATGAGTTCGAAAAACACCATGTATAAGCTGAATTTGTTCACGGTAAGAGTAGGTACTAACATCTTCAGTTCACGTGAAATCAATGCAAATACTATTAAAAATTTGGTGATCGTGAAATCGAATTCGTTTGGTGGTACTCACTTCACTTGAAAGTCTCCACACCGGTTTGTGAGATTTCGACAGCGAAAATATTGCAGTTGCACTTTATTTCACAGTGAAAAGATGTAATTGACAATCAGACCACGAGTGCACCATTTATCTTCAATTTAGTGAATAAAAGGCATGTCTCCACGGCACATTTTTCACGGGAGACATAAATGCAAGTTTTTCGCTCGGTGAACTCAGTACATACCTTAAAGGCAAGTACTATGTTCACCGAGCAAAAAACTTGCATTTATGTCTACCGTAAAAAATATGCCATGGAGACATACCTTTTATTCTCTAAATTTAAGATAAAAGAAAACTCGCGGCCTAATTGATTGACCCTGACCCTGTGCAACGAAGGCGCGCGCACTAGCCAGACTACTAAATATTTTGACTCCAACACTTTTTAACCTTCAAGCGGGCGCGCGGGCGGTAATTTACCGCCCTGATCATATAAGCACGCATAGCTTTTCTTCCGTTGGTCGGATCGAGGTGGGAGAAGTATGTATTCTTAAGTCATACTGTTATACATACGATACAATAAAATTTTGGGTAAAGTTTATCTTCCATACCTTTCCAGCGGTCATCAAACGTTCAGGGATGGTATATATTTTGGTATATAGTTGTGTTCAAAATTTGTTTGCTCTGTGTAATATCACTGAAGTGACGTGCTTCGTGTAATGTTTCTAAGTAGTCAAAAATGCGAAGTGTATAGCTTGAAACGCAATTTATTACTGACTTCCATAATGATATGCAAATTTGAATTTGAAGGTTACAATTATGATGTTGAGCATTGAGAATATAAGTCTCCAAATGTATATTGTGAATACTCAACACGCCCCTCATAAAATTGGTATTATTGTTAACATTTTATTTCTTAATATTTCTATTTTCCTTTAATTCAATAATTATTTACATGTTACTTAATTCAACAAAATTAAAATATTACATTAATCTTTACAATTTAACAACTTTTCCATCCCTTTTTGGGCGAAGTCCAATATTTTTATTTCTCTCATTTATTTCTGAATTTAATTCAACATTTAAATAATCACTCACAACAATAGCGACGTTTTTTTCGCATCGCGGGTAAATCTGACTCGAAAAAAACGATCGCGGGTAACATCCCGGTTAAGACCAAACAGCTGACATTTGACAGTTTTTGCGCATCTTTGAATCGCCTTCGTCGGCTTATTTCTTAGATGTGGTGGATTTTATCACAAAAGATGATTATTTCTTTGCAAAATCTTTTCTCGTGATGAGAAAAACTCTCACATTTGGTTTGAAAAAACAAATTCCCTCAAATTTCCCCTATGTGTCCGCCATCTACATTTGAGCTCTATCCCGTGTAGGGTAGTTACACGCGTAAACTCTACCTGGGTAAGTGTCATTTTTTTTATATGAAGTTCTACCCAAACCTGCACGGGATAAACACAATAAAACGTACCTAATATTTTCCGGCTCTGATTCGGACTCCTCCGATACCCAAGTCGGATTAGTAGGCGATGACTTTTCAGTAGATGATGATGATGATGAATCTTGCAATACTATTATATCCAGTGGATCTTGTGCATTATTTTCAAAAGAATCGTAAAATGATTCCTCAGAATCAACTTCATGGTCACGAATTTGATCTAAATGTCGTTTAATTTCTTTTTTATTATGGGTGTAGATACAGCAATATGATCGAGGTCCCAATTTTTGCTTAATTGTTGCTTGCGACCACGAAGGACTGTTTTTATTTTTATAATTTCTAATCAACACTTTTTGACCTTCATAAAAACTAGCAACGCGTTTTCCTTTATAATTTTTAATTTGCTTTTTCTGACTTTCAATAATCTTTTCTTTGACAGTTGGAGGCTTAAGTGCACTAAAACGTGTGCGTAAAGCTCTCCCAAAAAACAATCTTGCAGGTGTTTCACCTGTTGTACAATGGATTGTATAGTCAATCAGAATCCGACTAATTATTGTGTCAATGTCGCATTTTGATTGGCTTAAACTCCCATCCCAAATATGAGGGGCGTGTTAGGATGTGCTTAATGTTGTTTTTATCAATAAAGTCTTTAAATTCTACTGATGTAAATTGTGATCCATTATTATTGACCAATGTTTCAGCCAAACCATAACGGGAAAATAATTCTCTTAATTTATTCAAAGTAAATGCGGTTGTAATTGTTTTTGTTTTAAAAACTTCTACAAATTTAGAAAAGGAGTCCACAACAATCAAATAATAGAAGCCATGCTTTGGCCCAGCATAGTCTATATGAATTCTACTCCAAACTGATTCAGAAGGTTTCCAGGGAATCAACTCAGCTTTCTGAGGACTCGCTTGAATTTTCTGACAATGCATACATTTCTTTATTAATTTCTCAATATCGTTATCTATCTTGGGCCACCAAACGTAAGATCGAGCAAGTGATTTAGTCTTAACAATTCCCATATGTGACGAATGCAATTCCTGTAGTATCGATTCCCGTAGATCATTAGGAATTACTGTTCTGTAGCCCCACATAATACATCCATATTGAACAGATAGTTCAACTGATTTATTTTTATAAGCATCAAAACCTGATTCTAATTGTTCAACCGTCCCACTATCGATTGCTTCTAGCAATTTACTTAAGTGTGGGTCACGACGAGTTTTCATTGCTACAGTTTTGAAATTAATTTTAAGCGGATTTTCTTTCTGGATGAAATGGATATAACTCATGTCTTCTGATTCTGAATTGTCATTCGGTAACTGAGGAATCCTCGAAAAACTGTCAGCTTCATTTTCAGAACCCTGAACATATTTAATTTTGTAATTGAATCCACTTAATATGAGTGCCCAACGCTGAATTCGCGCGGCCGCCATCAATGGAAGCCCTTTGTTTTCTCCAAAAATATTAATTAAAGGCTTGTGATCAGTTACTAGAGTAAAAAAATTACCAAGCAAGTATTGTTTGAATTTCATGACTGAAAAAATTATAGCTAAAGCCTCTTTTTGAATAACTGAATAGTTGTTCAGTTTTAGTTAACGCTCGTGAAACAAATGCAATCGGACGTAATGAATCATCTGCAAATTTGTGTGATAAAACTCCGGCTACTGATGTTTTGCACGCATCAGTTGTAAGAACAATTGGTAGCTTTGGATTGAAATGAACCAAAACCTTGTCCGATGTAATTTCTTTTTTTATTAGGTCATACATCAGAACAGAGAGTTATAAGGAACCGAAAAACTACGTGAGAGATGAACGAAATCGGTTGAGGAGTGGAGTCGTGAAGTGAAGTGCAGCGATAAAGTTGCTAAACTGGATTTTGTAGGGAAGTTTGAAATATTGTTTTCTAAAACGTAAACATTCTAATTGGACCAATATTGGACCAGACCGGTTTTAAACGAGCATTTGACATATTGTCCCCTCAAATGTAAACATGCTTATTTAGGATTGTGGATCGTGCGGGTGTTGCGACGCAGTGTGTATGCAGTTGCGCATGTATAGGAATTCTATCGCCAAGCTACCATAGGAATATATGGGCATTGCGCCTCCATACTTACTCAATGGGTCATACGCATTCTGGCAATCTGTAGACCAAACAAAATCTACATTTTTCTGTAATAACGAGTACAACGGTTGCATTTTTCTAGCAAAATTTTCTATAAATCGCGAATAATAATTAGCCATTCCAATAAATGCACGTAACTCGTGAATATCTTTTGGAATTGGAGCTTCAATGACACACGAAATCCTATCATTATTTTTCGAAAGGCCAAATTTATCTATGGTAAAACCAAGATAAGAAACTTGACTTTGAAAAAATTCACATTTGCCTAGATTTAATTTCAAGCCGGCGTCCGACAATTTTTTTAGAACAGCTTTCAAATTACAAACATGTCCGCGAAAATCTTTTCCAGTGACTATGATGTCATCTTGATATACAGCAACACCATCTATACCACGAAGCAGGCTTTCAATCTGTTTTTGAAAAATAGCCGCCGCCGGTTTTACCCCAAAAGGCAAGCGCTTCATTTTGAAAGTCCCTACGTGTGTGCTCCAAGTACACAACAATTGTGATGCTTCATCTAAACACAATTGATTGTATGCACACGCCAAATCTAATTTAGTGAAAAGTTCACCCCCTTCCAATGAAGCAAAAATTTCGTCTATTAGCGGTAATGGATATTTATCGGATTCAAGTTGTGATTAGTGGGCAGATGATGAATATTGCATATGACACTGGAGCACCGCAAAACTGCAAAACTTGTTTTATTGCTCACCAGATAGCAGTTTTCATGATGATTATGTAGCGACCAACTGACAACTTCTGGTGCTTGCCACCGTGTGCATCGTGGCGCGAATGTCGAGCGTCCAGAAAAGTCCAGAAAAGATGATGAAATAATCGTCGCAGTTTAGTCGAGACGGAGGCATCAACATATAAACATTAATTTTGTAAATTGTTCACTTCTCAGTTTCTTTTAAATAAAATTATAACGTAATTAAAAAGTGAATATTCATTTCATAGTAACAATTACTATATTGGTGACCCCGAAAACTACACGCGGTATTGTGAAATAAGACATTTTGTGCCTTAACCAGCGGAGCATCCATTTGCACGTCTCGACCTGTTTGGACCTGTTGGTGCCCCAACACGTGGCTGCTTGAACCCCGACAACTGGAGCGCCTGTTCTTTGTGTTTTATCGACACGTGGCTGCTTAAGCCCCAACAACTGGAGCGCCCATTCTTTTTGTCTCGACACGTGGCTGCTCGAGTCCCATCAACTGGAGCGTTCGTACGTTTTGTCAACGAGTAGCATATTGAGCCCCAACCAGCGGTAGCGACAGTGTTACTACAGCCACACGACAGCAGCGAATTATTCGCGTGAGTATATTATCAGCGGTACGTGTACAGCATCAGCACAGCTACAGCAGTCTACATCAGCAGCGCATCGATAAATTACGCACTTTTAGTCGTTCGTCGACATTTTCTAACGAGGTAACACTTTGCTTTTCGTTAAATTTTAAATCCGTGCAATATGGCCGAACCAACCGCATCGAATACGGCCGCTGAGTCTGCGACATCGCCAGCGACACCGACTAAAAATACAAGCGCATTCTTTCCGCCGTCGGCTTTTGTTGATTCTGTGAGGAACATGAAGCTTCCGCCTTTTTGGCAACGCCGCCCCACTCTGTGGTTCGCACAAGTAGAGGCGCAATTTGCGGCGAATCGTATAGTGTCGGACCAGAGTAAATTTAATTCTGTGGTCGCCTCGCTCGAATCCAACATTTTGGATTATGTGGCCGACATCGTAGAGAAACCACCTGTCGTTGATAAGTACGGCGAGCTTAAGAAACACATAATTGCTCGTTTTGCTGAATCCAGCGAAAGCAAATTGACGAAGGTGTTGACCGACATGGAACTCGGGGATAAACGGCCATCCTTCCTATACAGGGAGATGAAGTGTTTGGCAGGGGATCAGTTGTCAAACGAGGCCCTTAAATCCTTATGGCTCAGACGATTGCCCGCTCGAGTAAGGGTAATATTGGCAGTAACCGGCAAGGTTGACATTGAAATATTAGCGGAAATGGCGGACAAAATTGTAATGGAATGCAATTCCTGGCCAACTGTGGCTGAAGTCACCCACAAAGACTCAGAGTCAATCGCCGCGCTCACCCATCGAATAAGTCGATTGGAGAGCAACTTGCAGAAACAAAGCCAGAATCGACGACGCAGCTATAGCACCAACAGATCATTTTCGCGAAATCGTAGAAACGGTAGCAAATCAAAAAGCCGAATTTGCTACTATCATAGTAAGTTTGGTGAGAAGGCGTTTTCGTGCAAACCGCCATGCGATTTCAATAAGCCAGCGGAAAACTAACTTCGTCGTCATCTAATGGTGCGGTAGGTGACGGCGCCGGCGTCGTAGAACAGCACAGACTTATCGTAACTTGTCTTTCATCGGGAATTAGTTTTTTAGTTGACACCGGCGCAGCCGTTTCAGTAATCCCTCGAACTTGTAACAAAGCTAAGCCAGTAGATTTTAAGCTCTATGCAGCTAACGACTCGACAATCAGCACATATGGCGAAAAATTGTTAAATATCGATCTCGGTCTTCGAAGGCGCATGCCCTGGTATTTTCACATCGCTGATGTAAATCGCCCTATAATAGGAGCAGATTTTCTCCGAAACTTTAATTTGTTGGTCGATATTAAAAGAAAGCGCTTAGTCGATGGCATTACTGAACTTTATGCAATAGCCAAGGTTTCGTGTGAAAAACACACTGCCCTAGCAGCAATTCAACCCAACAATGAATTTTCCACTTTGCTGTCGAATTTCACGGAAACGCAGTCACACAACATCTGTCACCGCATAGAAACCACAGGTCCGCCATTATTTGAACGTCCTAGGCGGCTGTCTACAGAGAAATATACAATAGCAAAAAGAGAGTTCGACTACATGGTCGAAAAAGGTATATGTCGACCATCTAACAGCCCGTGGGCCAGTCCTCTTCATTTGGTGCCCAAAAAGAATGGTGAATGGAGACCCTGCGGAGATTACAGGCGACTAAACTCTGTAACGACGCCTGACAGGTACCCGATCGCTCACATTCAGGATTTTGCTCACGTCCTTCATGGGAAAACCATCTTTAGCAAAATTGACCTCGAGCGCGCGTACCATCAAATCCCCATCCACAAGGATGATATACCGAAAACTGCAGTCTGTACTCCATTTGGGTCGTTCGAATTTTGCCGAATGACATTCGGTCTTTGCAACGCTGCACAGACTTTTCAACGTTTTCTCGATACAGTCTTGCGAGGTTTAACGTTTTGCTATGCGTATTTGGATGACATACTTGTAGCATCCGCAACTGAAGAAGAACACTGTGACCATCTGCGGAAAATATTCGAGCGTCTGGCAGCCTTCGGTATTCGCGTCAATCCGTCAAAATGCATTTTGGGAGTACGGGAAATGGAATATTTGGGTTACCTCATCAACAATATGGGATCCAAACCTATTCCAGACCGAGTCAACGCAGTATCGACATTCAAAAAACCTGCAAACATTGCGGAGTTACGAAAATTTTTGGGAATTATCAACTTTTACCATCGATTCCTTCCCAAGGCAGCTTATATCCTGGCACCGCTCAACGGGTTAATAAAGGGTTGCAAGAAACGTGATAAAACTCCAATCGACTGGACGGAGCCTGCAAGCAAAGCTTTTGAACAAAGCAAACAATTGTTGGCGAACGCGACTTTGCTGGCTCATCCAAAGTCTGATGCACCAATTAGATTGTCAACCGACGCATCCAATGTAGCTCTTGGTGCAGTCCTCGAGCAATTTGAAAACGGCAATTGGAGACCCTTAGGATTTTTTTCGCGGAAACTGACAGCTGCACAAATGAAATATAGTACGTACAACAGGGAACTCCTAGCCATCTACGAATCGATAAAATTTTTTCGATTTATGCTCGAGGGTAGACAATTTCAAATTCGCACGGATCATAAGCCACTGGTTTACGCATTCAAACAGCAATCTGACAACGCGCTTTCACGGCAAGTCAGACAACTGGAATTTATCGGACAGTTTTCCACGAACATCGTCTATGTGGAAGGTTCACGCAACAGCATCGCAGATACTTTTTCGCGCATGGACCAAGTCGACGCACTCGAGGGTCAACACGTGATCACCGCCAAGGATATCGCTGATGCTCAAGAAGTCGATGATGAGCTTCAGAAAATCCTGCAATCTGGAACATCTTTACGTCTGAAGTCAATGAGCGTGAAAGGAGGTATTGCAATTTGGTGCGATATTTCTACCGGCGAGATTCGCCCGTATATTCCCGCTCTACTGCGTCGCAAAGTCTTTGAGCAATTTCATAATCTGTCGCACCCAAGTGGCAGAAGTACCAGCAAAATTATACGCCAGAATTACGTGTGGCCTAGCATGTGCAAGGACATTTCACACTGGGCAAGAACGTGCATCGCTTGTCAATCGTCAAAAGTTACTCGTCATGTGAAGAACATCCCGCAACACTTTCCAGTAGTAGATACCCGCTTTCAACATATTCATTTGGACATAGTTGGTCCATTGCCTTCGTCAAACGGTTTTATTTACGCTCTGACCATCATAGACCGTTTCACCAGGTGGCCAGAGGTTATCCCCATGCGTGACGCAACAGCTGATACAATCGCAACAATGTTTTTTACGCATTGGGTCAGCAGATTTGGTGCACCAGTTGTTATCACCACTGATAGAGGTTCACAGCTGGAATCCGCATTGCTTAATCATTTGCTTCGTCTTGTAGGTTGTTCTCGTGCCAGAACCACAGCTTACCATCCTGCAGCCAACGGTATGATGGAGCGACTTCATCGGACACTCAAGGCCGCGATAATGTGTCATGACAACCGTCAATGGACAGAGGTACTGCCTACAGTACTTCTAGGTTTGCGAACTATGGTGAAGGAAGATCTCGATTGTTCACCTGCGGAATTGGTATACGGAACCACTTTGCGTGTACCCGGCGAATTTTTCGTTAGCGACGACATCACCCCAATGGACTCGCACATTCTAGTGGAACAGCTTCGAGAACGAATGCAGCGACTTCGTCCAACACCCGTCGAACATCATCGGACGGATTCATCGTTCGTCTACAAAGTTTTGCACAGGTGTACCCACGTTTTTCTGAGGCATGAAGCGAAAAAGGCCTTGGAACGTCCGTATACCGGCCCGCATAAGGTAATCGAACGGCTCAACGACCGAGTTTTCAGGATCCGCGTTGGTACCAAGGACATGACCGTTTCAACCGAACGTCTTAAACCAGCGCATCTCGCAAATCCTGACATCCCAGAACTGAGCGATCCATCATCATTTAACGAGCCACGAACTTCATCAATAATTAGGACTTATTCTGGTCCTAAAGCGAAGGCCCGACCTAAATCCGTATCATTTCAGCTGAAGGACATGAATGATACTCAGGGGGGAGTAGTGTAGCGACCAACTGACAACTTCTGGTGCTTGCCACCGTGCGCATCGTGGCGCGAATGTCGAGCGTCCAGAAAAGTCCAGAAAAGATGATGAAATAATCGTCGCAGTTTAAGGCCTGAATAGACCTCGGGCGGAATGAAAATGAAATTTTTGTCCGCGGCGATTTTCTCAATGAAAATGCATACATACTGTCGTGGAATATGTGGTAAATGCTGGGGAATTCCAAAAACTAAAATCCAAGAATGGTTTCCCAATTTGTCTCTGCCATTTTATGTGTTATTTTTCGATTCCCCGGTCATTAGATAATTTCCACGATGAACTCGTCATGGACAGTGAATCGGTTTGACGTTTGCAAAATTCACCACGCCCGACGGAGAATATGCCACAGAGTCGACTCATTTTCACGTTGAAAATGCATTCGGACAAGGGGGAAATTATTTTTTTTAGTTATTTTTAAGATGATTTAGGACGTAAAACGCCTTTGTAGCAATTTTCGAAGCTAAAATTTTAAATTCACCACGGTTTTTATGCCGGTTCATTACCGTTTCATTTTCATTCCGCTCGAACTCTATCCGAGGCTTTAGTCGAGACGGAGGCATCAACATATAAACATTAATTTTGTAAATTGTTCACTTCTCAGTTTCTTTTAAATAAAATTATAATGTAATTAAAAAGTGAATATTCATTTCATAGTAACAATTACTATAATTACTTATTTGGGACATGCTCTTCTTTTAAGGGCGGTAAATTACCGCCGCGCGCCCGGTTATGTTACAAAATGATGCGCGCCCGCTTGAAGGTTAAATTGATTTTGGATGGGTTTTTATTCATGCAGAAACGCAAAAATATTTCAAATGAGGAATAATTATGCGTTGAATAAAGCTCTGTATTGTGTTTGCACATAACGTAAGTCAAACATTTAGATTTTTGTTACTTAAAAGACAATTTTATATATTATGATATAATGGCAAAATTATCCTTTATGAATGTAACAACTCCACGTGAAACCCACTCCACATGAAAGTCTCCACTCCAGGGAATCAGAACGGCACAACACAACTGTTTTGTTTCGTAACCTCACAATTTTTTACAATGACTGTGATTGATGACAAAAACAACATTAGTTTTTATCAGCATTTTACCTGAACTGTATTGCCCCATATGTTTTCAGCGTCTAGTAGCTCGAAATCGGAATCAGGTTAATTAAATAGATACGTCGAAACCACTCTCTAAATGATACACATTATCATTATGACAAGACAAAAACAATGACACAATTTTAAGGTAATATGTATCAACATTCAAATTGCTAGTAGCTAACAGCAATTTCTATAAACATTCTAAAACTTCATTTTGATTTAGTCTAAGAAAAAAGGCATATTTGGTCGGCAAAAATCCTACATCGGAATTTTTTTTGGATTATGGTTGGGAATGGTCCCCAGATTATGGCATTAAAAGTCCCAACCGATCGGGGGGTCCGCAACCTTAGAAAAAGGGGGGAAAGGGGGAAATTTTTTCGGTTTTTTTGCGATTATTTCAAAAACAGTGAGTGAGTGATCAGCATTTTGTTCCTCGTACTACTCATTTTATAAACTGTAGAACAAAGTTGTCATGGGTCACTTTGTATGGGAGGTACCCTTAGTTTTTATCCGAATGAGCTGATTTTGGGTGGGTGGGGTGACTATGACCTCCAATCGGAACAAACCAAAATTTAGCACTCTGCTCCAATTTTGGGGGGAGTTATGGACATGCCGTTTTGACAAATTTTAATGGGGGGATAATGGGGGTCCTTGACCGCAGCGACTCAGCGTTTACGTTCAAATTATCTTAAACTTGTTGTTAATTCTTGTACAAAATTTTACGCCTGAACTAACATTCTTTCAAAAGTTATGGAGCTTTTAAAAAAGGTCTAAAATGAAAATATTCTCATTTATGTTCTATTCTAACGCCGAAATATTCAATTGAACTCTAGTTTTATGTAGTTTTTTGTTGTCCTCAGACCATTTTTCCGTATCTCTTACCGTTTTTTAAATAATCGCAAAAAGCCGAAAAAAGGCCCCCCTTTCCCTCTTTTTTATACCCTTCGCTTATTAAGCGTAAAGGGTATATTAACTTTGTCATGAAGTTTGTAACGCATTGAAGGAAGCATCTCCGACCATATAAAAAGTATACATATATGATCAGCATGACTTGGGGAGTCGATTGGGCGATGTCCGTCTGTCCGTCTGCTCGTCTGTCCGTCTGTCCGTCTGTCTGTCTGTCTGTCTGTTGCGACGCGTTTTACTCGGCCAATTTAAAAGCTATGAAGCTGAAATTTTGCACAAATGCTTCTTTTTGCTGCAGGCAGTTTGTGTGTTTGAATCGGTAAAATCGGACCATGGGGTCATGGGGCTGCCATACAAACCCAACTACCCAAATTAGGTTCTTCTAAGAAAAACTTTTTTATTTGTGCACCAATTTCAACAAAATTTCAGAAAAATGTATTTCTCTTATGACGACACAAAACATACCTAAGAATGGATCAAATCGAACCATGGGGTCATGGGGCTGCCATACAAACCTAACACCCCAAATTAGGTTCTTCTAAGAAAAACTTTTTTATTTGTGCACTAATTTCAACCAAATTCCACACAAATGTATTTCTCTTGATGACACAAAGCATAGCTAAGAATAGATCAAATCGGACCATGGGGTCATGGGGCTACCATACAAACCTAACACCCCAAATTAGGTTCTTCTAAGAAAAAACTATTTTATTTCTCCACTAATTTCAACCAAATTTCACACAAATGTATTTCTCTTGATGACACAAAACATATCTAAGAATGGATCAAATCGGATAATGGGGTCATGGGGCTGCCATACAAACCTAACCCTCCCAATTAGGTTCTTCTAAGAAAAACTTTTTTATTTGTGCACCAATTTCAACCAAATTACACACAAACGTGTTTCTCTTGATGATACAAAACATATTTTAGAATAAATCAAATCTGACCATGGGGTCATATGGTGGCCATACAAACCCAACCCCCATTTTGGTTCTTCTAAGAAACATTTTTTGCACCAATTTCACAAAACCTTAAATTAATGTGACTTTACCAAAGCAACAAAAAAGTGAAAAACGAATGGAATCGTACTGTGGGGTCATGCTCCCGCAACCGCAATAAAATTTTCCGAAGAGAGCTAAGGGTATCCAAATTTCGGCCAGGCGCGAAATTAGCCTTGGCCCCCGGGGGTTGGCGAGCAAAGCGAGCAGGGGGCGAACCCCCCTAGCTTAAGGTTGCGGACCCCCGATCGGTTGGGACTTTCTATGTCATCATCTCGGGACCATGCCCAACCATAATCAAAAACCGAGGCTAATTTCGGGCGCGGCCGAAATTTGAATACCCGTCACATTTGAATGAAACTTAAGTTTCTTTTGTGTTAATAATTTCTACCGCAGCCCTATGACGTGTTCCGATTCCATCTGTTCCCGGAAGCGTTAACTCTTAAATGGGGTCTGAACCCATTATCGTAACTGACCTCCCCTTATGTAAAATCGGTCACTAAAGACGGAATCAGCCTTTATATTCCCAGGAAATAGCCCGTTTTCCCATAAAAGCGAAAATAGTAGAATTTACATTGTGTACCAAATATGTTACGCCATGCGTTCAGGCCATATGTTGTAAAAGAAGGACATCTTACTTTAATAGGAACAAAAAGTTAATGAATATTGATCGAAATTATAGTGGAAACTCGATATGATGAACTCCTCTCCTCATTAGAGGAAAGGTGGTCATTTCTATAGAAAATCGTGAATATTCAGTTTTTTAAAAGGGAGTTCGGGTAGGTGCGTGATTAGTTTCCTATTTTTTATTGAAATTTGTATCGATGCCTATTTGTGACATATCCTGGAAGTTGAAGGAAAGTGGAGTAGGCCTTACTACCCGTACAAATCGAAATTTAGACATATCTTTTGATAGTAGGTCCCAAAAAACTTCAAATGTGTTTCAAGAGGTAGCTGTTAGATGTCCTTATAAAATATTAAAAGTGCGCCAGATCCGACTCATATACTCCTTTCTTTTCTCCCCTGCAAAAAAAAAAAACTGGAACTGATTACTTTGGGCTTTGCGTGCCGTCTAGCTCTGTACATGGGTATTGTATTAGGGTATGCACTCATCATCATATTTGCGCAATTAGAACTCGGTCTCGTTATAAAATAAATCTTTTATATAATAGTTCGTTATAAACATGTTCCACTGTTAAACGTATATCTCGAGACTTCTTTTGACTTATCATAGCTCATGGGATTCCTTTCTTGAAAAGTATATGGATTGGATTGACTTTGCTAGGATATGAATATGGAAATAAACTGCTTTAACCCAAATTTATACAGGTCCCAGGACATGTCCACAAGAATTACATCCATGTAATTTTTTGTTTATCGAATGTGGTACTCCACATAGTCTTCCATATGAAATGGTTGACCCTAGAAGCACATTTTCTGAGGATCCTGAACGTGGGCTTCCAAGACAATACTCGACATAATCAAATGGTTTGAGAAATTAGATATCAAGGCCCAGCTGCTTGAGGCTTGGTGAAAGACCAAATATCTTACTAAGGTGTCAAGTACGGAAACTGGGTTTTTTAGTGGCGTGTCCTAGGGCAAAACAAAAGATCTGAACATTTTTTTCAGTATACTTGCCAGTAAAAAGACTGGGATTATAAGAAGCGGCTACAGAAAAGCTAAGCCCTGACCGGTGTGCTATAGAAAACAAAATGACAACAACGATCCTTCTAAGTCAATTATGACAGCTCCGTTTCCTTGGATCCTGAACAGAACTGATTAACCTAGCTTTCATAAAAAATGGCAGTAAATGTCCTGGAAAAAAAGATCGGTGACATAATTTGTATGAAAATTTATGTTATTTGGACCTTTTATGGGCAAAATAAAACGCACCATCATGCTGAAAGAGGTGATAGTTAAAATTTTATGAATACATCCTACCCTACCCAAGACTAAAGGAGAATAATTTCATCAACTAAGAACGATCGGAATGTATGTATAGATATTTCTGAATATGAACCAATACATGGTGTATTGTATGGTACGTTGCAAAATTGGTGCAAACAATACCTTTAGTGTCTTTTTTTGTCAAAATCTCAAAGCAATCTCAAGAACACATTCCAGTTTACTCACCAGTATTTTTCCTTTTCCAAATAACGGTAAATTTCGCCATTTTTTTAGCTCTCAAGAATAGCTTTTAAAATTCCACAAAAAATAACGTAGGTTCACTGACGACGTACAGACAATTAAAGGAAAGCTTCGGGGAGCCAAAATTGAATTTATGTAAAAGCTTGATTTGCCTACTTTGGGAAAAAATAAAAAAAATAAAAAAATTAATAAAAGCTAGACTTTTACAGAAATCTAGCCATGTACCATATATGGTACGCTACGCATTTAAGGGTTAAGGCTAATCCAGAAACACCTCTGGATGAATTTCAATTAAGATTCAAAAAGAAAATTTTTTTTTACAAGAACCTAATATTTTGTGGTTGGTTTGTATGACAGCCCTGTGACGTAATGTTCCGATTCCATAAATTCCTAGATATGTTTTGAGGCGTTACTAGAAACACTTTTGGGTGAATTTCGGTTAAGATCAGTAAATAAAGAAAAAAGTTTTTCTTAGAAGAACATAATTTCCAGGAGTTGGTTTGCATGACAGCCCTATGACGTAGTGTCCTGATTTCATGCGTTCCTAGATATGTATTGAGGCTTCATTGGGAACACATTTGGGTAAAGTTTGGTTAAGGTCGGATTAAAAAGGAAAATGTTTTTCTTAGAAGAACTTAAGTTTCAGCGGTTGGTTTGTATGGCAGCCCTATGACGTAATATTCCGTTCCTAGAAATGTTTTGGGACTTTACTAGGAACACATTTGGGTGAAGTTTGGTTAAGATGGGTACATAAAGAAAAAAGTTCGGAGGTGCTTCCTTCTGTGCGTTGCAAACTTCATGACAAAGTTAATATACCCTTTCACATAGTGACGGGTATAAAAATTCCGATGTAGGACTTTTGCCGTTCGATGGCCATATTTTGGTCCAATTTTCTTAGACTATAAATTTAGTTTAGTTTACTTTTTTAGCGAACATCCGAAATATTCTAATTAATTCACAATTCGAATCTTTCGCGCCATATTTTTATCATAAACAATCACCAAAAAAGGTTTGAGATGAAGGTAAAATTGGAACGATTGGAACAAAAGAACGAGAAAATACATACTAGACGGCGCTACTGTGAATTCACCCGAAATTCCGAGAAAAAATCACTTTTTATCTATGAAATATGCAACTACAAACATTCTCACATATTTCATTTTCACAGCCACTAATTCAGTTTTTCGGATTATTAGAGCCTTTTACGAGATTCACTGGTAAGCACCATGAAAAATACATAGAAATCCGTGCCACACAAGGGAAAGCTCACCGAAATCATATTGTCACCGAAAATATTTAAGGCACTGATAGTACCACCTATAAGAAGGTATATGCGATATTCAGTAATATGTTGTCTACACTTTACAAGTTATCACTTTACCATCCGACGTGGTTAGCTATTAAAAAATCGTCAAACACAAAACTTACACGAAAAATGAAATTCAGGCTCAAAGTTTTCGGTGAACTCCTGGCACAATTCTTTACAGCGCACTTCATTATTCAAATCTAAGATGTTGTTAAGGAATTTGAATTAATGAAACTCACTAAAAACGTTAAATTTTAAAGTTATCCGTGAAAACAATTCTTAACGATTTGAAATCAGACGGCGACTTATCACTCATGTCAGAAATTGGAACGAAACGGAACAAGCGAATTCCCCGCAATTTTCCTGCGTTTCTCAAAATTTAATGGAAATGAGTTTCTTCCGAAAAAAATCAGTTGAGAAAAAAGGTGGAGAGCCAGTGTTATAATCGCAAATTCCGTGTACGAATACGGTAAAATCAAAGTATGTGTGACAATTTGTTGTGGCTTCAAGGGTTGCAATAGAGCGATGTGCTTTCGTCATCTCCAGGTATGTATCTCTTTGACAAAAAGCTATCAAATGACCGCCGGCCGGCAGTACAAATGACAATTTGGTAATGTTGGTCTACACCTTTCGGCAGCCAAAGTGTTAAACACTCGATGTGAAGAGTATCACACGCATAAGCACAGTTTTAATTTAATGAAATTGACATCTGTTACTATTTCTCAATTAATTTAAGAAAGATTTCATAGTCAAAGTCAAGAGTTCATTTCACACGATTCACTACGTCTGGCATTGAATGAATTTATTTATAAAAAATGTAAAGAGATTAACAAGGATACCTACCTACATTTTCAAAGGGTTACATTTACTTTCCCCCTCTATCCTTTTAACTCATAGAAATAAAACTTCTTTCATATTTTCCCTCTAATTAAAATCATAATTCACGCTTAAAGGCTCCAAACAATATTGTGTCTGGCAAGTATGCTGAAACTGGTAATATAAGGGATGCATTCAGTAGGCGGTTTTCAGTAAAGCCACGATAACGAATTATGGAAACTAATATTCTGGATTTTTTTTTGTGCTACGAAATGTATGTAATGAGAAATAGAATAGAAAATAAAGAGCAAAACATCTCCCTACTTAGAAATCGATGTCTGTCCTGATCTAAATAAATTGACAATTTGACATAAAATCAGCTTTCCTCGTGTACCTAATTGTAGTTCTGTCATTAATTTTATTATTTAGTTATTACATAGACTACATATTAAATCTTCTGTCGTACGCCACAAAAACCGGATAAATTCCAATTAATAAAATTGTATATTACACACATAGTGAATTTAATTCGCATTTGTGCAACTGCGACGAAGGAGCATAGACTTGGTTGGACCCGAAAACCTAACGAAAAGTCAAGAAAACTTTTACTTCGACCGAAAAAGGAATTCTTATTCAACTTTATACATTTCGTAAATTTTCTGTTTCAGTTTTCCCTTCCGGCAGTTATTAAATTCGCAAGTTATGCTAGAGCCACGAAAGACAGAGTTAAAGGCAACTCAGTGGAAATAGCATTCAATTTTCTTTACGATTGGATACACACATACCTACCTAGCTAGTACACAGTCCCGTAAAGAGAAAGCCAAAGACAGTTGCTTTTTGGAATTTTTTGGACAGAGTTTGTGTTCGTAGTGCTAAATCATCGAAGGATTCGAGAAGAGAGAGAGGGCAAAAGGGCTTGTTAATATAAGTAATAATGAAAGAGGAAATAAGGGCGCTCAACTTTGTTTCTATTTGTTTTTTTTTTTTTGTTTTAGAATCTAGAACTATCAAAAGAGCTTACACCTTCGATAAGTGTCAGGGATATTGGTGAAAATTGATATTGCCAAAGGTTTTATGGGGAATGAAATGGTGTTGTTTCAAATTAGTAAATATTTAATATCCTTAACGTGTTACTAATTTAAGCACGAATTAAATCCATACAATGTCAACTTTTTCATGGAACAACTCCGTACGTTATGCGTCATATGGAGAACGTTAAAGAGTTTCCTGCGAAGACAAATCATGGTTAGCTTTACTCTGATAAAATATACTTTGTCTTAATTACTAATTAATTGACGACGCTCTATGCAGAGCTTACCTCATTAAATATCCTTAAGGGTTTCATCGCTAATATGTGTTTCCTTTGTTTCGCAATATGGTTTTATGCTAACTACCCCGTGGGCCAGAACATATGAAACATACATTATAGAATTACACACTTTGTATCTGCAACATCATTTATTGAAAGTGTGACTATTATGAATGAATCGATAGCAAATATGAATAATGAGGCGGCGAAATTAATATTTGCTTCGTACGCACATTACATAGGCGGGACGGGACGTATTATGAAATGATTATTATCCGTTCGAATCAAATTGCAGACCTGCGGCTCCAAACAACTTGATTTCGCAAAATGTGTTGCGTTGCTTTTGCATGCATTAAAGTTTCATGGAAATGCGCTATGTGGATACAAGAAAAAGGATTTCTTTACTGCAGGAGTGTCCAACTTTTTTGCACGCGGGCCACGCTGTTAGTTTGAAAAGCCTAGGCGGATAAAACTTTCTTAAGAAGCAGAGATTGTTATATTCTTGCATTTTCTATACAGATTTACTATTAACCCATTTCTTCCCAGCGTTGCGTATACCCAACACGAAGTTTGACCTCTGTAAACACCACCAAATTTAAATTGAAATGGAAAAGGGATCATGTAATTTTTAATGGGCATTTCTTGGCTCTATTTCTGCATATTTGCTATGGTGAATCAGCGATTGGGTCCTTGAGGATATAAGAAAAAGGATTAACATGTTTTTTAGGACATTTTTTGTAACAATTTTAAAAATATTTAAATATCTTAAAATCAATATCCAAATGCACTTTCTATACGGCAAACAATTGCTAATCATTTAGTTTAACTTAGCTTTGGAAAAAGGTTGATCCTTGCTGCAGGAGCATGTGTTAAATATAGGTGATGCGTTCACGCAACGTTGGGAGTTTCCCGGTACAGTAACACTGGGGCAAACGCATAAAGAACAAAATATTTTCTTGCTATGTAACGCAGGTTTCGCATCAGCAATATCTTAAAATAAGTTCTAAATACCTCACTATCTACGAGACACATGCGACTCATGGTATATCCAGTACTCTTTTGTGAGTCACATGTGTCTCATTGAAGAAAAGAAAACAATAAAAGAAGTTGCGGGACAATGACAGCTAGATACTTGTCAGTTGGTATAAAGCCATTTTCCAAATACATATTTCATGATGGTGTCAAGATATCCAAAAATGTTTCAAGGATTTCTACAGTGGGTAGGAGCCTTTGTAGTGAATGTATGAACCCTGAAAAGTTTATGAAACTATTGGTACAGTCTTCACTCGACGCTATGGTCTGAAGTCAACAAGTATGGGATCAGAAACCTTTTCCATTTAAGGGCAGTTTTGTTAGAACAGAGCTACTAAGTAAATGTTTGCTTAACTTTTCTGTAGTAAATTTTTCTCTTGCACTGAACGCAAGAACATATTTATTTCTAGTCAAGTTACTATTTTGCTTTTGTCACAAGGAATTGTGAAACAATCCAAAATCGCTAAAAGGTTGTAAGACAGACCTCCCGGCGATAATTGTGGCTAGCAGTGTACATGTTGAGCTGTTATATGTATTTTGGCTATTGACTTAAGCACCTAAATTGTAATATACCTGTTCAAATCTGAAATAGAAAATACCAAAAACAAGCGACATCCGGGACGAAGCCGACTTCCATTATAATACAAATGGCCAGTTACTCGTACATCTTATCTAATAGTTAGTCTTTGCATATAGAAAAGATTCAAACAATTTTCAGAAAGCTTTACAATATATTGAAATTAATTTTTGTTTATTTTGCATAGGTTTGCCATATGTTCCTTGGTTATGCCATTGTATGAAATTGTGCAATAATTTTTTAAATTTCAGATGTAACCAAGCAAAATATGGCAGAACTGTCCTCACGAGCTTGTGACGGACTAGGATCTCACTCAGATGTTAAACGAGTACCCATTTATGGGGATAAGTAACACTGCTGAGCGTGATGCTGATCTCATTACCTCAACAAAAAAGCAGATCTGGAAATAGGATGTCACAAACACATCCTGCGGCCTTGAACTAGATAAGTTGTACGAAAAACCTGCCAAAAATTTGCAAAAAATGTCACCTATACCGCTGTAGTGAGTGTTTCAGGATTTTTTCACTAAATTTATTATTCGACATATAAACCAACAATTTTTTGCAACACAGAAGTTTAAAATTTAAATTTTCGTTTACGTTTTTTTTTACCAAGAAACTCCCAACGTTGCGTCAGCGCAACATCACGTTGGGAGCCACTGATAACACTTACTGAAATTTTTAAATTTTTTATTTCTTAATTGTGTTGTAATTGATTGGAATTCACCAAAAAACTTCATAGTTTTAGCTTATTTCTATCCTTGGGAAGAAATGGGTTAATGGCCTGATCTAGGCACATTTTGAAATTCGCTCGAATTCGGAAACTTCCAAAATTGTGAAGACACAATCAGCTACCTTCTGCGTTATTATTTTTACGTCGCTGATTTAGTGAAAAACGAAACAGTGGACAAATTGCGTGAATTACATTTGTCGAACGAGGTGTTCGAACGGAACCAAGCCATCGTATGGGAGATTATAACGATGGAAGTCATATGCAATCTTATACATAGTTGCATTCTGACCTGACCAATCAAAAGGGTGGTCTAGAGTGGAACCGCACCTTTTGTAGGTAGCGGGGAGACCTTTTTGTCGTGTTGGTGAAGTGTGTGTAAATTACACAGTATGATTACCATTTCAAAAAAATTTTATGATGAACTTTGGGGCTAGCACCATGACAAAAGTATTCTTTTAAGACTAATCTAGAACCGAAAAAATATCTCCCCATAAACAGAATATTTGTAAATAGCCTCAAATTCACAAACATATCCGGAAGAGTTGGCTCATTAACGAAGCGTAAAAAAATATCAGTAAATTTTTCAAGCCGTTTAATCCCTGAGCCCTATTCCTAAAACAATATAAAAAAGGCATAGAAAATCTTAGCACCTGATGATGCAATTAATCTAGACAAATTTATTTATGTGTAGGAATACTTCGGCAAGCGATATTTCTTTGATCTATTCGGGTGAGTTTTTGTTCGGCAGAAAGCTGGAATAGAGCTTCAATGTACGAGCCTTACCGCACTAAAAAAAATATCGTTCATCATATTTACGAAATGCGATCATCAACAACAAAACATAATATTGACGAAAAAATTATCAATATTACGTACATTTTCATAGAAAAAATTGAAGCTTTAATGTACCGTACATCAATCCTATGAACCAGTTGGTGTTAAATTGTATTTACCTCATTTTACTGTCAGCGCACTAACACATAGTTAAAATTATGCTAGAGTGTTTCGATGAAAGGTTACATCAAAATTTATAAACGAATACATAAAAAATGTAAGTTCATAATATTAATGAACGAGTACATAAGCGAGAATTATGTTCATAATATTGATGTAATATGTCAAAACACTTGTAATGCATATACGTACATACAGTTGATGAACGAATCCATCAAACTTATTACTTTCGATGTAAAAGTTCATATTTTTGATGAACAATTTCATTGAATAGAAATCCTGAATGCAATGCAATTCTAAATCGGTAAAATTACTCCGTTTCTCATCAGTCGTGTCGATTTGTTGCAGTGTTCCAGAAGTGATATTGAGTGTACAACCAGATCAGTTATTGTATTGTGTTTTATTCCGTGTTTCATTTAGTGCCTTTGATTTTTTGGGAGTTAAACTCCTACTATCGTGTATTTTAAATTCTATAATGTATTTTACTATTACAACTTTTACAATGATTTATTTTTGTAATACATTTTTTTTTTTCATAAAATTGTGTTTATATTCATGATTATTTGGAGTTTCACATTTGAAAATTTATTATATTTGGTTCAGAAAACTACTCAGAAAACTCTCATACACTTTGGCAGGCAATCATGGACTTGGAAAAGATTGCAAATTTACATTGCGTTAAGCGGAAATCGGGCGGTGTTGCAACAAACTTTAAACCATAAATATTGGTTCCCGGTCTATTTGCGTTGCCAAAAGTAAATGTTAGGCACCAAAAGGTTGTGAGATCATTGAAATAAAAAAAGTGCGAGGAATATTTAGTTTCAGTGGATTTTCGCGTGTTTGAAACCCGGACGGCACAACTTTCTCAAAAATGATGATTTTTTCATCGATATGATGATGTTTTTCGTTGTATTTATGCTACTTTTTCGTTCTGTGCGAACGGTTTTACTTCGGCCATAATAATACGTTTAGATTGTAGATTGCAAATTAGTGTCCAAGCACTTTTTGTTTTTTTTTTTTACATAAAAAATTCTGCACAGTGTTGCCGAAGTGAGGCGTTTATTTATATTTTTTATCAAAGTCCATCGCGGGCCGAATTTTGGCCCGCAGACCGCGTGTTGGATAGTCGTGGTTTAGTATGTATATTCTATATTACCTGTGGCTAGTTATACAAGATGTTGGAAAAGTATCAATGTCAGTGTAAACATTATTATAATTAGTTACTACGAGGCACCTAAGAAATTGCCAGTGGCAGTAATAATTAGCTATAAATTAGCTCAAGCATAAAAGAAGTGGTTTTTGCTTATTGATTTGATTACATTACATGTATCGGTGTATATATCCTTGTAATGTTTAACGAAATATATGATTTTAAGTAGGTATCTTAATAAATTGTTGAAGTTTTTGAACTATAGGTTCGGATCAACCAACTTTATAATAAATGTAAAATAACCTTTACAAGAAATGTTGTAGGCTTTCATTCTTTTTACGTATTTTTTTTTTCGAGCGTTTATAGCCAAAAAACATCAAAGTATAAGTCTTATCCTGCCCTCTCTACGTAAGCTCATCTCTCATCCATCCACCATTTACCATCTAGCATTTACAATGTACCATTTACAGTCGAGAACGGATAAGTGCAATCGCCTTCGGCAACGGAAAAAGATGCACTTATCCATTTTCGGGCAGATTCCGAAAATAACATCATTTCAGTATTGAAGTATTATAAGCATGAAAAAAAAATATTATAGTTGCCGGCGATGGAGGAACTTAACGAACGTCATTTGTTCGTTGAATTTCTCCATCGCCTCTGTCCCTGTTTTTATACCCTTCGCTCATAGAGTGATATTCACTTTGTCATGAAGTTTGTAACGCATTTAAGGAAGCATCTTCGACCATACAAAAGTATACATATACGAGTATGATCAGCATGACATGGGGAGTCGATTGGACGATGTCCGTCTGTCTGTCTGTCCATCTGCCCGTCTGTTGCGACGCGTTTTACTCGGCCAATTTAAAAGATATGAAGCTGAAATTTTGCACAAATGCTTAGTTTTGCTGCAGGCAGTTTATACAAACATACGTTTGAATCGGTAAAATCGGACAATGAGTTAATGGGGCTGCCATACGAGCCCAATCCCCCAAATTAAGTTCTTCTAAGGAAAACTTTTTTATTTGTGCGCCAATTTCAACCAAATTTCACACAAATGTATTTCTATTAATGACACAAAACATACATACGTGAGAATGGATAAAATCGGACAATGGGGTCATTTTGGTTCTTTTAAGAAACATTTTTTATACCAATTTCACAAAACCTTGTCGACGCAACGGAACTTTTGTGAAGACGGAAAAGAATGGGGGGGGGGGGGGTTAAATACAAGTCGTAGGTACGCCCGAACAAACTTTTAGCCCGAGGAGAGCGAAGGGTATCAAAATTTCGGCCGTGCCCGAAATTAGCCTCGTTCTGGTTTTTGACTAAAAAACCTAAGACTAACTCAAACTAACTACATACTAGGCCTATCGAAGCCTCTACATTACAAGTAAATGTTATTTCTTTATTAAGAAAAATGCCTAGATACTTAATATTTTCCGGATTCCAGCCAATTAAATTGTGTTCAAGCTGTAGAGGTTGATTTGGTAGTAGACAAGGCTTTCTTCTTCTAATGAAGTATATCGCTTCGGTTTTATCGGAGTTAATTTTACTTTTCCTTACACAATAGTTGTTAAGCTGTTCAAATTCAAGTTTCAAGTCGCTAGTAATTAAATTTGGTCAAATGCCCCGACAAAGAAGAGCAGTGTCATCAGCAAATAAGGAAACCTGACAATTTTTGGGAATTGGAATTGTCACTCGTATAAGCAGAATATAGAATTGGGCTTAGTACCGATCCTTGAAGGACGCCTGCTAAAACTGGGAAATAGGGAATATTTTGATCCGTTTATGTTGACATAAAGAAATACCCCAGGAAAATTGGCATTTCACTTCGGAAAAATTAGGGGAAAGCTGAATTTTTGCATGAGCCTTCCTTTCGTGGTCCTAAACAAGTCCCTAAAAGTCCCCGTCCCTACGAGTGCTGCTAGCGGTGCTACAGAGGTTTATCTGAATATTTCGATAACGGTAGCATATACAAAAAAGTGGTGTATGGCAAATTTAAAGCTCTTGCGAATTCTCAATATACGATGCAAAGACCGAATACTTTCGGGCACTCCTAACGGCGCCAAGGGGTCTAACGGTATTTTTAACAAGGTTTCATTAAAATCTCTATAAGGGTAACTCGTACTAAAAACTTTTGTATGGAAAATTTGTATCCTATGGGGTTTTGAACAAAGTGGCCAAATAATGCCACCATACGGGCATTATAACATTTTAATACACTAATTTTTAAAGAAGGTATATGTAGTGTATGTCTTTACGTACCTCCATATGGGCTTAAAAATTAGTTAATTTAAACGTTTGAATGCACGTATGGTGGCTCCAGGTGCATACAAATCGGTGGAGCCTTTTATTTGGAACCATAGAAACAACAAATTTTTACAGACTGCTTCCGGTATACGTTACCGTTAAGTAGATTTTCACGAAAATAACCAAAAATAACGAAATTGCAATTTTTGGAACCTCATAGCGCCCTTAGTACTGCACGTATCGATCTGAAATTTGAATATTCAGTTAAGCGTTGTAAAAACTTCAAATTCGCCATATAACAGTTTTCGGTGCACATTACCGTTATAGAGATATTCACTTAAAACTTCTTATTTGGATGTTTGGACCCTCATAACTTCCCTAGGGGGGCTCCAATCGTTGGGGACTTTTGTTGTCACACTAACAGATACACGAGCTACAAATTTGCCTCAGATGGGTTCCCTCTAGAGGTTCCCGTTATCAAAAAATTTCCGAGAAACGGGTTTTTGTTTAGTTTTAACCCCTACTAGCTTCCTTGGGGGTATTCGCATAGATGAGTTGTTTTGTCGTTTGGATTTGAATTTACAGAAGCAACAAATAGTTACATGCTTCCCTCCCGAATGCGTTCCCGTTATGAAGAAAATCACGAAAATTACGAAAAATACCGTTATTGTACGGTTCGGACCCTCATAGCGTCCTTGGCATTTCACGCATCAATCCGAAATTCAGATATTTAATTAAGCGGTATATAAGCTACCAATTTGCCGTATAACCGTTTTCGGTGCACGTTACCGTTATAGAGATATTCCCTAAAAACCGATTAATTGAATGTTTGAACCCTCATAACTTCGTTAGAGGGGCTCCCATCTTTGGGGACTTTTGGCGTCTTAGTAACAGCAACAGGAGCTACAAATTTATTTCAGATGGGTTCCCTCTAGAGGTTCCCGTTATCAAAAAAATCCGAGAAACGGTCTTTTTGTTTAGTTAGTTGTTTAGTTTTGACCCCTCATAGCTTCCTTAGGGGTGCCCGCATAGATAAGTTGTTTTGGGATTTTAAGTTGACGTTATAGAAGCAACAAATGGTTACAGGCTTTCCAACCGAATGCGATCCCGTTATGAAGAAATCCACGAAAATAACGAAAAAATACCATTATTGTACGGTTCAGACCCTCATAGCGCCCTTAGTATTGCACGCATCAATCGTTACCGTTATAGAGATATTCCCCAAAAACTGCTTAATTGAATGTTTGGACCCTCATAACTACGTTAGGGGGCTCCCATCTTTGGGGACTTTTGGCGTCTTACTAACAGCCACAGAAGCTACAAATTTTTCCAAGAACACCTTAGAGCGCACTCCCTCGTCTTAGCACCATTTACGAAAAACCTCAAAAAACACGTTTTTTTTCAGGTTTGAACCCCCATAGCGCCCTTAAGGCTGTATATATTTATATGAAATTTGGCCACTTTCTTCAAAACCCCATAGGCTACAAATTTCCCATACAAAAGTTTTTAGCACTAGTTACCCTTATAGAGATTTTAATGAAACCTTGTTAAAAATACCGTTAGACCTCTTGGCGCCGTTAGGAGTGCCCGAAAGTATT
Organism: Microchrysa polita; assembly: GCA_949715475.1. Lineage (NCBI taxonomy): Eukaryota > Metazoa > Arthropoda > Insecta > Diptera > Stratiomyidae > Microchrysa > Microchrysa polita. The sequence continues at coordinate 31,410,744 of OX454421.1, forward strand.
CGGTCTTTGCATCCTTTATTGAGAATTCACAAGAGCTTTAAATTTGCCATACATCCCTTTTTTGTATATGCTACCGTTATCGAAATATTCAGAGAAACCTATTTTCGAGGGTCTTTGACCTTCTGTAGCACCGCTAGCGGCACTCGTAGGGATGGGGACTTTTAGGGACTTGTTTAGGACCTCGAAAGGAAGGCTCATTCAAAAATCCAGCTTTCCCTTAATTTTTCCGAAGTTTGGCCAAATTTTTATTCAAATTTCTTGGCGTAAAAAACCATCTATGAAGAAATTCTTGATGAGTTTCGGAAGCTAAATACTGTAACCTTAATTGTTCATCTAGTGTATAAGTGCATCGTGCCAAATACAATTGAGAGATTTTTTTATGGCCGTTAATTCGAAGTGACATTTTACTATTTTCTTTATCAGATCGTCTTGGTGAATAGAAGAATGCTTAGCTCGGAATCCAATTTGTTCGTTAAGCAATATGTTTTTCTCTCGAAGAACTTCAGAGACAATTGATCTTTCAAACACTTTTCCCAAAATACTCAAAAGACTAATGAGTTTGTAGCTGCTTATTGAAGATTTCGGTTTATTTGGTTTTGGGACACAAATAACGGAGGCAGCTTTCCATGCAATAGGAAAATAGGACTGTTAGCTAGCATTAAATATTTTACAGGGAAAAATAACCGAGTTTTTGTGTATATGTTTTAAAAATGGCACTGGAAACAAATCAGGACCGGGAGCTTTGCATTTTCTACATTGCTTAAATTAGCTGTCGTAAGTTGATGTTTCCGAAAATTTTCACCAATAGCTTGTGACGTTCCAAAAGGGTTTACCTCCTTTCTTAACAGATTTTTGTTCCAATGAACTCTAAGTTGAGTTTATTTGCTGTACGCTTGTGAGAAAAAAGTCTAGTGCACTGCCATCTTCTGCGAGACACATTTCGTTTTGAAATTATACATTCAATGTAGGGTGTTAGTATTAGTGGATTTTGTGCAGTTTTCCTGCGAGTCTTCGGAATAGATGCTTTAGCTGCCTCCCACAGAATCTCATCAAACTTTTCTAAATGACGGTCAATATCTTCCTTCGAATTATCATCTGATATTTGTTTGAAGCGTATCCAGTTGGCCTTCTGGTAGATAAACCGTTATGTTTCATGTTCAATTGGCTGGTCATTTATTTCGAATAAACTAGGTAGATGATCTGAAGATAAGTCTGTGAGAGCTACAAGAGGAAATTGGTGTTGCTCGCAGTTGGTTAAAAAAACGTCTAAAGTAGACGGATGTCCCCTCCCCTGGCAGTTTTAGGGAAAAACGTAGGAGTGGGGCTGAAAAGTATTTCGTATTGTTTATAAGTTTTTGATGTAAGACCTTTTCCCTAGTGTTTATTTCGTACGCAGCTCTAGCTTGTATGTCGTGAATTGTAATCTCCAGCAATGATTACATTTCCTCGGAGCCTACCAAAAATATTAATGTTTTTCTTGTAATTATTTTCTTTCATTTCCACCCGGAAAATACGCTCCAATAATTGAAAATAAATTATTCCAAAGGTGAGTATCAACACAGACAGTTTCAAAGATTTCAATTTTCAGCGCTGGCTTCGCTTTATACTGAATGTTGTTAAAAGTCGCGATGGCAACTCCGCCTCTCCTTTGATTTATCCGATCAACCCTATATATTTTATAAACTGGATCATACAAGCCAATGTCATCTCTTAACCAACACGTCTCAGTTACTATCGCAACATCAATATTATTATTTTTTTAAATTGAAAAAAAGTTCAATCTGTTTTGATACTGGGCCTATGCTTTGCGCATTCCACAATATAATCTTAACATTATCTGAATTACTTAACATATCATTATCTGTAAATGCATTCAGTAGCGAGTTGGATTATCACTTGAAATTGTTCTAGTTTCGATTAACATTTATTGAGAGCAACTTATATTTCGTTGGTAAGACTCACCAATTGAGTAGTTATAAATAAATCGCAATTTATACATATTTGTTCCGCTTTTAGTCACTTCAGGTACGATTTATGTGACGCTCATTGGCAGCAATTGAGACAAGAACATTAGATGTTGATTGAAGTGCAGCAGGCCCGTGCGCAGGGGGGGGGGGAGTTTGGGGGTTGTTGCCAAAAATTTTTATTAAATACTTTTGTTCTCATAAGGCAAAAATTAACTCCACAAAAATGTAAACTGGCGTTGTTAATTTATACTTTGCCAAAATAATTTTCTCTCGCCGCTACACACCATCCAGTTCCGGACAGGTCAAGCACATTCGTGGTAAAAAATCATAAGTGTTGGTATGCAATGCGAGAAGCGGGATTTTCCCTATTACCGAACGTATTGTGATGTGATTCAATGATAAATGCAACCGCGCGCCATGTGTAGATTGTAGTGGGTGGACTATGACATATATGCGGTATAATTCACGAAATTTCTTTCTTGAGGCCTACCCAGGCCTGACGGCGGTAAAAAGCCATAGGGACTGCCATTACTTAACAAGAAGTCCTGCCAAACCATAAGCACATGAAGGTGATGACAATACAACCGATCTCGACTCTATGATAATTTGAGGTATGTAATCTGGAATCATATGTTGTGCTCATATTAGAGGCCTTCCTTCCAGTGAAGAGTGGAATGTAGGAAAAACACACACACACAAAAGAAATTTTCTAAAATAATCTTTTAATTTTTTCAAGAAAATCTATGCAAAACTTTGTTTACCCAGATTCTCCTAACGTCCTCATATGAGAATGCTTACAAGTTCTATCGTTGATGCTCGCTAGCGTCAAGAATTTGCAAGTATGTATTTGAATTATACGTTAGTTGAACACAGTCTAGAAAAGGTAGAGCATGTGTTCGAGTAATTTTTTCAGCATTTTAGTAAGTAAAATGGTGCATGTTAGTACATTTGTGAAAAAGTGATTTTGTGATGGCGGAGCAGACAGACGTCGTGTTAGACGGGGAAATACTGTTAACTTACTCGTACTTTTTTTCTCAAATGCAGTTGGGAACAGTGTTGCCAACTGGAAATCTAGAAAACGGCTAAATTTAGCCGGAAAACCGGCTATATTTTTTGAAAAACGGCTAAAAATCCGGCTAAATAAATTTCAGCGAGAAAAACGGCCAAAAAACCGGCTAAATCATACAAAACACTCACATTACGAAAAAATATAGTAAAAAACTGATTTTAATAATTTTATTTCTTTTCTGGAGCACTACCCGTAAGCTATGCCTTAGGCAGATTTCTTAGTTTTATTACATATATGCTCCAATCGCTGGCATTAGAGTCAAAATTTAATTTGTTCGGAGTTAGATAGCTCAACTAGTCAAAATTGTTGTATACAGGAACAATTTCTCGGTCATGTCCATAACCACATTAGGTTCGAAATTGTGGAACATAAAATTCGTAAAAGGAACGTCCAATACGTAACTATGGGCAAGGGCATCCGCATTTATGTATATTTTGATTAAAAGTTAACCATTTTAGGTCCAAGACACATATCCAAATCATCATGACGGTAATCCATCATGATGATGAAAGTTCGAAATTGGATTGACACATATGCTTTCGTCATTAGAATTCGTCATTTACTTTTGAGGTTTGTGTAAATGGTGAAAATGTCCCTCACAATTGTGATATTTTGATGAATATTCAATTAAATAATTTGAGGACACTCTTTTCTTAAAGAATTTGAATAGAAATGTGTAAAAATTGATAACAAATTTAATATTTTTGTAAACATTCTGGTGCTTAAGTTTTACAACAGATGGCGTCCCCAGTCATTATTGAGCAAATGATTATCCAATTGCGTAATTAGGAACTCGTGCTAATGATGATAAATTTGCGTCATTCGAAAATATGTGTGTCAAGCTTGAAATTCATTTTCGAATTTGAGCTCTCCAAATTTTATTTTATTTTCCATAGTTACGAAATTGGTGTTCCGGAATTACGATGCTCCAAAGATACGAAATTGATGTTCCAAAATTTGAGCTTTGCGGGAAATGGTATAGGTTTTTGATAAATTTGTTGCTACAAACCCAAAAACAAAATATAATGTCAGACGTCAGACGTTGTACAAGTAGCTTGCCCATTAGACTACAAAAATTAGATTTAAGTGAGTATATTATTTTGGGGGCAACTTACCCCCTTCTTCAGCACTTAGCTTTTGTGCTGGTAAGTTGCCCCCGAAATACATACACACTTAAATTTAATTTTTGTAGTCTACTGGGCAAGCTACTTGCACAACGTTAGTGTTGAACACTACAAAGATCTCCGGATCACTATCTATGAATCGCGCTAAAAGGTTTTCACCCTTGTACTTAATCTGGCATGATGGCGTTATCTGTGGTAAAGAATTGACACTTTGAAAAATGGAAAAATGTTCAGGTACCTCCATGTTCCAAGAATTGCTCAGGAGAGAATTTTATCTAAGAAACTGTCTTCCATTTTGCAAATTATTCAGCATATTGGTGGTTAGGAAATTACATGCTTAGACAAGGTACTAATATCGTCAGTTTACGTGAAACCCATTACCCTAAATTTATTGAGAAAAGGCAAGTCTCCGCGGCAAATTTTTCCCAGGAGACGTAAATGCAAGTTTTCCTCTAGGTGGACATAGTAGGTACTTACCCTAATACACTAATACACGATAATAAGTGTATGTAGAAATCATTTCACGGCGACGAATTATTTTGTTTGTGAATATTGAAAAATGGATTCTAGTTTCAAAGTAAACAAAAATTCATAAAATAATTTTAGTCTGAAAAACGGCCGAAGAAAATCAATTCCGGCTAAAAATCCGGCCGGCCGGAATTATAAATTTCTTCCGGCTAAACAGCACGGTTTCCGGCTAAATTTGGCCGGAAAACGGCTAAATTGGCAACACTGGTTGGGAATTACATTAGAGATAATGAATGGCGAATTGCAATAGCTTATGTTTGATTACAACAAGCCATGTACCCATATTAGAAGATTCATTTTTCATATCCTCTCATGAGGACGTCAGGAAAATACAGCAACAAATTATTGTTTATAGTAAAGCAATATCTCTACGCGAGTGGGTCGAAATTCTGGAGGAGGATGAAGATACAGTGCTTCAGACTTATGATATATTGGCTTTACCGCCCTGCAATGGGATGGACGACTTAACAGACGAAGATTTGGCTTTGGAAGAGCACCCGACAGTCGAGAATCTTCCCGGTACTCAACTTCGAGTGGAGGCTTCGCTGAGGGGTAATTCGGCATCTTGCGGGCAAAATAAAAAAATTATACAATTAAAAAATAAAAGCAACGGAAAAAACCTTTACCAGCTCTAGTAAGTAGCTGGAGTAATTGTGAGCTTTGTGTCCCCCCGCATGAGTGGCTGCCATTGCATATAGGGGGGACTAAAACATATCCTTTATAAGGTTTCAATAAGAGGCAAAAATTGTATTTCCCATTTATTGCACATGCAATTGATTTAGCAGAACAGAATGTGTATGGCATTTGCATAAACGAGATGGAGGGAAATTGGACCATTTATGCTTCAGAGGAAGCGTTGCTACAGCCATTCTTATGTCAAAGAATGCAGAGGTAGGCCCAGCCAGAAGCTGAAGGTCCATGCCCGTTATGATGGCATCGAGGCATGTTGTGATGCCAGCACGCAAATCGTAAAAAACAATGGCCCGTATGAATAAAAAGTAGTAAATTTTCAAATTTGTAGAAACTACTCAAAAGTAGATACTACATGTATTCGTATACAACGTGCCACCGATGATTTACCCGACGCGAGCCTCAATCAATTTTGGACGACTTTAGAAAACGCTTCGAAAATTGAGTGATCATACATAATGTAGATCGATGTCAAATGAAAACTTAAATGTATTTGATTGAGGCTAAATCATCGTCGTCGGCTAAATCATCGGTGGCATGTTGGTTATGTCTCGTTGTGATTCTATTTTCGAGTCGTCACTTATACCATCCACCTGAAACGGTAGGACATATTATGTACATACATACATATGTATATGTATATCTGTTATTTACGTATTTGTGTACTTTTGGTCTATGAATGGGTGAATTCACGTACGACGTACATACTTCAGTGGAATTTATCGAATACTATAGTCTCAGCTGTAGCTTCGAATTAAGATTTGTCACTAAAGGGCGCCACAAACCTGACGATTTATCGGCCGATCAAAGCTCATTTCTGTGGAGAAAGCACATTTTCTGTGGGGAAAAGCTCATTTTCTCTTGCGAATTCGGTAGTGGAACCTTAAAAATGTGCTTTCTCCACAGAAATGAGCTTTGATCGGCCGATAAATCGTCAGGTTTGTGGTGCTCTTAAGTTACTTGTTTTGTCAAAATGGTGGTTAAAAGATTCACCAATAAAGCACAATTTGTTCTCAAGTTATAAACAACATCTTCCAATATTTTCCACTTTGAAGAGCAATTCTTTTTAAGTTGGCTATTCAACATTAAAGGGCTCCATGAACTCAACGATTTATCGGCCGATCAAAGCTCATCTCTGTGGAGAAAGCACATTTTTTAGGTTCCACTACCGAATTCGCAAGAGAAAATGAGCTTTTTCCTTAGAAAATGTGCTTACTCCACAGAAATGAGATTTGATCGGCCGATAAATCGTTGAGTTTATGGGGCCCTTATGCCTAATCGTTGTGAAAGATATTTTCAATGCAGCTGTGCATACAGTATGGGTACGTGTAATGCATATTTTCAAGTAAAACAGGAATGTACTTAAGTCCGCCTCTTTGATTCTGTGCCAAATGGTTGGGCATCTTTGCTCTAATCTAGACTTATCAGACTTTTCTAAAATTATTATTATCCACAATTTTGAAATACGATTACGACAATATCGGTTGTAAGATATACCCAACCTGATTGCCTAGTTTCTCAAAGACTAATAAGCAAAACAAGCCTAGTGATCTTTATGTGTAGTTACAATTTCCAATTGTTTTTTTTTTTTTAGAGATTAGAAGGTTGTAGCGACAACCCTAGTTCTAAATGTTGCCGTTTCGCAATTGACATTTGGCATCAGGCAATGCTGTTTGGAAATTGCTGGAGAATTCTGGATAGAGCACTGTGAGTTTTCCTTTTTGGTTATTGTATGTTTTGTAAACAGTTCAGTTTTGTAAGTCGTAAATAAAGTTGTGTCCGCAAAATTACCAGTGGTGTTATATTTTCTCCGGTGGTTTCTAGTTGTCCTTGTGCGCTGAGTATTGTTCATTTAGTAACTTCAAACGCTATAATTGGTGACCCGCGACTAAGTGAGTGAACAAAAAATTCGAAAAATTGAAATTGCGCATCTGATCGATTTGCTACGAAAAAACAATGTCGACCGAGGACAAATTCTCCGATGCCGTCGGAGATACAGACAGCTCAACATTAAAAGATCAACAGGCGTTCCGTGATATCGAAGGGATTGCAATTATGAAGCTGCCACCGTTCTGGAAAACGCGTCCGGCGTTATGGTTTGCGAGGGCGGAGTCACAGTTTCGTGCCTACAAAGTGACCAGTGACACGGCGAAATTCGACCGAATAGTCAGCGATCTCGATCAGGACGTGCTCGGCCAAGTGGAGGACATCGTTGAGAACCCTCCGACCGACAACAGGTATGTGACTTTAAAAAAACGTATTATAAGCGCATATGCACGCTCGGAAGATGCCGAGTTACGGGATTTGTTAACTGATATGGAACTGGGCGATCAGAAGCCCTCACAACTACTTCGCAACATGAAAGTGAAAGCGGGCACTAAAGTCAACGACAGTATTTTAAAAACGCTGTGGATGCAGCGGTTGCCCGGGCGTGTGCAGGCGATACTTGCTATTTCGGAAACCTCAGTCTTAGATCGGCTTGCCGAGATGGCCGACAAGATCGTCGAGGTTCGTGAGCCCTATGTCGCCGAAATAAATACGTCCGCGGCCCCAGAACCAAACCGCATCGGGCAAATCTCACATGAGTTAGCAGAAATCCGGTCACGTCTTGATAGGCTTCATTTTAAACGCAGCCGCTATAACAGACGTTCGTCGCGTTCAAAATCGAGGAACCGCACAGCACATCAATATTGTTTTTACCACAAAAAATTTGGCAGTGACGCGCGCAAATGTCGCTCTCCGTGCGCGTATGTTTCCCAGCAGGGAAACGAGCAGTCGCGCCATTGAGTCAGACGGTCAATGACGCGACAACCGGAAGCCGTCTTTATATCCGCGATGACAATACAGGGCTCAGTTTTTTGGTAGACACGGGCGCCGATATTTCTGTTCTGCCACGCCAACGCTGCACAAAATCGAGTCCGACTTCTTTGCAACTGTTTGCAGCGAACGGTTCGAAAATTAATACTTATGGAGACAAAGTTCTCAAACTGTCATTCGGTCTGCGGCGGATATTTACATGGCGGTTTTGCATTGCTGACGTGTCGCGTCCCATCATAGGGGCGGATTTTTTAAAATCCCACGCGCTATTGGTAGATATTAAAAACCGCCGTATTATCGATTCAGCCACTAAATTGTCTACGACTGGACAAATCACGAGCGTCGAGCATGAGGGTGTCTTTACTGTAGCAGGCACGTCGCAGTACCACTTAATGCTCAAAAGTTACCCAAGTCTCACTAATCCGTCGCTCACGTCCAGTAAAGTGGCACACGGCGTTCGTCATCACATCGTAACCAGTGGTCCGCCTGTAGCACAACGACCGAGGAGGCTTGCCCCCGAAAAACTCAAGGCAGCACAAGACGAATTTCAGTACCTCCTTGAACAAGGTTATTGTCGGCCCTCAAACAGCCAATGGGCCAGTCCCTTGCACTTAGTCCCGAAAAAGGACAATTCGTGGCGACCCTGTGGTGATTTCCGCCGTTTGAACGCGGTTACGAAGCCCGATCGATATCCAATGCGACACATTGAAGACATAATGGGTAATCTTGAAGGAAAAAAGGTTTTTTCCAAAGTCGACTTACTGCGAGCGTACCATCAAATTCCGATGTGCGAAGAAGACATCCCTAAAACCGCCGTTATAACGCCGTTTGGTTTATTCGAATTTACGGTGATGATGTTTGGCCTTCGAAACGCAGCGCAAACCTTTCAGAGATTCATCGATGAAGTGACGAGAGGTCTAGATTTTTGTTCTAGCTATCTAGACGACATACTCATCTACTCTGAAACGGAAGAAGAACACATCGAGCATCTCCACGCTCTGTTCCAAAGACTCAATACGTATGGAGTCACAGTGAATGCAGCAAAATGTGTGTTTGGAGTAAGAGAGATCGAATATCTTGGACACAAAATATCCGATAAGGGAATTTTTCCACTCGATTCACGCGTCAAAGCTATCCGCGATTGCAAGCTGCCAAAAACCTTGAAAGAATTGAGACGGTTTTTAGGAACACTCAATTTTTACCGACGGTTCATACCAAACGCTGCGACACTTCAAGCCCCCTTAACGGAATTTTTGCGAGGTGCCACGAAAAACGACAAGACACCGATTCCATGGTCCGCTGATACTATTAAAGCCTTCGAGCAATGCAAGGAGAATTTGGCTTCCACGACACTGTTAAGTCATTATCGCTCCAATAGACCACTCGCGTTGACCACCGATGCATCCGATGTGGCAATAGGCGCGGTGTTGGAACAACTCCAAGATGACCAGTGGACGCCACTGGCATTCTTTTCGCGGAAACTCTCTCCAGCGGAAATGAAGTACAGCGTTTACGACCGTGAACTATTAGCCATTTACTGCGGTATTAAGCATTTCCGGCATATGTTAGAAGGCACTCAATTTACAATCAAAACGGATCATAAGCCGCTCGTTTACGCATTCGACAAAAAGGACGAGAAAGCTACCGCTCGACAGATCCGACAACTCGCGTTCATATCAGAGTTTTCTACGAACATCATCCACGTTAACGGCCATTCTAATATCGTTGCAGACACGCTGTCACGAATCGATGCTATCGATATACCAAGGGTTATCGATACGCATGAGTTTATCATGGAACAACGAAACGACATCGAGCTCCAAAGGCTTCTAGAGAATCGTTCGTCAACATCACTTCAGCTCACACCTCTGGTTATAGAAGACCAAGGAGAGTTAATTTGCGATACGTCAATGGGCACTACGAGAATTTACGTTCCTTTATCTTTGCGGAAGCGCGTTTTCGACATTTTTCACCGTTGTTCGCATCCTGGTGTTCGCCCAACAGTTAAGGCCGTTTCAAACAAATTTGTATGGCCTGGGATGCGCAAAGATGTTACTCAGTGGACCCGATCCTGTTTACAATGCCAGAGATCTAAAGTCAGCAGGCATACTAAAAACGAGTTTCAAGCGTTTTCTGTGCCTGATCAACGTTTTCATCACGTTCATCTAGATTTAGTCGGTCCGCTTACACCATCCAACGGTTGCCGATATGTTTTAACGATGGTTGATCGATTTTCGCGTTGGCCGGAGGCTGTAGCTCTTCCGGATCAATCAGCACCGGCTGTGGCACAAGCGTTTTATGCGACCTGGATTGCTCGATTCGGTACACCAAGGGTGATTACCACCGATCAAGGCACCCAATTCGAATCCGCTTTGTTCGGTGAGTTATCCAAACTAGCGGGGTGCAGACGAACGCGAACAACGCCGTATCATCCGGCTGCCAACGGTTTAGTCGAGCGTTGGCATCGCTCTTTTAAGGCATCCATAATGTGTCACGAGGATAATTCGAACTGGTTTCATCTTTTACCAACCGTATTACTGGGACTAAGGAATACGTACAAAGAGGATTTAGGAGCCAGCTGTGCCGAGATGCTCTATGGTACAACATTAACATTACCGGGCGAATTTTTTGTCGACGATAGAACCAACAGCGACCCACAATTGTTTGCCAATTCTATCCGCGAGCAAATGCGTGAAATTAGACCGAAACAAATTTCTCAGCGGAACGAGCGAACTTCATTCGTTTTCAAGGACTTACGTACTTGCTCTCACGTTTTCCTTCGCATCGACGGTGTTAAGAAGTCTCTAACTCAGCCGTATTCAGGACCTCATCGTGTGATCAACCGACTTTCACCTGTAGTTTTTACCATCGAGGTCAACCGTAAAAATGTTAATGTATCAACCGAAAGGTTGAAACCAGCGTTTTTACCAAGCGATTTCTCGTCGGAGACAACAATTGATCGAGTTCCAGTCAAGAACATTCAAAGTCAAACACCATCTGCTGAGGCTCATGATACAGAGCCATCATCGAGTCACCTGTTGTTTCCAACGTCAACCCCACCGAGCATCAGCCCAACAAATAAATCGATAGTTCAATCTGCAACCTCACCAATCAACATTCCATCAGCACAGTCAACCTCACCAATCAACATTCCATCAGCACAGTCAACCTCACCAATCAACATTAAATCAGCACAGTCAAGCTCACCAATCAACATTAAATCAGCACAGTCAAGCTCATCAATCAACATTCCATCAACACAGTCTGCCGCTACTTCCGTTCATCATCCACCCCATGTCAAAGGATCAGCAGCGAATCATACTCCTCCTTCCAATGTGCGACGAGTTTACTTTGAGCCGATTATTCCTTCCCGAACATCGGTTAATCGTCGAACGTATCCGCCGGCACGATCTCATCGTCGGTAGTACACTACTCAGAGGGGAGTACTGTAGCGACAACCCTAGTTCTAAATGTTGCCGTTTCGCAATTGACATTTGGCATCAGGCAATGCTGTTTGGAAATTGCTGGAGAATTCTGGATAGAGCACTGTGAGTTTTCCTTTTTGGTTATTGTATGTTTTGTAAACAGTTCAGTTTTGTAAGTCGTAAATAAAGTTGTGTCCGCAAAATTACCAGTGGTGTTATATTTTCTCCGGTGGTTTCTAGTTGTCCTTGTGCGCTGAGTATTGTTCATTTAGTAACTTCAAACGCTATAAGGTTGATAGTAAACATCGGAGAAAGGTATGGGAGCTATCAAGGACGACATGAAGGAATCGTTGCCATTAAAAATGATTGGCCAACCAATCTACATTTCTCTTTGTAAATCTATACAGAGATTTGAAATTATCGTCGCACGCTTCACGTCGTTTGAGGTAATTTTTCGTTTTACGCGGTCCACTTATGTTTAAAAACATTTTTAAAGAAAATTTTTTGCCTGTGTGATTACTACAAATCTACCTACATATTTGTAGTTTGCAAATTGTTACCTACATGAAAACTGTAGTAAAGCTACTTTTATTCATATGAAATCTACTAATGTTTCCCCTTTGTAGTATGTTCGAAAGTTGTAGTGCAGTAAACGTCATTTTAATCATAGCAACAATACTAAAAATCTATGTTTATTTCAAAAAAAGTAGTAAAGTGCAATTTACTACTTTTTATTCATACGGGCCAATGTCACTGCAAATATTTTTTAAAAAAGTGCATTACAATGTGAATCAAAAGCAATTGTGCATTGCATGTTTCATGGTTTTTTGGATATCATACCTAAAAAAAGCTTTTCATGTGTGCAAATAAAAACATATACCTTCTTCTTCCTTGCCTCGTTCTTTATACCGCTCCACGGTTTCGCGTTGCTCGACCTGCGGTGTAGGCCCATCGCCCGTTTTGGCGATAATTTCTCAGCATATTTCTACAGGCAGCTCTATCTTGGATCGTGTCATCGCCGAGACCAATGCGTTGTTGTTGCTTTTTCATTTGACATATCCAGGTGTGCTTCGGTCTGCCTTTGGCCTTGGGTCCATCAAGTGGAACTTCCATTGATATCGCTTTCTTTGCGGGGTTCTCAGGCGGACGCCTTTGAACATGGCAATACCAATCCATTTGTCGGTCTTCGAGCTTTTCGGTGATTGGTTGGTCTATGGACAAGCTGCCTCGGATGTAGCTACTCTTGATGTGGTCCCTTTTGGTTACACCAACTGACATGCGTAACATTTTCATTTCAGTCGCTGTCATTTCTTTCGCGTAACTTTCGTACATGCTGGACATTCTGATCCATACATGAGTGCGGGACGTACAACCGTTTTGTACAACTTGCCCTTTAGCTTCAGTGGCATTTTCTTATCGCAGAAACCTCAAAACAGTTTTCTCGCCCCGTCATCCACCCAACCTTTGTGCGGTGTTTGATGTCATCATCGCATGTAGCTCCGCTGTTCACCATCGAGCCAAGGTACTTGAACTTGGTACATATAAAAACATATACCAAAACGAATAAAAAATAATAAAATACATTACTTAAGAACGAATTTATTTCTGTTATTATTTTTTATATTTAGGACCACTTAGCAATAAATATGCTGTTCGTATAATATGTTAACGGGTATAATCAATTGATCACATTTGACAAGCATTCCTGACGTCCTCATATGAGGATGCATGTTTTTTGGGTCCTAAATTCATGTTTCTGGGTGCGGGCTAAAATTTTGTTGTTTTTATGACTCAAACGCTCCATTGTAATACAAAAATAATAAAATTTTGAGAAAACAAAATTCAGGGTTATCTGGGTTAAGGAAGGGGCCTTTAAAAACTATTTTGTAAAATTATTTGTGAAGAAGATAATTTTGTCTGAAGCAAGGTTGACATTATCGGAAATTCCCATTAAAATGTTTATGCGTTTTTGATTTTGTATATTTGTATCTATTGGCGTTGTCTACAAGGTGAATTTTCTCTCACCGCTACACATCATCCAGTTCCGGACAGTTCAAGCACATTTATGCTCAAAAACACTGCCATCTTGATAGACAGGCCGGACTGTCGAAATTCAATTTCGAAAATTTGGGTTCTTAGCGCCTGTGGCTGTTTCTATTGCTATTGTTGTAATACGTGTTACTTGGGGTTCTTAGCGACATTTTTATCAGCTGATAATCTGGCTTGTATATCTAGATGGCGTTGTCAAAACTCATAAATGTACGTGCTGATACCCAATTCGGAAAGCGGGATACATACGGGATACCTTTTTCGGGCGCATTGTAATTAATGTACGAGTAGATTGCAGTGTTCTATATTTATTTATTTATTTATTAATAATTCATTATAATTCGTAAAAACAAAAATACTTATACAATAAATATGAATATAGAATAATGGGGTCATAGAATATGTGAGATGGCAATACTGAATTTAAAATTTAGTATACGCTACTGATATGTTCCATGTGTAACGCTTAAATTATTCTATGCATATAAATATAACTTTAATTACTTGAGATTGAGTTTTCACTTATCGTTTTTAATTTCAGAATGATATTTTTGAATATCTCACGATGAGCTAAGCTCGTGCTGTGAGACATTGCTCCACATTAAATTAGTTTAAAAGTAAATACGAATTCATTAATTGTGAAATGTAATACTGTGGAGGACTGTCATATAATTTTGTAAATTTAACTATAAGTTAAGTGAGTTTTTAACATTTTTTGAAAAATAAAGTGACTGTTTACGCTAGTAATTTCTTCAGGTAACTTATTAAAAAGCCGAGGTGCTGAGTAATAGGCATGGTTGGAAGCGGCAGAAGTATAAAATTTAGGTTCATGTCGCAACTTTCGCACACGTCTGCGGGTTAAATACCCAGTGTTATTTTCCATATACGGGAATTCACGCAAGCTCTTAAATACAAATTTAAGAATTTTTAGTTTATAAAGATTACATATTGATAAGATATGAGAATCAGTATAGATATAAATGGATGGATATCGTATAGGTTTTTTAAGGCAAATTTTGATAATTCTTTTATGCAATATCACGAGAGGTTGTAAAATCGTTGCTGATAGACCACCCCAACCTATCATACCATATTGAATTACGGATTGTACTAAGGATATAAAAACCATTCTCAATCGTTCTATAGAAAGTATGGATCTTAGTTCCACAAATTTATAAATAGTTTTTTTAAGACGGCTACATAAATATTGGATATGGTTTTGCCAGCGTAAATGCTTATCGATAATTATACCTAGATATTTTGTGTTGTCTACTATGTTAATATAGTGACATTTACAACCTATTTTCAAACAGCCATTTTTGTGTAAATGTATACGTAAACTTTCTGACGGTGCACCTGCGGATGTAAAAGAAAACGGAATGCTGACAGTTTTGTTCAGATTAAAGCATAATTTGTTTTTGGACAAGCATGACGACATTTTTGTCATACCTTCGGTAGCATAGTTGAATGCTTCCTCCCAATTGTTCCCATAGTATACCGCAACTACGTCATCAGCAAAAGCGAACATTTTGCAGTAAGGTATGCTCATTTTGAGCAGCTCATTGATGTATATGAGAAACAAAACCGGACCCAGGACGGTTCCTTGTGGAACACCAATATTAATATCCAAGTTTGGGCTAGTGCAGTTGTTAATACGCACGGCTTGTTTTCTTCCTTGCAAATATGATTTAAATAAATTGAGCGCCATGCCTCGGACTCCAGCATTTATCAGTTTTAACAGTAGTATGTCATGCTGGACGGTATCAAATGCTTTTCTGATGTCTATAAAGACACCTAAACATTTCGAGCCACTATCTAGTTTATGCATTATTGCTTTCGTGACGCTATAAATAACGTCCTCAGAGCTTTTACCTTTCATAAAACCATGTTGGGCCTTGGATAATATTGCATATTTATCTAGAAAGTTAACTAGTCTGTTTTTAATAAGTTTTTCAAAAACTTTCGACATGCAGGGTAATAAAGATATAGGTCGGTAATTATTCATGCTTTTCTTGTCTTCACCTTTATGAATCGGAATAACTATCGCATGCTTGAGTTGTGTAGGAAATATACCTTGAATAAAGCATAGGTTAGATATATGTGTAAGTGGCAGAGCTAAAACAGTCGCATTGTCCTTAAGTAGTTTGGAATCAAGTCCGTCAATCCCAGGAGAAACATTTGACTTAAGTTCAAACAAAAGCTTAAGCATTTCATTTTCCGATACTGGATGGAGAAAAAAAGAATTAGAGATGTGAGTATCTTCTAAATGTTCATTTATTGGGTTGTTTGAAGTTTGTATACTCTTGGCGGTATTGTGTCCTACTTCAGTAAAATATTTATTAAATTCGGACGCTATCTCATCTCCTTTATTGCTGGGTAATAATGCACCAGTTGATGAAATTATATCACTTTTAAATATACTCTTTGTTGCTTTTGCATCAGTGATTTCATTTATAATATTCCATATTTTTCTAGTATTATTGCTACAGTTGTTCAACTTAGTGATGTAATATTGCTGTTTAGCGCTGCGAATAAGAGATTTGAGAATATTTCTATAGTTCTTATATTCGAGAGAAAGGGTATGATTTGTCGGCTGCTTTCTCAATTTAAGTGCCATTTTGTCCCTGTATCTTATGGATATTATTAATCCCCTGGTAATCCATGGTTTGATTGGCTTCATTTTACAACAAATTTTTCTAGTAAGCAAGTTACTGTTATATAAAAAGAGGAGTCGTTTATAAAAGTTATCAAAAGATTTTTGAGCGTCCTGCTCACCTAACACTTCGGTCCATCTTTCCTTAGATAATTCAGTTTTAAATCTTACTTTATTTAAAATTAATTTCTCAGGTTCCAATGGGCGATCAAATTTTTTGCACTGTTTATTGCCTTTTGGCGGCAAAAAAATGTTGCCAAGTATAGCGAAGTGGTCTGTAATATATGTAGAATATATAGCTGAACTAAATTTGTGTGTGTTCCTGCATTTAAAAAATAGATGGTCTATACATGAACTACGAGTACTACCCTTTCGTGTACATCCGTAAACGTGGTTTATGAAGCCAAAACTGTACAACATATACAGATATTTGTGTCCATAAATATCTATACTATCTTCTTGGATATCAATATTTGTATCGCCAACTATTATATGGCTCAAAAAATGTTTATTTTCATCAATAAAAGTTTCTAAGCTATTTATAAAGCTGTGAATATTTGTATTACTTGGCGAACGATAAAGACATGTTAAAAGTACATGTTCATCTTCTATGCGCATTTCTACATATGCGGTGTCATTCGCGAGATCTATCGCAGTGCAATTCTCTATATTTGCTGTTATTAACTTTTGTTGTCAGTTGTATGTTAATTGTTAACGGACCCATCGATTAATGACTTTATTGTCTATTGACCATGGATATTCGACGTTTTCTGTACAAAAAAACCACGTGTAGAAGTAGAAAACGAAAAGTTTAGTATTTGATGTAGAAACATATCTACTATAATTAACTAAATGTCAACATAATATTGTTTGGAAAAATCATTAAGGGACAAAAAAAGAATATTTTTTATCTCCACTAAAGTATAAAAAATCGTAAGATTATTATACTCATTACAGCTGAAATCGGATTATTTGCACGAAAATCATGGGGTGATGGTATCAATTCGATTCCTGGACTGCTCAATAAAATTTGGACTCCCTTGGAAAGCTATGTTTTCCCTGCATCGGGTCCTGGAAATTTAAAGTTTTAACGCACTTGGCTTCAACAATATTTATGGTTGGCCTACTCAGAGATAGAAGACGGTGCGTTTTGCAAATGTTGCGTAATATTTTGTGTTCGCGCTGGAGGAGTTGGTTACCAAAATCTGGGCCAGTTGGTAAATAATCCATTTAAAAACTATAAGAAAGCGCTGGAAACTTTCGATAAGTACAATAAATCAGAGAGCGGAGAACGGAGATCAAACACACAAATGCTCTTCCTATTGACGTACAACTTTCGAAACAAAAACAAGACTTTTTAAATGAAAGTATAAACTACGTATGATCCCAATTATTGAAACACTCATCCTTTGTGGCCGGCTCTTCGACGATCCAAGGATACGGGAAAAATTACAGAAACTTAAACATACGTTGATATTATAACATGATTATAACCTGTATATTTTAAACTTTAAATATACCTTTCAATGTAAAATTTAAATATATAAGTTAAACCCCCCCCCCCTCTTGGATGATTCCTCCGCACGGGCCTGAAGTGAAGGAAAGATTTTGGCATCTAATAAGTTAGGTAGAGGTTTTAATTTTCACTATCACTTAAAGGGGCATGTTTGAACAACAGAAACTTTAAAGATTTGTATTCGTAGAGACGACTCATATGATGATCGCTCAGCGATCGTAGTTGTACCAGCGGTACTGAGCACTATAATCGTATATTTTCTATACAGAATATGACGATACGAGGGATTTGGCCAAATTAACCCTAGAGTGGGCGCGCTATGAGCATTTTGCCGCCCTCACCAAAAAAACTTTAATAATTCGTAAAATAATTTTTCGTTAAGTTAGCACTTCTCAGTAGCTGCCTCTATTTTCATTCAGAACTCGTGCCGAAAGGCTGTACGTCGTCAGTGGGCGGAGTGGGGCTAGAGAAAGAGGTTGTTACCATCAGGCGGCAATTTGCTCATCGCGCGCCTTCTCACGTAGGTAATTTTTACCTCATATATCACATATAAAAAAAACATATTTTTTGCAAAGTTGGAATGTTGGGTATTTTTATGGTGCATTTATTGTAAAAACTATAAGAAGGGTGTTAATTTTCCTTTTTTATGAGTATTACATACGATAATGTAGAATATGTTAAAAGTCTATTAAAATGCGTTGCGTTCTCCAAAACCTTTTATAAACCGAAGTTCCCAAAACATATTTCAATAAATATGTTAATTTGTCATTGCTTATTTGTGTTTTATTTAAATCCTGAGAAAATAAATTAATTCAGTTGCTTTATTCCTACTTAAAATTGCCACCGACGTTTCTCGAAAAGACGCGCCCACTCTAGGGTTAAAAAAATATGCAAATAAGGCATGGAATTGGTTGCTGAACTACGATCGTTGAGCGATTATCGCATGAGTCGTCTCTACAAACAAACACAAACCTTTAGAACGGGCGCGTGGTTTATTTAGCGTATTCTGATTTAAGGTATTTTATGACTATCGTATGCAGCCCTATTTTATATCCTAACTACAAAAAAAATCGGCACTACTTCCGATTTTCTCATTCGTCATTTGATCACTCACCGATTGGCCTAATAGGTAAACTGCGTTTTTCCCTTGGAAAGATTTATCTAACCTTCGGGCGGGCGCAATGCATCTGACAGATTAAGTGGCCAGTTTTTGTTGCGCCAATCAGCGATGTGAAAAGGGAGAGCTCTGAAGCTCACAGTAGCTTAATATTTATCGATCAACTACCCAAAGCAGTTTTCAGTTTCTATCTACCATATCTCTGAGAGGCGGGAGGGGATGAAATAATCTCTCAGATGTATTGCGCCCGATTGTGTTATTTTCTCTCTTCTATGAAAATTTCCACATGTTATACTCTTCACATTGCGTAATAACATTGTGTTGACTTTTAGGTTCACCAAATCGTTCAATAGTGTGTTTTTAGTAAAATAAGCTCACATTTTTTAAGCTTTCGAGTTGTTGGAGGTTTTTTAAATATTGAAGCTATTGAAAGCGGTATATTCTTGGCAAATTGAAAATGTGAAGGGTATCAAACTTTGAGAGCCAGTTTTTGTTTCGAAAATTTCGTAGAACTATTTCAAAAAGACAATGCAATTATAAATAAGAGTCTAGAATATATAGAAACTTTGTTTCATCCCTTTCTCTGCACTTATGCTGTCAGATGCAATGCGCCCGATCGTGTTAGGATTAGTATTGCGCCCGCCGGAAGGTTAAATGTGATCGAAAGTGGGTTCGAATAAAAGCTCTCTACACACTTCCGAAAATTGTGCAGAATCTTGACATTTAACAAAATCTAGGCTAAAATCTTCAAGATTTCCCATACATTTTCATATATTTTGTACCAAAATCTCTACAAACTCATGGTGAAATTTGAAATTTAGACAAACTCTGCTGTACCAATATGTCGTGGAACAAAATCACGACCATAGTGTGAACAGGATGCGAGATTTCATCATCAACCTAGATTTTGCGGCCAATTGTCAATTGCCTTTAAAACTTGTTTTCTCATTTAACATTTTTGTTATTGACTCTTATGCGATTGTTGAATTATGTCCTTATCCATTTATACTCGACAATAAATTTAAACAGGTAAATTTGTTAAACTGTCATAAATTTTTCAATTGAAATTAACAATTAAATTTTTCGCAAATCATATTTATACCGTCTTCATTCTTCTTTCTGTCTAGCTGACACAACAATATGCACAGGCACACCCGTTACGAAATGAATCTATTAGAACAGACAAATTTATCTAAATCACTCAAACCCTCACCGACTTATTAACAATCTGAGTAATCTATTATTTTTCCAACATACATATAGCATCATACCCCTTTTTCTTGCTCTGTCTACGATTAATTCAATTAATAAATTAACCGTATTTATCTTCAATATTGCGCATTATTACGCTTTACGAACATACAGAATATGTTCTACGAAAAAGGAGCGAGACAATTTTTTCGATATTATTTCTTTTTATTGTAACAAAAAAAATACATTTTTAAAAGGTTTCACCATCCATAACCGACAATGTTATAATGCATAAAAAACATTTGAAAATAGCCAGGAGCAATTTATGTGGAAAAAGAGGATAAATAAATACAACTCAGAGAAAAAGACACGGGTTTATTTCCATGAAAATGGTAAAAATATCTGTTTCGAACATCCTTTTCATTTTTTCGACTTAACGATGTACAACAAATAAAAATTAAAACGTATTGAGCTTTATTTAATTTTTCTTTTCGATTTGGTTCTACCCTCTAGTCGCTTGCGCGTGTTACATAAGGCACCGAAAATATTTCATCTGTCGCAAACAGGACCTAATAAAGATTTTCTGAAAATTGATCAGGAGTAATTGTATTTTTTCTTCTTCTTTTTTGTTGGGTAGCAGCAAGTGCAAGAAAATACTTCTTTGATAGGCTAAATAGGAAAGCGGAAAGGTATAGATATCTAAATGAACAGTATGAGGTGGATGTTGGAAAAAGCCATAGAAAATAACGAAAAGTACAGGACGGGCAATTTAAATTGTAATCAATCTAAACCTTGTATAATTTTTTTTCTATATATTTTTATTTATATAAAGTTTGGAGACATGGGAGACACATATATTCACATAAGTTCGCAAATGAGTCGGCCATTTGCAAAACTCGTTAAATCCAAAATTGTAAAGAATTAAGTTCATGATTCATGATTCTACTTGAGAAGGATTAAAAATGTTCTAACTAATTTTAATAATTACGGCGTAAAAAGACGTTAAAAACTGCAAACAGTTGCAAAACTCGTTAAAGCCACTAGCTGTACAGTTGCAAAATACGTTATATCCAACCTCAATATTTTGGTTTCAAAACTCGTTAACTCCATTAAAACAGGTGCGAAATACTTCAAATCCAAAATTATTTTATGTCGGGTTTTTTTTCGATATATTTTTTGTAAGTTTTAGAAATGAATTGTACGGGGAGCTGAAAATGCTAAATTCATCGTTTGAAATTTCGGTCAGATGTTTTTTTATCAAGTCTTAAACAGAATTGAAAATTGGCCAAATCCGGCCAATATCGCTAGCGACCTAAAATGTTGATCCATGCCTAATTGTGACATACCCTAGAACCGATGGAAAGGGAAATAGGTCTAGCTCAAGGACACCCTACCTCCCCTACAAAGTTATAGCCGGCCCTATTTTTCTATATGGGATGTCACGAAAACCTTCAAATTGGTGTTTGTGTTGTATCTGTTGGATGTCCTTATAAAATATCAAGAAGGAAGCAGATTTGATCCATTTATCCCTACCTTAAATACAAAAAAAAACTTTAAATTGAATATTTTGAAGTCCGCCTGAGACCCACGCAAAGAAAGCGATATCAATGGAAGTTTCACTTGATGGACCCAAGGCCAGAGGCAGACCGAAGAACACCTGGATGTGTCAAATGAAAAAGCAACAACAACGCATTGGTCTCGGCGATGACACGATCCAAGATAGAGCTGCCTGTAGAAATATGCTGAGATATTACCGCCAAAACGGGCGATGTGCCTACACCACAGGTCGAGCAACGCGAAACCATGGAGCGGTATAAAGAACGAGGCAAGGAAGAAGAAGAAGATTTTGAGGTTTGCGTGCCTTCTATGTCGCTATACATATTTGTGATGTTCGCACGATTAGAACTCGGTCTCGTTATATTTTGGAATGTTGAGTTTGGGTACATACAATATACTACTGTTTTGAAGCGTGTAATACCAGTAAATAAAATGGAATATACAGGGTGTCCGGAAACTGCCGCATAAACGTACCGGATTGTGATTCCTCATGTAATTTCCAGCAAAAAAAGTTGTACGGAACATACCCCCTTAGCTTAACCCTTTAG
Source organism: Microchrysa polita (assembly GCA_949715475.1). Lineage (NCBI taxonomy): Eukaryota > Metazoa > Arthropoda > Insecta > Diptera > Stratiomyidae > Microchrysa > Microchrysa polita. Next base: position 31,432,995 of record OX454421.1, read on the forward strand.
CTGCCACAGGCATTTGAAGATTTTTGAAAAAATCATTTTCTTGTACGACTAAAACTTCAATATCTCAAAAGCTAGACTAGCTAGAATTAGAATAGCAAAATGCTGATGATTATTACAGCCAACAAATTTACCTAAAAAACTAGGGGGCTTCCTTTTCTTACTTCTTGACAAAAGTTTTGGGCTTGGTTGAAATAAGTGGGCAAATAAAAATATTTACTCGGAAAATTTTATTGGGGTTGCGGGAGCATGACTCCACAGTACGATTCCATTCGTTTTTAACTTTTACGTTGCTTTGGTAAAGACACATTAATTCCAGGTTTTGTGAAATTGGTGCAAAAAATGTTTCTTATAGAAGAACCAAAATGGGGGTTGGGTTAGTATGGCCACCCCATGACCCCATGGTCAGATTTGATCAATTCTCAGATATGTTTTGTGTCATCAAGAGAAACACGTTTGTGTGTAATTTTGTTGAAATTGGTGCACAAATAAAAAAGTTTTTCTTAGAAGAACCTAATTTGGGGGGTTAGGTTTGTATGGCAGCCCCATGACCCCATTATCCAATTTTATCAATTCTTAGATATGTTTTGGGTCATCAAGAGAAACACGTTTGTGTGAAATTTGGTTGAAATCGATGCACAAACAAAAAAGATTTTCTCAGAAGAACCTAATTTGAGGAGTTGGGTTTGTATGGCAGCCCCATGACTCCATGGTCCGATTTTACCGATTCAAACATACAAACTGCCTGCAGCAAAAAGAAGCATTTGTGCAAAATTTCAGTTTCATAGCTTTTAAATTGGCCGAGTAAACGCGTAGCAACAGACGGACAGACAGACAGACGGACATCGCCCAATCGACTCCCCATGTTATGCTGATCATATATGTATACTTATTATATGGTCGGAGGTGCTTCATTCAATGCGTTACAAACTTCATGACAAAGTTATACCCTTCGTTGACTCTACGAGCGAAGGGTATAATAAAACTAAGCACACTAAAATCGGATAAGAAGTTTAGTTTTTTCAGAGCTTCAAAGTCAAATTTTTGTGATTTGACCAAATCCACCTTAATTAGAAAGCCGGGAACCAGCAATACATGCACACAAATCAAGCCTATGAACATGTCGTATATCAACGCCATCTAGAAATATCATAGTCGCAACTCCGCTGTAAAACGACGTTATAGTTTAGCTCTTAAATTTTGGATTTATGTACATGAACAAACAACAGCAAGCATATGACGTAATAAAAAGCAAAAACAAAACAGTGCAACATTGGCGAACATAACCTTAAATTATAAGCTGATTTTGACGTCTAAGATTCTAAATTGCGGCCTTAATACCTATATAGACGGCGTTGCGTATATACGTTGCTCGATGCACTAACACAAGCACAGCGCATGTAAAAAACCGTGTCTGCTCTGATAAAAATCGCGAAAAAACCTGGAAAATTCACTTTTTATCGAGATTTTTTCTTTCACTGCATTTTAGACACTTCATTTCACGACACATTACACTTTTCGCGACGAAAACCGACCGGGAACCAATACTTTTCGTGTAAAGTTTGTCGCAACCTAACCCGATTTGCCTTTACCGCAATGTAAATTTTCCATCTGCACTTTTCGCGACGAAAACCAACCGGAAACCAATACTTTTCGTGTAAAGTTTGTCGCAACCTAACCCGATTTGCCTTTACCGCAATGTAAATTTTCCATCTGCTCAAGCCTATGATTTGATGTTTAAGGATATGACCGTGTTCTGCTTCCGGGCTTGTATTAAGATGGCTTTGGATTTGACCAAAAAACAATCTATTTTTTCATCTCAATTTTCTCCAACATCTGCCAAGGTGAAGTGCCGTACGATTCATTTAAAAATTGGCGCATAGTTTCTGAAGTCTTAGGAAGACGCAAGTTTTGCCTATAGTTTTTATACCCGTCACTATGTGAAAGGGTATATTAACTTTGTCAGGAAGTTTGCAACGCACAGAAGGAAGCACCTCCGACTATATAAAGTATATATATTATTGATCAGTGTGACGAGAGAAATCGATTGAGCGATGTCCGTCTGTCTGTCTGTCTGTCTGTCTGTCTGTCTGTCCGTCTGTTGCAACGCAAACTAGTCCCTCAGTTTTGAAGCTATCGGGCTGAAAATTTGTACAGAAGTTTCTTTTTAGTGTACGCTGTATATATGTCGGAACGAATGGAATCGGACCATGGGGTAATGGGGCTGCCATAGAAACCAACCTCTGAAAATTAAGTTCTCGTAAGAAAAACTTTTTTCTTTATGTACCCATCTTAACCAAACTTCACCCAAATGTGTTTCTAATAAAGTCCCAAAACATTTCTAGGAACGGATGGAATCGGAACATTACGTCATAGGGCTGCCATACAAACCAACCGCTGAAATTTAAGTTCTTCCAAGAAAAACATTTTCCTTTTTAATCCAACTTTAACCAAACTTTACCCAAATGTGTTCCTAGTCAAGCCTCAAAACATATCTAGGAACGCATGAAATCAGAACACTACGTCATAGGGCTGTCATACAAACCAACCACAAAATATTAAGTTCTTGTAAAAAAAATTTTTCTTTTTGAATCTTAACTGAAATTCATCCAGGTGTGTTTCTGGATTAGCCTTAACCCTTAAATGCGTAGCGTACCATATATGGTACATGGCTAGATTTCTGTAAAAGTCTAGCTTTTATTAATTTTCTGATTTTTTTTTACTTTTTCCTAAAGTAGACAAATCAAGCTTTTACATAAATTCAATTTTGGCTCCCCGAAGCTTTCCTTGAATTGTCTATGCGTCGTCAAAGTGGACCTACGTTATTTTTTGTGGAATTCGAAAAGCTATTCTTGAGAGCTAAAAAAATTGGCGAAATTTACCGTTATTTGGAAAGGGAAAAATACTGATGAGTAAATTGGAATGTGTTCTTGAGATTGTTTTGAGATTTTGACAAAAAAAGACACTAAAGGTATTGTTTGCACCAATTTTTTATTCTCCTTTAGTCTTGGGTAGGGTAGGATATGTTCATAAAATTTCAATTATCAGCTCTTTCAACATGATGGTGCGTTTTATTTTGCCCAGAACAGGTCCAAATAACATAAATTTTCATACAAATTATGTCACCGATCTATTTTTCCAGGACATTTACTGCCATTTTTTATGAAAGCTAGCTTAATCAGTCCTGTTCAAGATCCAAGGAAACGGAGCTTTCATAGTTGATTTAGAATGATCGTTTTTGTCATTTTGTTTTCTATAGCACACCGGTCACGACTTAGCGTCTCTGTAGCTGCTTCTTATGATCCCAGTCTTTTTACTGGCAAGTATACTGAAAAAATTGTTCACTTCTTTTGTTTTGCCCTAGGACACGCCACTCGAAAACCGAGTTTCCGTACTTAACATTTTAGTAAGATATTTGGACTTTCACCAAGCCTCAAGCAGCTGGGCCTTGATATCCAATTTCCCAAACCATTTAATTATGTCGAGTATTGTCTTGGAAGCCCACGTTCAGGATCCTCAGAAAAGGTGCTTCTAGGGTCAACCATTTCATATGGAAGACTATGTGGAGTACCACATTCGATAAACAAAAAATTACATGGATGTAATTCTTGTGGACATGTCCTGGGACCTGTATAAATCTGGGTTAAAGCAGGCATGCAATTTATTTCCATATTCATATCCTAGCAAAGTCAATCCAATCTATATACATTTCAAGAAAGGAATCCCATGAGCTATGATAAGTCAAAAGAAGTCTCGAGATATACGTTTCACAGTGGAACATGTTTATAACGAACTATTATATAAAATATTTATTTTATAACGAGACCGAGTTCTAATTGCGCAAATAGCATGATGAGTGCATACCCTAATACCCATGTACAGAGCTAGACGGCACGCAAAGCCCAAAGTAATCAATTCCAGTTTTTTTTTACAGGGGAGAAAAGAAAGGAGTATATGAGTCGGATCTGGCGCACTTTTAATATTTTATAAGGACATCTAACAGCTACCTCTTAACACATATTGGAAGTTTTTTGGGACATACTATCAGAAGATATGTCTAAATTTCGATTTGTACGGGTAGAAAGGCCTACTCCACTTTCCATCAACTTCCAGGATATGTCACAAATAGGCATCGTGACAAACTTCAATAAACAATAGGAAACTAATCACGCACCTACCCGAACTCCCTTTTAAAAAACTGAATATTCACGATTTTCTATAGAAATGACCACCTTTCCTCTAATGAGGAGAGGAGTTCATCACATCGAGTTTCCACTATAATTTCGATCAAAACTCTCAATATTCATTATCTTTTTGTTCCTATTAAACTAAGATGAAGAATAAATAAAATTGTAAAAATGTCCTTCAGTTACAACATATGGCCTGAATGCATGGCGCACCATATTTAGTACACAATGTAAATTCTACTATTTTCGCTTTTATGGAAAAACGGGCTATTTCCTGGGAATATAAAGGCTGATTCCGTCTTTAGTGACCGATTTTACATAAGGGGAGGTCAGTTACGATAATTGGTTCAGACCCCATGCATTTAAGGGTTAACGCTTCCGGGAACAGATGGAATCGGAACACGTCATAGAGCTGCGGTAGAAATTATTAACACAAAAGAAACTTAAGTTTCATTCAAATGTGACGGGTATTCAAATTTCGGCCGCGCCCGAAATTAGCCTCGGTCTCGTTTCTATTACATTATTCGTTATTCAAGTATGTATCTACAAACATACGAGTACTTACTATGAACTTCGAAATTGTATTTCACCAGAAAGATGTTGTCGAAAAGTTATTAGAACGCATGCTGACACGCTCTCTCTCTATTACTTAACATCGATAATCTTCCGAACAATTTACTCGTTTTCCTAAAAAAAAATAGTTTTTCCACGTACCAGAAATTACATACACGCATACCTACAAGCATAAAATTAAATTTTTAAACTAAACTTGAAATTTTAAAAAACTCGACATTGCTTCGCTATAAAAATTGTCTCCAACCGAAATCGAAAAATTGGTATCAGATAACTTAGTTTTGCTACGAACTGTACACATCAGTCGGAAATTTTTACAATAAAGGTATGTACTGAGTTCACTGGGCGAAAAACTTGCATTTATGTCTCATGTGAAAACAGTGTCGTGGAGACTTGCTTTTTATTCACTCAGTGTAAGATAAATGTTCACTCGCGCTTTGTTGATTGTCGATGACATCTTTTCATTGTGAAATAAAGTGCAACTGCATTATTTTCGCTGGCGAAATGTTAAAAACCGGTGTGGAGACTTTCATTTTCATGTGAAGTGAGTACCACCAAGCGAATTCGATTTCACGATCATCAAAATTTTGACAGTATTTGCATGGATTTCAAGTGAACTGACGATGTTAGTACCTACTTTAACCTTCGGGCGGGCGCAATGCATCTGACAGATTAAGTGCCCAGTTTTTGTTGCGCCAATCAGCGATATGAAACGGGAGAGATCAGAAACTCACAGTAGCTTAATCTTTATCGATCAACTACCCAAAGCAGTTTTCAGTTTCTATCTACGATATGTCTGAGGGGCTGGAGGGGATGAAATAATCTCTCAGATGTATTGCGCCCGATTGTGTTATTTTTTCCTTTTCTATGAAAATTTCCACATGTTATACTCTTCACATTGCGTAATAACGTTGTGTTGACTTTTAGGCTCACCAAATCGTTCAATAGTGTGATTTTAGTAAAATAACCTCACATTTTTTAAGCGGTTGAGTTATTGGAGGTTTTTGAATATTGAAGCTATTAAAAGCGGAATATTCTTAGAAAATTGAAAATGTGAAGAGTATCAAACCATATACAAATAATACATATTATGTCCAAATTGGTACAAAATGTTGTTCCTATGAAAATGTATCTGAAATATCCTAGAGCTTTCAAGCGAATCGCATGAGCCTGTGTGCGTGTGAATTTGAGAGAACGTTTTCCAGTTCAAGAGAGTCAAGAGACTCTTTTCATAGTATCTTTTAAGAATCACTCATCGCTTGCCATTGCCTGAGACTTTCGTGGTATGTGATGGATATCTCCGTACTCCGTGATGCATGACAAGTGGATCGAGTGGGTCCGAGGAAGAGAGCAAGTTGCCGTTGCGGACAATATGTTATGTTATGAACACAGAAATGATTATGAAATTCATTCACTGCCACGTCCCGCCCGCGTCTTGTGTGGTGTGCGATGTATGGCACCGCGGCGCGCCGCGCGCAAGATAAGTGGACCAAGTTGGGGAGAGAGGAGGAAACGACACGAAAACACGTTGCTGTGCATGCGCCTACGAAATTTGAAATTCGTCTGTGGCATGTGCATCTATATTTTGAGGTTCAGATTATCTGAGCCGATGTCATAATGAAAAGTCTCTATTGGAGACGATAATTAATATATAGGATTTCCAGGTCAAGTAAATAACTCTCCGAGACAAATAGATAAATTTCCGAAGCAACAAAATACATTTCCGGATCAAATAAATAAATTTCCGAATCAACAAAACACGATTCCGGATCAAATAAATAAATTTCCGGACGAAATAAATGAACTTCTAAATGAAAAAAATAAATAACCAAAACAAAAAACTAAATTTCCAAATCAAAAAAATAAATGTCCAAATCAGGAAAATAAATTTACAAATCAAATAAATAAATTTCCAAATCGAATAAATATATTTACATGCCAAAAAAGTAAATCAAATAAATACATTTCCAAATCATATAAATAAATTTTCAAAGGTTAATATAATACTCTTCTAATAAGAAAAATTAAATTATATTAAATGTATGACACCCCAAGATATATATTAACGGTTGGAAGTGGAAGTCTATGAGATTTATAAGGAAAAATTCGCTTGTGTAGCACGCAAAAAACGCATTATACCACAATTTTGCTTGTCCCAAGTAGGCGTAAGTTTTTTTGTCGTACGTTAAACAGCGGAGACTGTCGATTGAAGTTGAAATGTGTACGATAGTATGGCATGCTAAAACTCTCTACGAGTATTAGGAAAGGTACACGACATCAGCTGAACACTACAATTCGTATAATTCAACAGAACCCTGTCTGAATCGAGTCACCGTTACTAAAAGCTGTGTCTATGTGTCTGCTTAAGGTGCAGACTCTCCCGCATTTTCCCCTGATTATTTGCTTGGGTTTATTCCCCAGGACTACCACCCCTCCTCCTTGGTATTCTTCACCCATTGCGATAGAAATATTTTTTAAGAAACTGAATCTAATTGATCATGACAATAAAAAACTAAACCTTCTCTTGTAAGAAAAATAAAAACACTTCTAATTTGAAGCTTTTATTCAAATTTAATCGGGACCTAATAATTTTAACTTTTATGTACCGACACTGGGTCTTACAGACTCGAAGACACTGTCAATGTATAGATTCCGTTATGTTCCCGAACCTCCATCATTCTGAGGTCACCTCTATCTTCGATTCTAATGTAAAATAAAAATTTTATAAAGCTCAGCTGGTGTGACTTGAGTTTTGAGGGAGTTATGGTAGTTTAGAGATGGCAAATAACGTCTAAGAAAACAACTTATATCGTCCTATTCCAAGCGTGTGTAGTACAATTGACAATTATATACGCAATTTTGAATAAACAAACATTCAGATTGAAATAATTAATTAATAATTTTTTTCAATGCTCAACGAAATTCATATAAAAGCTCATTATTTACTATATTAAAGTACTATCTTTTTAAATTGTTTATTTGATTTGTGAAATATGTTTTTTGATGGAAAAAATCATTTTTTTGATTTGTGAATTTATTTTTCTGTTTTGGACAATTTTTTATTTGAATTGTACATTTATTTTTTTGATTTGGACATTTATTTTTTTGATTTGGAAATTTATTTTTATGATTTGTTTATTAATTTTATTCATTTAGGAATTCATTTTTTTGTTTCGGACATTTATCTATTTGATCTGCAAACGTGTTTTGTTGATTCGGAAATTTACCTATTTGTTTCGGACATTTATCTATTTGACTCGGAAAGTTATTTACTTGACCTGAAAATGCTATAAATGTAGGTGAGTTTTAGGGTCAAAGACATGGAGTTTCTGAAAAAAAATTCTTTGTTAGTCCCTTCGGGCATTTTACTCACTCCATAACGTGACAGAATAAAGGAAGTTCAAATTTTGACATATTATTATTGGAAGAAGCTCTTCCTACATGTTGCGACAAATTTATTCAATACCTTCTCTAAATTTGTATTTATGCGATCCCGTCTAGACAGCTCTAGATTTTTCAATTTATAGGATACATAGTATTGTTTCTTGATATGCCGGCCGCAACAAGCATAGCAAAAATTAGCCAAAACTAAGGCCCGTATTTATAAACATACCTTACCTTAAAATAAATGCCATTTCCAGTAGTTTTCATTGAAATAATTTATTTTCTCGAGACAATGCATCCTTGACTTAAGGCGATTTCAAGGAAACTTTGAAATTTTGCAATAGTCAACCTCACTTGAAGTCAATGTAGCTAGTTACTTACCTTGAGTTATTATATTATTATATTACAATTGTGTTAAAAGCTTAAGGTCTCCTTGAGTTTCGCCTTAAATCAAAGATGCATTGACTTCTAAATATAAATTATTTCAATAAAAAAACTGCTGGAAATGACATCTAATTTTTGAATTTCGGCATACTTGACTAAAGGTCGCCTTGAGCTAAGGTATGTATGTCTATAAATACGGGCCTAAAAGTATAAATTTCGGCATCAAAACCAATTTTCCGATACCTTTTTTTTTATTAGTTGTAAGTTAAGAAAATATACAGGGTGCCCGGAAACTGCCGCATAAACGAACCGGATTGTGCTTCCTCATGTGATTTCCAGCAAAAAAGTTGTACCGAACATACCCTCTTAGCTCAACCCTTTAGCTGCCACAGGCATTTGAAGATTTTTGAAAAATCATTTTCTTTTACGACTAAAACAGGTACAGATGATTATTACCCAAAAAATAAAACTAACCGCACAAAAATCGGATAAGAGGTTTGGCTTTTACGGAACTTCAAAGTCAAATTTTAGTGATTTGACCCAATAACAAAATATTTTTCCATCTCAATTTTCTCCAACTTCTGACAAGGTGAGGTGCTTGTACGATTCTTTTAAAAATTGGCGCATAGTCTAAAGATCATTTCTTTCTTACATCATTTTATTTTAACTTTGTTATTTCTAACAGTTTTAATGCCTTGCGGTCCATCTAGACTAGCAGCCAATTGGCTGCGCGTCCAAAAACTGGCATCGCGTGCAGCCATTTGGCTGCTCCTTAGCAGCCACACTGTAGCAGCCAAATGAAGACAGGAAATGACATAACCAAAATTTCATTTTGGTGATTTTTTAAAATTTAATTATCAAAATCGGACTCTGCGCGTTTGAATTATTACATGGTCATTCAATAATTATTCAATTTCACACAAAAGATTGAACGAAAGTTGTAAAATTGTCACTTTGAAATTGACAAGCGGTTGGTTGAGTTGCCATATTGAGTATCAAAAATGGACGCATAGCCAAATGGCGACTAGTTTGGATGGAATTACAACAGCCATTTGGCTGTACGTGTCGCCATTTGGCGACTAATCTAGATGGACCTTTAAGTGCAGAAAACTAGGGTTAATTTTAGCTCTATTTCAATTCAATTGAAACTGCCCCTAAAGATCTGCAATTTGGTAAAATTTATTCAAATTATATCAAAATCAATCCAAAATTGAAACTCATATATTCCTTACTCTCCAATAGATACTTTTGCGTTTTGAGACTTCTGATACAAATTTCGTTAACAAACTTTCATACTAAAGTGGGCATTCTGATTTGTTTCAAACAATTTAATCAATATGATTTTATTATAGCCGAAGAAAAAAAAATATGGACGTCGAACGACAAAAATCTTACATTGATGGATTTTTGGGGATAGCCCCCTGATTATGGGGAGTCCCAACAGATTAGAGGTTTGCAGCCTTGAAAAGGAGGGAGGCGTACTTGCGTTTTCAAAGCTATGGAGGTTTTTAAAAGAGTCTAAAATGAAAATATTCTAATTTATTTTTTAGTCTAGCGACAAATTTTTCACTAAAATCCTAATGTATTATATACAATTGCAAGGGTAATTTTATGTGGTTTTTTTTTCGTTCTCAGACCATTTTTCTGTATATTTTGTCGGTTTTGAAATGTTTGCTAAAAAGTAAAAAAAATATTCCCCTATCCCCTTTTTACAAGGTTGGAGCCCTCCAATCGTTGGGGAGTTTTTTTCCATAATCAGGACGCCATCAGCATAATCAACCATTCTGCAAACATTAAGCGATATACGATTTTTGCCGATCAAATATCGTATTTTTATTTGATCAACACTCAACTCATTCTCGTTCTCATATCCCTATAATTGAATCGAGTACAGAACTAGACAGAACAACCTGCATACAAATTTTCAGTTGATGTTCTGTATAGAAATATAACTCTTTTCAAATGAGTATGGAAGTTGTGTTGCCTTCTCCTGCACTAAATCCACTCACTCTACCGCATGCTACCACCACATTGCATTAACAGCGCGGCATGCAACTTACGAAATGCACTAATGAGGTCAATGAACGCATGGCTACCTGTTCCGCAACCTCAAGAAATGCATTGTGATCAAATCATCTTTCATCTTTTTTCAATACGCAGTTTTCGCAGGCGCAGATACTTTTGCGTAAGCCACCCCGACCCATGGCATGGGACAGTGGAAGAAGATACACTCATGAAGTCGACAAATGCACGAAAACCTGCTCTGGCAGAGTATCTAAACTCTCTTCAACTTGAACTGTGTAGCAAAAGAGCAAATAGCTTTAATAGCCTGTATACGTGTATCTGTATGGTCGTATTTGTGACATTGGGTGCAGATCAGACGACATGGCCAAAAAAATGTGTACCCGATTTTGAGTGAGCTTTGGACATATATGTATTATTTGTATATGGTTAGACTATGCGCCAATTTTTAAAAGACTCGTACGAGCACCTCACCTTGGCAGAAGTTGGAGAAAATTGAGATGGAAAAACATATTGTTTTTGGGTCAAATCACACAAATTGGGTTAAGAATAGGGGGTATGTTTCGTACAACTGGAAATCAACTAAGGGATCATAATCCGGTGCGTTTATGCGGCAGTTTCCGGACACCCTGTTGATATCTCCCTATCAGCTTCAAACAGCGCCAAACAGCAAGCAACCAAACTCTTGTAGTTCTTGTAGAATTTTTTGGGAATAGGTATAATGACTGATTTGTAAAATCGCCTCCCAAGCAACTGTTTCTATAAATAGATTCTATGTCTCATTCAATAAAATGCATGAAGCAAATATTGCACAATACCCTATATTTCATCAATATGGTGAAAATATCGTAGAGGAGAAATTTTATTTAAGGCGAATTCTTCCTTTTTCGTTTTTACTAACCATAAAATATGAACACATTGCAACGTACAGAAAATACACAGAATACATACTTTCCGCGTTGGAAGTTGCATCATTGCCTTTTATTAATCTTATTTTGCACCAACGTGTTTTGCACTTGTACGGCAAACAATTACGACACTATATTCGCAAAGATGCGGAGCGAAGATAGTATACAGAATATCAGAATTCTACAGTACGGTGCCGTGAAAAGAGTGTAGATATATAGCACATCAGAGAGCGAAGTGTTTTCACACAAATTAATAATATGCCAGATTATAGTGTGGATGGGTGGATCGTTTATGTGTCTTTTCTTCGCGATGAATTGCATATTTTTGATTAATTGTGCTTGTAACGTGAAGATGATAGTTTCTTGTCAGTTAGACGTCAAGCGATTTTATTGAATAGTTGTATATGTAATGACGTGGCATTATACGTATAGAGGAATCATGTGACACGATTTTGTGCAGAACTAAAAATCTTATAAACTGAAGGGTAGTCTGATTGGAGTTGTGGTTAGTGCACAAACCTTCGGTGCACAGAGTCGTGCGTTCGAGTCTCACCGTTAATAAATTCAGTTTATGGTGTTTCGAACTCATAAACCATGTGACGGTCTATGATCTCACTCAGATGTTAAAGGAGTATCAATTTATGGGGATAAAGAACACTGCAGAGCGTGTTAACAACTCAACAAATAAGTATTTAAGTTCACTAACACATATGCGCCTTAGTCCAATGTTGGACTGTTGCGCTAGTTATTTATTTAAAAGGGACCATTAAAGTAGACGTTTTGTAAAACAGAAAAATTTTCATAGAATGTTAAAAAATAGAAAACTCACTCTCACACAATTTTTTTCTCAGCAAAGAACGCATTATATCTATAAAACTATGTACATAATTACTAATCCCAGTAAACTTATACATATATCCCTTCATCGTTACTTCATTTTCCACTTAGTGAACTCAAAGAGGTAAACCCTTCCAACTTTAATTCCCGATAGATTTTACAAAAACATTTGCAAATATGCGTAGTACCACATATTACCCTTAGCGAGCTCCACTTACTCAAAACTCAAACTATGTCAATTTACCTAGTTCGTGCTCCTGACTCCTACTCCTGCCTACTCCTGCCGGCACGAATAAGAAATGAACAAAACTCGAAAACTATTTGCCCCTTTGACAATGAAAATGCTATTAATACACGCCGCAAAACCACAATATTTGATATATCCTGGGGGCTGAAGGAAAGGAATGGAAGGGGATAGGTCACAGGTATTGTAAAAGAGTATAAGCTAAAAGTTCAGAATAAAATAATGTATAATATAGAATAGGAGGACGACATCATACTCTTGACGATGGTTATGTACGTAGGTACGAGAATGAGAGTATAGAGTGTAGTAAACCTTAATGTTTCAATTAAAATTCCCCTGTTGGATATATGAGCGCAAAATATAATAACAAATTCCAAACCTTACCTCCATCACCGACGACTACGCGCCTTGACTCGGGCCAATGATGATGACGATGATGATGTTGATATACGGGTAGCTCGGGGCTTCCTTGCGACCAGGAGCCGAGTCCTCGGCCCATAGGCACAACAGTCAAGTTTTGTGCTATATATGTACATACTAGTTTCCACCGCACATACCTGTCGCCATTTTACGGTTTAATATCAATCCCTGCGTCTAATATTTTGCCTATGTTGTGTGTTGTCGAATAATACCGGAGAATACGTAATTTTGCTTCCTTTTGAAACTCTTACGCACGAGATAAAGTATTTGTAATATGCTAATGAATATTTAAGAGGCAGAGTATTTACATTGTTCACAATGCCGGGAATTTGGAATATGCGATAAAGAGTCGTATAGGTGGAAGAGGCAACACAACGGATTAGAAGTGCGGGTTGGTTGAAGCAAGTGTATACTCGTGTAGAGTAGGTACCTACTAATGCAAATCTCGGTAAAGTCTGTACGATAGTACGGAAGCACAGGGCGGTGCGGGATCCGAATATGTTTCGCCATATGGACGGATTTCTTTGGCGAACGCGGATGAATGAAGAAGGCCAAAGGTGACTGTAAAGACGCAGACAAATTACTTTGCAAATTTAAGAGGTTCAAAACCGAAAAGCGGTGACTGTCAGGAAGTTAAAAATGGTAGGAAGAGGGATGTTCATGATTAATGAATGTGAGTCATATTGTTCGGATATGAATGGATATGTAGTGTGCTCTCTGATTATTATTTTGAGTATTTATCAGATTATTGTGATCTGTTTCACGATGTATGAAATTTTTTCCCGGTTCGGGAAATTTACAGCCTAAAATAAGTTAAGTATAAGTAATATTCAAACACTTTGAAATCCCTGAGCAGAGCCATGTGAACGGGAGGGGGCGAAAGGAGCAGTCGCATGTTACTCATTGAACAAAAAATTTTCGTAATGCAGATGTGTCTACGAAATTTTGTTGGTTTCTATGGTAGCCCAATGACGCCATAGTCCAATTCTGTTCGTTCCTACATATGGTGTCCCATTCATGGTGGAGGATATTTTAATGGTAGGTAGTGTGTATCATTTGGGGAAAATTAATGCACAACCGTTACAATGTAATATCATTTTTTGTAAATTGTGCAAAAATGTCCGACTAAATCAAAATTTGCCACACCACCAAACATTTCATTAATTTCGGAAACTACATAAAATTTCCAATAAAACGACACCTCGCTCGTTACGAAGTTGCTCGTATCTTCCGAGATACACCCGTCCAAACTTTAGAAAGTTTAAATTCGGTTACGTTTACGTTTTTATCAGTTGATTTTTTTGAAGTTTGGGATAGTGAAATCATACTTGGGATGAAATGTTTGGTGGTGTAGCAAAATTTGATTTAGTCGGCCATTTTGACACAATTTACAAAAAATTCTATTACATTGTAACGGTTAAAAATAGAGGAGTCCCGTTGCACATAAATTAAATTATTTTAAATTAATTTAAAATTACCATTAGCGTATCGTCCACCATGAATGGGACACCCTGTATAGCGTACACTAAAAGAAACTTTTATACAAAATGTTAGTCCGATAGCTAGTTTGCATAGAAACAGATGGCCATGGCTCAATTAACTTTCACAGTAACGGGTATAAAAAGGTTTGTAATGTTGTCGGTGGCTCCTAATCTTTTCAACCGTGTCCCCTTTGCGATTTTTGGGCGCTCCTCCGTGAAAAGGAAAGTTTTGTATTTCCGCCTGAAAACTTACCTGAGCTGTGTTCGAATCCAGTAGAATGGCGTGTGGTGAAGTATTCATTTTTCTGTTCTTAGGGTAGTTCGTTTTCCTTTGTTACTAAATTCGCGAAGTTAATTGTGTTTATCCACATTTAAATTTGGCCAGAATCCTCGATATATTTTCTTGCAATGTACTGAATGATCTAGTTAAATGCTCAGTTGCACCCCGATAAAATACTCAAATGGGTCGAACCCAGAAAATTGTTTCGAGAAGTAATCTCATTTGTCTTATAAGTACAGGAACCAAATCATTTAAAACATTTTAAACTTCTTTGAGAAAGTGTCAAACACAATGTTAATAATTCGCCAATTAATAGCTTAGCTCAGAAGTTAAGTTTTAAGTGTCATTAGAACAACACTCGGTTATATTTTTATTTTACAGTAAATGAGACCCGTGGCGCAATCAGAATTTTGCACTGAAGGGGGGCTATGACCATCCATGTTACTGGTCATTGGAGGTTGTTGTTGCAGGTTATGTGATGGTGCTATTTTCTCGTAACTGTCCCTGATAAATTTGTGTTCTCAAATTTCCTCTAACTTGTATGTATTTTTCCCTTTAACTGTTTTAATACATTTTTATTGTTTCCTGGTATACAGGGTGTCCGGAAACTGCCGCATAAACGCACCGGATTTTTGATACCCAATAGGTCTGGCCAGACCTATAGTTTTTCCCCCCATTTTCGTCTTGAGGTAAAAAGTGTAAATATTAAATTCTCTTAAAAATCTCCTATTTATAATGTAATTAAGTCATTAAAATTATATTTGTACGATAAACGATAAAATTTTCTGAGATTTTGCTTTAAAAAGCCGTGAAGTTCGCAAATTGGGTACGCCTAATTTTATCCCGTCTTATAACATCACCTAATCAACTGAGATTTGATTCTAGGAAAATCAAAAGAGTTTTATTTCCTTTGTAATAGTATGAACTAGACACATTAATTCAAGGTTTGGTGAAATTGGTGCAAAAAATTTTTCTTAGAAGAACCAAGATGGGGGTTGGGTTTGTATGACCACCCCATGACCCAATGGTCAGATTTGCTCAATTCTTAGATATGTTTTGTGTCATCAAAAGAAACACATTGGTGTGAAATTTGGTTGAAATTGGTGCACAAATGAAAAAGTTTTTCTTAGAAGAACCTAATTTGGGAGGTTAGGTTTGTATGGCAGCCCCATGATCAATTTCGGTGATTCAAACATACGAACAGCCTACAAGAATAGTAAGCACGTGTGCAAAATTTCAGCTCCGTAGCTTTTATAGTGGCCGAGAAAAACGCACTGCAACAGACGGACAGACAGACAGACGGACATCGTCCAATCGACTCATCTCGTCATGCTGATCATATATGTGTACTTTTTATATGGTCGGAGATGCTTCTTTCAATGCGTTACAAACTTCATGACAAAGTTAATACATAGGTATACCCTTTCACTCTATGAGCGAAGGGTATAAAAATCATTTTCTTATACGACTAAAACCTCAAGACTCAAGACTAGCTAGAAGAGCCAAATAAGATGATATTTCCATTTTTTCTCCAACTTCTCATACGATTCTTTTAAAAATTGGCACATAGTCTAACGATCATTTGTTTCTTCTTCTTTATGGCACGATAGCCCGACGTCGGGCCTTGGCCGCCTGGATTGAAGACCTCCAATTGTCGCGGTCACGCGACCTTGTCCTCCAGTTCCGAAAGCCTAGCATCTGGTGGGCGTCTTCACATACAGAATGCTCCCATCGGGCTCTCGGTCGTCCCCGCAATCTGGCTCCGTCCACTCGTTGCGCGTTCATCACCTTTTTGGGCATGCGATCGTCGTTCATCCTTTGTACATGTCCCGCCCATTGCAGTCGCTGCAATTTCACGATCTTCGACACCTGTAGCTCATCATACAGCTGATACAACTCAAGGTTGTACCGGATGCGCCATTCACCTCGTTCACGAACGGCCCCGAAGATTCTTCGGAGAACCTTTCGCTCGAATGTGTCCAACAGGTGTTCAGAGTTTTGGGTTAGGGTCCATGCCTCGCAGCCATAGCATAGTACAGGTCGGATTATGGTTTTATACACGTGGAGCTTCGTCTTCCTGTGCACCAGCTTCGAATTCATAATTTGGAGGACCGCAAAATAACACTTATTAGCTAGTTGTATCCGTCGCTTTATCTCATCTGTTTAGTTGGCGTCCTTTGACAAATTGCAACCCAGGTAAGTGAAGTTGTCTACATACCCTATATTGAGGTCCCCCACTGTGATGCTTGAATTTACTGGCGTTCTAGTTTTTTAATTGCATCATGACCTTGGTTTTAGATTCGTTGATATGTAGTCCAACTTCTTTGGCGGCGTTATTGAGATTATGCAGGAGGATTTCTGCATCACCCAATCTTCGAGACATGATGTTGATGTCGTCGGCGTAAGCTACTAGTTGAGTCGACTTAATTAGTAGCGTTCCGCTGCTGTCCAAATTCATGGCTCGAATTACATACTCCAGAGCCAGGTTGAAGAGCGTCGGCGCCAGCCCGTCGCCTTGCTTGAGTCCAGTACGAGTTTCAAATAGGTCAGTGAGTCTGTTCTGAACTCTGACCTGCGATACGGTATTAGTCATCGTCATCCTTATGAGTCGCACTAGCTTAGCCGGTATACCAAAATGCAGCAGAATGTTGTACAGTACACTTCGATCGATACTGTCGTATGCCTGCTTGAAGTCGACAAATTTGTTTCTTACATCATTTTATTTTAGCTTCTTTATTTCTAACAGTGCAGAAAACTAGGGTTAATTTTCGATCGATTTTGATATAATTTATAAATAAATTTTACCATATTGCAGATCTTTGGAGGCTGTTTTAAATGAATTGAATTGAAATCGAGCTAAAATTCATTAATGAATGTTCTCAAAAATTTTGTGCCAACAAATTGTGATCGTTTTCATTACTAACCTCTTATGCAGATGTTTTCCATAAATACCCTGAAAACTGGACAGTACAAACATTTCAATTATCCTAGTTTCTTCATAATGGGTTTCAACGTGCTTGGCTGATTTTTATAAATGTGTCATCTCGAGAATTTTTATAGACAATATTAGGTCAAAACTAGTTAAATCGGCGGAACCTCGCCAAATTCCGATATTAGGGATATGACAGCTCTGGCAATGTATTCTGTGGTTATCTGTGGGATCCCTCATCATGTTGAAATCTACAAACGACTTTGTTCCTAGTTTGTCCGTCAATGCTACGTGAATCAATGCAATCGGAATCAACTGACACAATCAATCGACGGGAAGGATTGGCGAATTGCAGTTGAAGTAAGATGCTAAAGTTCAATTGAAATTATAGAAAACGACTGTAAAGATTAACGCCTTTGGACATAACATTTCTCACAGAAGAGTCTTTTTTAAACGCAACGACCTTCTGTTTCCCATTTCATACGAATTTCTTCAAGACCTCAATATTTATTCAGTGGACATGCTCTCCTATTCCTGCTCGGTACTCAGATTTCAGTATCGGATAACGGCTTTCTTCAACACCCGGTACCACACGCGGTGTACTGGCACTCGCCGGTTCTTTCCAACCATGGGCTGGTTTTTAAACCATACCCGTTTTTTTAGGTTTCTTACCACCTGTTCAGTACCGCTTTTTTGAGGTTTTTTTTAGCACGTGGTCAGTCTCGGTCACATGCGTCCTATGACCAACCATATACAACATCGTCCATTCAATCTATCTTTATAATTTAGGCTATAATAAATAAAATAATAATATCTCTTCCCAATTATGTATATAAAAATTAACCTTCACTATCGCGATAATCATCATATATAAATCTCATTGAAGCCAATCGTGGCTATAAAAGAGTCTGAAAATACCGTACTGAAAAACGCTACAATTTAAAAAAATCGTTGTTGAATAGATGCTAAAACAGCGGTGTTGAACAGGTGTTTAAAAAACCTGATGCTAAACAATTGTTAAAAAAATAACATGAAAAAACCGGTACTGAGCAGGTGCTAAGAACCTGAAAAAAAAAACGGGACTGAACAGGGACTAAAAACCCTGAAAAAAAAACCGTACTGAACAAGTGCTAAAAAACCTGAAAGAAACCTGGTACCAGTCCTAATTAAACACCGGCTAAAAACCGATGTACCGGTGTTAGGAACAGACCTATAGCTCTCCTGTTAGTCAAGAGACTAAAACAAAAACTTTAGATCTCATCTTCCGGAAATGAAATCGCGGCATACCTAAATGAAACAATAAAATTACGTGCTATAATTTCGCCCTCTATTTGAAAATCAGGCAGCCCCTTTTGCAAAAATTATAGGGATCATGCTCATTCATTCTGATTAAAAGAAGAGGAATAAAATATTCAATTGGAGGACGAAATTAGCACATACGCGTAATTCTCCAATTAGTATCTTTTTTTAGAATAACCTTATTAGCACATAACTGGGAAAATTGTCCAACTTTGGTTTTCGAAAGTAGGGCCAAGACCTAGCATTAGACGTAAAATTTACGCAGCGCGCCTACTTAAAGCATTGTAGGATTCTAAATGCAGCACCTTGTATAAATTGTTTGCTCTTCATAGCTTCAGATAGAATATGTATCTATCTTCAAAACATGTCTTTAACCTTAATAATCCCTAACACCCTTATTTCTTATTTTATTTTGCTCCTTTTTCATCTATAGAAAGGAAACCGTAGACCTTTCCACTTTATATGAGTTGATATTGATTTTTTCCTTTCGGCTTTTGTTTTATTAAAGTGCTATTTAAAAAGCCGCCCCTTAAATTTGGTACTCTGAGCGACCGCTTGGCATGCAACCGCATAGAGCGGGCGCTGCGAAAGTGTGAGGAACGGAAGGTATCCTTAATTTAGCGTCTTTGAACTTTAAGATACTTCGCGGGTTTCACCATTAAGGCTTATCGTCCTTGAGATGCCTGCGATGATTTCGCGCCCGGGCTCACTTTTCCCCCGAGTGCCAAATTTCCTTCTTACGTATACATATTCTTGTGTTTCGTTAGAAATATACACAATTCCATCACTGCATAGTAAACACTGAATCATTAAAATTTAATTTTTTTTTATCATTGCAGGACATTAAAAGTTGCGCTTCATTGTCGGCGACCGTTGCGCCTCCATCAATTGGATCGATTACACCTATTCTACCGAAAATCGATACAAGTAGTAAGTATTACTGTTTAAACTTAATTTATATTTGATTTGCCTGATTAGTTTTAAATAAGGAAATTTTTACAAAAACATCTACTGTTGCTGCAACAAGAGCGCACATAAAATGTCGTCTCCCGTCGAAAAATCTACTTTGAGTAAGGCATTGCAAATGCCACTAGTCTATTTATTGACAAGCTACGTAAGAATAAAACCCGAACCAGATGGTTTACGTTACCTCACGTTACGTTACACAGATGAAATATAATGTTACGTCCCGTTCCGAATAAATGCACAGAATGCTTCGGTGCCGAACGCCCATCAAAATTGGTCCAATGAAGTTTATATGTAACCGCACAGATAGCACGGAACGATACGAAAGCATTCTGTGCATTTATTCGGAACGGCACGTAATATAACATGAAGTAACGGTAACTTTCTGGTTCGCCTTTTATTCTTAGGTAGCTTGTCACTAATATACTAGTTGTATTTGCAGTGTTGTTTACGCAGCTGTACTCAAAGCGTTACGTTTAGTTGCGATGAATTCTAGCAGAATTTTGCGTTCGTCCCGTTCCGTGCCATCTGTGCAGTTACATAAAAACTCAATTTTAGACCAACTTTTACAGGTGTTTGGGACGGAAGAGTTCTTTCCATTTATTCGGAACAGGACCTTACGTAACGGAAGGTAACTTAATTTTAACCTAACGTAACCCTATCTTCCGAATCGGTAATTTACTCCTTCCAACAGATTTCGTAGCATTGGTTTTCCGAACTTATTCAGTTCATCCAGTACAACTTTTTTTTATGCAAAGCAATGTGTGTGCGCAACTACAGGGTAGAGGATGAACTTTACATTTGGATACATGAAACCTTATTATTTGTTACCTCGTTGATACTACGAGAAATCGCTAGCAGAATGGGAAAAAGCGTCTCATGCAAGAACCACGTATCAGTGCGTTAGTCGAATTCCTGAAGTGAAAGGAAGTGCTGACCTAGACTTCAGTCTAGGCCTAAGACATCACAAGTCACACATAGCTTAGGGTATCTCCGAATCGATAGCGCAGAATATTGTAATATGAAATTTTCCTTTCAATACATCGCATTCCATCCGCAAAGGACAACCATGGGAACCATCACCATCAGACCTCATCTCGTACCAAAAGTCACCATTAAACCTCGAGAAAATTAAAAATTCCCCACTCAATTTCCACCAATTTAGCCACTAATCATAAAATTTAAACCACTTTCCCGATGGCTATTGCTCCCCAGGACATAATTAACCGACCGACTTTCAAAGTCCCAAGTTAATATTGCCCAAGACCCGCGTCCTCATATAGTCCCCGAGTCATATTCCCTGAACTTGCGCTTCTCGCGTCGTTGTCGTTGCAATAAATTTCACCTTGACGTTGTCGTTGTTGTATCGTTTCAAATTAAAAAATCATAGGTAAAAATTCTCAAGTGTGCAAAGTTACTCGAGCGTGTATACGAATCGACGACGATTTTCCAAGGATATAAAAGACGAGAGAAAGAAAAAAATGGCAAAAATATTTCCAACAACTGATTGCGAAACCGTCCACCGTCTGTTTTGCATTGGATAAATTAATTAGCGACCAAGAAAAATCAGTAAATTCTTTTCTGTGTGCTCTTTTTCTCTATAAAGTACATTACAAGGACAAAAAATTGAGAACGTATCGCAGACTTGAAAATATTGTTGGATGATTTCCCATACTCTGATGACCGTTGTGGGTGCATATCACGTCGAACGCCCCCTTTGATTTGATGCGACTCGTTCAGGCGGAAAAACAAAGTCAACGTGGTTTGTCGTCATCTCGTTCTCGTCTTTTTCAAGGACTCGCACTGTATCAGATCCCATCATCCCAGGAAATTTCACATTAAACAATCCCGCAGGACGCAACAAGAGCACAAAGCTATACTCGTATATATGAAGAAGCATGAACGACGAACTGAAAAAAAATGTGAACGAAACAAACGAAAAATCATTCGGGGAAAGATAAATACATGAAAAACTTTTGGGTACATTGTTTTCATTTGCTTGTTGTTCTCTTGCGGACTTTTGTATTTTTAAAAGTTTTCCCGTTGCCAATTCAAGGATCTTGCTGCCGCGCGTCTGTTTGTTGTCAAGTTTGGTCCAAGATATGCGTGTCCTTTCTGTTTTTTTGTAAAATGAAAATTACATATACGATGAGGAGGACGAGTAGGTAAGTAGGTTCATATCATTGTTGAAGTGCGCTAGACTGGGTAACCACGAACAAGCCATCAAATCAAGAAGGAGTGGTGGAAATCGATAGTTCAATTCGTTTTTGAAAAAAAGAAAAAGAAGAAATCTCAGCTAAACATCGGAAGCAGTCCTCGAGTAAGTTACCATCCTGAACAGGACTTGTACGGATGATTTGGGTCAAAAGAAGATGGAACGTTGTAGCGTATGTCTACCTATCATTTTACATCGTTGTCGCCCGAAGCGTCCTTTCTTGTCATCCCTCTCGTTGTACCGACATTTTGTGTTATTCTCTTTGCCCAGGTGTATTTGGTGATTCAATTTAAAGAGCATTCAGTTGTTTGTGACCTGTTGTTGTTTTTGCTTGCGCGCTGCCTTTTATATGTATAAGTTTTGGAATTTTTTCTTCCGTTCATTTTTAGATACCTCTTGACGATAGGTATATTCTGGACGAAACATAACGAACTACATGCGTACCTATACAATATCTGTCCGTTTTTCGGACTGATCTGCCACTGACAGTTTTCAGAAACTTTTGGATTTTTCGGTCAAAGCCCAGTAGAATTTTAACACACAGAAATTGTTGCTGCGTAGAGCTGTGTGTGTGTGTGGTTTGTTTGTTTTTCCAGTTTGTTGTGATTTTTTTTGCTGTAAAACCGCATCTTTATTTTCTACGAGCTGCTGAAGTTGACAGGTGACGGTAACTTGTAACAAATTAAATTAGTAAATTAATTGGATATCACTGTCGCGGAGAGTTGGTTGGCAGGTTTGTATATAGGTTTTTGCGTGCGGTTATTTTGGTGAACCTGAACAGGTAGAATAGAATCAATACATAGTATGTATTTGAATTTAGGGAAATCACAATAGATTTTATGCTACGTGCGGCTATATACATATGTATCAAGCCGAAAGTGGATGATAGCGGGCATGGCTCCCACTATGAAAAGTAATATAAAACTAGGGGGCTTCGCCCCCTGCTCGCTACGCTCACCAACCTCCTCCTCAAGAGCTGGAGGAACTATTAATTAGCAGCGGAACACACACACCGCAGCTCATCATCGGAGCGGCAAAACGCTCACCATACAGAGTGGGAAAGTTCCGATACGAACAAAAGTGGTGTATATCTCTATGATTTTATAATCAAAGAAAACCTTGAAATTCTAAATAAGGGTACTAAGCCCACTTTTGTAACAACACATCGAAGAGAGGTCATTGATATTACTTTAGCCACTTTCAACTTATCTCCTAACGTCCGACATTGGCGTGTTTTAACCGAACCATCACTATCGGACCACAGATACATAAGTATGGAAATCGACAAAGTAGATAAGCCAACTGAATTGTATCGAAATCCGAGAAAAACAAACTGGGACCTCTACAGAGAGCGCCTGGCCATCAACCTGAATGAAATTCCCAGACACATTAGAACTACACTTTGTGTGGAGGCTGCAGCGGATCAACTGCAAGCCGCAATAAAAACCTCCTTCGAAGAGAGTTGCAGGTTAACGAGACGACACACCAATGCGAAATGCAAATGGTGGAACTCGAACCTGAACATCCTGCGTAAGAAGACACGTAAGCTTTTCAACGTAGCCAAAAGAACTGGGGATTGGGACACATACCGCTGCACCCTAACCCAGTATAGCAAAGAAATTAGGGAAGCCAAGAGGGAATCCTGGAGGAAGTTCTGCGAAGAAATAGAAAACTTGCATGAAGGAGCGAGACTCCAGAAGATTCTAGCCAAGGATCCAACAAACCCCATCGGGACACTTAAAAACTCCGATGGAAACCAAACAAAAACAGGTAAGGAGACACTGGAAGTCCTTCTAGGGTCTCACTTTCCTGGATCAACCATAACATCGGAGCGCACGGACCAGTTGGATGACAACTCCTTTTTCTCAGGGCTAACAAAGACGACTGGCGGATTGCGAACCAAATAGTAACCTATAATAGGGTGGAATGGGCGATCAACTCTTTCGAACCCTACAAATCACCAGGACCAGACGGTGTCTACCCAGCCCTGCTTCAGCAGGGTATTACGACCCTGGCTCCGCTTTTACTAAGACTATTCAGAGCCAGCATAGCCTTAGGATACATCCCAATCACTTGGAAGCAGGTAAACGTAGCATTTCTGGCAAAGCCGGGGCGTGACCAAACCCTAGCGTAATCGTATATACCAATAAGTCTAACCTCCTTCCTACTTAAGTCATTGGAAAAGCTCGTCGATAAACATATCAGGGAAAGGTGCCTGTCGCTTTTCCCGTTGCACCCAAACCAACATGCTTATCAGACAGGGAAATCATGTGAATCAGTACTACACCATCTAGTTGGGAAGATTGAGACCACATTAGAAATCAAAGAAATAGGGCTCGCGGCCTTCCTAGATATAGAGGGGGCCTTCGACAACATCTCTTGTACACGGCGCCTCATGTCATGGAGTTCAAAACACCCTATGTCGGTGGATAAAATCAATGCCTTAAGGACGACAAGTACATGCAAAATTATTCGGTGAAACGATGTATACAGCTGTCCTCAAAGGTTGCCCACAGGGAGGTATACTTTCACCCCTCCTGTGGAACTTTGTAGTGGACAGCCTACTGGTCCAGCTAAATAATACTGGCTTCTATACCCTAGGATATGCCGATGACATCAGCATCCTTATAAGGGGAAAATTTCCAGGAGTTATTTCTGAACTCATGCAACAAGCTCTAACCCAAGTGGAGGATTGATGTAGGAGGGTAGGCCTATCGGTCGATCCCGCCAAAACAACACTAATAACCTTCAGTCGCAAATACAACTTGGAAGGGCTCAACGCTCCAACATTATTCAACCAACAACTGCAGTTTACCACGGAGGTAAAATATCTGGGAGTCACCCTCGATAACAAACTCACGTGGGACAAGCAGCAGCAAAACACAATTGCAAAAGGCAAACCGGCCCTATATGCAACTAAATGAGCAATAGGGAAAACGTGGGAGTTAAAACCACGAATGATACACTGGATATACGAAGCTGTGGTCAAACCCCGTCTGACCTATGGCTCCATAGTCTGGTGGACTAAAATCAAGCAAAAAACAGCAGCAGCGAAGTTCGGATCAGTACAGAGACTGGCCTGCGCAAGCATAACCGGCGCCATGCGCAGTGCACCAACTTTAACTCTAGAGAAACTACTAGACCTGCCACCACTGGACCTCAAAATCACAGAAGAGGCAAGACTCGCAGCGTACAGACTCCAATCATCGAACATGTGGACACCACAAAGGGTAGGACACTGTACGATCACAGAAAACATTGCAAACCCAATCCTAGATATGGGCAGCGACTATACCCCGGCCATGTATACCTTCGACTCCACGATCCGAACCTCAACGGTTAGGGAAGACTGGAGTAAATGGAACGACAACCATCTATCAAATCACATCGTGTGGTACACTGATGGGTCGAAGACAGACGAAGGAACAGGGGCAGGAGTCTACACTAAAACCAACAACTATAGTATCTCCAAACCCCTAGGTCAATATACAACTGTCTTCCAGGCAGAACTTAGCCATAAACCTTGCAGCAGGGGAGAGTACTCAAGAGGGATATACCAATAGGACCATATATATTCTCTCCGACAGTGAAGCTGCTATAAAAGCAATTGCAAATCTCAAAACAACCTCTAAATTGGTTTGGGAATGCCAACAAAATCTCAAAAACCTAGCTATCCGAAACAAAGTAACTCTGAAATGGGTGAAAGGACATAAGGGGATCGAAGGAAATGAGAAAGCGGATGCCCTTGCAAGAGAGGGTTCCGAACTACCCTTAACTGGTCCTGAACCTGCAATCGGGATCAGTAAATCTACTGCCAGAACCGTTGCTAGACGATGGACCGAGGATGAATTCCAAAATCGATGGAGACTCGCTGAAGGGCTCAGGCATTGCAAGCGCATGCTGGAATCTAACTGGCATACCAGCTGCACCGAAGCCCTCAGTCTTAGTAAAACGAACCTCAGGGCAGTGACAGGCCTTATAACCGGTCATTGCACCCTACGGAAACATCTGCATACAATAGGGATCTACACACAAGACCCACTATGCCGCCTCTGCAACGAAGATGAGGAATCAGCCTCGCACGTTATTTTCGAAAGTCCCGCTCTTATGAGCTTGAGACAAAACTTCTTTGGGGCTCAAGCTACCAGTATGGGTGCACCCAAAGTAAACCTGGTTACCTTTCTTCTTAGCCTTTTACGTAGGACAGAGCTCATAACCTGATTTTTTCTCGCTGAGATGGGAAATACAATAAGCCAGCAGGCTGCAGTATTGGGCACAACCAGCCCAACCTATCTCAGTGCCATATCCATGCATCCATCCATCCAACCCCCGAGAACGAGGCTAACTTCGGGCGCGGCCAAAATTTGGATACCCTTCGCTCTCCTTGGGCTAAAAGTTTGTTCGGGCGTACCCAGTGGCGGCTCTTCAGGTGAAGTAGGTGAAGAGCCCCTTCACTACAAAATATAATATGAAAATTTCCTCTAATAGGTACTATTATTTTAAAAATATTAAAAACTAGCTTCTAACAATAAACAACTCCTCAATAAATCTTCAATGAAAAACCATAATCAAAATTTACATAAAATACATATTTTGTATATCACAAACCGAAATTTTTCTACTTGAAATTCTGTGCCCATGCACAGCATAATTTTTCCTATACATAGAATGATTAACAAGCGAAGAGATAATCGTGTCACAGGTCCACGTCTGCACTTCAGATACACAATTATACTGCAACAATGTATTCAGCACGAAATGTGTACACTGGATTTTCTTAGCAAGTGAATAGCTTTTTGCCTACTATGTACCTCATCTTCACTTCCGTATCGTATGAGGTGATTCTTTGCGATTTCTCTTGTGTTTTTAGTTGATGCAGAATTTTATTTGTGGATAATTTGGAAATTGATAAATTGTTTTGGATGTACAAATTTGTTCGCTTGAGTTATGCAAGTCAATCAAATGAAAAAGATAGTATTTTGCCTTTGTAAAACAAAAGGTTTGAGAATATCATTTACATTATATCGATCCTTGTTTTTAATGGTCACTTCACCTACTTTTGGAGCCACGAGCCGCCACCTATGTCTTGAATTTAATCCCCCTCCTCATTCTTTTTCTTCCGTCTTGATAAAAGTTTTGGGCTTGGTTGAAATAAGTGGGCAAGTAAAAATATTTATTCAGAAAATTTTATTGGGGTTGCGGATATGGAACCCCATATGTTCATATACTTAGATGATGTTGTGATCGTCACACAAACATTTGAAAAACATTTAGAGGTGCTTTAGTGAAGTACATATTCGAAAGACTACGGTTGGCGGGTCTGAAAATCGAGAAAGGGAAATGTGAATTTTGCAGAGATCAGCTGAAGTATCTCGGATACATAGTCAATGAGTCGGGGTCAAATGTAGATCCCGACAAAACTACGAGCATCGAACAAATATCGCCACCCCGTAATGTTAAGGGAGTTCGACAATTTTTAGGAATGTGTTCTTGGTACCGACGGTTTATACCTAACTATGCCACGCTGGTGGCGCCTTTAACCGACCTGACCAGAAAGAATAAAAGATTCAGCTGGACAACGGACTGTGAAAACGCTTTCCAAGAAGTCAAAAGGAAGTTGATTACAGCCCCTGTTCTGAGCTGCGTGGATTACGAGATACCGTTTGTAATACAAACGGACGCGTCAGATTATGGGTTGGGAGCAGTTTTGTCCCAGCATTTTAAGGACGGCGAGCGGGCGATCGCATTCCTCAGCCGGTCTTTAACACGTACTGAGCGTAAGTATTCAACGACTGAAAATGAATGCTTAGCGGTGGTTTGGTCCATTGAAAAATTTAGGCCATACATTGAAGGGTCAAAATTTATGGTGGTAACGGATCTCCCACTCTCTTGTATGGTTGCATAACCTGAAAGATCCGCAGGGTAAGTTGGCTCGATGGGCGGTGAGGCTACAGTAATTTGACTGCACTGTTGTACACCGGAAGGGAAAGGAACATCTCGTTCCGGATGCCTTGTCGAGGTCTGTTCCAATCGTGGAATCGGCAACGATCGAACCTAAAATATATAAATGGTATAAACAAATGATCGACAAGGTCGTAAATAATCCTAATATCTACAGGAACTGGCAGGTGAAAAACGGTGCTTTGAACAAATAGGCGCCTGGCCGATATCCTAGCCTTTCAGGAAG
Organism: Microchrysa polita; assembly: GCA_949715475.1. Taxonomy (NCBI): domain Eukaryota; kingdom Metazoa; phylum Arthropoda; class Insecta; order Diptera; family Stratiomyidae; genus Microchrysa; species Microchrysa polita. Next base: position 31,461,308 of record OX454421.1, read on the forward strand.
TGAATGGAAACGGGTAGTCCCAAAGAACGAAAGAGGGGAGATCCTCAGACGTTGTCACGATGAAGCACAGGCAGGACATATGGGAATAAAGCGTACAAAGGATCGAATAGCTCAAGATTATTACTGGCCAAAGATAGGGGCTGACACTGAAAAATATGTACGAAGTTGTAAGATATATCAAGCTGTCAAGGTGGAACGAAAATCCCAGATTGGTTTGATGGTTTCATGGGCCGGGGAGGCCAGCCAACCTTGGGAAATAATTTGTGTAGATCTATAATAGGGCCGCTCCCTCGGTCAACAAAAGGGTATAAATATATTTTAACAGTCATGGATTATTTCACAAAATACCCTCTTCTATTTCCTCTTAGTTCGGCCATAAGTGCGGAAGTTACCCGAATTCTTGAAGAACAAGTATTCCTAATATACGGGGTTCCAAGGAAGGTAGTCAGCGACAATGGGGTGCAGTTCAAAAGTCGTCACTACGAAGCTATGCTAAGCGGATACGGTGCACGACCGGAGTTTACGGCATTTTACCACCCCCCCCCCCCAAGCTAATCCCGCGGAACGAGTGAATCAGAACGTGAAACGAACGATCACGAGGAGTTAATATTCTCAGTAGTGAAAACGGAGAGCGTAGAGAATAGGGCAAGTAGTTCAGGTTTGCCGCCCATGTCAGTTTAGTTTTGTAAGTAGCGATAAGTCAAGTTTCCATAGGATAGTTTTAGGATAATGAAAACAATAATTCGAATCACGGCCGTGAATAAGTTTCTATCTCATTTAATAATTAAATTAGTCAATTTACATTAATATACATTAAACCGTTACATATTTCTTTCAATTGTCAATTTGTGTCGAGTGTTATTGAACTACATTTTAGTGCGGAAAGTGGGTGGCACTCTCGGTTTCGCGCTTACCGGGAGCTTTATTACTCGCGAGGGAATTGAAAATTTAAAGCGCGTGGCGCGCCACGATTCCGCTCCGCAGTGAGCCGGCAACAATTTCCTCAACCGCGTCCATCTGGTAGTGTTTTTGCTCGCCACTTTGAATGGGTGAGTTTTGAACGTAATAACCACAGTACGATTCCATTCGTTTTGAACTTTTTTCTTGCTTTTTTAATTCAAGGTTTTGTGAAATTGGTGCACAAAATGTTTCTCTGAAGAACCAAAATGGGGGTTGGGTTTGTATCGCCACCCCATGACCCCATTGTCAGATTTGATCAATTCTTAGATATATTTTGTGTCATCAAGAGAGACACATTTGTGTGAAATTTTGTTGAAATTGGTTCACAAATAAAAAAGTTTTTCTTAGAAGAACCTAATTGGGGGGGTAAGGTTTGTATGGCAGCCCCATGAGCCCATTACCCGATTTGATCCATTCTTAAATATGTTTTGTGTCACCAAGAGAAACACATTTGTGTGAAATTTGGTTGAAATTGGTGCACAAATAAAAAAGTTTTTCTTAGAAGTACCTAATTTGGGGGTTAGCTTTGTATGGCAGCCCCATGACCCCATTATCCGATTTGATCCATTCTTAGACGTGTTTTGTGGCATTAAGAGAAACACATTTGTGTGAAATTTGGTTGACATTGGTGCAGAAATAAAAAAGTTTTTCCTAGAAGAACTTAAATTGGGGGGCTAGGTTTGTATGGCAGCCCCATGACCCAGTGATCCAATTCCGGTGATTTAAACATACAAACAGCCTGCAGCAATGATAAGCACGTGTGCAAAATTTCAGCTCCGTAGCTTTTATAGTGGCCGAGGAAAACGCGCTGCAACAGACGGACAGACGGACAGACGGACAGACGGACAGACAGACAGACAGACAGACGTACATCGTCCAGTCGACTCATCTCGTCATGCTGATCATATATGTATACTTTTTATATGGTCGGAGATGCTTCCTTCAATGCGTTACAAACTTCATGACAATGTTAATATACCCTTTCACTCTATGAGCGAAGGGTATAAAAAAACAGCCCATTTTCACAGTTATACGCAATCAAAAGGATGTCGAAAATATGCTCACCTCGTTTTAATTGTTCACGTACTGTAACTGTAAATCTGAAGATTTCTCCAATTTTCTTTTTGCATTATAACGGCAACAAAATTCATAAATTACATACCAACCCAAAAAGTAACTCATTTAGTTTTGAGAGAAATCTGATCCATAACGGTATCACATTTACTCCGTTGTTCCTAATTTTTTCTTTGTTTCACAGAGTTGCTAAGTAAATTTCTGCAACACTTTTCTGTAGTAAGCTTTTTCTCACCGAGTCGTTCGTTGGACGTAGCAATATTCTCCTTTTTAGTCCAGTTGTAGAAAACTGGGAATAATTACATAATCGGTAGCAGGCTGGAAGACAAAATTCCCGACCATAATTGTGGGCCGCGAGCTATATCGGACACCTAAAAGAATAGTGCCTCGAATTAAAAAAAAGCTATTTTTCAGTTTCAGCCAAAAACAACAACAGGAACCAAAGAGAGATATCCATTTCATAAACTTTTCAATATTTTTCGCATGGTCAAATGCCATAGTATAATTGGATTGTAAAACAAAAAACACTTTTTGCTCTGATAAAGCATAATTCCGTTATTTTTGTTTATAAAAAAAACCCTTTGCTGGTCACTAAAATACGGTTATTGGAAATAAGACACCCAAAGCCGAACAATATACGGAAGGACCGAGTTTTTCAATTCTAGCATGCTGTGATTTTCAAATTTATCGTATTAAGCTTCGCGATTGTAATTGAAGCTTCTCAAAATAGCGAATAAAATCGCTATGAAGGGATGTAAATAGCAGAACCTTAAAAAATTAGGAATCCAATGGACAAATAAATTTTAACTTATACTTTTTATCAAAATACAGAAATTTTGAAATTTTTGGAATCATTAATTGAACAATTTAAACAACCTTGGATAACCAAGAATGTTGGGTTACATTTAAGTAAAAAACCGGAAGTTGTTGTTGCAATGCGGACCGGCTACAGAAATTTGCAACTCCTATTATGGGTCTAGTTCCAAAACCTTGCTTGTCTCAAAAGACAATTGTTCTGCAAAAATCGTTTAATTTTGATGTAATTACGAAGAAATGCTCATTACACTTTTGTATATGTGCACCACCTCTGCGTCTCTCACGGACCACCTTCGGGAAACCGTGGGCAACCGGTTGGGTAACAATGCGTTAAAGGGATATTGGATACTTTCGCGACAAACTTTACACGAAAACGAATTTAATATAGCCTTTTCGCTAAGAAAGCGAAGGGTATCTTATAAATATTGGTTCCTGGTCGATTTGCATCGCGATAAATCAATACCTTAGGGCAGGGGTGTCAAACTCAAAACCTGCCCCGGGCCAAATAGGACTCTCCTCAGGTTTAGGTGGGCCGCAGGAGGAGGAGGAGGTTAATAACTTTTATATAATCGTATTACGAAAGTTGATTACAGAATATCACTTTTAAAATGTGACAGAAAGTCTGGCTCACTTTAGCGCAGTGGTGATCCAGTTTGTGTCCCCCTTGCGAGATCGGCTGATCCTGACCCCCATGCCATGCTTTAATTTTGGACATAAGATTAATCCAGGAATCCATTGCCGCAATTTAAATTGTTTGAACATTTGTTTGTTAGTGCAGCCCATATTTTGGAACTACTGAATTTTAGGAAGTATTATTTAAATTTCATGATTTCCGCATCCTGAATTTATTATTATTTTACAAAGACATTTAAAGACTATAAATGTTTTTTTTTAACCCTTAAATGCATAGCGTACCATATATGGTACATGGCTAGATTCCTGTAAAAGTCTAGCGATTATAAAATTTTTGATTTTTTTTTTACTTTTTCCCAAAGTAGACAAAACAAGCTTTCACATAAATTCAATTTTGGCTTACCGAAGCTTTCCTTGAATTGTCTGTGCGTCGTCAAAGTGAACGAACGTTATTTTTTGTGAAATTTTAAAAGCTATTCTTAAGAGCCAAAAAAATGGGCGAAATTTACCGTTATTTTGGAAAAGGATAAATACTGATGAGTAAATTGGAATGTGTTCTTGAGATTCTTTTGAGATTTTGACCAAAAAAGTCACCAAAGGTATTGTTTGCACCAATTTTGCAACGTACCATATATGGTACACCATGCATTGGGGCATATTCAGAAATATCTATACATACATTACGATCGTTCTTAGTTGATGAAATTATTCTCCCTTAGGCTTGGTAGGGCGGGATATGTTCATAAAATTTTAATTATCAGCTCTTTCAACATAATGGCGCGTTTTATTGTGCCCAGAACAGGTCCAAATAACATAAATTTTCATACAAATTATGTCACCGATTCACTTTTCCAGGACATTTACTGCCATTTTTTATGAAAGCTAGGTTAATCAGTCCTGATCAGGATCCAAGGATCATGTCATAGTTGATTTAGAAGGATCGTTTTTGTCATTTTGTTTTCTATAGCACACCGACCAGGGCTTACTGTTTCTGTACCTGCTTTTTATAATCCCAGTCTTTTTAGCTGGCAAGTATACGAAAAAATGTTAAAATCTTTTGTTTTGTCCTTAGGACGCGCCACTAACAAACCGAGCTTCTGTACTTAACATTTTAGTAAGATACTTGGACTTTCACCCAGGACTCAAGCAGCTGCGCCAATTTCATAAACCACTTGATTATGACAAGTATTGTCTTTGAAGTCCACGGTCAGGACCCTCAGAAAATGTGCTTCTAGGGTCAACCATTTGATATGGAAGACTATGTGGAGTACCACATTCGATAAATAAAAAATTACATGCATGTATTTCTAGTGGACATGTCCTGGGACCTGCACAAATTTGGGTTATAAAGCAGGCAGCAGCTCATTTCCATATTCATATCCTAGCAAAGTCAATCCAATCTAATCCATATAATTTTCAAGAAAGGAATCCCATGAGCTATGATAAGTCAAAAGAAGTATCGAGATATACGTTTAACAGTGGAACATGTTTACAACGAACTATTATATAAAATATTTATTTTATATCGAGACCGAGTTCTAATCGCGCTAATAGCATGATAAGTGCATTCACCCATGTACAGAGCTAGACGGCACGCACAGCCCAAAATAATCAATTCCCTGTTTTCCTGTAGGGGAGGAAGGGGTATATGAGTCGAATCTGGCGCAGTATTAATACTTTATAAGGACATCCAACAGCTACCATTTGACACACATTTGAAGTTTTGCGCGACTTTATATCAAAAGAAATGGCTAAATTTTGGTTTGTAGGGGATGTAGGAGTAGTAACACCTAATCCACTTTCCATCAACTTCCAGGATATGTCACAAATAGGCATCGATACAAATTTCAATAAGGAATAGGAAACTAGTCACGCACCCACCCGAGATCCTTTTAAAAAACTGAATATTCGCGATTTTCTATAGAAATTACCATACATTTCCTTTAATGAAGAGGAGTTCATTATATCGAGTTTCCACTATAATTTCGATCAAAACTTTCAATAATCATTATCCTTTCTTTTTTGCACTGTTTAATAGCAACAGCAACAATTAAGAGGCATATTATAAAATTTGTAAAATGTCTTTCATTTACAACATATGGCCTGAATGCATGGCGTACCATATTTGGTACACAATAGAAATTCTACTATTTTCGCTTTTCTGGGAAAACGGGCTATTTCCTGGGAAAATAAAGGCTGACTCCATGTTCAGTGACCGATTTTACATAAGGGGAGGTTAGTTACGATAATGGGTTCAGACCCCATGCATTTAAGGGTTAAATAAAATTTACGGATTTTGGTCGCTCCAGTAATATCAATATCAATTTTGCTCATGACGAAATTCAGAGATTTTTTATTTTTTTCATGACCTAAAATATTCTCAGCGGTGTTCATCAAATGGACTTTGTAGCAGCGAATTAATCGACGAAAATACAATTTTTGCCATTTTGCAAAGCTTTGCAACAACCTCCTGGTGTACATACATATTTCGAAAGAAGTTCGGAAGAAAACCATAATTAATTATGGCAAGCAAGCCCTAATTTATTAATGGTATGGTATTAATATTAGAGTTGTGTCCGCGCCCCCCTTCACTAGCCACCACGCCTCCCTAGGAGCGCGCCCCTGTTAGGGAATCACTGTTAGCGGCTTCGGAATTATCCGTGAGAACTTCCTACTTTGGAAAATGTACTTCAAGAACATTAAACAATTAAGACAAGAAAGCGAAAACGTGAAAATATGATTGAGCTTCAAGTAACCACTTTTTGTGAATAACATGATTTGCGTCAAATTTGGGACAGATGATTAAAAAATATTAGCACCAGTTATCCAGGTCCAGGTCACCCAAAATAACAAAATAGTCAGATTAAATTAATTTAAGCAGAATGGTGGCTAAAAGAGACAATAATTTGTTTGTGATACGGTACAAACTCATGCACCAATACAGCTTGATAAGTATAGGTCTAAAAATCAGGCACTTGGGCTGTGACTATTATCTTGTAATTTCACATCCAGGTGATTTAGTTAACAATTCCAAGATATCTGTAGTTTTTAGAGCTTTGCCATTTTTTAAATAAATCTCAATTCATGTTCGGTAAAGCCAACCAATTTTTTATTAACTGCATTTCGGGACAGAACAGTTTCATGATGTCCTGTACGAAAAAGATGAGCTGTCTTATAAAATCAAATAACCGACCTCAAATTGTTGGTAGTATTTGGAGAAAAAAATCCTAAAATAATCTTGCTTAACCCTTCTGTCGGCACCTACTACAATATGCATATTCTATACCCAATAGGTCTGGCTGGACCTACTGAGAAAAAAAAATTTATTTTTTAGAAAAAGTAAAATTTTTATCGGTAAAATCATTCTATCCATTCTTTACTGCAATTTTTCAACAATAAAAGCATTAAAATAATTTTTGTAGATATACTGGAAACGTTTTTAAGTAGATATATTTTTAGGTGGTATTAGTACAAACGTGTTTCTCCCTTATTTTCTTTTTTTTTTGCTTCGCTATTTGCATTGTAAATATCTAGTAGATATTTCGATCGAATTTTCTAATTCCAATATCTTTGGGGAAATATTAAGCACTCTGTTGGCAAATTTTACCTCGATATTAGTCTGCAGATTTAGGGAAATAAGTGGGAAGAAATAGGGAATTTTCAAGGCAAAAATCATTTAATTCTAAATTTTTCGTAAATTTTTTGATCAAATCTATTTAGAAAGACGTTTGCAAGTCACTCATACTTAGTCCTTACTATTACAAAGCAAATAAAACTGGGTTGAATTTCCTAGGATCAAATCTCAGTTGATTAGGTGGTGTTATAAAATGTGACGAAATTAGGCATACCCATTTTCCGAACTTCACCGCTTTTTATAGAAAAATCACAGACATTTTTATCGTTTATAGTTCAAATTGAGTTTAAATGACATTATTACATCATAAATAACAGAATTTAATATTTGCAGTTCTTACTTCAAGAGAAAAATGGGGGGAATAACTATAGGTCTGGCCAGACCTATTGGGTATCAAAAAGCACTATAAATTGAAAATCATCAAAAACATACTCAAAACTGCAACCGATTTTTTCAAATTTTCGCAAAATGCTTCCAAACATATTATTCTAGGATATCATGAAATATGAAGTCGCTGCGATTTCATCTTCTATGCTTTTTACACCAAAATATAGTGCCAAAGGTCTGGCCAGACCTTCGTGCCGACAGAAGGGTTAAGCTACTGACGAGTTTTACTCATTTTTGTAGACTTGAGTTCAACGGCTTAATTTGTTCACTTTACCAATTTCAACATTTTTGTATTGATACACATTGTGCTGCTTCGACATGGCCGCGGGCCGCACAGAACTGCTGGGCGGGCCGCGAGTTTGACACGTCTGCCTTAGGGAGTAAAAGGTTGTAAATTTTTGAGAACAATGAAATTTAAAAAAAAAACGCGAAAAATATTTAAATTTCGAGAATTTTTGTGCGGAGTTCCAACACCTATTCTTATCTTGCATTAAAAAAAACTATTTTCACTTTCAAGTAAAATTTTCCAGAAATTTTTACATTTTGTTTCTACTATACAAGTATTTTCTATGGGTATATTTAAGGCGACCAACTTTCTTAGAAGACAATGCGGGACATACCTACAACAAAAATCCGCCAAAAACGAACATGTATATTTAAAATTCATTATGTAAAATTCCGGACCTAATATTTTAATGGACGCCTCATAAATTCCATAGCTCTGAACTGAAGTGCTGGGAACATTTTTGTGGCATCTTTCTTTAGGAAACTTACGTTTTGATATATCCTGAGAAAAAAACGTGTTCGTTATTTTTGAGATATTGTGTACAATATCTGCACATAGTATCGATAATTATGAGAGGCTATATTTATTAAATTTTATATCCAATTAAGGGTACATTTTTGCCCTTTTTACAGCCATATCTTCCAAAATATCTACTACAACCCAGAACGTACCACTGGAAAATAAACGTCAAAATCTTGTGAAAAAGTATGAAAATTAGTCCACCGTATATTTGTTTCAGAGATTTTTCCTTCAGATAATGCGATAACGGGGAGTTATCGCCCGTACGATTTTGCCGTACGGTCCTTTTCGTATAGTCTCTCAATCACGTCTTTAATATCTGAGAAAGTTATCATTTGATTCTACAAGCATAACTTTTTAACAGTGCGCTAGGCTTTTTTCAGGAAACTACGAATATGTGTCCTGATATTAGAGACTTATTTTACAGTAAAAGTGTTATTTTTGCCCTTTATGGCTAATATCGCAAAGTTGCGCATATCTGCTACATTTTCCAAACATTTTCTCTATACCATTTTTGGCAGTCTCAAATCACGTAATGCGTGGACTAAATGTAAATTAAAAAAAAAAATATTACTTATAGATAGGTAAATGTGTGCTCAATATTGTCATTGGTAATAAAGTGCTTCCTGAGAACAGGTCGTTCACTAATATGCTTTGAACAGTGAATCCATAAGGCTTGATAGAAATGCAGGACTTGCGGGACACTTTGGATATTTTGCAGGACATATTCGGGACGATTTTCAATGCGGGATTGTCACGCAGGATCCGGGACGGTTGGTCGCCTTAGGTATATTTCAAACGATGTGCAATGAGCACGAAAACCCAACCATGCCGCATGAGTCTATTAAACGCCTATTTACTTGTTTTGTGGGATTAACCTCGTCAGAACAAAAAAAATATTCCGGGAACTGCCACAACTCATGTCGGAGTATACATAAAATATGGATCGTATCAAAACAGCAATTTTAGCTTTCAGGGTACGCTTTTCTTGGAAATCATTCAGATGTGAATGAATGTTGTAGGTGTATTATATCAACTCCACATATTTAGCTATGAAAAAATAAACGATTTGTTTACCAATGCTGTTTTTGTCATAACCGCGTTGCAATGCGTATTATATTCTAGTAGGCTATTCAGTGCGTTTAGGTCCCTGATAAAATAAAAACAAAAAACTTAAAACCCAAATGGCATATGTAGGTTGACATGAAAGCAACCACTGAATAACTGATCCTGTTGGTTGGTCTATACTTCTATATACCCTGTAGCATGTCTTCGGTATGTCACAGTATCAATCTCTATCACCGACAATGGCCGTTTTTTTTTTTACATCGGGGGCAGGTTTGCTAACCCAGACGCGCAAAAAAAAACTATCGAGGGTAGCATCCAGGTTAAATTTCAAATTGTCCCGTAGGCATTGCCATTAATTTCAAAGCATTGCTCAAAAATATTAAAGCCCCGTTTCCACTTTACAAACGCAAAAGTTAAAATGTAATTTTTTTAAATGAAAACATATTTTTTATGTAGGAATCATAATTTTGTTAGAATAAGAATTCGACGAACAACATTTTTAACATGAATTTACAAACAAAAACTATATTGTCTGCACATACTTGTGTGTTGCATGTAAACTATACCTTAGAGCTTTTCATTTCAAAATTTAATTTTTGCTAGTCATTGGAAAACGTACTAGAAAATAATTGGGATTGCATACATTTAGGCGAGTTTTGGAAAGCTCATTAAATCTGGATAGCAATATAATTTCTAACCTGAATAAAGTCACAGGTTAGCGTTTGTATGAAAATTACCCCGGATAGTGTAGGTTAGCTAATTAAAAAACACGGCCAATGTAAACATTTTTTTTATTATATCCTTCGCTCGTAGAGTGAAAGGATATATTAACTTTGTTTTATTTTATTTTAATTCCTAATGGATTAATGTTTAAATCAGGGCATTAGTAGAAAATACTGAATGCTGCTAAAATATTTTAATTTTAAGATTCGATGGTTAAGAGCACAAATGTGTTAATTGCAAAAAGCAAATTTTACAGGAGAGCAAAAATAAGAAAATACAATTCATAAGTTGTGAATTATCTGATTGAAACTGGTTTTAGAAGTTCAGAAAGACACTATAATCATTCGATGAATTATTAATAATATGTTTACTATTTATGAGACACATGTGTCAACTCCGTTCCTTCCGTTCACGTCTATGAGTGACATATGTCTCATAATCTGTGTAAATTTTTGAAAGTCTGATCGGAAATATGTACTGACGGCTAAATCTCTCAGACCATGTTTTGGAAAGAAAATTCTTTAATACATTCACTGTCTATGAGTCACATGTGTTTACAGCGTTCTTCCCCGTTCACATCTATAAATCATATGTGACTCATGCAACAAAAGATTTCCAGAAGGCAGTCGTGGTAATAATGTAGATGAAAAAGAGTCGGACATTGAATAGGCTTAGAATAAATGTGAATTTTCAGTTTTATGTTTTTTTTTTGTGTACCTCGTCGTATCTTTGATGAGCTCCCAGCCTATTTTTGCATCTCGAACCCTTTTCTCTAAAAATAGATATTCCAACAATATTTATTTTGGGAAAATAAACAAATTTTTCATAAACCATAACTCATAAAAAATGGACAAATTCAATGGCGGCTGAACGGTCTAATGAAAATTAAATAAGAGTACAAACCAAATTAAAAGGATGACGATAATTGATGAATTTTCCATTTGAAATCATCTTAATATCAGAAGGGTTTAGACCAGTGCATATCACCACCAAACACACTGAATATAGAGCTTAGACGGAGCAAAAACATCCCCAGAGTATTAATCTGTTTCAAGATGCTTTCATAAAATGCTGACTTTAGTATTTTTGAAAATATCAAAAAATTCAAATATGGACAAGACAAAAAGACAAGACAAATGCGGGAATTGAAAGCATTATGTATCTAATTTACTCCTGTGCTCGATTCTCCATAATTGTATGGTTGAATAAATTCATTGTTTTTTGTCGTGATTCATATTAACCGCGAGTTCGATTGTATATAAATATATAAATATCTTTATATGTGCAATTTCCCCGGGAATTCACAGAAAATGTCTACATTTAAAAAAAATATTGTATCTACCCATAATGAATAATCCCTTTTCTAGGGACGCGGGAGCGTCCCGCCCGCCAAAGAAAAACGAAGAAATTTGAACAAATCAAAAGTGAGAAGCGACAAAGTCTATGTTTACACGACGGAACAAGTACGGGTTTTCGGACCTCTGTAGCTCGGACTCTGGTTGGTCCTGAGTGTTCACATTCGGTAAAGGTTGTCGTTCGCGCCGTCTTACAAAGTGTAGAAAATTTCAAGAAGATACGATGAAAAACACTGGAGATATAAGAGTTTGAAAATCGCATTTTTTCGAAAATCTTGTTCTCGTTGTTCTTGTTGTTCTTGTCGTTCATTGACAGGGCTACAGCCTTGCAGAGGGCATCTCGGGATTTGGTATCTTTTCCCATTGATAGAGTCTGTCGTGAAGGTGTGCATAGGCTATCGTTTGCTCCGATCCGTGGAGTAGAAAAAAAGATACAGCGGAAAATGTGAAAAAATACATAGAGTTTCTCGCTTAAATCTTTTTATATGTTTTAAAAGAAAGAATCGTATAGTTTTGTTATTTGGCAGGACTGTTTCGAACAATCCCTTGTATATGTTCTCTAAAATTTTCAGTTGTAAAGCGTCTGCAAGAGCGGCGGCAAGGGCTCAAAGTTCCAGATTTGGTTCGTCTCTTATACGAGTACGTATATATTACTATAATATTGAATGAACAAATAACATCCCGGTGATCCTAAAGCTTCCAGCAAACGGTAGAGGTTCGCAAAACACACACACCTCAGGTTACGAAGGACGCTAAGGTTTCAAAGGTTACCAAGAGGGTTATTATTGTTATTATGTTCTCAAACATGGTCGTGATAAAAGGGCAGTGAATATCGTCTTCATTTCAAGAAAATAAACGCATTCATTTATTGTTATGTTAACCCTTTATATCCCAATGTTGTAAATTTACAACACGTTACAAATACTATTACTAATGGCTAAATGTACAATTTTGCTAAACAAAATTGGCGTTACTTGATAGCGACTAGTGTTCTGTTTAGTTTTAGTTACTGGTGTATTCATAATTTGCTGTTATACCGTAAATTGGTCATTTTTTGTAAATTAAGGTATGAGATACTGCTCAGTAACAAATTTCGCATTTTTCGTTTAAATAAAAAAATAGATTTTTACGAATTTCAGGGATGAAAAAAATATAATGCCATTCACTGAAGTGTTTTCTGTTTAGTAAAAAAAATTTTAACCGAATAAAAGGGTTTTTGATAGTAATATGCATGAACATGTCTTTGTTGTTTTAAAACAACAGTGGGACTTGAGGGTGTCGATTCCGTGATACTTTTGTGAAAGACGTGTATCAAAAATCCACGCCAATAATGCATTGTACACAGTAAATATGTATGGCATTTATTTAAAAATGTAGTAATATCCGTAGATGAAACATTTCAGCGATTTCAACCCCTTGAAGCTTTTTTTTATAATGGGGGGAGGGGGGTTTCGCTTCGTCAATAATCATTAATAAGATCCATATTATTGAGGAATCGAAAACCACCACACAATACAATTTGAAATTAAACATTTATTATGCATTTTTACGTTATTTAGAATGGTCATACATTAATTAATCGACACGCTTTTTTCCATAAGAATTATGAATGAACAATAAGAATGTCAGCTTGTGTCCTTTGTATGCATTTTATGTACAGTAGAGCGTCGATTATCCGAACGTCGATTATCCGAACATTCGATTAACCGAACCGGGCACTCAGCTTCTTTTCATGTGAAAGACATCGAAAAAATTGAAAAATCAAGAGTCTGGAGGACGCAACCTCTCGTCTGTATCGCTCAATTACCACGGATTTTTTATTTTGGTTCACTTCTAGTCGTTTTGCTCGTTTTCAGTTTTTCGCTTAGTTCTACATTTGGGCTATCTTCTAATTTTTCTATGGAAGTTCGATTAACCGAACTTTCGTTTATCCGAACCACCCTTGTCGACATTAGTTCGGATAATCGACGCTCTACTGTATTGCAATTTTGTCAATTTCCATTTGATCCGGTGGTAATATTATAAATTAGGAGCAGATATGGGATATATTTATTTATTTATTTCAATTTCAACGGACTTGGGGTCATAGTATGTAATATAATCCTGTAGCTGCTCCCACCACTAATTTTTCCTCAGCCGAAAAGGCACCTGAGGGTTACTACTACGAGACTACTCCTAAATTAGTCTGGTTGAATTTTGCGCCTGAATTTCTATCAATCTCGAATAGGCCCGGACGGTAGTGGTGCCCTTTCGAAGAGGATAACGTGCTTCGGTATCCCCCTGACCCATGCCTCCAAAAGCCCCATTTCGAGGACATTGTAAGACAACTCTAATGCAGCTTTTTTAGCTTTTCGACGAGAGACAAGAACGACAACGAATCATAAAACACATCCGCAGACATGCTGATCCGCTCACGCCTTTCGACAGTTACTACAACAATATTCTGAAGGTAACTAGCAAGGATTTTGGGCAAGTATTTGTATCAACATGTCCTTGAATGAGAAATTAAATTACCCTGATTATTCAAAAGGATCCGATAATTGTACTAGAAATGTACTCATTTTCAAATCTGTCAGAAACTTACAAGAAAAGAAAGCTGACTACTTGGAAATAGACGATTTGACCTCAAGTTCACCTCTACTAAGGATAATAGAGTATCACCACTAATTGAGGCATCATCTCTCGTCTGAGTTAGCCCAAATATTTAATTTTGCCTAATCATTTTTTAGATCTTTTAGTATAATTACGGTGTATACATATTGGTATAGGGTTATCCTGTAAGGACAAAAAGGACCTTTAACACGACTTTCATAATATTATAATTACACTAATATCCTTATTAATTAATTATTAATTATTATTAATTATTACATACTTTCTTACATATAATTTCTAACTGTAGTACTCTATGCGAACCACAAATAACACCCATTACGTCCCACTGTTGTTTTTAAACAACAAAGTCCTGTACCCAAAAAGGATATAGGGAGGTGCAAAAAATCACCATAATCATCAATCTAAGGTATTTTTAAGACAAAATTAGAAACCAAATATTTTTTTTTCGCCCGAATTCATAAATTGGGATATAAAGGGTTAAGTTGATTTTGTCAATTGAAAACTGCAAAAAAATATGATATCTCACAAAAACAACTCTGTTGTAAAAAGTTGTCAGCCGCAAAAAGGATTGATATAATACAATCCCGCCAACATGCTCGCAAAGATATGCATTCAAAAGTGATTGAATTAGTTAATAGTTTCCACCAAAACAGCGTGGTGCGGTATGCGTCAGAATTTGTGAAATAATTTCCGCCGCGATAGACCACGCTGAATTTGCCAATTCGTGTGGAGTCTGTGTTGTCTGTACCGCGTAACGCACCCGCGCTGGTTTGGTGGAAGCTAATTTCTTGCAATGCTGTTTGGCGGGGAGCTTATAGGGGTAATTGCAGGATAAAACCAATCTTATGAAAATTACGAAAGAACTTTATTGTATAAAAAAGGGAAAAGTCGTCTATACGAAGGAAAGAAAAAAAAAATGTAAAACACATTTTATTTACAAGGCTGGAAGATTCGAGATTAAAACTGATCAAAAAAAGAGCATAGCAGCAAATAGCACCCTCGTCAGCTCCCCGCCAATAAGCGTTGAAAGAAATTAGCTTCCACCAAACCAGCGCGGGTGCGTTACGCGGTACAGACAACACAGACTCCACACGAATTGGCAAATTCAGCGTGGTCTATCGCGGCGGAAATTATTTCACAAATTCTGACGCATACCGCACCACGCTGTTTTGGTGGAAACTATTAACTAATTCAATCACTTTTGAATGCATATCCTTGCGAGCATGTTGGCGGGATTGTATTATATCAATCCTTTTTGCGGCTGACAACTTTTTCTTTGGCGGAAACTTTTTACAACAGAGTTGTTTTTGTGAGATATAATATATCGATGGCTAAGCGCACAAATGTTGCATTTTTCATGAAAATGGGTTAATTTCATTTTCTAATTCATCAATCCTATAGCTACTTTTCTGCACAAATGTTTTAAGTAGTTATAAGCTTAACCCTTCTGTCGGCGCAAAGGTCTGGCCAGACCTTTGGCACTATATTTTGGTAAAAAAAGTATAGAAGATGAAATCGCAGCGACCTCATATTTCATGATATCCTATAATACCTAATATGTTTATAAACATTTTGCAAAAATTAAAAAAAAATCGGTTGAAGTTTTGAGTATGTTTTTGATGATTTTCAATTTATAGTGCTTTTTGATACCCAATAGGTCTGGCTAGACCTACAGTGTTTCCCTCCATTTTTGTCTCAAGGTAAAAAGTGAAAATATTAAATTCTCCGAAAATTCTTCTATTTATGATGTAATAATGTCATTAAAATTCTATTTGTACGACAAACGATAAAATTTTCTGAGATTTTGCTTTAAAAAGCCGTGAAGTTCGTAAATTGGGTACGCCTAATTTTATCACATCTTATAACATCACCTAATCAACTGAGATTTGATTCTAGGGAATTCAAAAGAGTTTTATTTTCTTTGTAATAGTAAGAACTAAGTATTAGTCACTTACGAACGTGTTTCTAAATAGATTTAATTGAGATATTTACGGAAAATTTAGAATGAAATTATTTTTGGGCTTGAAAATTCCCTATTTCTTTCTATCTATTTACCCAAATCTGCAGATTAATATCGGGGTAAAATCTACAAACAAAGCGCTAAATACGTCCCCACAGATATTGGAATCAGAAAATTCGATCAAACTTTCTGTACGGATACGCAATGAAAGAAGAGAATCAAAAAAAGAAGAAAATAAAGGAGAAACGTGTTTGTACTAATACCACCTCAAAATATGTCTACCTAAAAACGCTTCCAGTATATCTACAAAAACGATTTTAATGCTTTTATTGTTTATAAATGGTTGCAAAGAATGGGTAGAATGATTCTACCGTTAAAAATTTTACTTTTTCTAAAAAATAAAAAAATTTTCTCAGTAGGTCCAGCCAGACCTATTGGGTATAGAATATGCATATTATAGTTGGTGCCGACAGAAGGGTTAATGCACTTTTGTGTTAATTTTATAGAAAAAGTAATTTGATATGCACCAAATGTGTTAAGCGCACTTAAGAAAATGGAAGATTACGCTATCAGCTCTCACAAGAAGAATTTTCTTGTTCTGGTTATCGACACTAGCGACACTTATCTTAGCGTCCGCCATATAGCGGACACATAGCGGAAAACATCAGAAACACAAAAGTTCTCCCTATGAGAAGGGATAGCAGAACATGCCACTTTTTTATTGGGTTGGTACCCTTCTTCTGATTCAGTCTGTAGGTAAGTAGCTGTAAAACTGACCCATACCTATTTATTAAGAGAAATAAAACATAAGTAAGTCGTGCCGTCCAGTGCTATTATATTTTTCGGAGCTGTGCTTCTAAAGGGTGTCAATTATAAAGTGTACCAGTTTATGACTGTCTAGGGAAGACAAAAAGGGTCGTAGGTTTTACATTTGTAACGCATATTATTGGTATTGTGGGCTCCAGTCCAAAGTTATCATTGAGAACCTTGAAATTCAAATATGTACATACAATGTAAAACGGATCCTATCGAGTAACGCTTGTGCCGTGTGCCATACCTAAATCGTAAAAATGTGCTAAAGGTAAGCACGTAAAAACAACATTCTATTCTGGATTTCAATCATATACCGCTCTATTTCAACAAGTCCAAAATCAACCTAAGTAAAAAACTGTAATTAGATAAGCCAGATAGATAGGTATTGCGTCAACTTTTAAGATTATTATGTATAGAGAGTAAGATCAATATAGACTTCAATAGCTTTGCACTGAAGAAGGGTGCAAGTTGCACCCGAAATACTGGTATCTACCAAAATAAATGTTCATTGTAGTGCTTGAATGAAGCTATTCTGTTTTTATTAACTACCTACGTGTTTGTTTACCGTAGGCATTCCTTACTTGATTGAACTTCACTAAAAATAAAGGGAAAAATAATTAATGGTTTACTGGAGTAAAACCGTAGCCGCCCTACAGGCAACGTCATAGAATATTAAGCTGCTCCCCCGTAAAAATAATTCCGAAACGCTTTAATCTGACTATCCTGTTCGGCTGTCCGAAACAATCCACTTCTGACCTCGAATATGTATAGCATTCAAAACTGGGTTATTCATTCGGTATTCAGAAGAGGGGCCTTCTTGATCGAACTGTGGCTGTAGATTTTGCGACTTATAATAATGTAATGGCCGCGCAAGTGAACCCCATATTCTTCGAAAGCGGTTGTTATGCAAATGTTTAACATGGTCTTAACCGTTACCAATACATAGACCGCTTTATAACCTAGCAGAAGTCAGTTTCAGTCAGTAGTCTTGACAAAGCTCATAATTGAGAAAATTTTCACATAGTAACAACAAAATTGTTAATGTTAAACGTTGTAAGTGAACACTAAATTAAGAAAGCCGGGAAGCAGCAATACATGCACACAAAGCGAGCCTATGAATATGTCGTATATACGTTGCACGATGCACTAACCCAAGCACGGAGCATGTAAGAAAACCGTGTCTGCTCTGATAAAAATTGCGAAAACACGTAGAAAATTCACTTTTTATCGGGATTTGTTTCTTTCACTGCATTATAGACACTTCAATTCACGACACATTGCACTTTTCGCGCCGAAAATCGACCGGGAACCAATACTTTTCGTGTAAAGTTTGCCGCGACCCAACCCGATTTGCCTTTACCGCAATGTAAATTTTCGATCTGAACAGGCCTATGAATTTTCGTTTCAGTATATGACCGTGCTCTGCTTCCGGGCTTGTATTAAGGTGGCTTTGGTAGCATCTTATGATTTTTCAGGTTTATGTACGGCGAGTAACAACTAGCCGGTGTATTCTCGGTCGTGCCGTCCTTGAATGCATATGACAGGGAACTAGCGGCGGCACCTGATGAGAGTGCCGTATCATATGCATTCAATCGAAACCGACGAATGTCATAGTTTTCCACTCTCCGAGTGGATATTCCCGTAAATCGGAAAATCGCTCGGAGAGCAACATTCCGAACAACAAAGTATGTAATTGCAGTAATTGCTCGGAAATTTTTAACAAAATTAGAACTTTTTATTCTTAAAACAATCGAAGTCGGTTTATAGGTAGTATAGGGCATACAGCGTCATTTTCTAAAACGCCATAGTCAGTGGCGATCCTAGGTAGAGGTTTTTGGAGTTCAAATCCCGTCTGACTTTTTTCGATGTATGTATATTTATATTTAAAACCTAGTGCTTAAAAAATACGCTAATTAAAAGCAGGCCCAGGGCGGAAATATCTGCGGGTAAAATTTTTAAAGATTTTTTTCGGCAATAAATCAGTTATGCAAAAAACCGAATATGTATTGATCTTACAAGCGCACAGTTGATTTCGTATTATCCTATTATTGTTATTGAAGGAAAAAAAATAAAGCTAGAATTTTCAGGTTGGTGTTCCTTATGGTCCGTTGGCGTTATTTAATTCGTATATTTTTTGAAATATTGATGGTTACAATCTTGCAGTCAAATGTGACGGGTGTAAACATATTTCTTACCTTTTACTATTAGTAACTCTTGGATGGTTCAGGAAAATTTAACCTTTGGATTAAGAATTATTAAAAATAAGTGGAGTTGAGGCAGTGTTTTTTAGTACGAGGACGAAAAATGTGTTACCAAATTTGTGGGGAATTTTAACTCATCATAGCGTTAAGAGGCGGAGACACTCTCCACCAAATAATAGTTCATATCGGATGAAAACTAAGAGTACATACCAAAGTGACCCAAAATAATTTGTTAATATTCAGTATCTAACTACGTTATCTTCATCTAGCTAATTGGCATGCGTTATTTCAGAGTGGCTATGTGCACACACAACCCATATGTGTTTCATTCCAAATTAAATTCACTACACTACATTAATTCAAATGTCAAAAATTGACGATGCAATTACTAACCCTTCGTCGTCGCCTACGGCCTATTATGCCTCAGGTATAGCATAATCTTCTGTAAAAATAATCTTATTTTTTGAATAGGTCTAATTTTGGTTCTAGAAACAGTTTATATACTTGTCTTACGATGATACGCCGTTTTTCGGTTTCTTTAGATAAAGTTTATATTTCGCCGAACGTTTGATCGTATTTGTGGCCGTCAGTCCGTTTGACGAGATATTTCATAATTCTTCGGTAAAATTGTTATGCTTAAAATAGAACAGAAAGCAGCACCATGCATTTTAAATGGGTGACGACTTGTTGGCAGCATCCTGCTGCTACTCAACAGCAACAGTAAAATTACGTCACCCATTTTAATATGCATGGTTCTGCTTTCGTCTGCTGTCTTGCTGTATTTCTTCTATTTCCAGCATTATTGGTCCATAAATTCAGGAAAATATATTGCAAAAAATTCATCAATCAGCACCATCCTTATGTTGGTTCTTTTATGTAATCTTCATTAAGCCATTTAACCAAACTGCCTACTAATGAATATGGCTCCTTTTTAAGAGGCTATGATTTATGGAAAATTTGTTTATTTTTCTAAAATAAATATTGTAAGAATATCTATTTTTAGGAAAAAAAGGGTTGATGATGAAAAACAAGCTGAGAGCTAGTCGAAGCTGACGAGCTATACTTAAATGGCAACAAATTGTGTTATAAGCGGAAATGGAAATATCTAGGGAAGATAAGAAACGATTGAAGGGTATATTAAGGAGTAGTATTAATTACTCGTTTTTCTTTTATTGTCTTAAGTAGTCTTCCCTCGATTGTATCACCGTCAAAAATATAAAGAAATCAATTCCCACAATATAGAAATTCATGTATGGCCCCTTCAGTTTTATTACTGCTTATACCTAGGTACTTATTTGGGTGTGCAATTTCACGGTAGTCAAATATTTAAATTTGTTTCATGTAGAATGGCACTTTACTTTTATTACCTTCAAAAGTAATGTACGGAAAATCCAACTCATTTTCCGGACAAGTTAACAGATTTTCATTCAATCAATTAACTGACAATCATCTGTGACTCAAAAGTGGGGATCGGCCTTTAAACTTCCGCTATCGGCAAAAAACCAACAACAAGAAACGCTTGACGTAAAATATTGATTCCAATCAGCAAATAAATCGCGCTAATTAATACCAGAAATGGCACGTAATCGCACAGAAAAATATAACTGTCAAATAATAAATAATAATAGTTTATAAACAGTATTCTAACAAGTTTTTTGCTCCGCAACTGTTCTTAAACAACATTTTAATTATAGAACGCCAACGGTAAGGTTGGCAAATTCTGTTAGTTACGTTTTACTTCAAACCAATTGTCAACGCTTCCAGTATTCTGCACCCAATTCGGGACACCTTATATGTATTTTCAAATATCAAAATCTGAATTTGCTAAAGAAACTGCTGTGTCCCTATCTGAGGAGGTCTAATTTGTTGTCACTATGGAATAATTTTAGATTCGAGTCTTGTTCCTGAGTTTAAGTTGTGGGTGCTTCGATGCCAAGACTAGAATGATGAATGCTGATGCTGGTGGGT
The DNA here is from genome assembly GCA_949715475.1 of Microchrysa polita. Taxonomy (NCBI): domain Eukaryota; kingdom Metazoa; phylum Arthropoda; class Insecta; order Diptera; family Stratiomyidae; genus Microchrysa; species Microchrysa polita. The sequence goes on from OX454421.1 coordinate 31,482,321, forward strand.
GACTCGTTGTCTGGCTCGCCTTTAATAATATACGAGCCTGCTGAGTGTTGATGTCGCATGCTGTCGATCGTTGTGCTTGTCATGTACTGTGCGTGCTAGCGAGCGGGACGTTGTTGAGGTTTACGTTGCATACAGTGGCGGTTCTGTAATGTTTGTAATCGGGAGGCCGATAGTCTGCTGATTTGGTGAAAATTGATGGTGTGTATTGGCAGCGTTGTTACACGTTGTGAATATTAATGGCACATAAAGTTTTTGTGTAATTGATCGGAAATAAGCATAATGCCAGAGAAATGCAATAAGAAAACTTTTTTTTAACCTTCGGGCGGGCGCAATGCATCTGACAGATTAAGTGTCCGGTTTTTGTTGCGCCTATCAGAGATATGAAAAGGGAGAGATCTAAAACTCACAGTAGCTTAATCTTTATCGATCAACTACCCAAAGCAGTTTTCAGTTTCTATCTACCATACGTCTGAGGGGCGGGAGGGGATGAAATAATCTCTCAGATGTATTGCGCCCGATTGTGCTATTTTATCCTTTTCTAAAAAAAATTTCCAGTTGTTATACTCTTCACATTGCGTAATAATGATGTGTTGACCTTTAGGCTCACTAAATCGTTCAATAGTGTGTTTTTAGTAAAATAAGCTCATATTTTTTAAGCGGTCGAGTTGTTGGGGTTTTTTTAAATATTGAAGCGGTTGAAAGCGGTCGAAGTAAAGTAAAGTTCCAGTAACTACATAGTATCCTATCAAAATGTTCCCGGCGAAGTATTTACCTTCCGTTGAATTTTCACTGGGGAAAAAAGTTGCTTTTATTCTAAATAACTATAAAAAAACCTTATCGGTCAATGTTCAATTTAAATTTGTCTCATTTTCATAAAAATGTTAGCATAATAGCACTCTTTAATTTCTCCTGAAAATAATCCGTCGTGCAATTTTCCCTTATGAAAAGAAAGTTGCATAACACCATACATTCGGGGAGTGTTCTCAGACGAACACCAATCCGACACACATAAATCATCACAAGGAAGGAGTCGATAGCCGCATATTTTCCAAAGCTAAACAAACTCAATGTTTGACCAAACTTAAACGCAGTGCCTTTTAGTGCGGTCAAGTTCCATAACTCACTCTCAGAAAAAAAAACCAAAAATAAAACCGAATCGAAAAAAAAAACTACGTGACAATACTTTTCCATAACTGCTCTAAAGTACAACCCATAGAATAATATCGCATCCCTATACAACACTTTTCGGTCCAAAGGAATGTTCATACACCTCCTTCGCACGATAGAACGTCGCGAAACGAAACGAAAACAGAGCGAGCCGAAACAGCAACAACAAAAAAGGCAAAGCTCATCGACATCCATTCATAGAATGAACTCGTCTTGGAGCCAATGAATAAAATTATATCCCCTTTATGCATTCCGGACTGTACGAGTATGTTGTCCCTCCCGCATCCTGATGAAACTCACCACACACTGAATGCATCCTGCCGCTGTATATGCTTTGTGCATAACAACAACACACACCAACCATAGCCATCCTGCCTGCTGTTTGCTTGTAGCCGGCAAATATTTCAGAATGAATTCTTGAACACGCGAAATGTGAGTGGTGCACGTTGGCTGGCAAAGGACTCACAAAACATCGCATTCGAGCAGGATCGACTCAATGTCCTGGCCGTGCGGGGGAGACCTATGCTCGCACACCAATGCAATTGGGGGTTGCGACGCTGAAAATATGCGCCAAACTCACATCATATGTTGTACGGTTATACGATACGAATCCGACTGCGATTTGGTCGTGGGGGTGCGACAGAGTCAACCGTGTCAGACCGCGCGGGTTGTTTCTGTCTATGTATTTGTGAGTATGTTATTTCCAACAATATCCTTTCAAAAATCACTTAACCCCCTACATAGCACATGAAAGCTACGAAATCGTTTCAGTTAAGATTTTGTCTTCTCAATGGTAGCATATTTGTTGTCATATTGTTAGGAAAAATACACAAAAAAAAATATTTATAAAATAAAACAACAACAAAATATTCGTTTAGAACTTCATTCAACGACAAGAAACACGGAAGTGTAAAAAAAAACCAAAGTCCATCGTACCTTCTTAGAAAAATTTGAAATTAAAGTAATTTTTCAAAGTTTTTCGAGACAATTTTCCACCCGCGCGTGTGAGACGTAAAACGAAAAGTGTGACAAAGATTTCCGCCTTTACTGAGTTTCGATTCGATCGTCGCAAAAGTCTGGAGTGTTGGAAAAAATTTACAAACTAAACAACGAAATCGCCTGTTTCGTCTTTTTTAGGATCCTAGTTAATCTGTTTATTGTTTGTGATATGTAAATGCCCGTTAATCGTAACGGTACGAACAGAGTCGCGGTTTTTGAGTTATTTCGAAATTTGTTGAAATTAAACATTTCTTTTCGTACAGAAAATATTCTCAACGGAAAAATTGTGTCGTAAATATTTCTTTGTTAAACGCACGGAAAATTGTTATATAAATTTTTCTCGTAACGGAAAAAATAATTAAAAAGTTTGTGCAAGCTTTTCGAAATTATACAAAAAGTACAAGTGCAGAAATTTCTGTATCTAAGTTCGTGCTATCGGTTCGTAGTCTCTGAACAGATTTTTGCAGTGAATTAAAACATATCTATAGAAACACAAGAACATTTTTTGTGGTACCTAGAATTGCATAATTTTTCGACTTTTCGTCATAGAATTATTGTTATAGTGAATCGTATTGGTTGTTGAGAGATGGTGAACCTTTTTGAATGTTGAAGAATAAAAATCGTTAGTGAAGTGCTCACGTTTTCATTGTTTCGCCGATTCGGTTATTATAAAATTTTAGTGAATCTGTTTATACGCCAAAATCAAAATTGTCTTTCAACTTTACGATAATATTGATTTAAATCACCATCATCCTCATCATTACACAATGTTGGCAATGCCGACTTTAATGATGCCTGCACCAACAATGGCCTTAAGTAGTCAGCCATTAACTGTGGGTGCACCCCATAAACCCTATGAAACCAAATTGTTGGCGATACATCAATCGCATTTGCAACAATCCCATTCGCAACAACAACAACAGCAGCAGCAACAGCAACAACAATCACATCACCTACAACAGCAGCAGCAACAACAACAGCAAACGCACAGTCAACAATATCAGATCCAATCGCAACAACAGAGCCCTCAACAATTGTGCTCGACCCCAAAACAAGGTAGGACTTTTTTTTTTGTGCTCTGGCCATATACTGTGCGTATATAAGAGGGGGTTGATTAACATTTTTCTTTTTGTTTTTGTTTCATTATTTGGTAATCGTCATTATATGAAAAAAAGGGTGGCAATTGCGAAGAATTGGATTGGGTGGCTTTTTTTTTGCATAAAAGGGTGGAATGATTTTGATTTTTTTTTTCGGGAATGCTAAGCAGACATTGGGGTGAAGTGGTAGGTTTTGGGAAAGTTCGTTTGGTTGTTTTTTTTCTGGAAGGGACTATAATTATGAATTTATTATTTTATCATTAACGTTGCTCAACATAGTCGGGAGAAAAGTTAGACGGAGTGCTGGATATTGAAGGGATATTTTTAGATTTATTGGTGTGGGGTGTTTTGTCGGTTATCAAAATTAATCTGTTTCGAGGGACTTGTCTAGGAGCCACTTTACCAGTCGAAGTGGTAGAGAGATTTCTGTGAGGGTAGGCGAAGGGGTGTTTGCTTAGAAAAATAACCAAATTGAGCTGCTCAAACTGTTTTTTTTTTTTACAAAATTAGATTGTCTACACTCAACAAATAGTTTCGGTCAAGTAAATATTCTGTTTGTTTTTGAATGTTATTATTATTTGGGCTTATGTGTTTGAGTTAACCAATATTTTTGTAGGAATGACATATTAGGTTCTAGTCTACAACGTTTGAATGGAAAATAGACATATATGTAGTACTACATAGTATCTTTTTAAGTGGTTTGTTTATAGTTATTTTTCAGTAGATCGGATAGAGGCAACGGCATGGCAGTGCAATATTCTATTTCGGTTGTAGTCTTCGAATACTTCTAGCCAAACTTTTGGAAATATAAATATGTGAAAGCAACTCTTAAGGATTTTATGAAACACTCGGATGAATGATTTACAATAGTCCCGTGTTGCATACCTGTTGAAGGTAAACTGAAATGTTAGGCAATGATGAAACAAGGGACTAGATTTCAAAATTGGGTCACTGGGCCTTAGTCACGCAAATGAGTTTTATCAATAAATGTTTATTAAATTTGGCTCAACAATTGCCTCAGTTTTTAAACAACAGCTCTGTAGGAAAATTATAAATTTCTTTTTTTTTCATTCCAGAGGGAAGCTTACGTATAAATTTAATTTTTAGATACCAAGTGTTGTGCGATTTTGGTTTTGGGCTATAATGCCTTCTTTCGTATGAAATGGTGTGGAATTGAGCTCGATAAATTAACTGCAATACTGAGGGTTATTGCGTTGAGAGGGCAAGACATACATATACGAAGGTAAAACTGCAATTGAAACCATTTATCCTATATTTTCTGAATTATTTCAGTATTTGCTCTGTGGCCGTGATCGTAATATGTATAGAGATTCACAGAGAAACGAGTTTTCAATGGCATGGCTCGTTGCATTTTTATTATCCTGAAGAAGATAAGAAAGTTTATAATAGAATAAAATACACACGGTAGTCGTCAACGCACTATGCTCCACTAGGTGTTAGACCAAATCAAGATTTCACTTAAACTAGGCTCATTATGACGAGAATCCATCATGATGACGAAAGTTCGAAATTGGGGTGACACATTATGTTTTTGTCATTAGCTTTTGACGTTTGTGTAAATGGTGCATTATGTCCCTCACAATAGCGATATTTTGATGGATATTCTGTTCAATAATTTGAAGACACACTTTTCGTAAAGAATTTGAATAGATAATTAAATTAATATTTTTCCAAAAACTCTTGTTCTTCAATGTTCGAACAGATGGCGTTTTGTCTCAGCGACGCATTTCCGTCATTCGAAAATCATTGTATCAAGCCCCTTAGACAAGTTATCTAATTTGTCTTTGCAATTTTGCTCAAAAGTTATCAACGAAACTCGTAGGCATTTCCAGTACAAAATTTCCCTCACATTTGCATATTTATGTCTGATATCTTTTTGCACAAAAAATTGCATAGACAATTTTTCTAAAGTTATACCTACTTTACGTTCAATGCAACAAGTGTTATGAAGGCTGATTGCATATTGAAAAAAAAAATGTACAAAAAAAGTAGTAGGAATCTCCCACTTTCATAGTAGATCGTGTTATGTGTAGTTATTACAAATTAGACATTAATTATTATATCATATTAATTATTATATCATCAACAAATTATTGAGCTTTAATTTCAAAAATCTGCTGCCTGTCTCGCAAAAGCTTACTAGATTCTTGATGAACCATTCGGGTTTTTGAAAAAAAAAAAATCTATTCGGGTTATCTTTGACGGTTTTAACTGTATTTGTAATAGGGAAATCAGACTATGGACAAAGATTTATCAAAACATGGATTGCATTAACGATTTTACCCAGTGGCGTAACGTACGGTGTTCCATGTGTTCAGTGGCACACGGGCCAATGCCGAAAATATAAAGAGTTTTTTTTAGGTAGATTCTTGATCAACTGTTGTAGACAGGCGTTAACTTTAGTCTACAAGAAAAAACACATATCAGCCGCAGAGTCTAAGAAAGAGACAAAACATTCTGAACTACTATTTTTTGTACAGAGAGGCTTGATATATCTGAATTGGCTTAAATTTGCAATCAATTACAAGAAAATCGTCTCCCAAGCTTGTTTTCCTCTGTTTTGATCACAAGAATTGGTGGGGTTCCAAAACGGAACAGTTGGGTATGTTCCGCAAACATGTTTGCCATTCTGATACCCTAACTGCCATTTTGCGGATTATAAATCATCTCCAGTTCTTTTCGTTAACATATTTCACAAAGGCAGACAAAGGAAAAGAACCGGAGAATATTCCTGATCCGGCAGCTAGGGGAAAAGAATGGCAAACATGTTTGCGGAACATACGCAACTGTTCCGTTTTGGAGCCCCACCCAATGTTGAAGATAAGTTGAACCTTTGAGCTTGCTAGGATAAGTGCCACTCGTGCAGGTTCTTGCATAAAATTGAAGGGAAAGTGACTGCTGCATCAAGGAGAATATCGATACCTTCGAGCACAATAGTCAATTTTTCAACATTTGGAGAAAACGCGAAAATAAAGTTTCAAAACTTGTTCCCATCTTAGATAACTTAAATTTTTCAAATATTTTTAGCCTTTTAAGCAGGTTACACTGCCAAAAAGATAATTATATTAAAATCTGGCAATCAATCGTTATAATTTCGAAGGAAAATCTAGAAAAAAAGAGGAAAGTACGGACTTAGCACTATTGAGCACTTCATTTAATACCAACTATGGACTTACGGAAGAATGTTCGTATTGTCGTTACAATATTGTAAAATGTGGATGAAGTGAGAATATTTTTAATACGTACATGTACATACCATGAGACGCAAGCAATTTATTGTATTTCCACCAGTTTGTATCCATGAAGCAAATGTGTCTCATCAGTTTATGCTTTCCGAAAGTGGTAATGATCACGGGATGACCAAAGGATGATCTGGTCAAGATTAGACGTTGTCCTTTTTATCTTACTACTGTCATTTAACAGGAAGCTAATTGGGGGTCATAACAGGACATGGCCCTATTATGAAGCTCGCCAGGAGACTTAGGCTTAACTTAATCACAATTATTACTACAGAAGTTGTGAGGTTGAAGAGAGGGTGATGTAACTGTTCTGTCATTGCTCGGCACTAGGCACACTTTTATAACACGGATCATCTTAAGTCGTCATTCAATTGGGTGAAGCCAATGCCACAAGAAACGTTGCTTCTTTGTCAACGGCGACAAAATTTGATTTGATTCTTCGATATAAGATATCATTTTTTTAGTTAAACGCACGTGTGTTGCCCAGATCCATTGCCCGTTGGACAAGTGCAGCATGTTTAGGTGTTGCCCAAAAGCTCCTGCAGTGGAATTGCGACTAGAGATGTGAATTCAATAAGATTACCAAAATCACATCGTTTCAAACAACTGATTAATAAATGTTCATTCGGACATTCTTTAATTTCACCAAGTGGTAGTGATAATAATAGGTATATGAACTAGAAATGCACACATAATATCCCATAAATCAGTCCCAAACGACATCCCCTTTCTTTTGAATGCAGTTTAGCTTAGACTTAGTTATTAGCAACTCTCTGCATGCATAAGCTGGTGAAATGCAAACGCAAGACACTCATTAGGATTAAGCACGTATATCAATAGTTATACATTTACCTTTTTTTTAATTTGGCAGATCTTTTTCAAATTAGTCCCTTTTTCCTGGATCGCGATTTTGATTTCAGTCAGCCTCAATTTAATCTCGAAATATGTCGATTCCGTCAAATCGTGAATAAATAAATAGCTGCCATTCGCATATAATCCCTAAGATTTAAACTGATTAGATCAACAGCTCGCTCTGCAGAGGTTTTTATACCCATGATTGGCCACTTGTTTAACATCTAAATGAGACCATATCCCGCCAATTGAATCGTGAATTGGAAAACTACCATAAACTACAACCAGTGCTTCGAAGGAGACCACACTATTCACTGTATCAACCACTGTTTAACTCTGTTAAAATCCAATTTGATATTTAGTACAATCGTACCTTTCCGGTTGTTATAAATGCAAGTTTATTTTTTGGTTTTGTTAATAGCCGAAGGACCCTTGTTTCAGCCTGCATGATAAAGAGCTTCCAAAAAAATTTTGTGGACATAGTAAGCAATTCTTGGGTCTAACACAATTTTCAATTTTCTGGAATATGGTTTTATTCAAACGGTTTTCGACAGCTCTTTTGAAAAGTATATCTTTTGGAGCATAGTGGTTGAGTATAGCTGATCAAAATTAGGTAGTTACAACGCGTTGAACATGCGAATGCCAGATTTCACGCTGAACTGTAGATTTTAGAGAGGGATGGCCTTACACTAAATCCAATGTAAGCTGGCATTTAACAGAAACCCCAATGTATGTTATGGAGGTTTCCTTTTGTGGAGAAAATAGAGAATCCAAATTAAAGCATTTGATGTAAGGGCTTATATTGACCACCAGTGATCATTTGTATCGAAGGTAGACGATCCTTCAGTCAGTTTGTACCCATTTCAATACCATTCAAAGAAATAATATGCCAATTCAAACACTTTCCAAACAATTCATCCCAATATCCTGTGATTCAGCAGCCAAACCCAGCTTATTTGATTCAGGAAGCACCCCGGGCTAATCCTTTTTATGTTTCGTAATGGTAAACATTCGTTTTATGGAAGTTACTACCACAAATTTAACTTTCTAATTGTTCCAAGTATGGACTTAGCTCAAAATAGCGCTATAACTGGACTTAGCACTTTTGTCCAATAATTTTTCGATCAACCTAGGAGATAGCGTTTCTTGTAAATGTTAATTTCCTTGGATTTAGCTGGGTAAATGTTGTTTCAAGATTAACTACTCGATGGAGAACTTGACAAGGAATAATACGATGCAAAAATCTCAAAATCGAAAAAACTGGACTTAGCACTATTGTGCTTTGAGGTATCGATATATTCGAAATGTTGAAAAAAGGACAAATGTGGATTTATTGACCGAAAGATTTTCAATAAAGTCGAACTCAGAAAGTTGCTTTGTTTTGTTTTAACAATCGCATGTTTGCCTAGAAAGCCTTCTGTCCAGATAAGGGATAATAATAATTAATTAATTCGCAGTTTACTCTGCATGACTCATTTTTCTACCATGAATTTGATTTCAGTCGATTTAGTTTGCCTTGGGCATGGATACGCCATATGGTGGTAGTTTTGGCCAGAGATGTCTAAGCTCCATATTTGAATTACCTATGGTGTGATCCTCATGTTCTAGGATCAATGACTGTTACTAGGCAGGCATGTAGGTGCTCTCCTCGAGGTGGAATTTTTTGTCACTTCTCTTCAATTTACTGATAAATAGTTAAATAGGCTATGCAGAAGTTACCTCGTAAAATTATAAAAACTTCAATTTGTATCCCAAAAATTAAATTTTTTTTTGAACATTTTAGAAGATTTTCGCTGCTCTTGCTTATTTGTGTACTGCTTTAACCTTCATGGGACCGACCTCAAAAAATTACGTTAAGGACCAAGTGGGGTGCAGATGCACCCCAACGTTTTTTCATATAAAACTGTTAAAAAATGTATTATACATAATAGAAGAAAAAAACAATTGAATATGTTTTTGATATATTTTATTCGAAACAATTGTTTTAACCCTTCTGTCGGCACATAGGTCTGGCCAGACCTTTGGCACTATATTTTGGTCAAAAAAGTATAGAAGATGAAGTCGCAGCAACTTCATATTTCATGATATCCTAGAATAATATGTTTAGAAGCATTTTGCAAAAATTTAAAAAAAACGGTTGAAGTTTTGAGCATGTTTTTGATGATTTTCAATTTATAGTGCTTTTTGATACCCAATAGGTCTGGCCAGACCTATAGTTTTTCCCCCCATTTTCGTCTTGAGGTAAGAAGTGAAAATATTAAATTCTCTTAAAAATCTCCTATTTATAATGTAATAAAGTCATTAAAATTCAATTTGTACGATAAACGATAAGATTTTCTGAGATTTTGCTTTAAACAGCCGTGAAGTTCGCAAATTGGGTACGCCTAATTTTATCCCGTCTTATAACATCACCTAATCAACTGATTTTTGATTCTAGGAAAATCAAAAGAGTTTTATTTCCTTTGTAATAGTATGAACTAAGTATAAGTGACTTACGATGGGGTTTATTAATAGATTTAATTGAGATATTTACGGAAAATTTAGAATTTAATGATCTTTGGGGTTGAAAATTCCCTATTTCTTTCTATCTATTTTCCCAAATCTGCAGACTAATATCGTGATAAAATCTACCAACAAAGTGCCAAATATTTCCCCAAAGATATTAGAATTAGAAAATTTTATCAAACTTTCTGTGCGGATACGAAATGAAAAAAGAGAAGCAAAAATAGAAGAAAAAAAGGGAGAAACATGTTTGTACTAATACCACCTCAAAATATGTCTTCTTAAAAACGCCTCTAGTATATCTCCAAAAACGATTTTAATGCTTTTATTGTTTACAAATGGCTGTAAAGAATGGGTAGAATAATTATACCGATAAAAATTTAACTTTTTCTAAAAATTAAAATTTTTTTCTCAGTAGGTCCAGCCAGACCTATTGGGTATAGAATATGCATATTGTAGTAGGTGCCGACAGAAGGGTTAAATTGTATTTTCTTCTGAGGGCTCTGCACAAACGTATTTATTGCAACGAATACAACATTTCTTGGATTTTCTGTCCCTTCCTCTGCTGCATAAGTAGCATCTTCGTTGAGTTGCAATCGCGGAGCTCTGAAGCTGATTGGGTTAACCCAGTTCAAATAGAACAGTTACCATACCTATGCTGTTTTATTGTAGCTTGAATGGATGTGTCACTGTTGTATATCCTAATGATAAGTAGGCTGCAGCCGCACCCCAAGCAATAAAATGGTCTACAACTACCGTTAGGATACATCAATATTTTTCATGTTTTTGGTAACAGAATTGTAAAGATATTTTGAAAACATATTCCCAAGGAAAAAAAATTGAAAATAAGATTTTCGAAGCTATCTTTAAAAAAGTGTCGGTCCTATGAAGGTTAAATGCGGTTGCGATTATTTCCTGGTTAAAAAATTCCAAACTCAGGGGCCCCTATTCCAATTTCTAACACATGAAATTTGGGAAACGTTACGCCACAGATTTTACCATATTGTACTGCACAGCGGAATCACCTTTTGTCTTGTTTGTCGTTTTAGACATTCCGCAAAATGTTTATTTATTAAATTTCTTTTACAAATGGCTGAACTCTGGCCATTACACTATATGTACATATGTATGTCTCATAAATCTCGTTCTAAAAAAGAAAAAGATCCCGCGTGACTTTAACTCCAGAAATTTCCGAAAAAGGTGGCTTCAAGAACATTGACATTTTTTTTAATGACATGATGATGTGTGTTTCAAAATGATAGGTAACATGATGTGCGTCTGAGCAACAGAGCGTAGGTTAATAAACAATAAATTGCATCCTTGTCGTCGATACATACATTTTGAAAATGTGATGACTTCTTTTTTTTGAAATTAGTATGTACAGTTAACCCTGCATCATTGGCAGGACGATTGACGGAGACGAGTAAATTTAAAGTTGCTTTCAAGTTAGTGCTGGTGCTCGATTTCCCTTTGATGTTATTTCGTGATTGAATACGTGTCACATGTCATTCAATTAAAACTAAAAAGTTGTTCAAACAGTGTTAGGGATCTGTAAATTGACAAAAAATGACCAAACAAGTTTTTTTCGTTTATAATTTTATTATCAGTCTCTCAATTTATGGGTCTCGTCGAGCACAGGCACGTAGCCAGAGGAGGGGTCCATGGGGTCCGGACCCCTCCCGAAATGTTTTCAATTATAACGGAATTTTTAGTGATTACAGTATAAATAAAATATCAAAATATTCAGGTGGTAACATATTTTTCTCTAAATTCTGTGGGACTGAACATCATAAAAAATATCCGACATGGAAAATTGGTTTAAGGGAGGTTTTCTTTTCAAAACTAGATAAATCCGAATATCAATACACACTTCTCTGAACACAACCCTTCAAAATAAATTGCGCGGAATCTATGCAAAAAATGTCTGCTGTCGAAAATTATTATTCACTCTGATTTTATTTATTGGACGTATGGACGTGTTTTCATGCGAGCTTGGAACTTTAAACTTTCCGCTGCGCAGGTTCTGAGCATTGCTAGAAAAATAGAGAATGCGATAAAATAGTCTTTAAACAGAGCTTTTTTTTTTCAAAGAAACAATTTGAAAATTTTGACTAATATCAATCGTGAAGGTACGTGATGACTTGTGTGTTTTTTTTAATAAAAACAAAAATAATTACTTGCAATTATCGGCCCTTTGGGTCGAGTGAAAGATAAGCTCCCAAATATTTTGCTCATGGCGATTGGGTGAATTCAAATTGTAAGACGAAACCGGACGGGTAAACTTGCAAGACAAGAACCATCGTTCTTACAATCTGAAATGCACAATGCTCCACCGTTAGGATATGACCGTCGCGTACCCGAACCCATGATACAGGCTTTCCATGTAAACGTTGAACCTGTGAAAGAAAACAAAAACCAAACAATGTCTGCTGGCCACTACAAAAGCTCTCGCCGTCCGTTTGGTTGTGCTAATAAACGGACGGCGAGAGCTTTTGTAGTGGCCAGCAGACAAGCGTTGTGCATTTCAGATTGTAAGAACGATGGTTCTTGTCTTGCAAGTTTACCCGTCCGGTTTCGTCTTACAATTTGAATTCACCCATTGTTGGACTAAACGGAAACTTAGCTCTCGCTCGCCTAAGCTAATCGCGGAGATATAAAGGTACATGAAGCCCGTAGATAAAGAATGAAGTGAGAGTTTGCATCTGTTACTTTTATTGAAAAACGGAATATATACGCCTGCTTTAATAGTCTGTGCAAGTAATAGTTATGTAGTTAAGCCTTTTTTTATGACCAAACGCTCAAATTTTAACGAAGCGAAACAATTTTAAAGATACAATTGGTAAAAATTAGTTTTTCTAATTAGTCTCCCCTACACCACTGTATGCATTTTCGCCACCTCCCTGAAAGCTTTTGGATATCTTTTTCGTAAAAATCTCACGGCTTTTCACGGACCCATTCTCGCACAAACAATTTTACTTCTTCATAGCTTTTGAAACTTTCAATGGAACTTTCTCAATTCGTTCAATGCTGTAGAAGATGTGTACAAACTTCTGAGCGCCAGAATTTATACTTAATATTCAGAGGTTTTAGCACTCATCTGCCTGAGATTTTCGGTGGCCTAGCGTAGCCGCTCATGAATATTTTTCCAATACTACTTACGTTTATGCCCAGTCATGTAGCGTACACTACTTCGTCGGTCTTCCACAATCAGTTTTTCAACGGTGGCGGGGCTTACGTTTTCATCGGTGACACTAGGTGGCGCGCATGTGGCAACTTTCCCTCAACTTTTCGGCCTTTTCATGGGGTTTTAGAGAGGCACTCATTCTGGAACTTCTCTAGTACTTTTTGATAAGTTTCCGCGGATTTTATTTTTGCTTTGACTAAAAAACAAATAATGATGCGTTCTGCAAGAGGCACTGGTACATCCTTTTCACTCATGGTGGTTATAATTACACTAAAAAGTCAGGTTACGCGGTTCCAGCTATTCTCAACGTTTCATAACATACCAGTCTAATATTTAGTGTATCCACTTTTTCAACAATAAATTTGTCACGCGTCTGAAAATTCCGTTGGACCCCTCCCGAAACAAAATCCTGGCTACGTCCCTGCGAGCACCATATTAGCAGTTAAGAAATATTAGAATCAAATGAGCTATTGTGTCACCTTCGAAAACTTACAACAGATTTATCAATATTTGGGAGTTTTAATTTAATATATTTTTTGCAAATTTTCTTTTTTTTTGAATCACCACAATCTTATTAATTCGTTTGATTTGAATCGAATTAGATCCAAGCAGTTTTTTTCTAATTTCCTTGTTGGCACCTACACTGCTCCTTTTCTTCTTTAATCCTGCTATAAGCCTTAAGTACTATATAAGCCTTAAGTACTCTTCTATGTCGAGACCCTTGTTGAAATTTTGAAGCAATAACAACGTGCCAAATTCACTCTGCCTCTGTTGAGTTTAAATTTCATCTGAACTAATTTGAAGAGAAATTAAGCAAAATTTTTAAAGTTTCCAGAAAATTGTAAATGTAACTAAATAATTCTTCTATTTGAAGAGTACTCTTTAACCTTCAAGCGGGCGCGCGGGCGGTAATTTACCGCCCTGATCATATAAACACGCATAGCTTTTCTCCCGTTGGCCGGATTGAGGTGGGAGAAGTATATATTCTTAAGTCATACTGTTATACATACGATACAATAAAATGTTGAGTAAATTTTAGCTTCCATACCTCTCCAACGGTCATCAAACGTTCGGGGATGGTATATATATTGCTATATAGTTGTGCTGAAAATGTGTATGCTCTGTGTAATATCACTGAAGTGACGTGCTTCGCTAAAACTGCAGAGCTTGTTTTATTGTTCACCAGATAATAGTTTTTATGATGATAACTTATTTGGGATATGCTCTTCTTTCAATTTACCGTAATTATAAAAATGGAAGTTGTACGGTTGAGCGCAAATGGAGGGGGAAAGACGAGGGCGGTAAATCACCGCCGCGCGCCCGGTTATGTAACGATATGATGCGCGCCCGCTTGAAGGTTAAGGGCGGAGTTTTTATTCCTGACTTATAGGTACCATTACGAGTTGCCGTTTTCACATTTTTAGGTGTAACATTTTTATCATAAAATTGTACCAATACTACGTCGAGTGTAACAAATTTTAAAAATCGGTGTCACCAAATAATTTTTTGCAATAAATACGACTAAAACCTAAATGGCCCCAGAAAAAAGTAGATTCTAATATATAATTCATGGAAAATGAATTTTCTCCGTGATAACACTATCTTAAGCGTTCTATTCAAAAATGCAGCAATCATGCCTTAGGACCTCTAACACAAACAACTCAACTTAGATGTAATACTTACGCAGCTATCCGCTCGCCGATTCTGTGTATATTCAAGCAGATACTGCAGACCACCACGTCTGACATCCAAAATTTCACAGATTTATGAAACAGATGTTACTCACTGACGTGACCGGGAGGAACTCATGCACGTGTCTCATAGACAGTGAATGTGTTAATCAAGGATTTTCTCCGCCATGCTAACATAAGACCGGGAAAGCCTTACTTGATAGGCCCATCTGACAAACCCCCAATGACAGGGAACCTGAAAGGACCATGTACGTATCCCACGAGTAACATAATAGTTGCTCTACAGAGAAGCCTGGGTTTAAATTGCTGAAGGCACAGACCTGTTCTTTAGTTTGTCGCAAACCGAGGGTTCTCTAGATTACCTCAGATAAAAGCTTCAGTTCTCCAGCTCAGCCCCCAAAATGGACTAGTAATTACTTTGTCTTAGAAGTTCATCCGCTCTTACATTTTCATCGGCCTCCGTGTGGGTGACCCCAAGCCGATTTGAATGAAACTCTTTTAGAGCTCATTGATTCTTCCCTTTTCTTTCGATTTTTACTTTAAATCCTGATGCTTGATGGTTGAAATACATTTCCCGCGTCAGCATCAGCATCGGCAGAGGCTGAAATGTTTCTGCTGATGCCTCTGCCGATGCTGATGCTGACGCATCCAATCTATTTCAACTATGAGAGTTCTATTTTTCACTGAACTAATAGAAACGCAGAAAAATTCTTCAATTAAAAAGCAGCAACAGCGATCACATCTTTAATAGTGCATAACAAGTGAATATTTTTTATATCTCTTTTAGAAAAATAAAACTTAAAATATAGTGAAGTGTTTGATTGTAACAAAATTGATCGGGGTGTAACATTGTAACAAAATGTTACGATTGTAACACGAGTGGCAACGCTGACGGGAATCTTTAATAATTTGTCAATTCATAGTCGTTCATATTTTAGAAATAACTTTTAGTTTTGCTGCAACTAGTTTATTATACCCTTCGCTCATAGAGTGATAGGGTATATTAACTTTGTCATGAAGTTTGTCGTCGTCGGGCTATCGTGCCATAAAGAAGAAGATGAAGTTTGTAACGCATTGAAGGAAGCATCTCCGACCATATAAAAAGTATACAGATATGACCAGCATGACGAGATGAGTCGATTGGACGATGTCCGTCTGTCTGTCCGTCTGTTCGTCTGTCCGTCTGTTGCAGCGCGTTTTTCTCGGCCACTATAAAAGCTACGGAGCTGAAATTTTACACACGTGCTTATTATTTGTGCAGGCTGTTTGTATGTTTGAATCACCGAAATTGGATCACTGGGTCATGGGGCTGCCATACAAACCTTACCCCCCAAATTAGGTTCTTCTAACAAAAACTTTTCTATTTGTGCACCAATTTCAACCAAATTTCACACAAATGTGTTTCTCTTGATGACACAAAACATATCGAAGAACTGATCAAATCGGATAATGGGGTCATAGGGCTGCCATACAAACCCAACCAACCAAATTAGGTTCTTTTAAGAAAAACTTTTTTAGTTGTGCACCAATTTCAACCAAATTACACACAAACGTGTTTCTCTTGATGACACAATGCATATCTAAGAATTGATCAAATCTGACCATGGGATCATGGGGTGGCCATACAAACCCAACCCCCATTTTGGTTTTTCTAAGAAAATTTTTTTGCACCAATTTCACCAAACCTTTAATTAATGTGTCTTTACAAAGCAACAAAAGAGCAAGAAAAGAGTTCAAAACGATTGGAATCCCGCAACCCCAATAACATTTTCTGAGTAAATATTTTTATTTGCCCACTTATTTCAACCAAGCCCAAAACTTTTGTCAAGACGGAAGACAAAGAATGAGGAGGGGGTTTAAATACAAGTCATAGGTACGCCCGAAAAACTTTTAGCCCAAGGAGCGCGAAGGGTATCCAAATTTCGGCCGCGCCCGAAATTAGCTTCGCCCCCGGGGGTTGGCGAGCGTAGCGAGCATGGGGCGAAGCCCCCTCGTTTTTTATTGTATTTGTCAACTACTTTCATTAGGCCCCTGACTTCAAATATTTTATTAAATAACGTAATGCCTTTATAAGAATTTTGCGCCAATTAGCTTACCCTGATACTTATTCCTTATTTCTAAGATGAATTTTTCCCTTAATATTTTTTTTTAGAGGAATGAATTGTGAGCGAAAGTAACCAAAACTGTTGCAAATGTTGTAAAAATGAATGCAGCTGAGTTCTGGTTATTAACCCTGCTGTTAGGTTAAGTCCATTTGTTCCAAATTTTGGCTCATTTTCTTGACAACCTTAGAACGGTTGTATGTATCGCCTTAAAATATTAGCCCACGGGGTCTTTTTATGAAACAATGCCATTAAAAAAAAGTCAGCGACATTAAGGGGGACTAAGAAAATGGAAAGGTCGGAGATGCTTCCAGCAATGCGTTACAAACTTCATGACAAATTTGATATACTCTTTTCGCTTAGAAAGCGAAAGGTATAAAAATATGTTTTTACAACAAAACATTTAGAATTACGTGAAATTTAAAATTTCTTCTTTTAATATACACACACGCACATTCGTGGCATGAAATCTACTTCCGGTGGTCGGCATGCGGGGTATCATATCAAAGGGGTCGTCGAGTACATTACATATTCGGAATAAATCGAGCTTAAATGGACAATTATCGCGTTTCCCGTGTATCTTTCCAAAGCCATAGCTACGAGAATAATTCAAATCGTCACTTTTTAGCAAAATGAGTTCTAGCCTCCTGACACCCTACTGAATCGAAAGCAACCAAAATCAGCCTTCCTCTATTTTTTTCTATTTAGATGCCTGAATTGGGATATTTTGACTGGACTAACATCCATACAATGAAACAGATGCCAGAACCGCGAAAATCAAGTTGATGCTTTATGCAGTGTTTACCATGGTCGTTGCCAAGGGGGCAGGAAGGGGTGCTTGTCCCTCGATCACGATCACATTTTTTCTTACTACTACACATCTTCATAAAAAAATCGGGGCAATTCGTTGCGTTGCTTGAGAGCGTAAAAATGCGGGTTTGACATCTAGCATTTCGCAAAAATTTCCGGACTACTATAGTAAGCAGCTGCATGTTAGAATTAATCACTTGCCGCTCGGGCTCAATCCGCGATCTTAAAAAAATTCCTGCCTTGGGGTCCCTGATATTTGGAGACAGGGAAACTTAGAGACTGTCATGCGCAACAGAGTTTCATTTCCGAAACTGGGATACCCACATGTGAGTGCCATTAATTGATAACATCATCGGATCCTGTAATTTTGCGTTTCGCCTAGTCCTTGAAATTTTTCCTTTAGTGTGCTCTCGTTTTCTTGAGGATTCCAACCACTATGTGATCATGTGGTCTAACCGAAAACCTCTATTATTCGCAAGGAAAAATTTCTCAAATCCATATTTTTTGTGTTTCATCATTTCATTACTTCTAAGCTTAAATGTACCATTTATGACTTTTTGGCTGTCCGCGATGATGAAGTTCTCTCTGGAAAGTGAACTGAATTTAGTACCATTCCGTCTGAAAGGGATTTTGGTGACAAAATGATGTCTGTCTTGTCTCTTTAGTAGCAAACTAATGTTCATTTACATATTAAAATTAAATCAATCAGCATTTTAATAAATTCACCATTCTATAATGATCCAATCCATCACTTTAAATTGATGAAAATCTCACTCTAAAATTCAATTTGACAACCGTTTTGTCGTTGGCTGGCCGACCCATTCATTCACCATCCTAAAGGAATCTCTCGTTAAAGACGCCATTCATTCACCAATCAACCCTTATCAATTACCGTGATACATGTTCTCGGGGCATCCGTGTCAATTATAATATGTATGTATGTATCTCCAGTTTCTAGATTCTAGAAGATAGTAGGTATCCATAACAGATGTAGATGAAGATATCTGTCACAAAACATCTGTATCTGTACACGGGGTGTCTGTTTGTGTTTGCGAAATCTTGTAGACGTCAACATACAAAATCGTGTTTTGTATATATTTTCGATATCATACGTACGTGTGCGTATTCTACATCGATAAGCATTTCTGTCAATATTATATTCAATGCACATATAAAAACATAATTAAGATAACCAGCTCATTGTATAATCATTATACAGTGAAACGAAAATTGATAGATACTCGTATGGAGATGGTTGAATGGCAGAAATGAAATTGGCTTTTGAGTCTGTGTATGTGGTTTTATATGGTAAATTAGATTACCAAACAGAATTTAGTATGTTTGACGACAATCGTTGTCCTTTTTTGTCGAAGATCTCAAAATGTGTACTATTTGTTGCCAAATTTATTTTGTGAATTTCATAGAACTATTACAATTAATTAAATTTATTTCAGTGGAAATTATTGCAAATGGAAAATAGAACTGAAAACTGATTTTTTTTTAATGATTTACGTTTGAGTTATGTCCGAAAATATGCCTCAAAAAATTTATCTGTGTTTTAAAAAAGATTGTTCAACAAAATCCTGAGAGAAAACCCTTTTTCGAAATCTATTAAATCTACCCGTTATTGGCACCTTAGCAAGCTTAGACAAATACCCGAAAATTATATGAGTATGTACAACATTGTATCCCTCTATATCCTACGTATCGTTACCGTTGCATACTTATATCGTAATTCCCTGCTGATGAAGGGATAGTGATATTTCGGGAGGGCGACAAGCAACTCCCAAAATATCTTCCGCAAAACGCCATCATAATGTAACATTCTTTACAAACAACCATTTTTGATGTCTATAGTCGAAACATTTGATGGTGTGATAATAATAAATTTGCCTTGTGGTTTCGATGGTTTTCCGGAAGAGAGCGAAAGCCCGGGGTCCCCGCCGGACACATTCAACGACTTCTTTAACATCTCATTTCAGAGTATGTATCGTTCTCGTCCTTATACTGTATACATATAGCCGCATTGTCCTTTTTCACTTGTAACATTCTTCTTTCCATTTGACTGTATGATGTCTGATGTGTAGTGCTGTAGAGTGAATGTAAGCGACATATCTTTAGTCAGTTTTTTTTTTGAAGAATGAGTATCCCAGGATGGATATCGTATTCGCATTGATTTCAATAGATCTGAGCAGTGTTGTATGTATATGTACTTCTGTTTGGCTTTAAGATATTGCTATTGCGATCCTATCCGGTCGTTTTGATACCCCGATTGTTGTTGCTGTTCCGACATACACTATATGTGCGAACGACTGTAGTTTATCGACTGTCCATGCACAATTCAGTTATTATGGATACATCGTTTTTTTCCAGAGTCAGATATAGAGAATTTACCCGAAAAAAAAAGGACGGCGCAAATGACGAAAATATCTCGCTTTCTATATTTATACATATTATATACATATAATAAATACATAATAATAAAAAAATGGAAGAATGACTCGAGGACATTATCCTTCGTATTGCCCACTGCGAATTGTCGTCTCTGCGCTCGCTCTTTTGTTGATACAATGATGTGGTGTTGTACGAGTATCCCTGATGGCTGTATGCGAGCATAGTAGTTTTCAGTATGACGCGCTTTCTGGCTTCTAGGATCGGATACGGACTCGATTTATGCCAAATATGGATATATAAATCTGGATAAGGCGCTCGAGAATTATACCGTAATAATTTATAGGATTGGCTGCGGTACGAGCCGAACGAAATGGAGTTGTGTGTGTGTGTGATACACTGAGACTGAGCATCGTGCCAGACAACGACGACACAAGGAAGTCGTGAGCGTCGTCAGTTATATATCTACGCTTCCAAGGGAAATATATATGCGAACATCAGCTCTCTAGTCTTCGCATTCCGGACAGATCCTTATCATTCAGTGAAAATGCACTTAGATACGAATATAAGTACAGTTGGTGGATTTAAGTCCTGTCGTTCGTTACAGCACTTCCGAGTCCTGATTTAAAATGATATGCTCTCACAATCGGTATCTACATAATGTATAGAGATGTGATTCGTTGATGCGCTAAGAGTAACTGTAAATCTTTTGTAAATCGAAAGATTCGCGTACACATATTACATACAATATCTCAAGCGCTTATGATTTTACATCGTTGCAATATTTATTTACAACAAGAATACCGAATACACACTCGAAAGGACATCAACCCTTGCGTAGATACATATGCAGAACATGTGCCAAAAAAAACAGCAGCCAAATGAAATCCGTATTCGCGTATATTGTTGCTCTTCGTCGTCCTGCTCGGCGGCGGCAGCAGTAGCAGCGCCAGCAGTAGCAGCGGCAAAAGCATATTACGGGTCAGTGATTTTTGTAGGATATCAATAAGTCGGTGAAGTGAAAAAAAATGCTTTTGCACCCGTTGATGAGGAGTCAGAATTTAGTGATGCGGTCGTCGTCGTCGATATAAATTGGTCCGTGACCTGGGCTAAGGACTCATTTTCGGGTTGCGGCAATCGATATATCCGGACCGGCCGGAGGGATATGGACGGATTGAGTGGGTGAGGGTGGTTATTTGTTGGATTAAATTATTACGTTGAAAGCGGCGCAAGTATGGAAATATTTCAGATAAATTTTAATCTCAAGTAGTGGAAATTTCTGTAGGTAGTCGCGAAATATATCACAGTGCTGCATAGAACAAAAATTACGCATTATTTTTTTTGTGTGTAGAAAGTGATTTTTATTGACATCGTTATTTTACGTGAAATCCATGCAAATACTGTCAAAATTTTGTTGATCGTCATATCGAACTCGCTTGGTGGTCTCTTCTGGTTATAGACATGTCGCCAGCGATAACAATGCAACTTTACTTCACATGGAAATCATGGCGCGAGTGCAAATTTATCTTATATTTTGTGTATGCCATATATTTTCATAGACTTTGTAATAGGTTTTTAACCAATATCAAACAAAATCTCTACAAAATCGTGGTAAATTGTCCATTGAACTCCACCTTTGAAAAAAAAGGTATAGACTACATTTCGCTCTGACCACGGTTCGGTCCACGTAAGTGTGATTTTTTTCACTTTTTTACGAATATAAATCGTTTACGTAGATCAGGATTGTCCAACATACGCTCCGCGGGCTAGAAACCGGTCCGCGAAGGGGACGAGCAACGTCGCAAGAAATGGACTCACTTTGGCAAAAGTTAACACAATGTTTAAGGTAAAAAATGGATTTGTGAAATGAAAAAGCAACAACATCGCATTGGTCTCGGCGATGACATGATCCAAGATAGAACTGCCTGTAAAAATATTCTGAGACCTTACTGCCAGAACGGGCGATGTGCCTTCACCGCAACAATAAAAGCGAAATGTTTAAAAAAAAATTGGTCAACTGGGTTAATTCGCCGGAATCTAATTTCTTGTCGGCTGAATTGTTTTTGGTGCAAAATATTGAAGACAAATTTTTGCGCCAAAAATTTGCGCCAAAAATTTGCTTAATACGTAAAGAGACAGAATCATTCCAAGCAGAAGAAAAATATTTCCATTGACGCCATTATCTCAAGTAACTATTTTTCTCAAAAAAAAAAAACGTTCAATGACAGAATGTAAGCATTCATAACTACTGTCTTAGGTATTGTGTTAAAACCCACATTGTGGTACCATTTAATGGTTTTCCTCAAAGGAGTACAATAGCTTCCATGTGCTTAGTCGATTTTTCCAATTCAATCGTACTCTGATAGGCACGAGGTCGCATTGCGGTTCGTTGTTTAAAATCTCATCCGTCAGAAGGAGTCGGTTTATTTCATAAGGAGTTTTATTTTGAAGTGCTAATCCACTAGCTTCTCCACGTGAAAGTATCAAACTATCGAACTTCACTAAACTCTCTCCGGTAGCCAGCGAAATCCAATCTGACAGTTCCTCGGAATTCCCGGAACAATTAACTGCATCGTAATTCATCGGAACTTCACTATCTAAACTGGAATGTATTCATCTTGACTTTCCGAAAAATCACTATTATTTTGTAATATTTCTCTCATTTCCTGCGAATTCATTTTCACTCACGATGTATTTCTTCGAACTCTAGAAATCAACTGGACCGCAATCTGTCTAGCTAGGGAAAAACTAAAAAATACAACCTTGTAACTAGGTGCATCGGTAGGAACAACAACTCACTTGACAAGTGAAGCTGGGTTACTCCGCTAAAAGTTTTAATATTTTTTTAGTTCGTTTGCGATGAAAGACGCAGTTCATTCGAATAGGTATGTTCCATGGGACCTAAGGCCTCTATATCCTATTTTGTTCGTCCTTGGCGACAGCTGTCCGTCCGTCCTTACCGTCAAAAGCACCGTCAGCACCCAAGCCCGGCGCCCACCATTCACAATAAACTTCCAAACAAAAATGTAAGAAGAATCAAAGAAGTTCTTCTCCTTCATAAAAATGTTTGACTCGCCATTGTTTTTGAAATCAGCGCGAAATTAACTTTGGCACCCCTGACATATATTTTTATAAGTTAAATTCTACTTCGTGTTGAAGCAAATTACCGTTTCGGTCGTGCATAAAATTATCAGAGTAACAATTTAGACGGACTCTATAGTAGTGCCAAGTCGTGGAACAAGATTGCGACCATTGCGTGATCAGAATTCGAGATTCTGTAATCAACCTAGATTTTGCGGACAAGTGTGAATACGCCTTTAAGTTGAGACGCAAGCAGAGAGCCTCTATTTTGTCTCGCAAATAGTACTCACTTGGAGCAGACTTTTCTTAATATTAATTGAAAATATTTGCCTATTTTCCTTAGAGATTGGTGATTGAAATTTGCGCATCAGCGGCCCTGGGTGTTTCAAAAGAATAATCGCGATGAGGAATACCTTACCTGGCGTTTACATCACGGGCTCTGAGTGTTGTTAGAAAATTGCGAAATGCAATCAAGCTAGTTCTGCTACACGTTATCATCCGGAGAAGTTTACTGTTTCCGATATTGTCCGTTATATGGTGGATACTACGGTAAGTGTTGCTAGTGTCGATAAAGAGAAGAAGAAATTCTTCTTTCGAGAACGGATAGCGTCATGCTCTCATAGTCTAAGCTTCCCTATGTTTTCTACTCAATATTTTTTTTACGACTTCAAATGGGCACAGGATAGGGTTACCAGACGTAGCACGATAGACGAACATATCTCGCGTTTCACTCTATGTCCATCATTTCAGCCGATTCGATTTCAACCTTTTTTCAGGGCCTATTGTAATTCTGACAAAAAGTTATCCAATGGTTGTTTCGTTAATATTTAACTTTTTCTCAGTGCGGCGAAGCACTTGTCTCAGAAGTTCCAATTTTACAAAATCGTACTGCTCACTCCAAAGAACACTTTTTCTCAATCTCTTTTGGTAGATTCGAATCTCGTATATTTTCTAAATGTATAGGAACCGCCTGCTAAAATTAATCTTTAAGTCAAATGAGCTACTGAAAAAGATAAAAACTCATCGACAATTTAAAGGTCAAAATTGCTAATGATAATAAATAAATTAAAACTATAACCCACATTTGGGTAGCACAAAATGGACCCCTCTCGACACGAAATCCTGGCTACGTCCCTGTTTATAGTCCGGCATCGGTACGATGGATATTTGAATGCGTGATTTGAAGCGGTCTTCTGCGCATTCAGGAATATTTTAAGTTCTGAGCCAAAATTATGGGTTTTCAGAAAAATATGTAGTGTGTACGTTTTCTAGAAAAATAATAAAAACTAATACCGGGTAAGCCACTTGCTAACGAAACTCAAACAGCTGACACTTGACAATTGTTTAGAATTGGTGTTTCACTCTCGTTGGCTTATTTTTTTTTGTGTTTGTGTTTTTTTAGTGACTATTTATTTACAAAATCCCAAACCATCATAAGAAACATTCGCAGATTTGTTTTCAAATTTGTTTTTTTTTTTTTTTTTAACAGGTACACCAACATTGAAAAAACGTACTTTTCCCATATGCATTAGCCATCTGTATTTCATTTTCCTAAACTCCTAAAATGATTTGAGTACGTGGAATTTTTTTATATGGGGTTCATTATCTCCAACTGCAAGCCATGAAGAAAAAAAAACGCAACTCCACACAAGATACGCATAAATCGATACTGATTGAATTGAAAAATGATTGATTCCCTTGTTCCTACAATTTTTTTTTCTATAGTAATGAAGCAAGATGTCAGCCTATATTAGGGGCTATACCTCGTACATCTCATCTAGTGTCCGCGGCTGGTTAGTCCTATGGTATAGAGAGGACGCACACCATGATTTTTTCAAGTTTGCATATGTATAAAGTAGAATCATTAACCAATTTCTTACGGTGGTGTAACTATGGAAAGCATCCAGAAAATGGTGTGCGTCTTGTCTATATACGATAATACTAACCAACCGACGGACGGGCGCTAGATCAGATGTACAAGCTATCGGCCCATAAATTGTAAAGGGAAATGTCAAATTCTCGACATGGGAAGCTGCTTATTTGAAGAGTAGCTGGGAGAGTTGTTTTTCATACGAATACTTCAACGTCACATGATAAAACGAGACCGAGGCTAATTTCGGGCGCGGCCCAAATTTGAATACCCGTCACATTTGAACGAAACTTAAGTTTCTTGTGTGTTAATAATTTCTACCGCAGCCCTATGACGTGTTCCGCTTCCATCTGTTCCCGGAAGCGCTAACCCTTAAATGCATGGGGTCTGAACCCATTATCGTAACTGACCTCCCCTTATGTAAAATCGGTCACTAAAGACGGAATTAGCCTTTATATTCCCAGGAAATAGCCCGTTTTTCCATAAAAGCGAAAATAGTAGAATTTACATTGTGTACCAAATATGGTACGCCATGCATTCAGGCCATATGTTGTAAATGAAGGACATTTTTACAATTTTATTTATTCTGCCTCTTACAAGGAACAAAAAGATAATGAATATTGAGAGTTTTGATCGAAATTATAGTGGAAACTCGATATGATGAACTCCTCTCCTCATTAGAGGAAAGGTGGTGATTTCTATAGAAAATCGTGAATATTCAGTTTTTTAAAAGGGAGTTCGGGTAGGTGCGTGATTAGTTTGCTATTGCTTATTGAAATTTGTATCGATGCCTAATTGTGACATATCCTGGAAGTTGATGAAAAGTGGAGTAGGCCTTACTACCCGTACAAATCGAAATTTAGACATATCTTTTGATAGTATGTCCCAAAAACTTCAAATGTGTGTCAAGAGGTAGCTGTTAGATGTCCTTATAAAATATTAAAAGTGCCCCAGATCCGACTCATATACTTCTTTTCTCCCCTGCAAAAAAAACTGGAATTGATTACTTTGGGCTTTGCGTGCCGTCTAGCTTTGTACATGGGTATTAGGGTATGCACTCATCATGCTATTTGCGCAATTAGAACTCGGTCTCGTTATAAAATAAATCTTTTATATAATAGTTCTTTATAAACATGTTCCACTGTTAAACGTATATCTCGAGACTTCTTTTGACTTATCATAGCTCATGGGATTCCTTTCTTGAAGAGTATATGGCTTGGATTGACTTTTCTAGGAAATGAATATGGAAATAAACTGCATGCCTGCTTTAACCCAAATTTATACAGGGCCTAGGACATGTCAACAAGAATTACATCCATGTATTTTTTTGTTTATCGAATGTGGTACTCCATATGAAATGGTTGACCCTAAAAGCACATTTTCAGAGGATCCTGAACGTGGGCTTCCAAGGCAATAATCGACATAGTCAAATGGTTTGAGAAATTGGATATCAAGGCCCATCTGCTTGAGGCTTGGTGAAAGTCCAAATATCTTACCAAGATGTTTCTAAATCAACTATGACAGCTCCGTTTCCTTGGATCCTGAACAGGACTGATTAAGTTAGCTTTCATAAAAAATGGCGGTAGATGGCTAGATTTCTGTAAAAGTCTAGCTTTTATTAATTTTTTGACTTTTTTTCCCCCAAAGTAGACAAATCAAGCTTTTGCATAAATTCAATTTTGGCTCCCCGAAGCTTTCCTTGAATTATCTGTGCGTCGTCAAAGTGGACCTATGTTATTTTTTGTGGAATTCTAAAAGCTATTCTGGAGAGCTAAAACAATTGGCGAAATTTACCGTTATTTGGAAAAGGAAAAATACTGGTGACTAAATTGGAATGTGTTCTTGAGATTTGTTTTGAGATTTTGACAAAAAAAGACACTAAAGGTATTGTTTGCACCAATTTTGCAACGTCCATATATGGTACACCATGTATTGGGGCATATTCAGAAATATCTATACATACATTCCGATCAGCTCTTTCAACATGATGGTGCGTTTTATTTCACCCAGAACAGGTCCAAATAACATAAATTTTCATACAAATTATGTCACCGATCTATTTTTCCAGGACATTTACTGCCATTTTGGTACGCTACGCATTTAAGGGTTAAGGCTAATCCAGAAACACACCTGGATGAATTTTAGTTATACAAAAAGAAAATTTTTTTTTACAAGAACCTAATATTTTGTGGTTGGTTTGTATGACAGCCCTGTGACGTAATGTTCCGATTCCATCAATTCCTAGATATGTTTCGAGGCGTTACTAGAAACACTTTTGGGTGAATTTCGGTTAAGATTAGTAAATAAAGAAAAAAAGTTTTTCTTAGAAGAACCTAATTTCCAGGAGCTGGTTTGTATGACAGCCCTATGACGTAGTGTTCTGATTTCATGCGTTCCTAGATATGTTTTGAGGCTTCACTAGGAACATATTTGGGTAAAGTTTGGTTAAGGTCGGATTATAAAGAAAATGTTTTTCTTGGAAGAACTTAATTTTCAGCGGTGGGTTTGTATGGCAGCCCTATGACGTAATGTTCCGATTCCATCCGTTCCTAGAAAATTTTTGGGACTTTACTAGGAACGCATTTGGGTAAAGTTTGGTTAAGATGGGTACGTAAAGAAAAAAGTTTTTCTTAGGAGAACTTAATTTTCAGAGGTTGGTTTCTATGGCAGCCCCATTACCCCATGATCCGATTCCATTCGTTCCGACATATATACAGCGTACACTTAAAAGAAACTTGTGTACAAAATTTCAGCCCGATAGCTTCAAAACTGAGGGACTAGTTTGTATTGAAACAGACGGACAGACAGACAGACAGACAGACGGACATCGCTCAATCGATTTCTCTCAGCACACTGATCAATAATATATATACTTTATATAGTCGGAGGTGCTTCCTTCTGTGCGTTGCAAACTTCATGACAAAGTTAATATACCCTTTCACATAGTGACGGGTATAAAAATAAATAAATAACAGGCACTACAGTCCAACATTGGACTAAGGCCGCAGATGTGTTAGGGATATCCAATTTCCAGGATCTGAACGGCTTTTTTGTTGAAATCAACAGTACATTCAGCAGTATTATTTATCCCCATAAATGGGTACTCGTTTAATATCTGAGTGAGATCGTAGTCCGTCGCATGGGTCGTGACTCGTGAGTTCGAAAAACTCAATAAACTAAATTGGTTCACGGTGTGGTGTAGGTCTGCACATTAACCACAACACAAACCAGACTACTATGTACCTATACGTGATAAATGGTAAAAAAAAAACACCAATTATATAGCAGTTTAGAAACTCCTATCATTTGCTGCCGGATTATATAGTGGTCAGCTTAAAGAAATGCCGGACTACAAGAGGTTGACCCACTAAACAATTCGAGATTATCGAGAGTCTACTGTACTTACCCTTAAAGAAAAAAAGTGGTCATCCTTTAGTACGTCGAAAAATATAGTCTCTAGCAGGGGCGAACCCAAGGGGGGAATTTAGGGGATAAAACACCTCCCGAAATTTTAGAATCAAAATTTTAGGTATGAATCAAATTCACACAACATAATCTTTATTGATAAATCAAATACCTAAGTGATGATTTTTAGACTCGATTCTTATAAAAAGTATGATGTTACAATTAATTAGTAAACTTATTGATAAATATTTTCTATGCACAGCCTACATAACATCCATAAAATTTAATTATTTTACAAAATTTTGGGTAAAGTGACTATGCCCGACGTCAGACTATCGTTTTACATCTTTGATGACATTGAATATTAATTGTAATAAAAAATTTATTAATAAATTAATTTTATTAGTTTTGATTAAAAAGATATAGTTGCGGATTATACAGAGTGCGGCAGAGAATCTACTTATTTGAAAAAATTACCGAGCGTTGAGTTGGGTGGGTTGAGAGGTGGGAGGGGGCGCATCTTGAGGGGAAGTCCTCAAATATGTTTCTCATTCTAGTCAGTTGCTATGGTGCTCTGGTCTAGAGAGCAGCGGGCCTTCGCCATCGAGACCTACTTTTCAAACGGTAGCTTACTTGCTGCTACATAACGCGCCTTCCGCGCTCGATTTGAGATTCCTGCAATTTTTTTATGGTGTTATTTGAAATCCCTGGTTTTTTTCGATCGACCACAGACCATAGCTTACCTCAAGAACAACATTCGCGACGCCATTGCCAACGTACCGATTGATAAGCTGCAAAGAGTGCAAAGAGTGGAGACGAACTTCAAAAATGGACTTAATCTGTTTATGCACAATGGGGGTCGCCATTTAACCGATATCAAGAATGTATGAACAAAATTGGGATATTGTGCTCTCAATTAAAAGAAGAATTAAAACAATAACTGAAGCACTTTTGTTTTTATTGACCTTTCAAATAAGTAAGTTTCTCTGCCGCACCCTGTATAATTGAAATTCAAAACAAGATTGCATATATCCAGTAGTTTTTAGTTTTTTGGTAGGGTCATTTAAAATGTTATTATTAGCGAGTTTTAAAAACCACAATAATCAAAATATTAAAAAATCGGTAAATCATATCTTTATTTTGTTGGACTGGGATGGATGTGAAAAAAATGAATAAATTTGTTATAAATGCAATGAAGTAATTGAAGTCCTCCTCCAACAAATTTTCGTAACGATCGGCTCCTAAAACTAGTTTTTTTCCTAAAGGTAGCAATAAAAAAAAAACAGAAATATATCTGGTTGATTTAATTAATTTTTATATAAAACCGTTTTTTTGTGAAATTTAGAGCATATCTTATGGGTACGTTTGAAAATGATTATCTGAAGCGTAAGGTCTAAGAACATTTAAAACGTGGGATTACATGAGCCACTTAGCAAACACAAATCACCCCTCGAAATCAATTCCTGGGTTCGCCCCTGGACTCTAGTGACGCTCTTAAGCCGGCCGCACACCGACCGGAGTGTGGTGAACACCGCACAAAATATTGGTACGAAAAATCGTGCAGCAGTGTGGTTGCGCGACTCCAAGGTATCATTCTTGGAACCGGTCTTTTGTGCGGTGTGTGCCACACTCCGGTCGATGTGGGGCCGGCCTTACGTGAATAGCATCAATACTCGCCTCCAGTTCGGACTGTCGCTCCAAATTAATTTTGTTCCTACTGCATTTGAGTCTTATCCTTATAATTCAGATTCATTCTGCCGCATTATTCTCATTATGGTATCTCCATAACAATACAAACCAATACAGAAAACATATTACATTGAGTAAAAATTTATGTCAGGAAATTCAGCATGAAAAATATTGAAGCAAAATAACAAGTCCTGAATCTATTGAAAAGCAAATAAGCTTCCGGATTTTTTTTCTCGCGATTTTCACCCATTCATCGTACTCGACTCGCCTGTCGTTTTCCGTTTTTTGTCCATTCTCTTGTTACTAGCAACAGCAGCAGCAGTCGTGACAGAATAATACAGAATATTATATGATCGGAAGAGCGTGTGAATTAGGTCAGTAACCAATGGCGCTGTTACTATACGCTATGCTGAGCTGTTTTGTCATTGTTGCTATGATGTCATTATTTTGAGCTCATTGAATCGAATTTCCGAAAAGAATTATTGCAATCCAATCTGATCAAATTTAATGAAATCAAATAATAAACAGTGCGTCATATTTTGACAGTATACATAAGACAAGAATGTCATCTTGGAATGAATGTTTGGAGAAAGCTAGTCAAGTTTAAAGTTGCCTGCAGAGAGTATAATTATTGGGGGAATAAGTGTTTCAGTATTTACTTTAAGAGTATGTTTTAGATAGAACACTTAAAGGCGAGATAATAACAGAGTTTTAGCAGTGCGTAAAAACTACCGTTTACGTCATTTGAAATGCTGAAGAAAAATTACGTCTGTCACTTTAAAATATCCGCGAACGATATAGTGCATTGAATAAGTTTTTTTTCTTTTCGGGTATGCTTTCTCGTTCGTTTTAATGAAAACAGTAGAGTTTTTCCTTCTACGAGATATTTTATTGCTTCTGAATACAATTGTTTCGGGAGTCACAAGCTCCCTTCCTCAGTCCATGACTCAGACTAAAGAGGACCTAACCTAATCTACTATAAATACAAACATTTTTATCCCAACCTACCTGAAAGATTATCTAATTACTTTCAAGAGTCTAGATGTGCAATTTCCTTCATCGTGATTCAACCTAAGGTTTTTATTGTTTTTTATGATGTAGATACTTTCTGCTGCGTCCAGTTTGCTCACTCTGGCTACCTGTTTTATAACTTTCAGATTGTCGAACCTAATGTCATGCCATTCTGCGACTATGTGCCTCGCTACCATCGACGTTAGCTGCCTATTGGGATTCTTTTCCCCTAATTCCGCTTCTTTCCTATGTTCGTCAAATCGGGTTCCTATTAATCTGCGTGTTTGACCTACGTAAACCTTCTCGCATTCAGTGCATGTTATCTCGTATATTCCACTTTTTTTCCTCCTTATTCAGCTTGTCCATCGCGCTCCCTAACAGGGTTTTCAATTGGTGTTCCCTACTTGTGCCTAGCCTACCGCCTTAATTCCATATTTCCTCAATGCCTGCCTTATTTTCATCATGTCTGCTGTGTACGTAATGCTCGCCAAGAGATGCTTGATGTGTCCTGTGGAAGAAAAAAGAGAAAAAAAGAAGAATGCATTAAATGTCGTGATTCAATGGCAAAAAACAAAATATGGTTGAGGTAACTTGTCAAGTTAGCACTACCACCACAGTATCATCGCAATGAAGACTCTCCTTCGGCAAAATGTATCCAATTCATTATCGCAGCGGCTTAAAAAAATATTTCTACCTTCAAAAATTTGTTTACACCCTATCTACTACCTCTTAGTGCGTTTTTCCCTTAAAACGAGCCGAAAGGGTTGATTATGATATCGACACTTTCAAAAAACTTGTCGCGCTCCTTTTATCACTTAAAAAAAACCCCTCAAGATATGATTCATCCCCATGAAACATTTACCTTAAAATCTTAGATTCTACGAAACTCCCTAAAACCAAATGTATCCACTTAATTGTCGCAGGGTCTTCAAAAGATATCTACACTTTTAACAAATTTGTCGCGCCTCTCCTTCCCTTTAAAAACTACCCTTAAGTGAAATTAACTCTCATATCAGCGTTTACCTTTAAAACACGATTTTTAAGAAATGCCCGAATACTAAATGTCAGACGGGCTTTTTGTGACATTTTTTCAATAGAAAATTTTAATAACATTTCCACTTTCAAACACTTTGTCGCGCCTCTCCTTCCCTTAAAAACTACCCCCGTCAAGTTAGCACTACCACCTCAGTAGCGGCGAGTTCTAGACTTTTCTTAACCCTTCTGTCGGCACGAAGGTCTGGCCAGACCTTTCGCACTATATTTCGGTCATAAAAGTATAGAAGATGAAATCGCAGCGACTTCATATTTCATGATATCCTAGAATAATATGTTTGGAAGCATTTTGCAAAAATTTGAAAAAATCGGTTGAAGTTTTGAGTATGTTTTTGATGATTTTCAATTTATAGTGCTTTTTGATACCCAATAGGTCTGGCCAGACCTATAGTTATTCCCCCCATTTTTCTCTTGAAGTAAGAGTGCAAATATTAAATTCTGTTATTTATGATGTAATAATGTCATTTAAACTCAATTTGAGCTATAAACGATAAACATTTCTGGGATTTTTCTATAAAAAGCCGTGAAGTTCGGAAAATGGGTATGCCTAAATTCGCCACATTTTATAACACCACCTAATCAACTGAGATTTGATCCATGGAAATTCAACCCAGTTTTATTTCCTTTGTAATAGTAAGGACTAAGTATGAGTGACTTGCAAAGTGACTTCTAAATAGATTTGATCAACAAATTTACGAAAAATTTAGAATTAAATTATTTTTGCCTTGAAAATTCCATATTTCTTCCCACTTATTTCCCTAAATCTGCAGACTAATATCGAGGTAAAATCTGCCAACAAAGTGCTTAATATTTCTCCAAAGATATTGGAATTAGAAAATTCGATCGA
The DNA here is from genome assembly GCA_949715475.1 of Microchrysa polita. NCBI lineage: Eukaryota > Metazoa > Arthropoda > Insecta > Diptera > Stratiomyidae > Microchrysa > Microchrysa polita. The sequence goes on from OX454421.1 coordinate 31,515,332, forward strand.
AATATCTACTAGATAAACACAATGCAAATAGCGAAGCAAAAATTAAGAAAATAAGGGAGAAACACGTTTGTACTAATACCACCTCAAAATATATCTACTTAAAAACGTTTCCAGTATATCTACAAAAATTATTTTGATGCTTTTATTGTTGAAAAATTGCAGTAAAGAATGGATAGAATAATTTTACCGATAAAAATATTACTTTTTCTAGAAAATAAAAAAAAATTTCTCAGTAGGTCCAGCCAGACCTATTGGGTATAGAATATGCATCTTGTAGTAGGTGCCGACAGAAGGGTTAACCCTAGAGTGGGCGCGTCTTTCCGAGAAACGTCAGTGGGCGCGTGGGGAGCATTTTGCCGCTCCTTTTCAGTGACGATTTTAAGTAGGAATAAGGCAACTGAATTAATTAATTTTCTTCAGATTTAAGTAAAACACAAATAAGCAATGACAAATTAACATATTTATTGAAATCTATTTTGAGAACTTCGGTTTATAAAAGGTTTTCGAAAACGCAACGCATTTTAATAGACTTTTAATATATTCTACATTATCGTATGTGATACTCATAAAAAAGGAAATTAACAGCGTTATTATAGTTAGTACAATAAATGCACCATCAAACATACCCAAAATTCCAACTTTACCAAAAATATGTTTTTTTTATATGAGATATTTTTACCTACGTGAGAAGGCGCGCGATGAGCAAATTGCCGCCTGATGGCAACAACCTCCTTCTCCTGCCCCACTCCGCCCACTGACGACGTACAGCCTTTCGGCACGAGTTCTGGATGAAAATAGGGACAGCTACTGAAAAGCGCAAACTTAACGAATAATTATTTTACGAATTATTAAGGTTTTTTTGATGAGGGCGGCAAAATGCTCATAGCGCGCCCACTCTAGGGTAGCAAAAAGTATATAATTAATTGTCACAGGGGCTAAAAAGACTATTTCCACTATAAAAAAATTTGTCGTAACACTAGCCAACCCCCCCCCCCCCTTAAAAACTACCCTTAAGTAAAATTAACCCTCATATCAGGAAACTCGCCCGAATACTGGACGCATTTAGTATTCGGGAGATTCTTATAAAACTCGAGATTGTTGATATGACGCCCAAATGGGGTTAAGGGTAGTTTCTACGGGGGAGGAGGTGTGCGAAAATTTTTTTGAAGGTGGAAATATTATTGTCGGCCCCTGAGAGAATTAATCAGATACTTTTTGTTTTAAGAATATTCTTCAATTCGCTATTTTTCAGGGAAGGAGGGGCGCAAACATGTTTTTTAAAGTGGAAATGTCTTAAACAGCTCTTGTGACTACTAACTGGACACATTTAGTATTTGGGCGATTCTTAAAACTCGTGTTTTGAAGGTTAACGCTGATATGAGGATTAATTTCACTTAATTTTTAAGGGGGAGGAGCGGCGCGTAGGCCTGTTCGGTACTCATATTTCTATTACACCCGGCGCACCGGCACCCACTAGTTTTTTCTAACACCCGGTTTTTCCAAGCCGTTTTTTCTGTCAGTACCGTTTTTTTCTACTGTTTTTTTTTTCAAGTTGAAAAAAAAACGGCCCATGGTTAAAACAATCGGATAACAAACCGGTGCCCCAGTGTTAGAAAAAAACCGCGAAAAAAAAAACATATAAAAAGCTGGTGCACCGGTATTGAAAAAAAACGACCCATGGTTTAAAAAACCGGAGCCCCAGTGTTGGAAAAAGCCCGGCAAAAAACCGGTGCACTGGTGTTAGGAAAAAAACCGGGACCGGCTCATGGTTGAAAAACCCGGACAAAAACCGTGATTTTTCGGTTTTTCGAAATATTGGTACCGGTGCTGATTAAACCGATGTACCGGTGATAAGGAACCGGCCTAGGGGCGCGGCGTGACAAATATTTTGGATGTAGCAATATTTTTTTAAGCCCTTGCGACAATTAAGTGGATACATTTGTTTCCAGTTTTGGTTGGAAGTTTCGCAAAATTGGGAGAGATTTTAATTTAAATGTTTTTTATCGGGATCATATCTTTGGGTGATTTTTTTTAAAGGGTGACAGGAGCGCGGCTGATTTTTAGAATGTGCGAATAACTTAGTCAACACTTTCGGCAATTAGGGGTAGTTTTTTTTAAGGGTGGAGGAGTGTGGACAAATTTTTGAAGGTGGAAATATTCTTTTCAGCCGCAGCGACAATTAATGGGATAAATTTTGCCTGACGGAGAGTCATAGTTTCGATGCTAGTGGAGTGGTAGTGTTAACTTGACTGTCAAGATAGCACTAGCAGGTTTCTTTTAACCCTTCGCCAGGCACATCCCGCGATCAACGCGAACGGACACGTGGGGTCTTTTCGGACCCCAAAATTTAATGTACTTGCATATCCTTGAACATGTATCAAATTGTAAAAAAATCAAATTTTAAAGTACTTTGTTATGTTCATGAATAATGCTACTAACTAGTATTAGCGAATTTAAAGGATATAACAAGAAACAAGAAATTAATGCATCCACCTTTCGCTTGGTGATAAGAATTGAAGAACGCTCAGGACCCACGAAGCGGAAAGCTTGAAGCTGACACGTATTAAGGTAGAAATTGTAATTATTTAATGACAGACCGATCTTACAGCTCCTTTCGAAACCCTATACCTACCTAATTTACTAAGGTCATTTACCTCACATATTTTGCCCAAAGTCAAGTTAAATCCTTGAAACCAACAAATTACTCGACACGAAATCTACTTCTACAACTTGCCTTTTCAAAGCCAAAGAATACCATTACGCCTCTTTACCGCTACACGGAGCCACCGTATTATAACTTTCAGCCGACTCGTGTGCATGTTATACAGCCCTTAATTTAACCGCGCACATAAAAAAGTAAAACAGAACAGAAAAGAAGAAAAAAATAATATAATTGTCTATTAAAAGTTTTATTTATACCGAGATTTGCCCATGAAACCATTAACGCAGCTCGTCGAGCAATTTCTCATTTTTTTCTCTGTTTTATTATCCGCCATACACCCCCAAACTAGAATGAAAGAGAGTACATAGCCGTATGTAACGAGAGACCCTCCCATAAGTCCACTAAAATATATTTTCCAAAACGGTAGCAAAGTCCAAAGCAAAGCTTCGTCGTATTCCCGTTTGGCATCGCGTGGAACGTGAATGTTGCATTCATTTTTGCCTACTTGTCAAAAAGGGGGTGTGTAACGCACGCCATTCGAACAAGGACCGTCCTTCATTGCATGGTATGATAAACAAGCCTCCCTCTTAAAAAATAATAAAAACTCAGCAACAACAACAACAACAACATGAATGTCTATAACTGGAAAAAAAATCCGATGAATAGAGGGTAAACTTTTGCCTTGTGCGACCAGTTTTCACTATTATACATGAGTGGAGAGTACCCACTCTGAAAACATTTTGAAATATTTATGAGTCGAATAATAAAAGATTTCTGGCCCGTTAATATTTTTCAAGTGAAAGTTATACGTATACACACGACATGACTCGAAGAGGAGACTCTCTGTTACGCACTCACCAGTATCCATACTCGTATACAGCATACCACGGCAATGTGGAAAACGTTGCGAAAATGACCTGGAAAAAATGTTGAGCAACCGACAGTCAGTGACTTTGAAGAGAAATCCTTAAATGTATTAAATTAAAGTAGCCGGCTGTACATATTTCTCAGGCTGAAAAGGGCAACTGATATACGCACTATACACAGTGGACAATCGTCGAGTGATAAACGGCAGGACGATGTAAATTTCATAGCCGTATTGCGTGAGTCGATTCGTTAAAACGTACAACGACGATGCCGACGACCGGTACTGGCCGGGCCGGCCGGCCTCTCATTATTGTGTGGAAATTTGGTGAAAGCACGACATTTTTGTTGGCAGGATATTTTACTCTTTTATTAGAAACACATGGTCCTCTGGATCAGGACGGTTAGGTTAGGTTTATACGGCGAGTATTTTCAAATTCGTATGGTGGAATGGAAGCGGTAGGGTCAAATTATTGTTCATGTACTCATTAGAATTATTGATAAGAACATTCAGAGATAAAAAAAAGGACATTGTTTATAGGAAATTTACCGACCGTTCAGAGATAGTGATGTGCGAGGATATTTAACGTATTACGTGTAAAAGCATGTTGAGAATATTCTTCATATTCTCAGAACATGTTGTGTAGGATCAATTTTGGCATGCTGTCCAAATGCCTAAGCTAAAGTTAAGCAGTCTGTCTATCGTATATTCTAGGGACCTGGTGTTTTCTATCGTGACGTGATCTTTCGACTTCATCATGGTATACAGATAGACACCAAGGATCTTGGGGTAGGTTACAGTACAGTAGGAACACCGTCATCAGCATGCTTACCAGTACGGATCCCAAGCACCTCCGAAAATTCCTGCGTCCAGGTGGTAAGAAGAGTTGCAGTACATTTAGACGGAGAAATGACTAGATTGCAGATATTGAAAAACTCCACCAGTTTCTCAATATACCCATTCAGTTGGCCACACGTCCGCATAGGAAATCAGTTCGATACCTTCCGGGGGTGTTGGAAGGCTCGACAGGTAGATGTTAAACAATGTAGGAGAGAGTACGCTACCCTCTGAAACTCCCTGCTTAATTTTCCTATGCTTTGAACAACTGTCCCGAAACTCTGTGAAAGATTGCCTCCCAGCTAGATACATAGTTGGCAATCCACCTAACCTCTTGTACTGGAATATGCATATTTAGGAGATCGGCCAACAACGCAGAGTGAATGACCGCTTTCTACAGGTCAAGGGTCACAAGGACGCTTCTGTCACAGGGCTATTTCTGGTTGAGGCCATTGTGGATGTGATGGGTGATCATATCCAGGGCTGTTGGGACGAGGTGTTCATCGATGCTTTTGCCTTCTGTGCGAACGACTTCCTCATGTTCGCTGGAGTTTTGGGGCAGCCAGCAAATTGACTGAGCTTGAGGCCAGTGAGACGGCAAATTGATTTCATATTGGCCGTGTTTTTTTCATTATCCGGGGGCAGGTTTGCTGACCCAGACACGCAAAAAAAACTATCGAGGGTAGCATCCAAGTTAAATTTCAAAAATGTCACGTAGGCATTGCCATTAATTTCAAAACATTGCTCATAAATAAATAATAAAGCCCCGTTTTCACTTTACAAACGCAAAAGTTCACATGTAATTTTTTTAATGAAAACATATTTTTATGTATGAATCATAATTTTGTTAGAATAAGAATTCGACGAACAACATTTTTAACATGAATTTACAAACAAAAACTATTTTTTTTTGCACACACTTGTGTGTTGCATGTAAACTATACCTTAGAACTTTTCAATTTATTTAAAATATAATTTTTGGAAAACGTAGGTACTAGAAAACAATTGGGATTGCATACATTTAGGCGAGTTTTGGAAAGCTCATTAAAACTGTAGATATTGGTCTCGTTTTTGGGAAGGAGGACTTTCACCAGTTTGGATCTGGTATAGTTCTTAACCCTTCTGTCGGCACGAAGGTCTGGCCAGACCTTTGGCACTATATTTTGGTGTAAAAAGCATAGAAGATGAAATCGCAGCGACTTCATATTTCATGATATCCTAGAATAATATGTTTGGAAGCATTATGCAAAAATTTGAAAAAATCGGTTGAAGTTTTGAGTATGTTTTTGATGATTTTCAATTTATAGTGCTTTTTGATACCCAATAGGTCTGGCCAGACCTAAAGTTATTCTCCCAAAGTAAGAAGTGCAAATATTAAATTCTGTTATTTATGATGTAATAATGTCATTTAAACTCAATTTGAACTATAAACGATAAACATTTCTGAGATTTTTCTATAAAAAGCCGTGAAGTTCGGAAAATGGGTTTGCCTAATTTCGTCACATTTTATAACACCACCTAATCAACTGAGATTTGATCCTAGGAAATTCAACCCAGTTTTATTTCCTTTGTAATAGTAAAGACTAAGTATGAGTGACTTGCAAACGTCTTTCTAAATAGATTTGATCAAAAAATGTACGAAAAATTTAGAATTAAATGATTTTTGCCTTGAAAATTCCCTATTGCTTCCCACTTATTTCCCTAAATCTGCAGACTAATATCGAGGTAAAATCTGCCAACAAAGTGCTTAATATTTCCCCAAAGATATTGGAATTAGAAAATTCGATCGAAATATCTACTAGATAAACACAATGCAAATAGCGAAGCAAAAAAAGAAGAAAATAAGGGAGAAACACGTTTGTACTAATACCACCTCAAAATATATCTACTTAAAAACGTTTCCAGTATATCTACAAAAATTATTTTGATGCTTTTATTGTTGAAAAATTGAGGTAAAGAATGCATAGAATGATTTTACCGATAAAAATTTTACTTTTTCTAAAAACATAAAATTTTTTATCTCAGTAGGTCCAGCCAGACCTATTGGGTATAGAATATGCATATTGTAGTAGGTGCCGACAGAAGGGTTAAGGTTTAAGTGGAAGCACTCTTGGGAGTAGAAACTCTGTGCTTTTCCAGATCTTCTTCTATTTCGTCAGGAGAAATATCACACGAACCGCGAATGATAATATTTAGCAATTTCTCCTCGGGAAGGAGAAATGTGTGATATTGATACTTTCGATCAGTCAGAAATCTTTTCAGTTCCCGATGATCATTCACATATGGTTGCCCAAATAGACCCTATTGGCAGACTCGATAAGAATGTTCTGCTGCTTTATCCGACTGATTTGGGTATATTTCTGCAGTTCCCATAGAATAAATTGGACCGGTTTTTCTTGTGGCGCTGAAGAAGACTCTTTTTTGGAAGTCGCTGTTACGCTACCTGTGATATTTGTAAGGGTACTGGAGTGGTGCCGAATTGGTTTTGGGGCAATCGGGGTCTTGGGTGCCACACTCCTCCTCCGAAGTCATCTTCCCATCTTCAACAGATTCAGACCGAAACTGCTGGAGAGAGGGGCGAGTTCTTCTTGTTCTGCTCAGAGTCAGTCAGTCACCGGAGCACAGAACCTGTTTTTCTTTATCTTGTGGGGGCACTTCGAGCTTTCTTGATTTGGTAAGTTTATCCACTTTTTCCACTATTGCACTGTGTTATGTATCACTGGGCACCTCTGACCACGTTTCACTCGGCAATATAATTTCACAGTAACCGCACAACTCTTGCCTGAACCGCACCTCTGTCTGTGTCATTCATAAATCAGTGGCGCAGTGGAACCGCAATTTCGCTCGATTTTTATAGTCGCTTCAACTGTCGAGTGCATGTTGACTATAGGTGTGTTTTTTTGTTATCCCGTGCAGGTTTGGGTAACGAAACTTCATATAAAAAAAAAATGACAGGTGGATCAGTTTCGATACCCAAACCTACACGGGATAACCAAAAAAACACACCTATTGTGAAGATAAATGTATATAGGGGTGACGCGCGGTGCTTTGTTCTGTTGCTGTGATTCTGATTGTTAAGCTGACTGATGATGTTTGTTTGGCAGTTGGCAAGTATATATAAGTCAAAGTTTCTCATTTCCGTTTCCAAATAAATATTCAATTTGCTAAAAATGACATAGAACGAGTATCCGAGCTCCGATATTAGTAGATAAAGCCTAGGGGTACATTTTCGTTGCAAATATTACTTCCAATAAAATACACAGAAAGGTAGGTATTTGAGAGAACACTCGATATCTCGAATCTTCCCTTAGTAAGACTCGATAACTAAAAAACTCCGGAAGGTCAATCACTCGAAGTAAAATACATTCCCCCTCAGCTTCGAGCTATCAAGTTTTCAATGTAATTCCTTTAGTATGTTCGAGAGGTAGTCATTTTGAGATTGTAGCCTAAAACAGAGTATTTCCCAAAATTATTAAATGAAATATGTCAAAGGAAAGAGCCTTACTGTGACTGTGACTGACTGTATAGTTTGTGGTATTGATAAGTTCTGGGACTCTCAACTTTGTAGAGAAATGTACAACGGATCTCAACGTCAATTTTCGAAATTTCGAAGTGAGAACCTAACAATGAGATTAGCAAGAGATTTAAGATTAACTTAAAATTGAAATCGTTTGTATGCCTTGATTTTAATGGGCTTAGCGCTACACTCGAAAAAATTTTACTCCAATAATAGGAGGAGACTTTTTTTTCCTTCTATTAAAGTAATAAATTTACACCACTATATAAACGAGAGTAATTTTACGCTTTACGGTGTAAATATTTACTACAGAATTGGTGTAAATCTACAAAAGGTAATAACCAAATTTACACTGGAAAAAATATAAATTTACATCGGCAAATACGTAAATGTACATCCTGGTTTATGTAATTAATTGATAATATTTACGGTTCTTCGATGTAAATCGTCCTGGCGCTACCCGTTATTCCAACGGCCAAGAGCTGCCACAACTCCTTCGATTCAAGAGCAAAAAAGCGCTACAACAACAACAACAATATGATGCTCACACGAACGCACTTCGGACGGAGCAGGCAGAACAAGCCACTTGTGAGATACAGGAAAATGCAATAATGCACAAAAGTACCTATTGTAACAAATTACAACTTCCAAATGGTAAATATACACTGAAATTGTAAAGTTACTCAATAATAAAGTAATAATACATCTTTACACCAAATGCTGTGTAAAATTACACCAAAATAGAGTAATATTCAAAAATCTGTGTAATATTACACTATTTTGTGGGTTTACTAGAAAGTTTGTTTAAAAATAAACATTTACTGTAATTTTGCGAAACAAAAAGGTGTAAAACTCAACGAGTTTTCGATGTAAAATTCAACCTTGTTTTTAGAGTGTACTTTTAATTAACGCCCTGTTCAAATGCACAATCTGCACATATAGTAGATCCGGCCCTGCTTTAATGCAATGTAAATTTGGAATCTTCAACAGCCCTTGATTGCCTGTCAAAGTGTATGAGAGTTTTCTAGTTCCTGGCCTTGAATAGAGGGGGCTCTGGATGAAACTGTAGCTTATGTCGGTTATTTTTCAGGTGAAAAAAAATGTCGCATTTTTTTATTCTATCAAAATATTTTAACTCGAGTTTCTAGTTTTAAATCATCTGAAAATCAATTAAATAAGTGATTCAAAATTTAATTTGAAAAGACTTCCAAATATTGGAATATTGCAGGAATTTTCTTAAATTTGTTGAAGTTCTTATTATTTTTCTAAGAAAATAATAATAATAATTTTAATAATTGTTAGTGCTTCGAAAAGCCGATACATCTGTAATAAAGTTTCATATTTCATAATATATTTAGCCGCCAGCATACACACGAAAAAGCACGTAAATTTACATACAGAATTCCCTAAACAATTCGGTATATCCTTGTTCAAATTTACATTTAAGTGGCCGTCGAACGAGCATTATATAGAAAAGCGCGAGAAGAGGTATTATGAAGAGCGAATATTAGAATACACATACTCGTAGGTAGCTATACTATTATCATCAAAGAACCATTAGCCGAACAGATTATTATGAAATTCAAAAGACTCTCGTTTACAATATATATTTCCAAGGCATAACATATACAACGTATTAAGTTTATAAGGCAATTTCACTTGATAGGGAATATTGTACACGAGAGTAATTAGTATCATGTCAAAGATTAAAGCACTTATTTAACCATCCACGTTTACCTTTTGTGTATAGAGATAAATACACTCCACTCTGTCTCTCATACTACTCGAAATACATACATGAGTGAGTGTATCCTTTGTAGCGGATTATATAAGACACAAGTGAAGTTATATCATCAGCACTTGAGGGACACAGAAGAGAGTATACACTCCAATCTTGTTCAGGATATATATATGGTGGTTTGTAAACTTGCCTACTGTACCTTGTAAACTTTAAAAGCATCATCACTGAGTGAACATACCATCGGTCCATTAGTATCCCTATCCCCATCTATATAGGATTTAACGAAGAACAATAGAATTGCAATCAATCAATATAAGGACAAAGTATTTTATGGTCGATATACTAAGTAAGTGATGCAAGTTTGTTATGTGCGGCATGTACAGAAAGTACCTACCTACATCCACTTTGAAAGAGAGGGGTCACAGATATAAATTCATGAGACAGGATCTGCTCGTATATTGGTATGAAATATATTCATGGGACATTATAATGCTATGCACAGCAGAAGGGTTACACCTGTGTCAATGAAGGGTTGGATTTTGTGAGAGGGGAGATAGCTAAGATTTTTTTTTCATGGCTGTTGGCAAAGTAGTTTGATAGTACATTTGAAGTTGGCCGAACCCATTAATGTTTGCAATATGTAAAAAAAATATTTCTAGCTTAAATCAACAGAAAATTTTTCACTATTTAATAAATGTAAATTAGATTTTTGTAAAGAATGAAAGTGGAATTAACGCAACGATAACAACTGTAGTTTTCCCAACCAGCTTTCATGGTCCCATACACCCCATATTTCAAGCTACTTGCAATTATCGCAACGATATATTTTATATAAAATTAATTGTCACTATTTCCTACACAAATAATATTTTTTTTGGCTTTATAGTATTTTTTTTCACATAGCCAAACGTTTGAGTTTGTCAAAAATTAAGTGCACTATGAAACGGTTTGAAATTTGTGGTATGTCGTGTGCAGACAACATCCGTCGACAGAATATTTGGAATTTGTGTGTGCATACATATGAATTTTGTTGTAATATACTCATGTAGTTGGATTTTTAGCCTATGACAGAGTGGCGTAATACGTACATACTACGAGGGCAGTTCAATAAGTACCCGTGTTTGAAGACATAGGTTGGTACTGAGGGAAGTTGGTGTCATCATCGTGTGCTGCCATCTATCAAACGACGCCAAAACAAATCCCAGACTAATTTATTGGTTAGTTTTGATTTGACAGCCATACGAGTAACGCGTGTTTCGTAATTTTCGATAAGATGGAAAGAGAGAGGTAATTTGGTTTCTGTTTTTGGATCAGAAAAAATACGAGGAGATAAAAGCGATGTTGGACGCTATTTATGGGGACACTTCGCCGTCTATGACCACCGTTAGATATTGGTTCAATGGTGAATCTGCTCCAAAGAAGGCCAAAACGGTTCCATCGGCCGGATATCATGTAATGGCGGTCATGGCGACGATTTTTAGGGATTCGAAGGGCGTCATCCTTATGGATTTTTTAGAAAAAGGAAGAACGATCACTGGACATTGAGTTATTGGACCGCTCCGACAAAAAATTGAAGGAGACACGATCGCATTTGGCGAAAAAGAAAGTGCTGTTTCACCACGATAACGCACAAGCGCATTTATCCGAAGTCGTCGCCGCCAAACTGCATGAATTGCGTAATGAATTGTTGCCGCATCCTCCGTATTCACCCGGTCTGGCTCCCTGCGACTTCTTCTTGTTCCCTAACATGAAGAAATGACTCGCGGGAAAAAAATTTAGCTCAAACGAGGAATTCATCGCCGTATTTTGGCGAATTCGACAAATCCTATTTTTTGGAGGGGTTAGAAAAATGGCACGAACGTTGGGAAAAGTGTATCTTACTAAAAGAGGACTATGTTGAAAAATAAAAATAAAAATTAGAAAAAAATTGTGTTTACATTTTCAACACGGGTACTTATTGAACCACCCTCGTATGTCGTCATCGTCTCTGCAAAATGTTGCATTAAATCACTAACTAAGCGCCAACATGATGGTCATATACTATATAGACTATACCCACCGAAAATATGTTGTAGGAATGCAGTGTGATACATCCTATTTCAACTCCATCTCCCTTCAAGCGAGGCGTAAATTTTGCTTTCGTTCAGCCGAATAAAAATAATTTTTTGCTAAAAACACCATATTTCCGTTTATATGACATTTTTGTTAAATGCATATTCTGCTCGACTGACTGTGCGTAATTTTTTGTACTATATGAATGTTTTTGCCACTTGTGTGTAATTTGTTGACATCAGTGTTTGTTTTTATGGAGTGTGTGACATACACTATACTCTCTGAACATATTTTGGTAGATGCCCTGTAAGCTACTCTACAGAATATCTACCGCAGTATGTTTTGGAAATCATCTCGCGTTCTCTACTATTATATGTTTCTGAAAACAAAACCATAACTGCATGTAACATGTATACATACAAAAATATTCAGGCTAAAAATTACAAGAACAACATAAACCTTTTCTATGGTAATTTTCAAATGTATGGAAAACGTTTTACAAGGGAGGCAGAATACCAGATGATACGTTTCTGGATGTATATCCAATATTGTATAGCAACAACAAAAACCAATTTTTGTTTAATCAAAGAAAAAAAAATATTTTGGACCATGTCATCGTAATTGGATTTTTTTCCTATGTGTACGAGAATCGTACAACAATATGTTATTTCGTGGATGTTGTATATAGAATGGATGTTCTAAAAGACAAATCGGTTAATTGGTGCGGTTTCGATAAAACAATATAGGTACATAGCAACTGTGTAGTAGGAATATATTTACAGAATATTTGCGAAAATATGTGTTTTATAAATGTGTAGGTTGGTCCATTTCGCTTGGTATAATTCAAATATCAATGGAGCAAAAAAAATGTTTTTTTTAGAATAGGTTTTCCAGTTGGGCGACGCAGAATTAAAAAATAATATCAAATTGTTAATATTGCGGATCAATAAACACAATATAGTCGATCGATCCCCATCATTAGAGAGTTTTAGCAAGTCGTTGGAAATAATACGACATAATTTGACATTCCATATAAAAATTCGCTTGCTTACCGTATACTAAACAGTATATCATAATTTAGCATGTCCTAAGGAGGCATAGTAGAGATGTAACGGATGTCCGCATCCGCATCCGCAATCGCGGATTATTCGCATAAAAATTAAACTCCGCATCCGCATTCTCATCCTCATCTTATAAATATTTACATCCGCATTCTCATCCGCAATCCTCATTTTTGTAAGTAGACAATAAGCGGATATATGAGGGGCATATTTTCAAAAGCCGGCATCTCCACGACAAAGCAATTTGAGTAAATCAAGAAAAACGGTTTACGGCTATACTACCTAATGTACAACTCAAATGTTTAACTCTACATTTGTATTATTGCCCGTTGGTTAAATTCACTGAGTTTCAAAAATCTCCCGCGTTAAATAAGGGAGTTATTTTAATTTAAAAATTGGAGTTGGCGGTTTTTGAAAGTGAAGTGTAATAATGGCGGATTTTGAAAGTGAGCATTCTGAATATGGCGGATTTTGGAAGTGAAAAATCTAAATTTTCAGCGTTATAAAAGTTAAGATCTGTCGGTTTTCCCAATGAGAAAAGAAACAGAAACGATTAAATTATCTCTGCCTTATATTTTCCGCAATAAATAGTCAATGAGAGTTTCAGAAAACGGTGAAAAAAATGATATTCAACGAGATTTTTTAATAAACGTAAGCAGTGAAGTTTATGGTTTTTGAAACGACAACATTGGGGCGGAAGTTGGTATTTCTATCTGATTTGAAGACAATTGAATTAAATTATGTTAGCCCCGGTGGTCCACCAAAAATCATCTGAATCGGATAAAAACTAAGGGTACCTCCCATACAAAGTAACCCAAGACACCTTTGTTCTACAGTTTATAAAATGAGTAGTGCGAGAACAAACTCTTGGTGGGTCACTTTGTATTGGAGGAACCCTTAGTTTTTATCCGATTGATAACGAAAATCGTGAAGCTTCAACGTTTGCAATGGACTGGAATGTATAGCGGATGGACGATAATCGCATGCCAAAGAAAGTAATGAACGCACAACGACTTGACGGAGCGAGATTGCGTGGACGACCGAGAGCTCGCTGGGAGAACTCGGTAGGTGAAGACGCCCACCAGCTGCTGGGCTTCCGAAACTGGAGGACAAGGTCACGTAACCGCGACAATTGGAGGTCAACGATTCAGGCAGCCAAAGTCCGCACAGTGAGGCTGTGGAGGAAAAAATTCAAAAAATTTATACTACATACTTGAGAGCTTTTGTGAATGATTTATCGCATAGTAAACATTTCGAAGTTTTCGGACCCATATCTTTCACAGTAAGAAATCAGCGGCTCTCAAAGTGTAGAGAATTGATTTTGCAGTTTAAGCACATTTTTCCATAATCAAGTTTCAATGAAAACGCTGACTATAAATTCGCATAAAACTTTGTTTTATGATTTTATTTTCAATATTTAGGTTATAATAAATATGTTAGCAAAAAAAAGGGGAAAAAATTGGAAAAAAATGTAATTTAATTTTAGTCATTGAAGGTCAAACTGAATTTTTCACATTGAGTTTTAACAACTACCTCCACGTGCCAAGGGTCTCTTTATGCTACATTTTTCCAGAAAGTCTCAAGATTACTAATAGGTAAGAAACCCTATAGAACCCCAGGCTACTTTTATGACCGATTTTGTTATGTCATGTTGGTTGTTTTAGACACGATTTTTAAATAGCTACTGTAAAATATGTTGGGTCCCTTTGAACCGGAGATAACCGTAGTTTTCATCATATTGAACTAGTTTTTGGTGGAGAGTATAAAGGGACTCTGTCTTGACGTTCAGCCAAAATTTACCACCTCCCTTTCCCCTGGGGATTAGCTATGGATGTGTCGACTTGAACAAATTCTATTAGGCGAATAAGGCGTGTCCTTGGTCGGAGGAACTCAATTTTTAGCAAACATCAACCTCATTTTGTTAAGAATATTTCCCTGCAGAGTTACAGTAAAAAATGTAAATGTCAAAAAATGATAATATCCCATTTTATTTTTTGGTCTAGGGTATAATTTGTCAAAATTAGTCAATTGTATTATATGTCATTGCAAAGGTAATTTTGAGTAGTTTCGAACCATTTTGCTGTAACTTTTACAGTTTTCAAATAATTTAGAAAAACTGAAAAATGATCCCCTATCCCCTCTTAAAATCGATATAACTTCAAAACGGCTGATCCTATCTGCGTGAAACCAATTCCATTCGATTTAGAATGACCAACTACATTAAGATTGACCTATAAAAACCTATGTTTCCAAAATTCGGGATTTTCGCCCCACTGTGCAACGTCGGGCTATCGTGCCACATTGATGATGATGGGCATGCCGTTTTGCCAAATTCAAAAGGGGGGATAAGGAGGTATTTGATCGGAGCAACTAAACTTTAAGCAAAAATCATCTTGGACTTAATGCGAATACTCACACAAAATTACATGGCTGAACTTGCGTTTTTTCAAGAGTTGTGGAGCTTTGTAAAAAGGTCTAAAATGAAAATATTTTAATTTATTTTTTAGTATATCGCCCAGTTTTTAATAAAATGCAGAAAAGGTTTCTGCTATTCAAACTAGCATTGGAACCCGTTTATTGACACATTTGATATGGACCACTTCGGGCGTATGGATTTGGCATTTTGGCTTTTTTTATCATTAATTTACAATTTTAGCACGCCATAATTTTCCGATTTTTTTTCTTTTCTTTCTATTGCATTATTTGATGCCTCGTCCTTGTTAATTGCTGCTGCTGTAGCTGCTTACATTAACTAGGCACAAACAAAGCATTGAGTCGACAAGCTCTGTCCCCCCAGAGGCTATTATTTTAGGGCCTTTTATAGAACCAACCACATAAGTACTTCTACCTCGTATGCACAGATTTCTTTTTTCTCTCCCTGGTAGTAAAACATTCGAAAATGATTGGGAATTGATTGCGATCCTTACAGCGAATTCACTGCTCAAACTAATATAAATAAATCATGTTACAACGCATTAAATATTGAATCGTATGCCACTAAATTCAAAATTTACACTTCTTTACTTCCAGAACAGAAATGTTAACTTCGATACATACATTTGACCGGAAAAATTATTACAGGTAGAACAAGTTCATGAAACGTTAAGACTATCCAGTTCTGTTCTGGAGCCAACAAATTGCAAGCTAATTAATCTTAGGTTTCGATTACATTGAGCTAGTTTACTCGTTACAACCCAAAATGTGGTAGGTGATTGGAGTAATTTGCTTATAAAATTATGGGAATTGAAACTTTAGAATGGATGGAACATTACGCTATCAGCTTCGCAAGAAAAATTTTCGTGTTCTTGTTATCGACACTAGCGACACTTATCTTAACGTCCGCCATATAGCGGACATATAGCGGAAAATATCGGAAGCACAAAAGTTCCCCCTATTAGAGCGGATAGCAGAACAAGCCTCACTTCACAAAAATATTGGTCTTTAATTGTACCAATACTTTACTTAATTTATTGTTAATCGAATTCATCAGAAGTTTAATCGAAATTTTGATTTATGGATATGTACGTTTTTGATAGTGAACAATTTTCAACTATCATACTGTACAGGAGTTGGCGTTTTTTGTTACCATATGAAAAAGATGGATTTGGCGTATTTTGAAACCCAAACTGGATTGGAGATGGCGGATTTTGTAAATAACCGCCTTTTTCTTTACTAAATTTAGAGGGGTTTTAATTGGAAATCAAGGATTCTGATCCCAGAAGCTTATAGATAATTTAGTTACCTATCGGCTGGCATCATAAACTCAAAATTTTTAAAAATTGGAGATGGTGGCTTTTGAAAATAGGCTCTTCATATGCGACCCACGTGCTACTTTGTAACTATGTATAAAGAAATGCATTGAGACAAATTGTATTCTGGTATCGTATACACAACTGAACTTCAGTTTGTCGGTGAGCACAGCAGGAGCGGTTCCATTTATATGATCTGAGTAAAAATAGTTTTAGATTAGATTAGATTTATTGAGGGCACAGGCAACAAGAGTTGCCCTAGGCACTGCGACCGGTGGTCTATTGTACCATTGCCCCTACTATGGATTAGATGAACTCATCTAACCGACTGCCTTCGATAAATCGATTCAGCTGGGCCAAGGGAAAAGCGATACCGAAACACTCCAATCGGCGCCTTGCTAGCCTCTCACATTCACAGAGAATGTGAGAAGCAGTTTCGTCGTCAGCCTCACAGAAGCGACAGCTGGCGTCGGTAACAATGCGCAAGCGCTTTAAATGACCGTTTAAACGGCAATGCCCCGTAAGGAGCCCGCATATGATCCTAACCCTGTTTCTGCTCAATTTCATCAGACCAAGGGTACGATTGGGTGAGTAGTTGGCGACAAAGAGTTTGACTGCCTAAGCCCTGGAAGAGCTTCCCAGTGTGTGGTGGCTTTGGCTTTTTCCCATCTCACTAATCACATTTCTGCAGATACAGAGTGGTAACCCACAGTAAGGATCTGGGCCATAGAAGGGAGTGGTAGATGCTCCTCTTGCGAGCTCGTCGGCCTTCTCATTGCCGTAAAACCCCGAGTGCCCAGGTACCCAGAAAAGGGTGAGATTGTTGAGATTGCCCACCTGTTGGAGGATTTCCTGACAAACCCACACGAGCTTAGATGTGACAGTACAGCTCGTCAGCGCTTTTATTGCTGCTTGGCTGTCAGTGAATATTGCTATTCTCCTGTTGGTGTAACCTTTGTCAAGGCATAATCTTGCACACACTTCGATTGCGATTGCGGATGTATTCCCATAGGAATAAAGATATTAGTGTTCGGGCCAGTAGTTCCAGCTCCAGATTCTGTATCGGTCCGTCCGTGTAAAATTTGATGGTGCTAGGGTGGAGTGATCTGAATCTGTCAGTCCAGTCCACCCTTTCCCATATCTCTGCACTATAAGAAGGGTCAAAACGGAGAGTTTTGACCAGATGGTCTGATGGCATATCCAGTAGTCTGCTGTTACTTAACCATCCTTGTTGAACTGAGTTCAGTGGAGACGCCGCATCACATGCTACGAGCCTAATGACAGCTAACCTTGCCATACTGCCTCGATGTGTATGTGGAGAGGTGGCAAGTTTAGCAGGACCTCTAGGGCGGCAGTGGGGCTCGAAAAGAAGGCCCCAAGGACAGCAAGACAGGCCAGCCTCTGAGCTTTCTCGAGACACCGTCTTCCGTCTATGGTGGTTGCTCTTCTCCACCACACGACCGCCCCATATTCCACAATATGTCTAACAACTGTCTTGTAGATCCACAGAACTATGTAAGGCTTAATACCCCATGCCTTCCCCGCATAGCTTCTGCTGATCCACAAGGCCTCAACTGCTTTCTCTGCTACCAGACTAAGATGTGTTTTCCATAGCAGTTACTCCCATTCACTTTCCGTCTCATGCTCTCACACCGCTTACAACTCTGACGGTAGTCAGCGATGACTACAGCTACGACTTCGAGTGAATTAAGGAACGCACTCCGGTTCGCAGTTTTGTGACTAGTGTTTGAGTGGTTTTGTTTTAAATGAATTGAAGTGAAGTGCGTTTTTTTAAGGTGAAGCAAAGTAAGGAAGTATGCAACTTTTTAATTTTTAACCACACTAATCAGCGGAATTTCAACTTTTTTTCATCTTCATGAAAAGTGTGAAGCCTAAATATTTTTGTCTACATATTCGATCATATGCTCATCCGCACCCTCATCCGCATCCTCAAAAATTTCTCCATTAATATCCGCATCCGCAACCGCATCCTCAATCTTATACTATTTTGCATCCGCATCCGCATCCTCATCCGCTAATCAAGATCCGTTACATCTCTAAGGCATAGACATATTTCCGTGTATTTGACGTCTTTAAACAGGCAAAATTGTCGGGTCGCGTTTTTTAGCTGTTGTAAAATTAGTTGAAAACTCTCGTGAAAGTTTTTCGTACGATTCGCGCGGGAATTTTTCCTTTGAAATCGGGAATTACGTATACGGTTTCTTATACGTCAGTTTGAAACTCTCTATTATTTAGAGCATTCGTATGTCGTATTTTTTGTAAATGTGAAAAAATATAAAATTTGAGAAATAAATTTGAATTGAATAATATTTTGATAAATTGTTTTATATACATACATATGCATATTTCTCTATTTTAAAAAATATACTACAAATTAATAAATTTTAAGCTATTTTTTTAATAACCTCTATTATTTCTTTCTTTTCAGGTAAGCATCCAATTGAATTTACAAATTTAACTTTGTTCAGTAAGTATGGAACGCATACCGTGCGGCGTATGCAGTGCCTTGATATTTTTTTTAAGATCGAAGAAACAAACTTTTGAATATGCATCCCAGGAAATGTCGTGCACTGTTCAACAAAGGACACTCGAGAATGATCTTGCACGTATTTGACCATAACTGACTGTTATTTCTCATTATCAAAACTACTGCTTTTTGGTCAGTATATTCAGTATCGTGCGAATAGCACGATGAGTGTTTACCCCATACCCATACCCTATACAGAAATAAAAATAACAGGCGCGAGAATCCACATTGGACTAAGCCCGCAGGATGTGTTAGTGACATCCTATTTCCAAGATCTTATCTGTTTTTTTGTTGAGGTAATGAGATCAGCATCACGCTCAGCAGTGTTACTTATCCCCATTAATGAATACTCGTTTAACATCTGACCGAGATCATAGTCCGTCACAAGCTCGTGAGTTCGAAAAACACCATGATCCACGGTGAGATTCGAACTCTTGACCCTGTGCACCGAAGGGGCGCGCACTAACCGCTAGACCAGCCAGACTACAATGCAGACCTAGTAGACATGAAAAACTCACAATTTTCGGTTTCATGTTTTTTGTTTTATTTTTTTTATAGATAGGTCGGACCGGGCACATCTATAAAATATTATCATGGCATCCAACAGCTACCATTTGATACTAATTTGAAGTTCTTCGCGACATTCTATCAAAAGATATGGCTGAATATAACTTTGTAGAGGAGGTAGGGGTAGCCGCGGACCGTCTCCACTTTCCATCAGCTTAAAGTATATGTCCGAATTAGGCATTGATCAAAATCCATAGCGATATTGTATCGAAAGTGATGGCCGAATTAAAATATCAAGGAGGGATAATTTGTATGGGAGGTCCGATTAGGCCCATTTTCAATACCGTCCAATATTTTATCAAAACAAACAGCTGACCGAAATTGCAAACCACTAGCTTCTTTATTTCGGCAGTTATCGTGCGTACAGACAGGCACACGGACAGACAGACAGACATGGCTTATTCGAATCAGGGACCGACTCTGATCATTTATATATATACTTTGCCATACCTCCGGAGGCTCCTTTGAGGTGTTACATAATATTGGCGTCACATAAACAATATACCCTATACCATCTTATGGGTATAGGGTATAAATATAAAGGAATTGACAAGGCAACTTTAGACATGAATAGTGAATACTATAGGAATTGGAAATTCGGCAGCATCTTTCGTTCGTTCGTTCAGGATACCAACATGATCCCGAAAAAAAAATCCCGTTTCCAATTATCCTAAACTGACCAGACGTACAGCATTTTGCTGTACAGTACAGCATTTCGACCTGCCGTAGCATTGAGAAATGTACAGCAAAGTGTACAGCATTCGCCATGCCACACAATGACTCACTACAGTATAATAGCCCT
Organism: Microchrysa polita; assembly: GCA_949715475.1. NCBI lineage: Eukaryota > Metazoa > Arthropoda > Insecta > Diptera > Stratiomyidae > Microchrysa > Microchrysa polita. Next base: position 31,535,733 of record OX454421.1, read on the forward strand.
TCGGTGAGCCTGTGATCAGTTTGACTCCTGTACGATCGATATTTAGCGAAACCATCGCAATTTTATGTTTGGTAATCGTTAATTATCGATATCTCAGGAACCCTTCGCGATATTTCTAAAATTCGACAAACTTGTAGAGCTACTTGGCGCTCACACTTGCTCCAAATGACACGTCCTACCTATTCGCGTTCAGAATTTACGGCTGCCCAAATCGCAATTTTGAGTTTTCTAATCGAAAATTGTCCATACTTAAATTTGACAGACTTGTACAGCACTTGTAGAGCACCGCTTTCAAGGCTCTAGCTTCCAAAGCTCAAAAGTTGAGTTGCAGAAAGATGCGATTTTAATTTACTTTTCCTATCACAAAACGATGGATAATAATCCACTATACTCCATCCGATTAACCTATCAACCTCTCTAGGTAAACGCATATTAAAGAAAGGACTCTGTCAGGGGTTTTTAGATAAAGTTTTCTTCCTCATTATTTCCTTCGAATCAGTTGAAATGGCGTTAAGAGCCCAAAGAACTGGCGCGCGTAACATCACTAATTTAACTATGAAGAATTACGTACTTCCTCCAGAAATATCGCAACCAGGATAAGCAGCCCTTCCACTGCTTTGGAGGTTCTCCTCAGACTCCACACCATAGCTACATTTAAAATGTGCCTGAAAAGCTTTATGTGAATAATCTTATTTCGAGTACTCTTCCCTGTTATAACTTTTCTTGTTAAAACATTTCGATTGTGCTTGAAATTCTGATGATTTTTTTCCCAGGAGAAGCAGTGGCGTAGATAGCTATTTAGAGGGGGCGAGGATCATTGTACAGGATAATGTTTTTCAGCACAGGTTAAAAGCATTAAATTGAGAAGTTCTAAATAAGGAATTTAAGGTATAGTCGCCATCATATTGTTTCTATGCTTTTCTACCCAATAAAAATGTCTTTCGAACGTTTGAGGTCTGTTGACGAGATTAAAAAATGGGCCGTGGTTTCCAGTTTTTGAAATTGTTTCAATTCTACTTGTTTCGCAGAAATTCCGAAAGATTAGGTTTGGCACAGTGAAGCAAATATTGTACGTCGAACAACGCGACTCTAGAAATCATGTTTCATAATCTCCACCTACCTACTTAATCGTAGTTGGATTAGAGACTCTTGAATGATACGCGAGAGCTTGATCCCGTGAGAGCTTGATCCACTGACAAAGCATCTTAGGAAATACTAGAATTATCAGTATGCAGAATATGCTCTAGACTTTGAAAGTTCGATCCTGGTAGGTTGTGGGTGAACTTAAAATAAGGGTTCGTCTGCAATACCGTGCGCAAATGTTAAGAATCGTTTCCGCACTGGAGTTGGGTACGGTTAAAATAGGCCTTAGTGAGTGTTTTGTCTGGAGCATACAATAATGTTTTGCAGAACGAGGAAGCAGGGCGTAAAGACGCAGAGATCGCCCTTGTGAGTTAATACCGAAAGATGGTTCGGCGAATGAGTGATCGACATGGTTGCCATTTTATTCGAGGAAAATCTCACATAACTGCATACCTGGTAGCATGATGCAGTATTGTTTAAGCAAGTCAGTACAACATGAACATGAGCCGTAATACCGCTAAACCGTTAGAACCCTATTGAATCCCCTGTTCTTGTGGCAGTTGCACTTTCAACTGAAACATGCCTTCCAAAGGTTCTCCACATATTTCCCTCGTAAGACGCACTAGGAGTCTCTGTTGATCATTAATTGTTATTATGTTAGAGAGCAGATCAACATTAACAGTACCAACAATAATATCAAAATTAAAACAGGCACAAAGCAATGTTCTTCTAGATGAAAGAGTCATTAAATTCAAAAGATTCAACCTGTTGTTATAAGAAGGGAGGTTATGCAAGTCACGTGGATTATTAAGGTCTCTTAAAGCAAAAAGTGCAAGTTGCTTTTGAATGGATTCAAATCTGTCACGATGTAGCTCATACACTGGATTCCATATTACATAAGCATAATCAAGTATAGGCCGCACAAGGGCGGTGTATAAGCATTTATCGACCCAAACCTTTTTAAACTCTTTCGACCGTCTTTTAATGAAACCGAGCTGCTTACAGGCCACAGATAGAATCCTGTCATAATGTCAAATAAAGTTGAAACACATTTTGTTGTCCAAGACAACACCGATATTTTTGATGTGGTCAACTCTATCTAGCTCAAAATTATTCAGGTAGTAAGAGTTATTTATAATACTAATCTCATGGGAAAATGTATTCACCTGGCATTTAGAGAAATTAAGATAAGATATTGTTTTTAGTGCATCACAATTCTAAAGTTTGGACCTTTAAGAAATACTGAAACAGAGTGCGTTTTAATATTGCGGTACAATTTTGGGCTATCAGCATAGAAGAGATGCGGTATATCTGTTGGTAATTGTGATAGGTCAGAAATAAAGTATTCAAGATAAGTGGGCATAAATGACTGCCCCGTGGCACACCAGAGGATACGGATATACTTTTGGATGAATATCTTTGGAATTTGACGGGCCGAATCCGATTACAAAGGTAGGACCGGAGCTAATTTAGAAGCTGCCCAGAAATACCAAAACGACGTGATTTATCAATGAAAATTTGGCGATCGACACTATCAAAAGCTTCCCTAAATTCTGTGTAGACCGCGTCAACTTGATATCCTTTTTCCATTTAACAGAAGGTGTCAGAAACTAAAATGGAAAGTTTGGATATAGTCGATTTACCTTTACGAAATCCCTTTTGTTGATCATTGAGGAGTTGGTCAATCATAGGACTGAGTTCAGTGGCGTAACGTTTCGCCAATTTCTTGTGTTCCTAACCAAAAAAATTTGCTCCTTACGTTAGATTTTTTTTTCATGAGGAAAAATGACACATTTGAAGCAGTCAGAAAATTAGCAAGAGCAACGGAAATTTTCTGTTTTAGCAACTTTTTTCAAAAGGGTTTTTTTTTAGATTAAATTTAAATTTGAATAATTACAGGAGAATTTGTGAGATCATCTATTTCATCATCTAGACCACCCTGCGGAGTGCCCCTACATACTTGTCTCGTAACAGTCGTTGATCCTAGACTAAAAGTGATTGTCCTGTGGATCACATCAACTAGCTCACATGAAGAGTTTTGAAGATTCTGGCCAAGTTCTTGATTTCTTAAGACTTAGCTAAAAAGAAGACTTTCTGACTTAAGTCTTATTGAACGATCTTAGTAAACGTTGTTCGAAGTTAGATCAACAGTTATCTGTTTGTTTGCATTGTGAACATATTTTTCCTGATGATGTAGCATTCCCTTCAAGATTTAAATACTCCAACAACTGGATCATATAGGCTCAATTTTATGCAAGAACCTTCAAGAGAGCAAATTGAAATCGATATTCAGATAGAATCATACTCAAGAAGCTTGAGAGATGCTGACCAAAAAGTTCCGTCTCTGCGGCATAAACAAAGTTTAGTACTATGACTGCGTACACAGAATTGAATATTTTGTCACTATCAGGTTGTATATCCTGCAGCTGACTTGCGTATTTTCTATTTTACTTCGTCGCTTCTACGAAATTCAGTTTTACGACTGATTTTCCCGGCTCAGTGGCAGGACCAGTGTACATCAATTCCAGTATCTGGTAGGCAATTTGAAACTCAATCTTTCAAATTGCACACAAAAGTTGACAGAGAAGTATTTTATGCAACGTCGGGATCTTTCAGAGGTGATTCAGTGACTGGTGAAAATAACTGGAATAACTGGAACTCTACGCGTAGTAATTAGCTAATGAAAGCAGGGATACTCCATAATAAAGGACTTGGGAGAATAACTTTTGATCTTAATTTATTTATAATTATCTTACAATTAATTTTTAAAAGCCGAAATTTCGAAACAACTCCCCCTTTCCCTCCTCAAAAAAAAAACCTGGATCCGGCATTAGATTGCTGCTTAGCTTACTGAACTATTGTAACGACCAGCGCCGGTCCTAGATTAAGGTGTCCAGACTCCCGAAGGCCCAATGCTGTACACATACTTGCGAAAATCGGTTTTCAAGCAAATCCTCAGTCATACTTCCAGGTTTCAGGTCCGAGGTCAACGCCGCAAAAATGTTGTGAAATTCTCTGATGCGTGACAGACAGAGAGACGTCTGAGCGCAGAGTAGGGAGAGGTATAGGATTTAAGTGTACGTATGGACGGGCCAGATGTCCAAATTCTACAAATTGCCTTCCATAGACTTATTGCTTGCTGCGCTCGCCTTATCCTATTTCCCAGCAATGTTACGTATCAAAAATGTTTGCATATTCTGAAAAGCGCGACAAACAGCGAGGTCTGATCGGAGCAAAGGGCGAGCTATAGGATTTGACTAGGACGAATTAAAGGTCTAAACTTTACCAATTGCCATCTATTGGTTCACCCCTCGCTGCGATCGCACCTCGCCTTATTCACTACCTACAAGCGCTGGTCGCAAGGATGACAATACAACAGACAGAGTGCATTCTGAATGAAGCCAAGGGCGAGCCACAGGATCTGAGTAAAGGTATGGACGAGCCAGTGCTCTTAATTTAACGAATTACCTTACATTGGCTCACCGCTCGCTGCACTTGCACTTCGCCTTATCGAATTCTTTAATGCGCGACAGACAGTGCAAGGTCGACGAGCCAGAGGTCTAAATCTGATGTAAACCTGGTTGCAATATTTCTGGAGAAGAGTATGTATTTCTCGATGGTTGATGCCATGTTCGTTCCCTGGGCTCTTAACGCCCAGGGAAATGTGGGAAAAAAACTTTATTTAACACCCATGCCACCCATCATTTGACGGTTGTAACTTAATTCTGAACCTTGGCAGCTACAGCCTTGGAATGTTCAACAAACATGTTTTGCCAAATTTCAAAATTCCACTCAAGAATTTCCAAGTTATGGACATTTTTCGATTAGGGAACACAGAAGTGCAATTTAACTCATTGCCGGACACAACGCCAAAATTTGACACGATTTGTATGGTCAAATGCTCAAAATTGGACGTCTATAGACGTTGTGTCCGGGAAAGTGTTAAGCAGCAGAGGCTTCCGCGGGCGGATAGGAGAACCGTAAAATTTAGAGGAAATATGAGCGCCAAGTAGCTCTACAATTACAAATTTTTCAGAGAGATGGGGAAGGGCTCCCGATTGTCGAAAATGAAAGATTGGCAAACATAAAAGTGCGATTATCACGCTTCGCATAGGGTATAGCGGTCAAACTTTACACATTAAAAACAGACATGATTGTTCACAAGCCTTATCGAAGAGGCTATTATGTAGTGAATTAGGTTTCATTATGGGGCATGGGGAATGCTGTACATTTCCCAATGCTGTACGACAGGTCAAAATTCTGTACTGTACAGTAAAATGCTGTACTGTACAGTAAAATGCTGTACGTCTGATCAGCTTATCCCAGATGCCATGGCGCCCTATGCTAGTATTTTGAAAGTCGCCCTTTTTTCATTTCCCGATTCATACGAGTAATAATTGAGAAAGTTAAACAAAAGCAAAATGCTAATTTCGGGTCAAAATGGGGATACCCTTCACTTTTGGGCTAGCAATTAACCGGCAGCCAGCTTTGAAACGTCGATAGATACATTTAAGTGAAGTTTGGCTAAGATTGCGTTTTGAATGCAGTCATAAATTTTTATAAGAAGAATTCACCTTTGAGGCGGAGTTACTTTGCAGCTCCATAATTTCACAGTGCACTTCAGTCAATTTTTACATAATATGGTCCTGTTTTGACCCAACAAAATTGACCACAAATATTTTGTGGTATTGATATGGAAATATAATTGTGTATGGCTACGTTGAAACTGATTCATAGGTACATATAACCAGTGGCGCAACCACGGGAGGGGCTAAGGGGGCTAAAGCCCCTCCCAGACCCAGAAATTGGGAAAGAAAAATGACAAAATGAAAATATTGTGTAGGTATAAGGCAAACCTCGCATCAGCAATTTTTCACAAAGTCTTCTTTGGCGAAAAAATTTGTACAAATATGTATTTGCTAATGGGTAAGCTTCAAATTTGCCAAATTTTGTCAAAATACACACAAATATACCAGTGAAATTTATTTGATTTTTTTAAGCAAAATTCACCAGACTCGCAAATTTTTATTCAAAATGTTCTTTTGTACAAAAATTCATACAACATTTTGCTATTGCTAAGCAAGCCTCACATTAGCGAAATTAACTTAGGTCTGCTGCTTGCCCCAATAAATTTTACTTGTGGGTGGCCTGGCGTACGTGAGGAAGGTATCATGTCTGCACAATGCGACATTTAGTAAAAAAATATTTAAGCCTAATTCATGTGCAAATATTTCCTAGTAAACATATTTAAGCCGGAGACAAGCATTGTATTCTTTGACCAATAATGCTATAAGATGACATAACGGAAATCACTAAGTTTATTGCTTGATAGCGTCCTTTAAGTGATTAACTATTTCACATGAGAAGATTAGGCTCCCTGAAGCCATTAGAAAAATATTAGCCCAACTTCAGCCAATCTAAATAATGGATCCACCACGATATCACTCTTTGTGTACCAGCAACAAGTATATAGGTAGATCAAAATGACCGACCAAAATCTAAGCCGAAATGATGGAAACCAATCTTCCCTAACGGTATTCTTGGGAGTGACGATTACGGAATTGGTCGTCGCCCATGATTAGTTGTCCTTACTTTCTTGAGCCGCAACTTTTTGTTTTAGCATTTACCAGGTCCTTGAGGTCCGTTCGAATCAGGAAGATAGCAAAGTGTAATTCAACGGGACCTTAAAACTCGATATTACTGGAAATAACCTCGTCACCCAACTTGCAAAAGCAGCTCAATCTTCGGTAATATGGTATGGATGGTCTTAGCCCCCTCCAGGACGAGATCCTGGTTGCGCCACTGCATATAACGTATAATATGTTGAGAGCAACAGCGCAGCGCGGAGATAAAATGCTTCCACTCGGAGAAAAAAAAAATACCTAAAACACATGTGTACGTAGATCGTAGCCATACACAAACTTACTTCATCGAACCTTAAATGACAAATTATAATTTGTCAGTTAACTTAATTATACGAATTTTATGTTCCAATTTCTAGATCAAAAACCGCTGAGTATTCTGAAAACGCGAACAACTAAAACCGTAGCAATTAATCTCCGCCACCGAAAATCAATTAGTGTCCTTGGCGCGTTTGGGATTTTACTAACCCTCCGTCGGGCGCACCCGGCCTGACAGGCCAGCAAAACAGTTTCTGCTCTGTTCCACGCTAGTAGAGGGGCCCACAACTTTTAAGCTCCGTTTACTCGTCTAACTTTAAGAGTCTCACACGATGCCTACCTATAGTTTTCCATGGCCCTTTAGACAGTTGTGTGGTAAGGACTCTGGCTTCACAGGCCGGGTGCGCCTGATCACGTCATAATTTAGAATGTGCCTAAACTACGCCAAAGCGATGCATCAAAGATTCCTTTTCACATTTACTTTGGTGCATTGAGAACCTTTTCTAATAACGATTATAAATTTAGACTGCCTGCCTTTCATTAATTTCAATTTTTGTAACGAACAATGGATGCGGTATTTTTATATAACATTTTCTCTCTTGATTTTTTTCTAGTAGATCGATAATTTTATTTCTGTATAATACTGTTTAGTAAATAGGTTTATTAGTACTATATTACATACTTATAAGTTAATTTCTGAAAAGTATCTGATATTTAAAGTAGCATGTTAAGGAAAAAGGACGCAAACAGATGGGTGGCCTCTCAGGCCGAGTGCGCCCGATCTTGTTTTGATTTGGGGTGCGCCCGACGGAGGGCTAAGAGAACCCCTTTCATGAAAAAAAAACGAACAACCTCTTTTCCTAGAAAAGATCAGCACTTCACAGAAAAAAGTTAAACCCCCCTCGAAAAATGGACGATAAACGCACTTTCATTTTCATGAATCTTATCCCCATAGAGCTATCGGCATTAACTCCCTTAAATTTATTTTTCGGGGTTATATCAAGGATAAACCATAAAGGAAATGATTATATTCAGAATGAAATTAATTAATGTCGCAAGAACCTTCTTAATTTCCTGTCGTTTTTTATATTGTGGTTGATGATTTTTGGCAACTTTCAATTGTCAATTGAGAGTAGTCTTATTTAATTTATTATTTGTCTTCAGAAATGAAATGAAATTAATAAATTCAAAATCGTTTCTAAAACTGATATTGAAGCTTTCTTGATGTTTCTTAGAAAAACCACCGAATAATTGAGGCATTATTTCGGACAATACTACAAATAATTGATGAGTGGTTTATTCTCTAGTCTAAAGACCTAATAGTCATTCCCAATTTGTTACAAAAAGCTGTCCATGATAGAGGCAATGTAAGAGGTTCCTTTAGCCCAGAAAAAATCGATTAGAAGTGAATGGTTTTCTAAAGTAAATTTAATACGATCCAATAGTGTCCTTATTTCAATTTCGATTAGCGCGACAAATACCAAATACATTCATCCACACAAAAATAAGCAAAGATAGAGTAGATACTCTGGGCTATCTATCGACAATCTTGACGAGACATCATCATGCAAAACATGTTTCGGTTGAATAGAGGTCGAGTCCATTTCGTTTGAGTAAGTCCTCGTGCAATGGGACCCAACGTAAATGTCTCAATATCAAAATTTCAAGAGAACACGTCTTCAAATTGAACCTCACCTCATGTAAACCGCTATACACAACCCTCACTACAGCATTCCCCAAATGAAAACTCGACAATTCTCTGAATACTTATCGCACTAGTACTGTACTCGGTCTGAATGTATTTCATCCTCTTTCAAAAGTCACCGTTGCGTCATGTCGTATCGAAGGACGACGAACGGCTCCGGCAATTACGATTACACCATACTATCCTTGTTGTCCTTGTGCCGACTCCGCATGACTCTCTACGGTCTGTCATTCATTTGGTATAGTTGCGCTTCTACGAGTAGCCCATTCGTCTCCATTTGGTTTTCTATATTGTCGCATCGTATCAGCCAGCACTCTGTTATCGTACCCGTACCTATACTACAGAGTAACTTGCTCATCGCTCTCCGCATCTATCCTAATCTAATATTCACGATATCTCCGGTAATTTAATTCTTAACTAAATTTTCGACCCAAAAGGGAAAACAAACCAACAAACGACAACTGCCACCGCGCGCTCATCCACCTTATTCTAATGGAAACTGAAAATCTTTCTCTCGTTTTCATCAGATGAACGAGACATCACCCATACCATATCAGGACGATGCTGATGCTGAGAGTGAAGGTGAAGGGGTGCTGTTTGAAACTTATGCAAGACGACCGACATCGGAAGAAAATGCCACAAAACCATTGCCCGCACCCTGTTGTATATCGGTTCATGACTCTTGGCCTGTCACCACCATATGCGTTCTCATCTCATGCCCATAGTTCGACTAAACACATAGACAGAGAATTTTGTAATGATACACACACGTTTCTGGACGTTTTCTAAGCTCATCCAAAATGACAGAGTCCAAGACGACGCCGACGAACCATTGCCATCATGCCAAGGGTTTCGGATCGCAATCAAGAACCGAAAAGACCAAAAGGAGCCTTCTGAATGATGAAGTTATGGGCCGAGGTGGTTTCGGCAATAGATGATGGTCGTCCTTGTGCTCAACGCAGAAATCTCTCTGAATCACTTTCATCAGATAAGGTGAAATATGGCTGTATGCGATGGCTTATCACAGAGAATATCCATTTTCATTTTCTACTCGCCCAAAACGTCCGTCCACATCCATTTGGACTGTGTTGAGAACACTGGCAAAGGTACATCATATTGTCAAAGAAACCAAACGAAGCAAGGATAGAAGAGATACGCCAACTACAGCCCGAGCCGACCCCAACCCGACTGTATATACACCAAACAGGAAACAATTCCGTATATGCCCCCGGATGAAATGAAGCGTTTTGTGCTTGTGTGTTTAGACAATTAGGAACGTCGTTTGTCCATTTATTTGTATCCCGGTGGCTGATCTAGTCATAAGATGTACGTACACGTACACACGAAATACCTTTTGCATATTGAATATCTGCTAAAAGCATCAGATTCTCGGAGAAATATCCTTTTGGTACTCGCGCCTACGTTATTAACCGTATACGAGGGTGTTGGGGTGAGCGTGCCGAATGTGTATATGAAATTTACAACCCTTTTCGCATTGGTACAAAGGAGACCTCGTATAGAGCAAAATTAAATCATGCCGAGCAAAGGTATGGTCATGTCCGGGGGTGTTGTAATATCATAAAATGCAGCAACACTTAGCAAAAGGCGTAAGTGCTCTTGATTATTGAAATAAGGCACTTTGGAGGATTCTGGATTTATGATTTTCGTATTCCTGTAGATTTGGATAATGTAGTTTATTTGATATGAATGTCCGAGATGTGTGTAGGATGTACATGGAGACAAACGCAATTACAATTTTTGTCGTTATAAACTTAACCGTAATTTGTCCACATCAGGAGTTGTTCAGGTGTTATCTCCTAAATTCGACTGACCGATCGCATTAGAACACTGCAGAAAGTATTTAATAAAAAACGTGAGCATAGGCGAACCCATATGCCAGGTTTAATTAAATATTGAGGTTGACCATATCTTGCACCCTTGTTCCTTGTTCCATCTGTCATTTGGAGTTTACCAACATGTAATTTGAGTGTCCCATTAAGGAGAGAGGTGGTGACGAAAAGGGGAAATTTTTGCAGTAGAATTTCAATCGCCTTCCGAAAAATATGACCCACGGTGGATTGACGGAGTTGTGTCATGCTATGCAAATCCAGCGTTTTGAAGACGCATTCTGACCTTATCGCAACGGTCTCTACCATTTATGATTAGATCAACTTGAAATGCTTAAGGTTCTTCATAAAGTTTGTATCAATCCAGGTTATCATCTATAGAGTAGTACATGGAAATGGAAATGTTCTATGAAATCATTCAAGTGTACCGTCTTCAGCCAGCACAAACCCGTAATACCCGAAATGAGGAGACTCGCAGGTACAGGATATCATGTATATATTCTTATAGGACAAGATTCGCCTTGTACTGTGACATCCAACAACATGACACGTGTGCTCCCACCTGAATTTAAACTAAAGGTCGTCGATGGCCCATCAACTGTCTAAGACTTTCATCTGTGAAACGAAGATTTGAATTTCACAAGCAAGCAATCCCATGACAGAAATGAACTGTTTTAATCTTTATATAGATGCTAGAGGTGACAAACACAACAGCTTCCTCGTGGCAAAATACCCGAGATTCAAGTAAAAGCTGGCCGGAGAATACAAATTTCCCAAAAGTTAGTATAGACTTAGTGAATCTGCTACGTAATCACGGACTCTGTTCGGTGACTAAGTAAGTGGTGGTGGACTTTCGAAACTGTTAGATCAAGTCGCTTCAATTGAAGCTCAACGATAAAGGCTTTTGTGTGGCATTGATTGCTGATGTGCAAAAAGAGCTGAACGGGGGTAAATACATAACAGTAATTGTGATATTAAATTAGATTTTTTTTTCAAAATTTTACTGAGGGAAAATTCGAGAATTTATCGGCAATTAATGCTAAATGTTTTTATTAGGATAGTCATGTTGTTATCTTCAAAAATGAAAATTTTAAATGTAGAAACTACAGAGGAAAGCCAAACATATCTAGGGTATGTAAAATTATGAGGTGAGCCGCATGCGACAAGATTGACACGTTTGGCCCAAGCTAAAATTTCATATTTTTTTAACATATTACCGTGTGTTTAGGATACGTCAGCCACAAATCGTATTACCTTAGTTTACACCAGATGGCGCTGATGTCACAAACGAGAAATAACAATGACATATTGACTTATACAACAACCACCTCTTTCTAGAAAGTGCGTCACCGAAGTTTCCGGAACAGTGGAAACTGGTATATAACGGCGTCGACTAGACCAGTCAGTCTAGTTTTAGCCGTGGATAATGTCATCAATAACTTATAAAGTAATTATGTAGTAGAATTGTAAACCGTATATATATTCGTGTGTTGTAATAAATAGTGTTATATTTTTCTCGTCTTTTCTAGACGTTCCAGTGGGTTCGATCGATTTTCGCGTACACACTAATGAATAACACTCGCTTTACTGTAACACTATTTACTACAACACACACGGTTTACAATTTCACTAATTACTGACACGACATAGTCCACGGGTAAAACTATACTGACTCCTGACTCTAGTTGACTCCCTTATATACCCATTCCCACTATTCCGGAAACTTCGGTGATACACTCCAAGTACAGAAATACCATTTGGGTTGACGTGTCCTAGACACCCAACAATAGTGTTACAATAACACGAGTGTGATTTATTATTGTGTACGCGGAAATCAGTCGAACCCACTGGAACGTCTATAAAAGACGAAAAATATATAACAAAATGTATATGATTCACCTTTCGCGCCGGGCAACACAATTGCTTCGCACGGCACATCTGACCAAATTTTAATTTCATTATTTTGGGAGTTGTGCGAACAGACATAACATACAAAGTAGGAATCGCTTATTTGAATCAAAGTGGGCAAAGAGTCCTTTGCCTATTTATAACTCCAATAACTAAAAATTACATGAGGAACATAAAATTTCATCCGCTGAGCGAACACCAAATGTACGCAGGTCTAATTCCCACAACATCTACTCAAATGCTTCCTTTAAACTGGCGATGAGTCTCTGGTTTGTCGATGTACTCCAGTCTTTCAGGTCTTGTTTTGCCATCCATAACTCCTTGAAGAGCATCGTGTGTTGACGACTACCGTATGAATTTTCAACGTTTTGACGACAACTAAATATTTGTCAGCCATACCATTTCATTTGGCCTTTTCCGCTGCAACACTTTCCCTAAAAGCTGTATGCATTGGCGTAGCAAGGATTTCGTTGGGGGGGGGGGGGGGGGCTAGTAAGCCCACAATTTTTTCAACATCATGATTTTCTTAGGACTTAGGATTTTTGGTCGCAGAAATATTGGAAGCAAATTTTAGAGTAGCCTGGCTGGTGTAGTGATTATTGTGCGCACATTTAGTGCACAGGGTCATGGCTTCCAGACTCACCGAACGAATTCATTTTATGGTGTTTTTCGAGCTCACGACCTACGTGACGGACTATGATCTCACTCAGATGTTAAACAAGTATCCATTTATGGGGATAAATAACATTTCTGGGCGTGCTGTTGATTTCAACACCTCAACAAAACAGCAGATTAGATCTGAGATCGGAAATTGGATGTTACTCACACATCTGCGGGATTAATTTACTGGTAGACTGTCACGCATGTTATTTCTTTTGTGCTAATTTTAGAGTCAAATTTTAAAAAAGGAGATAAGCATGATTTTCTTCTGCATTCTGATTACATTCAACTGGCCTCCAATATCTGCCTTTTAGAGCGTAGTTTGTCTATTTTTAGTGCTATTTCTCAGACTGCATATCCCACTTGCGAGATCGGTTTGTATCGTCTGTGACTTTCATCTTTGCAAAGTAGCATCGTCAAAAAATGTATAAATACTTTATTGATTGAAATATGGTTTATGGTTTATGAACAGCAATGAAACTGGTGTCAAATGAAAGGGCTATATTGGAGGATAACTAATATATCAATTTTAGGCCCGTAAACAATGGGGTTCCTGAGAAAGATCGACTTTGTTTGTCCTTTGGAGCAATTTTGGTGGTATAAAGCTTTTGAAAAAATGTAGCTAGGGACTTCAAATTTTGCACAAGTGGTTTTTCTTAGAAGCTCTTACTTTTATAAATTATATTCATAATGCAATTTATATTTACCACCTCCCCTACAATCTTTTTAATTTTTTAAGGATAACTCTCGTCCGGATAGCTGTTGAATTATCTAGATTGGTAAAATTTTTACTACTGTCCTATGCTACTGTACGAAAATCAGGACGATTCATACAAAATAAAGGGTGTCTTTGTACAAAAATCCCTTTCCCCTGTATTCGTTTTTTACTTATAAATCTGCGAAGAAAGCTCGAATTGAGCTGATTTTTTGGATAATGCTTTCTTATTGCATTCCCTCTAAATCCTATTCTGGGAACTTCGATAAAACAAACATTAAGACCTCCCGCCCTCACAGACCTCCATTCCCTATAATGCATTCCTCAATGTTAACACCCCTATCAGCCCAAATACATTGTTTTTTCATTCGAATGGTAAACAAAATGGGGAAAAGCCTATATGTACTATACCGCACGAGAATGACTTCTCATAATTATTATAAGAAGAAGTAATGAAGTATATTTCTTACATTTTTTATATTCTCAAAACTAGTCGAAATACAATCCACAAAACAAACATCAAAATGATTAAACAAAGAAGCAAAAAATGATCGTTCATCGCTTATTACATTTAAAAAATGCTGCGCTGAAGGAATACTCTAATGCTTTTTACAAAATCCCTTGATAATTACTTAACAGGACTAATAGTTACGGTCATCGTTGATTTTTCTACCTATCCGTTTCCATTAATATAGTCCGATTTCCGATTTATACGGCATATACACGTGCAATTTTATGTGACATTCTATGATGTATAGTCGGATTTTGCGTTTTTTTGCGATACCTTACATCGTTTAAGCGCCATTAACTTATTAAGTTGAGAATTGGCTAAAGATAATGTCAAGAGGGTTTGTTCACTACAAAACAAAGATTTAATTTTATAAACAATATTATGTATTATGATTGCATATAGAAAAAAATAGATAACAGTTTAAAAAAATAAGTGTCCATATGACAATTTCTATGAATGATAACGCCATTAATAAAATTGGTAAAAAAAATTGCCATTATCCTGTTGTCGTCTTTATGAAAGTCACAAAAAATTTTGTCTATGAATATTTTTGGAAGTCAACGGTAATCAGTTTTCCAATTTCTGAAAGTACAACATTTTTATGTAATCTGACATTTTCGCGGTTTTAAATAATGACGTTGCCTGCAAAATACAGATAGGTATTCCAACTTTAAGGAAAAACATCTTTCATTGAAATTTAAAACAAAAATTTCATAACGGTACTTTTTACTGTCAAATTCGCATCATCACAATTTTCAATATTTATTCCAAAAAATTAAACTTTTTGCTTTTTCTCAGTCTTGAATAAATATTAAAAATTGAATTTCTGAAATCAAGTGGTACAAAAGGAATAAAAGGATCACAAGGTGATTTTCTCTCATTAAATTGAATTGAGTTTGTAAATGTCTGTTTTAAGCCGGCCCCACACCGACTGGAGTGTCGCAAACACCGCACAAAAGATTGATACGAAAAATCGTGCAGCAGCAATGCAGCAGTGTGGTTGGGCGACTCCAAAGTATCATTCTTGGACCGATCTTTTGTGCGGTGTGTGCCACACTCCGGTCAGTGTGGGGCCGGCCTTAACTATACATAGCTGAAAGTCAAACACGAACTTTAGCCGATGTCAACTTCTTATTAGATGGTCGGTGTTTTTTTTTTCGCAAGCAACGTTGATAAATTGAAACCGCTGGGTGTTCAGGATTTGTAAAATTTTATTTAGTTTCAGAAACAAATTTCTCATAATAATTAGTTATGGGTGTGGAAAATTTTAATTTAACAGGACTTCCAGAAAAAAAAACACTCATAGCAAGATAACGGTAAATATTTTACGAATTCTATTGATGGAATTTTATCTCAAACAAATTGACCTATCAACCATTTCAGTATTGATCACCCAATGCTGTGTATATCATTGCTATACGTCCGGTATTTTTATCCAAATCAATTTTATGTAATTCAAACTAATATCATCAAAAGTCATTTACTTCTGAGCACACCAAAACAATACGAAATCTAATAAGCACAAAAAGCTATAGTTGAATTTGAATGACACCCTCTCGACCCCCTTCACTGAACTAAATGACATGTCCGATAAACAATAATCGTCATAATTAAATTGCATAGTCGTACAATAATTTCGAGACCTCTCATACAGCAATCTGATAAGGCTTAAATGCTCGACATTATTATATTTTCTGTGAATCAATTACATTAATAGTGTTGTGCGGCTATGTCCTTGTACTTTGCAGACACAGACAGTATGGAGATGATTTTTCACGATAAGGAAATATCAATACTCCATACTTATTGATAAATGACAAGTAACTTTTGATATGGTTGAAGCAGAATAGAAAGAATATTGCTTTTAGGTAGAAATATGTTTTTTTTAGTGTGGTGAAAAACTCCTACTTGATGGAGATGATGATCGTTTTTCGATTTTCGAAGGATATTGGGTTCACTACGCATTTTTTTTTAATTTAGTATTTCTTTTTTTTTTGTTTTACAACGAAACTCCTATTTTTATGTCTCATTATTCTCTCACTAATACTTGCCGGGCTATCGTTGGGGATGCATTTTAAAATCGTCAATGTGTTACTCGCTCAAATCTTTTGTTTTGAGAAGTCACTGAAAATGACTATATAAATAAATGATGTGTCTGTATGTAAAAAAAAATAATTATTAATTTATAAAAGGGCAGCATGAAGTTTGTTAGGATCTAGAAACAATTTTCTTGACATGAAAACAATAAAAGAACATTCTCCCCCCATCCCCAAACGATCATAACGACCTTATTTTCCAAATTTTCAACACACACTTCGATACAAAATCAATAAAAAAATTCCTCCCACAACCACTTCCTTCTTCAATCTTGATCCAATTTCATGATGTCCCAAAAATGGTTCGGAATTTGCCCATACATAAAAATTTAGCGAAAATCAAATTTCCTTCGATAAACTCGTTAAGCAGACTTTTGTCGATTTCATATTCTCATAATATGATCTATCTGTGTTGTCCTACATACAAACGTCGTGTCGTCGTCGTTGTTGTCCCCGTTGTCAAATTATCCTGAATCGAACAACAGACACGGAGACTTTCTTCGTCCTATTATGGGCCTATTCGAAGCGATACTTTACGTAGTATAGATATGGAAACATCTTAACCGTATCACAAAACATCCGACTATGACGAAATCGAGAAGAAGAAGAAGAAGACGAAGAGATAGAGAGAGTAGAGTAGCCATCAGCAAATTAAGTTTCAATCAATTAGGTTTCCAGTTGTAGCGGAACGGTTTTGCCTCAATGGTTTTCGGTTAGAGAAATCGAGAACACTCCAACCATATCCAATGTAGGAGTACGATATGTATTCGAATATACGATTATGTTTGCAATATACGGGATAGGATGAAACTCCACTCACTCTCTATCCTTAGCTAGTCTCTATCTAGTCTTGTGAGTATCCTGGAAACAAATCGCCCACATCGACCACAAGAATTTCTGTGGATTGAACGAAATGTTATGTTGCTTTGCTTGTGTGTTGTTGATTTTGTTGCCAGCAAAGTTGTAGTGACCGGTGACCAATGACCACCATATCCAAAGCTCTCACTAGAATTGCATAATTCGATCCATTCGACAGGGTGGGGCTAGAGCACAGAACAAATTTGTATCTCTATTTTATTGTTATAAGCTCTGTATCTCTTATTCGGATTAAGGATCATCATCATCGTGATAGCATCCTCTTCACGTGTTTCGGTTTGAAGAAAATTCGATATCGAATAGTTTCAATTCCAGTTTGCATTGTTCCAATACATATTATTTTTGGCCGGATATTATGCAATTTTGGTTGAAGAACTATTATGTTTGGTATGGTATACACATAATGGTGAAATTCAATATACGATTTCAAAATAGATTTGCAATTAATCGGACAAGTTTCATGTTAATTGGGGCATGCATAGTAACGAAACGATTCGTTTACTTACATTCAAAATATTGATGTGATTGCAATCTATAATGCGGCAATGCTGTTTAATTTCTACATGGATTGCAGCCTGTACCAATGCTGTTTAGAAAATTTAATTACATTGAAACTTCTTAGGAGAAATAAGTTACGAAGTACGTGGTCAATTTTAGGTGCGCAGTGTAGTAAATTTTATTTTTTATTAAGCATTTTTAGAGAATCAATTTGGAATTATATAAAACACAGAACTTATGCACGAATATTTCTATTTTAACCCTGGAATACTAACATTACCGTTTAGGGCGTTATTACTAACAACACGTAATTTTGACGTGTTCATATTTTCCTACAGTCGCTTTCCCAGTTTACATATTTTACCGAGCTTATCATCTTTCAGTGCCACAGACAAAAATTATTTGACCAAAATATGCCCTGGGAAAATGCGCTTATATTACTAACAAGACGTATAAATTACATGCTATTTTCTATTGGTATTACTATTTACACGTCAAATAGGTAGTAGCATCTAGAACATTGCTAAGCTTACCGCCATAGACCACAGATAGGATGCTGCCACTCATATGGACATACAACAACTAACTGAGGAAAGCACTGCTGCAGTGAGTAGTCAACCAGACTCGTGGAACAGCTTATACACAGTATAATATGAGCGAACATGTCAATTTTACGTATTGTTAGTAAATTAGGGTTAAAACAATACAAAAAATGTATTCGCAACAAATACAGGTTAGCATTCTGGAATAATTTGCTTGGTATTTTTGAGAATCACGACAGTGTCTTATTCCTGAGTTGTGAATGCTTCGATGCCAAGATTAGAATGCTGATCACTCGTCGTTGTAGCATGCTTTATATAGTGGCTGGAGCCGTCTAGTGGGGATACTAGATGCTGATCGCCACATGTTGATTGATGCGTGGACTCGAACATCCAATCAACCTGACTGCCTTGTGACGCTATCAACTCGACCACACTAGCTATTGTCATCGCAAATAGATTTAGCGACAATGAACCGGTCGACTGGTCAAACATGCGAAGGTTCAGCATTAAGGCAGGACAGAATTGCTTCCTATCGAGCCAAATAGCAAAGAAGGAGAGGAAAAGAGAAATGGGGAATGATAATGACCACACCTGTTGGTCTTGCGTCTTCCCTTTCGTCTTCGTAATGTTCTTCTTCAACATTGTAGCTGACATTGATTTCGCCAAACGAACAGAAATGAGGAATGCCTCTTTCTATTCATATTTCATCATATTTCGTCTTTGGATAATACTCGCAACTACAGTCTGAACGAGCAAATAATAATAGTTAACCTTCCGGCGGGCGCAATACTAATCCTAACACGATCGGGCGCAATGCATCTGACAGATTAAGTGCAGAAAAAGGGATGAAACTAAGTTTCTGTATATTTTAGACTCTTATTTATTGTTGCATTGTCTTTTTGAAACAGATCTACGAAATTTTAGGAACAAATACTGGCTCACAAAGTTTGATACCCTTCACATTTTCAATTTTCTAAGAATATTCCGCTTTCAATAGCTTCAATATTTAAAAAACCTCCAACAACTCGACCGCTTAAAAACTCTGAGGTTATGTTACTAAAATCACACTATTGAACGATTTGGTGAGCCTAAAAGTCACCACAACGTTATTACGCAATGTGAAGAGAATAACATGTGGAAATTTTCATAGAAAAGGAGAAAATAACACAATCGGGCGCAATACATCTGAGAGATTATTTCATCCCCCCCAGCCCCTCAGACATATGGTAGATAGAAACTGAAAACTGCTTTGGGTAGTTGATCGATAAAGATTAGCTCCTGTGAGTTTCAGATCTCTCCCTTTTCATATCGCTGATTGGCGCAACAAAAACTGGTCACTTAATCTGTCAGATGCATTGCGCCCGCCCGAAGGTTAATTTCGCTGATATTACGAATAGACGGTGGGACCAGTACAAATTCGGAAATACTAGTTTTAATTGTTCAACTCTGTAATGGAATTCTTCTTCTTCTTTTTGGCACGATACCCCGACGTCGGGCCTTGGCCGCCTGGATTGAAAGCCTCCAATTGTCGCGGTCACGCGACCTTGTCCTCCAGTTCCGAAAGCCTAGCATCTGGTGGGCGTCCTCACATACAGAATGCTCCCATCGGGCTCTCGGTCGTCCACGCAATCTGGCTCCGTCCACTCGTTGCGTGTTCATCACCTTTTTGGGCATGCGATCGTCGTTCATCCTTTGTGCATGTCCCGCCCATTGCAATCGCTGCTATTTCACGATCTTCGACACCTGTAGCTCATCATACAGCTGATACAACTCAAGGTTGCACCGGATGCGCCATTCACCTCGTTAACGAACGGCCCCGAAGATTCTTCGGAGAACCTTTCGCTCGAATGTGTCCAACAGGTGTTCAGAGTTTTGGGTTAGGGTCCATGCCTCGCAGCCATAGCATAGCACAGGTCGGATGATAGTTTTATACACGTGGAGCTTCGTGTTCCTGTGCACCAGCTTCGGATTCATAATTTAGAGGACCGCAAAGTAACACTTATTAGCTAGTTGTATCCGTCGCTTTATCTCATCTGTTTCGATGGAGTCCTTTGACAAATTGCAACCCAGGTAAGTGAAGTTGTCTACATATTCTATATTGAGGTCCCCCATTGTGATGCCTGAATTTACTGGCGTTCTAGTTTTTGATTGCATCATGACCTTGGTTTTAGATTCGTTGATATGTAGCCCAACTTCTTTGGCGGCGTTATTGAGATTATGCAGAAGGCTTTCGGCATCACCCAATCTTCGAGACATGATATTGATGTCGTCGGCGTAGGCTACTAGTTGAGTAATGAGTAGCGTTCCGCTGCTGTCCAGATTCATGGCTCGAAACACATACTCCAGAGCCAGGTTGAAGAGCGTCGGCGCCAGCCCGTCGATTTCTCGACAAATGTCATCCGAAATATTTTGCAACAAGTTCTGCGAAAAATCCCTTATGGATATAAGTCTACTGACAAACGAGCCTTGAATAAATAATTTCTTTAAAATTTCTGCTCTGAAAGGCAACCTCTAGATACAAATATTGGTGTCAAACACGGATTACCGAAATTCTTGTTTGTATTTTGTGACCTTTCACCGTTATCAATGTGGAACGGCAGCCCGACACCGGGCTTTGGCTCCGACGATATCCAATAGTTACGGAATCCCAGCAGCTGATGGAAATTCTCACCTACGGAGTACATCCAGTAAGCTCTCCACTGTCCACGCAATGTGGCTCCGTCCACTCGTTGTGCGTTCTTCACCTTTACTGTGTGCTGAAAGTTTGGAATAGGGGAAGTTGCGTAAGGTCCCTTAACGTTCGCCCGTCGCAGCCACCCACTGCACTCATGGACGACCATGGCAGTTGAGTTGCTTAGACGATTCAATTTAAACTTCACCGTGACTACAACAATTGAGGTAAAAATATATACCGAATTTACTGAGCATTTAATTACATATTCCTCTAAAACCTCTCCAAAATGCTTTTTGGTTGGACCTCACCTTGCTTACTAACGGGAAATTCGGTTATGTTTCATCATGATAAGTCAAAATAGTACGCATTACAAAAATCTAGTTCAGACCAAACAATTTTAATTGGGATTGTCTTATCCCCGAGTAGTGTATGCTTCAACGCCAAGACTAGAATGCTAGCAACTCGTCGTTGTGACTCGTCTTATATAGCTGCTACAGTCGTCGAGTGGGGATCGATTTTTTTTATATGTGCTGCGTGCGCTCTAACAGGATCATGTTTGTGTGTACGTTGCATAGCGGTGCAATTTTTGATGATGATATGTGGCGCATTGTTTAGCTACCCAATTAAATTTCCTGATGACTGGAATGGCTTAGCTTATTTGTGAAATAAATTGTGCCTGATCGCGTTACTTTTTTTTACTATGAAAATTTTTACTTCTTGTACCCATGGCATATTAACGTTGTGTTGAACAGAAAGCACAGAAAATCGTGTTTATTTGGTAGTCTGTCTGTAAAATAATTGTATAATTTTGTAGATGTCTAGTTGTAGAAAGTTTTATGAATATCGATGAAAAAAATCGGATAAATAAAAAATCAGAAGGATTTTACAATTTTTGACTTTACAATTTTGTAAAACTGCTTCGTAACTTAAAAGATAAATAAATAACAGGCGCGACAGTCCAACATTGGCCTAAGGTTAAGGCTCTCTTCAAATTACCGATTGGCCCATTCTTCGGTTGGGGAAATAATGGATTTAATTTTACGTTGAATTTGGCATTTCATCTTTCTGTAACCTTTTTTTTGTGAAGTGCTAGGCAAAATGCTGCGAAAACTCTTAGATACTTGTAGGTTGATTAAAGGGCTACTTACTTTCGTGGAATGACGAGTAGAGTCCGTCACCGATAACCTATAGTTCTCCTTACAAATCTTACCCCCGATAATTGAACTCCTACTTCCCCAGTCGGCTTATACCCGGTTTGAAAAAGATCAACACGCCACTGAACAGAACACTCGTAAAATAGAGAATAGCACACAAGTCACAAAACACATATTGTTTTATCGAAAACCGAACAATTTTGTAAAATAAAGTTCCCCTTTTAAAGGTGACGTCACTAAAGAACCATAAACCAAGCCACACGCCTTCGAATTGGATATTAACTCAATCGAATACTTTTTTCAGACCCGACTATTTTACAACATTCAACCATAAATAAGCTTTAAAAATCAAAAAAGAGTTTCGCAGCTGCTACTCCTAAACATTGTGCCTCATTCGGTCATCCCTTAGCTCTGGTATTTTTACGAGTTTAGGTTAGTGGGTCTCGCGACGGCTCGGCTAAGTGTGTCTATCCACTTGTCGCCAACAACCATAATTTTTAGTGTATAATCTTTTTTATTTTCTTCCCTTTATCCTTCCACAGGCGATATTCTCCACATCCCATTTCCGTGCCTTGTC
This sequence comes from Microchrysa polita, assembly GCA_949715475.1. Taxonomy (NCBI): domain Eukaryota; kingdom Metazoa; phylum Arthropoda; class Insecta; order Diptera; family Stratiomyidae; genus Microchrysa; species Microchrysa polita. Next base: position 31,558,479 of record OX454421.1, read on the forward strand.
GTATTCGTCGGATTATGGATTTGGATTTTTCAACCCGACACGACACGCTAGCGACACTACCGTAACTACATAAGTTCGTTGGGCGGAGAGTACATCGCACAGAATACCAATTGGGTTGAGAGCGATATCCTTATTGGTGACATGCGGGTGCCCATTTGCCGGATTTACATTATGCGAAGAAATTTCGTAGTTGCAGAGTCCTCCTTTTCTCACAATCGTGTCCTTATTCACAGTGCCATGCTAAAACGCATAGTGATGGCAAGTCCCATTCGTGTCCCTACAGACGGAGTGTGCTGTAGTTGTGCCTAGTGCCACTGGTCGCGTTTGTACTCATATAATGTTGTACAAATTCATTCGGTCGCTCGCGCAAGTTTTAGTCAGGGAGAAATATGTACAATTTCAAATGGCCATCATGGGAGTTTGTGACTCCCCGAAAAAAATAATCGAGAGGCACATTGTCGCCTATGAGCTCAGTAAATTACACCAGAGCTTTAACGGAAATAAAATGCTCAAGGGACATAAAATGAAACGTGCCTAACTTATTATACGGAGTGCGTAGTTGACAACGAGATCGAGACGAGATGTATAATACTTTTCTACTTCTCTCGCTCTCCTGGCAATTATTGGAATATATGTCATTGGAGTGTGTTCACTCGTCTTTTTTTGCTCTCGCTCTCTGTGCTGAATTACCAGCGGAATAAGAAGTGATTAAAAGTGAATATAACACGTCATGTTAATAAAATGACAAATGAGATTTTATCATGCGATTATTTTTTTTTGGAAGTGCTGAATTTTAAATTTTGAGATTACTTTAAATGGATTATTTAATATTATTGAGAATTTTTCAACAATTTTTATTTGAATTTACTAATTTATGGTAAGTGTTAATTTCAATTTTGGATATATAATTTTTCTACTTCAGTAACAGTTTATCGGATTCACGATAGTCATTCGTGAATTGTAGCCACAACTGTGAATACCCTATTTTAAAAGATCTAGACTTTACAACTCTATTTACACTTTTCCGTTATCAGTCAAAGTAATTTTCCATACAAGTTGACAGATTGTCAGTTAGTTGATTACCTATTGTGAATATTTATTTTTTTTAAATCAAGCCACTAGACAATAAAGGTCGATCCACACTTTTCATGCAACAGTCACAGTCATTTTCCATAGAAGTTAACAGATTTTCATTCAATCAATAAATCTGTCAACTTGTAGGGAAAATGACTGTGACGGTGACTGATAACTGAAAAGTGTGGATCAACCTTTAATAATACAATGTTCGGATCCTATTATTGCAACTAAAGCACAACTAAATGCTACTCGAATTCACGATAGTCGCTTTCCATTGTGAATTATGGATATTATTGTGATTACCTGATTTAAAAAATATTAATCCGCATCGCATTAAACTATGCATCCCTCGAATCTTATGTTGCTACAATGAATTACCACACCGCATTGATAGCTAAAAATTGTGAATTATGTGTTCGTGCATGTACTTCAGTGTCTTATTACAAAATTCATTAAAATATTTTCCTTTGTATGCTTCCCATTTCTACGAATTTTCACATCATATTTGACTTAAATTGCATAAATTCTGAATTAATTCCCGCACTTATAACAGGGCGTCATTTTTCCAAAAAATCCCACCTCGAAGTCAAAAGGTAAACGATATTAACAATCAAAATGCCCTAAAAATTCGACAGCAGCTGTATTTCATTAGCATTTCAAATGAAAACGAAAAATAATACACTTGCTCCCCCTCCCCTATAGCCATTGTGTGTGGTTGTTTGTGGTACTCGTGTACCTATACATCAAAAAGGTTAATTTATTTTAAGACAGAGAGCATAACTTTTACGCTTCCGTGAACAATACAAAATTCATCTCTCGACAACATCCATCATCCCGCAAATTCATCTTGTTCGGAATTTATGATTTTACAACAATGTTGATAATGGTTTTCTACTCGTATATCCTTTGTTCGTTGGCAATGCGTATAAATTTACAAAAAAAAAACGGTTCGTCGCGCCCCTCAAAAGCCAATTTTATCGAAATGTTCGACTGAAATGCAAATTTTCAGTTTCATTTTTTGTTTTTGGTAAAACTCCATTCATTTTCCAGAAAGCCATTCTCATTAATACAATAATTGCAAATAAATTCATGAGCTTGTTAAAACATATCAATAAAAGTAGAATGTAAAACGGCACGATGCGCGATGGTTCGAGTAGCCGGAGGCTTTGTTGAAGAAGATACGAAAAAGTTTACAATGTGGTGGAGCTTGTAACTAAGTAGGCATGAAAGTACCAAATTTCCATTTTAGTCAATTACGTAATTATTTTACGCATAAACTGATCATCATAGCACAAACTGGCTGTGTCGTTGTTGCGAGAGAAAAAAAATGCCAACAAGGACCATCATACACTTTCACCGCATTAAACTCTGGGGTGGAAAAAGTAAGGTGTATGAAGGTTAGAGGTTGGTTTTGAAGGGTGAAGGTGTTGATGTTTCATCAACCCTATAGTAGGATGACTGGACGGCCGGCGGCGGATGGATAGGTCGATACCCTACCCGCAGCCACACTGACATGAGATGAAGAAGTCAACATCGTCCCGTCGTTGGTCGTCCGCGGTCATAGACATAGACTGTGTTGAAAACTTGACGGAATATTCATTAGCATACTTGCGTTGTTTCGTTGCTTCGCGAAGGACATTGTGTGCTATAGAAATTTATGAATTCGACATAGCCGCGCCTGAATGCTATTCGTTTGTATGTTCGTCGTATTTGCATAATGACAAGATTATAATGAGCGCATGTGCTACTTAAGATGAGGCTTGTCCGGATATTTTACTTCCGTTTCTGTTCAGAAGTTTGTGTTGTGTTGTCCCTGTGGGAATTTATTGAAGGTCTAGTTGGACTGTGTTGGAGTTATTATTACTTCGTCGTGTTGCGCAACACTAGGAAAGCTTATGAATATTTATGTGAAAGGTGGAGTGAAAGTTGAATAAATTTTTATAGAGTTCAAAGATCTATATGACATGGTGTGACAAGGGTTGACTTTCGAAAAGTCTGTGCTCTTTGACATTAATATTTTCAACGAAATACCGTTTTATCAGGGAAAAAAGTTTCCTTTTTAGTCGGTGCATGACTGTACTACAATTAGATTTTCTTTTCAATTTATTGCATATCTACCGTACAACTTTTTCTCTTCTTTTTTTCTACATAAATATGTATCTCTGAATATGTTGGGAAAAAAAATCCTTAAACGTTATTTACATTGATAGAGCGAACAACAAAACCAGTATGACTGTGATGGATATATAACTATAAAACATAAAAAAAGGAAGATATAAAATTCTATATTTTATTTGCGTTTGTCCTTTTTATATCCTCCGCATTTTGTATACCCAATGAATCGTATGCTTATGCGGAAAAAATCTATACCATCGTAATTCAAGCGTTTAAAAGTCAAACCGACCAAAACGTAGGCAATTTATTGGAATTGAAATCATTTTTCTGATGAAAAAAAATTATTTGTTGTATTCCTGTATTGATTTTATATTTTTTCGTGGATTCTACTCTTGTACTATTGGCAGTTTAGTGTGTAAAAGAAAAAGTATTTAAATACATATGTACAGATCAATATTTATGAAATATATGTACCTATAACCTATATACGCAAAGAGAAAACGTAAAGAGGACTAATTCCGGCATGTTTTATTTTTCTGTTTATTTTCAGAACATTTTCACATTTTCGTTGGCGATTTAAGTTCCGAAATTGAAACACAACAACTGAAAGACGCTTTTGCACCATTCGGAGAAATATCGTAAGTTGAATTGAATTTAAATTTTTAAATAATTTTTTTCTATTTGGTCTATTAGTATTACATTTGGATATACTCGATAATCCGGACTATTGAAAACCAGGGTCGATCCGGACTACAGAGGAATTCGGACTAGTGGAAGCCTTTAATTTGCTCTAAATTTCGAGGAAATGGACGAATTCATCAAATTTTTCGAAGAATCTGTTTTCTATTTTAGAAGAATGTCACTCTGTTATTCTAGATTTTGTTTTTTCCAAGAACAAAGAAAATTGTTCTTTTTATTTCGGACGATAATATCACTGTTATTATGAGAAAAAAGTCAGATTCAGATTAGAGATGCTCTTGAAATTCGGACTACAGAGTGTACAATGTAATCTTTGAGGTGATCCGGATTACTGGAAATTCGAGGTTTCGAGGCTTCGGATTATCGAGTACGCACTGTATATAAAATAAAAAAGAGAATATTTCATCATCATCAATATGACACGATAGCCCGACGTCCGGCTCTGGCCGCCTGAGAGGGAGAGGGAGAATATTTGACCAGTGGAAAAAATGCCATTTAACTTTGAGTAGTCGTTATCATAAATTAAAAATTTACGCCAATGTAGCGAATGCATTTAGACGACTTGTAGGGCCTGTTTTTGTTTTTTATACTTCAAAGTCTTTCAATAGCCCCGTTTGGTTTACGACTGAGTTTTTCAATTTACTTCGAAAAAAGAACCGCTGTCGTTTACGTTACAAACGCTATAGAAACCCAAAGGACCTAATTTTGTTTCGAAGATTTCGAACGGGAGCCAAAAGACGTATTGCAGCGGCTAGAACTGCATATCTGACTAGCGTAGAAGAGTGCATCCAGTGAAATGAAAGTAAACAGTGTTGGTCGTACGTGCGTAATCTCCACTCAGCTCCCTCTTTGCCTTCTAAAATAAATTACCTCAACAAGACTGCTACTGAACCTCAATCTAATAACTCACATTATTCGCTACGTATTTTTCTTCGCTATATTCACCAGCATCCTCCGAACCTTTCTCCGGTCCCGTTGATCCTTTTAATTTCTCATTTTTCCTCTCATATCATCAGATGAGTACAGCTCGCTTCTCAGTAAGGTAAAAGCCGAAGGTGGAGCAGGTATAGATGACTTACTAAACATTTTTCTGAGAAAAACTTGTAAGACTTTATCGTTGCCGCTCTCGTTTCTTTACAATAAAAGCCTCCAGACGGGCACCTTCCTTTCTGCCTGGAAAAAGGTTTTAATATTACCTATTCCTAAAGGAAGTGATGATGTTTCTTCAGCATCAAACTATAGGCCCATTTCACTTTTACCGTCTTGTGCAAAAATTTTAGAAATAATCGTAAATGACTTTTTGGTAGTCAATTTCGGACATTTTATAACTAATTGTCAACATGGCTTCCAAAAACACCGTTCAACGACAACTAACTTGCTTGATATCACGCAATTTATTGCTAAAATTTTTGACCTTCAGCAAGACGTACATGTTGTTTATACGGACTTTTGGAAGGCTTTTGATTCGGTGAGTTTTCAGAAGCTTTTGTCCAAACTTACAACATTCGATATTCCCATATCACTAATAAAAAGGCTGGGTTCATACCTCACCGAGCGGACAGGTCTAGTATGCAACTTTCAATAATTGCTTGTCATCTCCCTTCATTCATCTATCCAGTATCCCTCAAGGATCCATTCTGGGGCCAGTGTTATTCACATTTTTTAATAATGACCTTCCGCAGATCATCGATTGCCGTAGGTTGCTCTTTCTTTTTCTCTGAAGTCTTCCCCTTTATTTTTTGCATCATAAATAGTATGCCTATCGCAAGGGTGTACTCATTTGGCGATTTAGGAGTGAAGTTTGATAGTAAATTAACACTAGAAGGGTCAGAGCCGTCAATTTGACGGTTTTGTATTTTAAATCACCTATATTTTCTGAACTACAATGTTTTCAGCTTTCATATTTATTGACTTTTCCTAAAATATGTATTTGATCATATATTTGGATATAAATAAAAATAAAACGAGACCGAGGCTAATTTCGGGCGCGGCCGAAATTTGAATACCCTTCACTCTCCTCGGGCTAAAAGTTTTTTTTGGGCGAACATATGACTTGTGTTCAATCCTTCCCCATTCTTTTCCTTCTGTGGCGTCGATATAACAATATTTGTGTGTTTTTGGTTAGGTGGAAAAATAAAAATATTTACTCCGAAAACTTTATTGGGGGGATGCGGGAGCATGGTCGCATAGTATGATTCCATTCGTTTTATTTTTTTTTTTGACAAGGACGCATTAAGTTTTTTTGAAATTGGTGTGCAAAAAATGTTTCTTAGAAGATCTAAAATGGGGGGTTGGGTTTGTATGGTAGCCCCATGACCCCATAGTAGAGATGTAACGGATGTCCGCATCCGCATCCGCAATCGCGGATTATCCGCATAAAAATTAAACTCCGCATCCGCATTCTCATCCTCATCTTATAAATATTTACATCCGCATCCTCATCCGCAATCCTCGTTTTTGTATGCTGATAATTAGCGGATATATGCGACCCACATGCTACTTTGTAACTATAAAGAAATGCATTGAGACAAATTGTATTCTGTATCGTATACACAACTGAGCTTCAGTTTGTCGGTCAGCACAGCAGGAGCGCGTTCCATTTATATGATCTGACTAGTCAGCGATGACTACAGCTACGACTACGAGTGAATTAAAGAACGCACTCCGGTTCGCATTTTTGTGACTAGTGTTTGAGTGGTTTTGTTTTAAATGAATTGAACTGAGGCGGGTGAAGTGCGTTTTTTTAAGGTGAAGGGAAGTAAGGAAGTATGCAACTTTTTAATTTTTAACCACACTAATCAGAGGAATTTCAACTTTTTTCCATCTTCATGAAAAGTGTGAAACCTAAATATTTTTGTCTACATATTCGATCATATCCTCATCCGCACCCTCATCCGCATCCTCAAAAATGTCTCCATTAATATCCGCATCCGCAACCGCATCCTCAATGTTATTCTATTTTGCCTCCGCATCCGCATCCTCATCCGCTAAACAAGATCCGTTACATCTCTACAGTGGCGGCTCCTCAGATGAGGCAACTGAGGCGGCGCCTCACCTTCATTTCTGTCGAGTTATACTTTTTAATTTATCACAAAACATAATTCATCAAATATGATAAAAAACCCTAAAGTTATCTTTAAACTCACTTACAAGTTCCTTTACACAATCGTAAAATCCCTAACATAGTTTTTGTACACGAATTCATACAAGTGAGGCGATAATTTTTCCGCCGCACAATCCCGAACAACAACTTAACGCGTATCAATACATTCGCCCAATTCTCTATGGGAGAATGTACGGGAAAAAAACTACCACTGAGGCGAAACAAAAATCGCCTCAGCGTGTGTATCTGAACCGAAATAGTGCGACGATTTGTTCTCGCTTTGTTGTATGTTTTGCGCATTGAAATGTAGCTGTGCAAAATGAAGTTGAGATAAGAACTTTCTCAGCATAGTTTCGGTTTTCTATTGTATGTATTTTGGTTAAAATAGAAAAAGGAAAATACTAAGTGATGTTGCTTGTTGCATATGATTTTAAAAAGGGCAAAATCGATAGTTGTGTAGTTTTTGTCACTGTTCATTATTTCATTTTAATATTTTAACGCCGAAACTTTCCAAATTGATTTTGAATGATTTTTACTTTATGCCGAAACGCCAAATATTTAAAATGGGATATTATGATGCGTTGAAGAAAATTGTAACTGTAAAATTATCCTCTATTAATGTAACAACCCCCTTCCAATGTGTTTTTATACCCTTCGCTAATAGAGTGAAAGGGTATATTAACTTTGTCATGAAGTTTGTAACGCATTGAAGAAAGCATCTCCGACCATATAAAAACTATATATATATGATCAGTATGACTTGGGGAGTCGATTGGGCGGTGTCCGCCTGTCCGTCTGTTGCGACGCGTTTTACTTGGCCAATTTAAAAGCTATAAAGCAGAAATTTTGCACAACTGCTCCTTTTTGCTGCAGGCAGTCTGCATGTTTGAATCGGTTAAATCGGACAATGGGGTCATGGGGCTGCCATACAAACCCAACCCCCCAGATTAGATTATTTTTTTTTTTTATTTGTGCATCAATTTCAGCTAAGTTTCACCCAAATGTATTTCTATTGATGACACAAAAGTATGTAAGAATGAATCAAATCGGACCATGGGTCATGGGGCTACATTTTTTACTCCCAATTTCAGAAAACCTTGAATTAATGTGTCTATATCAAAGCAACAAAAAAGGTCAAATAAATGGAATCGGACTATGGTGCCATGCTCCCGCATCCCCCAATAAAATTTTCTGAGTAAATATTTTTATTAGCCCACTTGTTCCAACCAAAACCCACACAAATTATGTTTTGTCGACGCAATGGAACTTTTGTGAAGACGGAAGGAAAAGAATGGGGAGTGGGGATTAAATACAAGTAGGTACGCCCGAAAAATCTTTTAGCCCGAGGAGAGCGAAGGGTATCCAAATTTCGGCCGCGCCCGAAATTAGCCTCGTTTTTTTCGCCTCACCTATTTCTATAGGCACGAGCCGCCACTGCATCTCTACCCCATAGATAGAGAATGGAATCCATTCATTTTTACACATGTCTTTTGGCATCAATAGAGATGCACTTTTACGAGTTTTGGTTGAAAGTGCTGCACAAATAAAAAAGTTTTTCGTAGAAGAACTCAATTTGAGAGTTGGGTTTGTATGACAGCCCCATGACCCCATTGTCCGATTCCATTCATTTTTACATATGTTTTGTGGCATCAATTGAAATGCACTTTTATGAGGTTTGATGGAAATTGGTGCACAAATCAAAAAGCGTTTCTTAGAAAAACTCAATTTGGGGGGTTGGGTTTGTTGTATGACAGCCCCATGGCCCCACAGTCCTATTCCGACCATTCTTACATATGTTTTGTGGCATCAATAAAAACACATTTGTATGAAATTTGGTTGAAATTGGTGCACAAATGAAAAAGTTTTTCTTAGAAGAACCTAATTTGGGGGGTTAAGTTTGTATGGCAGCCCCATGACCCCATAGTCCGATTGGATCCATTCTTTTATATGTTTTGTCTTATCAATAGAAACACATTTGTGTGAAATTTGGTTGAAATTGGTGCACAAATGAAAAAGTTTTTCTTAGAAGAACCTAATTTGGGGGGTTAAGTTTGTATGGCAGCCCCATGACCCCATAGTCCGATTTGATCCATTCTTATATATGTTTTGTCTTATCAATAGAAACACATGTGTGTGAAATTTGGTTGAAATTGGTGCACGTATGAAAAAGTTTTTCTTAGAAAAACCAAATTGGGGGGGTTAGGTTTGTATGGCAGCCCCATCACCCCACGGTCCGATTTTAGCGATTCGAACATACAAACTGCCTGCAATAAAAAGAAGCATGTGTGCAAAATTTCAGCTCGATAGCTTTTAAACTGGCCGAGTAAAACGCGTAGCAACAGACGGACAGACGGACAGACGGACAGACAGACAGACGGACATCGCCCAATCGACTCAGCTCGTCATGCTGATTATATATATATATATATTTTATATGGTCGGAGATGCTTCCTTCAATGCGTTACAAACTTCATGACAAAGTTAATATACCCTTTACTCTACGAGTGAAGGGTATAAAAATAAAGAAGAACTATAAAGAAAACAAAAAAACGACTAGAATCAAGAAAGACGTAGAAAGAGACAGCAAATGATGCAAGCGTTAGGCGAGTAAAGAATAGCGAAGATTTAAATACGTAATACCTATTTTCAAAACCTAATTCAAATTGTAAAGATATTTAGTCTAGTACAGATAGCTCAAAACCCAAACATCCAAAAGAAAAAGGAATTTTTGATGCCAAATTGTTGAATACACTGCCTAATATACGCAGTAAAAAGTTACAATAATTTGCGCCATGGGTTAAGGGGGGAGGGGGTAGCAAAGGGGTGAAAATTCAGTTTCTTGAAAATATCTGCAAAACAATGAGTCTGACCTTAAAATGTCCTAAGGACGAAACAAACTACATAAAATTACCTTTGTAATGATATATAACAGTCTGGAGATTTTCTCAGAAAATTATACCTTAGACCCAAAAGTATTATAGTGAATTTACATTTTTTTAGTTTTACATTTCGCACTGTAACTCTTGATAGAATATACCTACCGTCATAAGATCTTGTCCATATATTGATAACAAAATGTATTTTATTTGTACCAAAAAGTGCTCCGATCATTAACGCCCCCCTCACTCCTCCTAACATTTTTCAAAAAGGCATGCCTGTAGCTTCTTTGTAAATTGAGCCAGGCTGATCAAATTTGGTGGGATGCCTATTCTAAGCTCCATTATCCTCCCCACCAAAAATTAATACCATCGGATCAAAACTAAGGGTACCCCCCATACAAAGTGAACGAAAATTCTAAGAAATTTCACGTTTTTTCACTTCTAAATTCTATGTAAAATACAAGAAAAAAATGTATCTCTTAGAACGTCATTATAACAGTTAATTGTAGTCTTGTGAATGTATATTCAAAAGGTTGTACGAAGGCGTACGCTACAAGTATCAAAAAATTGGGTTTGAAGGTCAGTGATACCAGTTCTAAGACTATTTGCGAATATTTCGAGTAACGTGTACTAGCAACCTTCAAACTCGATTTTTCGTACTTCTAAGGCACGCTCTTTTACAAACTTTCGGATATACATTCAGAAGACTACAATTAACTGTTATAAGGACGTTCTAAGAGATAAAATTTTTTTTTCTATTTTAGGTAGAATTTAGAAGTGAAAAAATGTAAAATTTGTTAGAAATTTGGGTCACTTTGTATGGGGGGTACCCTTAGTTTTGATCGGATGCTAATAATTTTTAGTAAGGAGCATAACGGGTCTTAGACTAGGCACCCCACCAAATTTGATCTGCCTAGCTTAATTTGAAATGGAGCTACAGGCATGCCTTTTTGAAAAATGCTAGGAGGAGTGAGGGGGGCGTCAATGGGCGGAGCACTTCAATTTTTGGTACAAATCAAACAAGTTTTGTTAACAATATATGGACAAGATCTTATGATCCTAAATCTATTTTATCAAGAGTTACAATGCAAAATGTAAAACTAAAAAAATGTAAATTCACTATAATACTTTTGGGTCTAGAGTATAATTTTCTGAAAAAATCTCTAGACTGTTATATATCATTGCAAAGGTAATTTTATGTAGTTTGTTTCGTCCTCAGGACATTTTAAGGTCAGACTCATAGTTTTCCAGATATTTGCAAGAAACTGAATTTTCACCCCTTTGCCACCCCCTCCCCCCTTAACCCATGGCGCAAATTAGTGTAACTTTTTACTGCGTATTTTAGGCAGTGTATTCAACAATTTGGCATCAAAAATTTCTTTTCTTTTTGGATGTTTAGGTTTGGGGCTATTTTGAACCAATTGTACTGGACTAATTAACATGATCGTAGTTCAAGAGCCACGACTTAACTTGCAATAGAAATCTGGATAAATTCCGAATACTTCTAATAGTAGAAGGAAGCTTATTGAATACCCTTGGTGCTGAGCAAGTATAAAATTTGAAAAAGCAAGTTTTACGATGCCGCGGAACATTAACTAGATTTAAACCAGTCAAACGTAGATTATATAAATTAGAATTACGAATGCATAAGTAACCACTACGAATGAAGAATATTTTTAAAATTTTATAATAATACAAGTGGATCAGTGGAAGTATATTCAGGTTCTTGAACAGAGGAAAGCTGCTGTGATGTCTACTTTTGTTGCATACTATACGAATGGCATGCTTCTGACCAACCAATAAGGGATTTAACCTTGTTTTGTAAATGCTACCCCAGCAAGATAATCCATATTCCAATTTGGAATGAATAAGGCTAAAGTACACCATTTTCAAAATATTAGGAGAGCATAAAGGGCGTAATATATACAACTGTCGTATGGCTATAGATAAATAGTTAGTGATAGAACAAATATGAGATGACCAATTCAGTTTGTCATCTAAAATAACACCAAGGTACTTAAATGTTGAGACAACTTCAATCTTAAAACATTTCTCCGAGCAAATATCATTTGAAGAGAAGGTAATCGCATGGCTGTTGAGAGGAATGTCCATAATAAATCGTTTACAATTATGGTGGTGGTACCAGAAATCATAAGGAGTTGAAGAATCGACGTTTAGGTTGAAAAACATGATCTTCGTTTTATCACTTATGACCAGTTTATGAGCCGTAAACCAAAGCCTAAGAATTTCCAGATCGTGATTTATATCGGAAATAAGATTCAAAATAGAATCACTTCTAAAGGCACAGGCTAAGTCATCGGCAAAAGCAATAGGTTTGCTTTTAATTTTCTGTGTGAGGAGCGAATTCACAAAAATTAGAAAAAGGAGAGGACCCAGAACAGAGCCCTGTGGTACCCCTATATTTGTTACCCTAGACTTACTGTAAACACCACTAATTTTGACTCTTTGAGATCTACCTCCTAAGTATGACGAAAACCAATCAATCATGAAACCTCTGAAACCAGCTTTGTATAATTTATCAAGTAAAATCCTATGGTCCACAGTATCGAATGCTTTCTTTATATCAACAAACAAGGCACCCAGAAATTCACCTGCATTCACCCCATCATAAATATTGCTACAAAAAGACAGTAGTGCTCCTTCAGTACACTTACCTTCACGGAACCCAAATTGACTGTTGCTAAAGCAATTTGTCTGGTTCAAAAATAAAACCATTCGACTTTTTATAGCCTTTTCAAACATTTTGGAGAATGGAGATAGTATCGAAATTGGACGATAATTGTTTGCATCCGTAGTATCACCTTTTTTTAGCAATGGAATAACTTCAGCCAATTTAAGTTTATCAGGAAAAGTACCTCTCATTACGCTAAAATTGAAGATGTACGCAAGAATGTCTACTATGTTTAGGGCTATATTTTTAATAACGAAATTGGAGAGACCATGTTCCACTGCGGAGTATGAGTTCTTAAGAGACATTATGATATTATATAGCTCCAGGGACGATATAGGTTTAAAAAAAAGGTTTTTGTTTGAAAACTATCGGATACTAGACGAGACGAGGAAGAATGTTTACAAGAGTCTTGTGAGATCGAGTTGGAGATATCAGAGAAAAAGTCAACAAATATATCGGCTATTTCTTTTGCATCAGATATGCCTACATCTCCTTTTTTTAGATAGCTGGTGCTTTGGTTCGGAGCTCCTCTGTTTACAATTTTGTTGATTGTGGCCCATTCCTTTTTAATATTGCCCTTATACTTTCGAAACTCGTTAGCAAAGTAACTCTCTTTAACCCTTGGAATTTCCAATTTAAGTTCGTTACACAACTGATTATAGAGGGATAAATATGATGTATTATTGGGATGTTTTTTGCATTTACGCCTCAGTTCGTTTCTTTTATTAATTTTAGATACTAAGACATCGTTGATCCAGGGTTTCAATCTTTTTAATTTATGGTTCTTAGGCTGAGTAGAAACAATACTATTATTTGCATGGTTTATTAAAATTATTAGGAATTGGTCAAAAGCCTCAGAGGGATCGCTTGAGTCGTAAACGTCACTCCAATTCTCGACCAATAGCAGATTATTAAGCAAATTGAAATTATATTTTATCTTCGAACCCATAACTGAATTGACATCAATATTCTTCTGCGGTATATTCCTAAAAAAGAGGCAAGTCGTGCAATGATCTGAAAAATTAAAATTAGAAACAGAGCTACTTAAAACGAACCGGCAAGTATTATTTAGACGACAAAAAATATGATCAATACATGAGTTCGTATTTTCGGTAATGCGTGTCGGCACGTTGATGCAAGATTCGAGACCAAAAGAAGACATCACGAGTTTGTAATCGAAGACATCAAAAGAACTAGAAAGCAAGTCAATATTCATATCACCCAAAATTACTAAATTTTTACAATTAATCGCATCTATCAAATTGGATAAATCTTCCAAAAAAACTGATTTTGGAATGTGAAACGATAAATACACAAAAAAGAGAATTTTTTGGAATCAATTGTAGTGTCCACTTGCAAAAAATCACCACTACTTAGATTGGAATTATGAACATTACAAAAATATTTGCTACTTATAAAAACTGCCACGCCACCAGAAGCATAGGAGTCATTACAACAAGCAAAGAAATTATAACCAGGAATATTAAAAAGATTTCTTTCATTGCTATATATCCAAATTTCTGATAGGAAAATGAAGTCCGGTTTGTTGACAAACGAATCAATATGGCTAACAAAGATGTCAAAGTTTTTTCTTAGACTTCTAATATTTTGATGCATTATATAGAAGCAATTTGAATTTATAGGCTTATGAAAAATGGCATCAGCAAAATCATTGTCTAACTTGCAACCGTTTTCAAAGAAGTCAAAACCAAGTGGAATATTTATATTATGAGCATCACAAGTTAATGGTTGCATATCGTAACAATTAAACAATCAAAAGAAAATTAAGATCTTCCTTGGCTTTGATTTTATTAACTTTATCCCCGTCTTTTACCCGAATAAACACTGCGCCATCTTTCACCCAGACATGTTTAATTTTACCTTGCCTACTCAACTCTTTCGAACTTTTGAATAAATTATAAGTGTAACTAGTTAAACTTTCGTTAATATAAATATTTTTAATGTTATTTTCCTCCTTAAAGATTTTCGTATTTAAATTCTTACGATACTTGTACTTCGCACGCATGATTCTCTGCTTTATGAGTTGGGATGCTTTGTCGGGGCAGCCTGAGTCTCCGTGTGGGACAGCTATATGTTGTTAGGAATAGTTATCCCAATTACCATGGCTCCAATTAAATTACTTCAGGAGCTAGAGCGCCAAATGTAACTATCAAACAATCTAAATTACACCAAATGTTTTAAGGTCTAGTATATAATCTGGCAAGAGAAGGTATATGATATAATATATCATTAGAAAGGAAATTTTGTGTAGTTTAAATCGTCCTCAGAACATTTTGCTGTAAATATTACAGTTAACAAGATATTGGCGAAAAATCATAATTTCACCCCTTTGCCACCCCCTCCCCCCCAAATGTGACGCGCAAAAAAGTCTAACTTCTTACTACGTAATGCGGTCAACAATTTGGCATCAAAAGTCAGCTCTTTTTTTGGATGTTTGGGTTTCATCATTTTTTCAGCTAAAATCACTATACTATAAGATATTTTCTTAATTCTTAGTTTTCTTAAGCATTTTATATTTTTGGGAGTACCAATTCAGCTATAAACACCTTGCCGTCAAATTGACGGCTGTGACCGTTTTAGGTATACAAAATTCCTGACCCTTCTAGTGTTAAACATTTCTGGCCACTACGATATAGTGATTCGAGCCTCGAAACTGGCAGGGTTTGTCCTACGCAGTACCGCGCAATTTCAATGTATCCAGTCACCTGTTCGACTCTTTTGTTGGGTTGTTAGAAGCGTTCTTGAATACGCTAGTGTAGTTTGTTCTCCCAATAATCAAATTACACATTCTAATGATATTGAGGCTGTACAAAGAAATTTTACCAGATCGCTAGCTAGGCTGGCAATTTACTTTAATTCTCCTCTACTAAGAATGATGAGGACACATGAAGAACTCCAGTTGGGTCCTTTTTCATTGAATTTTAGTTCTTTCCGTAGAGTCGTAGTACAAAATCTTATTTCCATTGATAACGTACATTTTTCTTAGCTTTGTCTTTATATTTCGAATTAAAGTATACAGTATATTTGGATAATATTTCTTGGGATATTTGTAATGCTTACGTGTACATTTATTGACATTTTTTCTGTGTATGTGCTTATAAATATAGGTAAATAAATAAATTCAAGATGTGGTTAAGACGCTAAGAGAGATTATACATTCTGTTCCGCACTAATTCCTTGGCAGTGCTATGGACCAGTGCAGTATAAAGCTTAAGGTGTACTAGATGGAATATTCCAATCTCGTGGATCTCGTGTTATTCTTTTTAGGTGCTTGACACACTCATGACGGAAATGCGTCATTATTACACAAATTTACCTTCATTAGAACGAATTGGTTTCAAATGCGTAATTTGAAATTTCAAATTAAGCATTTGCACCATCATTTGCTCAATAATGACAGGATAGGCCATCTGTTCTAAAATTGAAGAAAAAGAATTTTTGCGAAAATATCAATCTTTACATATACCCGTACCTATTGAAATTCTTTAAGAAAAGTGTGTTTTCAAATGTATGAATAGAATATTTATCAAAATATAGCTATTGTGATGGACATTTTCATTCATTTTTAAAACCATAATTTCATCCAATTTTCGAGTAGTCAAGCACGGTTCCATATCCTTGTACCTCAACTTTTCTTCGACATTTTCCACAAAACTATGCGCCACTCGACCGCAATAAGGAATAATCAAACTTAAACATAAGATTTTAACAAGCTTCCGCTGGTAATTCATGTGCTACCATTCCAAATGACTTGCAATTAACTTCACTTCTGCTTCATACATCCGTCACATACCTATATGCCTATTAGTAGCTCTGTAGTACATACAGTACCAAGGAACCTTCGAATTTGTG
Organism: Microchrysa polita; assembly: GCA_949715475.1. NCBI lineage: Eukaryota > Metazoa > Arthropoda > Insecta > Diptera > Stratiomyidae > Microchrysa > Microchrysa polita. The sequence continues at coordinate 31,574,917 of OX454421.1, forward strand.
CGCTTATTTTTCAAGGATGCGAGAAAACTTTTTTTCAAAAATGAAACATTAGGCACTATTATAAATACGAGGATACTATATAAGCCGGAGAATTCTGAAATAGGTAGTCTTAACTGGCCCCGTTCCGTCGTAGATGAAAATCGCGCTCGCAAAACATTCACATAAAAAAAAATTGCTTGCATAGAATCCTTCGTCTCATAGGCAAAATGTTAAAAACCGCACCAACATTACATGCGAATGTTGTTTTGCGGTTTTTAAGGCTCTCATTCTCCTCCTTATGTACGTTTTTGAATAATTGCTTGCAGTCTCAAGTCATCAGACATATGCACGGTACAATTGAAAAGTTCCTTAATTAAGTGGATCGTCGAAGGAAAGTTGGGAATGGATGTTTGGGGTGAATGGAATGGCGAATATTGGATAGGAGGAATAGAAATTTACCACACACACACACACATACACATACAACCGCGGAAGAAGACTTACCGATGTTCACGAATCGTTAGAATATTTTAAGTGAATATACTATAGAGGTCTATTTTTAATGGTTTTTCAAGTCTTTAGCGAGTCGAGACTCTTGGCAGGCAACATTACATAGTCGTCGTGTTGTCCCCTCGTCCTTTTCCGAAGTTTTACTCTAAGGACTCGTAAATCACCCGACCGCTAAGTCATCCTTCAAACCTTATGCTGTCCCTGTATACTCAGTAGTTGGGACTACTCAGCCAGCTCAGCTAGCACCTCGCACTCTCTCATCATCATTCGAAGAAGACGAGACGTTTTTGTAATTATGTGGCGGTTTGGAGTTGCGGCACTAGATGTGTATGTGTGGAAGCTCTGTGTATGTATATATATGAGTTAACGTTCTAAAGATGCAAAAAAAACGCCTGAATTTGGGTCAATTGTGTGAAGGCAACCATTTATGTGTAGGTAACGTAAAGAGAGTATTGAGCGCCCAGTGTATATTGCGAAAGAAAAAATTGAAATAAGTATAAAAATGTTCTTAGAATGAGAACGAAGCAAAAAAAAAAACGTTGATAGATTATATTCTAAGAGTTTTAATTGCAATGAGAAATTTAAAGATTTCACTATGTAATTAAAGTTGAGAGCATGGTAGTTACAGGCTTCTCGGCTCAACAATTTTAACAAAATGTTGTAGAGAAAATAAGATAATATGAGACACACGAGGGTATGTTGACCGAATTTTAATGTTCTTCTTTTGCGCAAATTTTTCGTGGGTATCCTCTAATTAGAGAGTTTCTTTGTTTGAATTTTTTTTTCTAGTTGCTATTGCTACCTTGTATAATCTGAAAAAAATTACATGGCATTAAATTTGCTGAAAAAGGCTTTTCTGGTAGTACGAATATCAGACTACATATTTCCATAAAGTCCTTTGACTGTTTGAAACTATTCCAAAAAGGATGGAAAAGGGGATCATTTTAATTGCTATACCAAATTATTAAAAAATTAAGACACCATTAAATTTCATGAGTGTAGGTATGTTTGCATTAATTGGATACCATTTTTTTTTCTTATCGTTACAGAGACTGCCGTGTAGTACGAGATCCACAAACCCTAAAATCAAAAGGCTATGGATTTGTGTCATTCGTCAAAAAGACAGTAAGTATTTGATATTCCTTTTCAATTTTTATTTTTCAGTTATTTGCATGCAACGGAATAAATCAAATTCGAAATCATTCACGAGGCAAAATATTCCTCTTCCTCGATTTTGTTAACATGTTCTTGTATGTACTGCACAACAAGAAAAAACGTTTGCATTCACCGCATCGCGACCGCACAATAAAATCAAAAACATAAAAGTGAGCACCGAAGCGCCACATACAAAACAACAAATCCAGCAAAGACTAATTTTATTTAGTGCCTGCTTTCAGTCAGGCCCCTTTTTTTTTTAGATGCATTCGTTGAATATCTGATCCTGCATTTTTATGTTTTTTTGCACTCTTCTGTCCCTCTCTCAATACAGTTGAAAAGCTAAACACAAATCTCCATTGGGTGGGGGATGTTGATTTCGCCTCATAAATAAAAGCCAAAACAGAAATGATTCAGAGAAAAGGCCATTTCTGAATATTGTTCCCGCATGCAACTTTTTTTTGTTTGTATCTGTTGTAGTTTTGTTTCGTCCTTTTTTATCCCGAGTATGGCAATTGGCATTGCCATACAGACTCGTGTTCCATATGTTCAAACCATTAAAGAGAGAGTTTGCTTTTGATATTTATACAAAACGTGTACATACCTACCCTTGTGCATCCTGACTAGAAAACCAAACGAGTCAGTGATTTTTTGATTTTTTTTTGTTTTTCCTACCTATACCTGTACCTACGCGAGCTTGTCTATGGACTCAAAAAATATATAAATTGGAAATGAAAATTGAATTGGTTTCATATGTTTTTTTTGTTTGTTTGTCTGTGTTTTCTATTTCAGGAAGCAGAAAGTGCCATAACTGCAATGAATGGTCAGTGGCTCGGATCACGTTCAATTCGGACAAACTGGGCAACGCGTAAACCACCAGCTGCCAAAACAGACCGTAAGTATATAATGAACATTATTGTGTACCGTTTTATATTGATTAAGTTATCTTTGTGTATTTGTTTGGGTTTTTTTATATAATGTTGAGACAGAGAGTGTGTTGTTGACAGATAAGATGAAATTTTTTATAGAAAACTAAGTGTACTCTATTGAAAAAGTTAAAATGAAATAACCATAAGTAAAAAGGATTTCTTTTAAAAATTAAAAATAAAAAATCAATCGAATCTCCTACGTTTAACTTTTAATATTAGAGAGTTTTAGCATGTCGTTGGAAATAGTACGATATAATTTGACATTCCTTATAAAAATTCCCTTGCTTACCTATACCGTATACGAAACAGCATATTATAATTTTGAATGTCCTAAGTAGGCATTGGTTTATAATCACGATTTCGCCAATTTCGACTGTTTTCAGAACATCAAATATACGAAAATACACCCATGCCTACTTGGGACATACATTTACGGTAAGCAAGCGAATTTCTATATGGAATGTCAAATTATGTTGAATATTTCGAACGACATGCTAAAACTCTCTATTAATTAAAATGTGAAACTTATGTACGTTACGTTTTATGTTCTATTCAATTGACAACAGTTTTGCTTTGATCGTCTTTTAATTTAATTTAGGGAAAATAATAGTTCGAATAATAACGACAAAAAAAAAAGAAAAACAAAATGACTTAATTTGTTCACAAAATATTAAATAAAGTATAAAGTATAAAACTGACTAAATATGAATAATTTACTTTTTTTTCTGAAACTATAATCCATTTACAATTTTATGAAAGTCCAAAATCACATGAAATTAGTCGCTAGATATTCTACACACATACCCGTTAATATTATAATTTATTTAATTTATTTAATATTTTTTTTTTATTCTTATCAAATATTCTTTTAGTCATGCCATAGGTAATTGTTTCACTACAAGCCATGCTTGCATAATTATATTCTTTTTTTGCAAACCAAAGTTCTGAAAAATAAAAATAAAATGGGCTTCTCTGTGATTGTCTGTAAGTCGAATATTTATATGAAATCCAAAAAATTTTATTTTACTACCTCCTTTTTATATCGAATATTCTCTTAAACATTTTACAAATTTTGTTTGAATTTTTCTTATTCAATTTTTTCACATCTCGCCTGAATGTGTCCTTTATTTGTGCATGTATAAGTACTGGCGTGCACGCATATATAATATAGATTTATTATCTAATTCTAAGTAATAATTTTTATTTTTAAAAGATTTTTATTATACCATAATAACTTTGCAATTTTAAATTACAATTTTTCGAATGAGTACGCTTTTCATTGATATTTTTCAATTCGTTTCTGACATCCATTTTTATTTTTTTGTCGCAATTTAACAGCACTTTTTTCATTGTGTCAATCACAAAATCTATCTTAAATTATTGTTTCGAGGGTTTATCCCATATGTCCTGATTTTTCATTCTGTGTCCGCCATTTCGTCCGAAGTTTCCTGTTCCCTTTGAAGCTTCAAAGTTTCAGCACACTTTAAAGATGTTGTTCTACAGAGTGATTGTTCTTCATTGATGAGGATATAATCCCCATGGGGAGAATGTCTAATGCGCCCAACCGACCTGGATACTACGGAAGAGTCCCGAATTTCATAAGTATGTCCCGCATTGAAAATCCTCCCAAAATAGTCTCGCAAAACATCCAAACTGTCCCGCATTTTATAGGACAAGTTAACGCTTTTACGCCTATTGTTTTCCATTGGGCCACCTCAGAAATCTTTAGAAAAATATGCGCCGCAATATCCACTTGTAACCCTCTATAATTTTTTTTTTCGAAAATCGACCCTGTTCGCACGTTGTAGGCTTTTTGCCATTTTTTTCATAGGTCGCATCTTTGGGCAGCAGTAAATTTTAAATGCAGATATATCGGACTCCTCTGCTGATCTCCCTCTATCCATGTTTATTTTTTATATTATATCCTTCGCTCATAAAGTGAAAATATTTATGTATATACGTACATATGTAAATGACCCAGCATGGCGAGGGCGAGGGGTGTCGTTTGGGCAATGTTCGTCTGTTGCGACGAGTTTTACTCGTCCAGTTTAAAAGCTATGAAGCTGAAAGTGTTCACACTTGCTTCTTTTTGATGCATGTTGTTTGTATATTTGAATCGCTTAAATCGGACAATGGGCTCATGGGGTTGCCATACAAACCCAACCCCCCAAATTAGGTTCTTCTAGGTAAAACTTTTTTATTTTTGCACCATTTTCAACCAATACTCATGCAAATCTGTTTCTATTGACACTACAAAACATAGGTAAAAATGGATGGATGGGGTCATGGGGCCGTACAAACCCAACCTCCCAATTTTATATGATCAGAGATAATATTATTATTTGCCCACTAATTCGAACCCCATCTCACAAAAACATTGTTTTATCAACGGCACGGAACTTACATGAAAACGAGACCGAGGCTAGTTTCGGACGCGGCCGAAATTTGTATACCCTTCGCTCCCCTCGGGCTAAAAGCCTTTTCTGGCGTACCTACGACTTGTATTAAACCCCCTTCCCCCATTCTTTTCCTTCTGTCTTCACAAAAGTTCCGTTGCGTCGGCAAAATCATATTTGTGTGGGGTTTGGTTGGAATAAGTGGGCAAATAAAAATATTTACTCAGAAAATTTATTGGGGGATGCGACAGCATGGGTCCATAGTACGATTCCATTTGTTTAGACCTTTTCAGTTGCTTTGATAAAGACACATTAATTCAAGGTTTTGTGAAATTGGTGCAACAAATGTTTCTTAGAAGAACCAAAATGGGGGTTGGGTTTGTATGGCCACCCCATGACCCCATGCTCCGATTTTATCCATTCTTACATATGTTTTGTGTTAGCTATAGAAACACATTTGTGTGAAATTTGGTTGAAATTGGTACACAAATAAAAAAAAAATAAAAAAGTTTTTCTTAGAAGAACTCAAATTGGGAAGCTAGGTTTGTATGGCAGCCCCATGACCCAGTGATCCAATTTGGGTGAATCAAACATGCAAACAGCCTGCAACAATAAGAACCACGTGTGCAAAATTTCAGCTCCGTAGCTTTTATAGTGGCCGAGAAAAACGCGCTGATACAGACGGACAGACGGACAGACGGACAGACGGACAGACGGACAGACGGACAGACGGACAGACAGACAGACAGACAGACAGACAGACGGACATCGCCCAATCGATTCATCTCGTCATGCTGATCATATATGTATACTTTTTATATGGTCGGAGATGCTTCCTTCAATGCGTTACAAACTTCATGACAAAGTTAATATACCCTTTCACTCTATGAGCGAAGGGTATAATGAAAGGAAATGAATGGGTGGGGAGGATTAAATACAAGTCCTACACAGAGCGAAAAAATTCGAAGTAAAATTAATATTGAGGCATTTTACTATGAAATCTGAATAAACGCGTTAAATAATGTGCTTTTTCCATAAAATATATAACAGGCGCGACAATCCAGCATTGGGACTAAGGCCGCAGGAGGTGTTAGTGACATCCTATTTCCAAGATCTTATCTGCTTTTTGTTGAGGTAATGAGATCAGCATCAGATCATAGTCCGTAACAAGCTCGTGAGTTCGAAAAACACCATGATCCACGGTGAGATTCGAACTCATGACCCTGTGCACCGAAGGTGCGCGCCCTAACCGCTAGACCAGCCAGTGCTTTTTCCATAGAGAAATCCTATTGAATCGGAAAGAAAAATCTTATTATTGTTTTTAGTAGATTTTCGTATTACTTTCATGTGTTCTTTCATATTAATCCCAGCATTTGATATGACTTCCACATTATTTAGCGATATTGAAGAGAAAATCTTATAAATTTTATTATAAAAATGTGCTCAATTAAATCAAAAAGAATTACGTTTTGTCAAAAAGATTTACTTTTTAATGTCATCTAATAAACAGTGATAATAACGCGAGGTTTTTGTGAAATGTTTCGCGAGTGTTTCAGTTCCCTAAGTGAATGTCCCGAAAGAGGGAGTTCCATTTGTGTTTTTCCAGTGTGTATCTTCAATAGGTACGCCAAAAACAAATTTAAACCCGAGGAGAGTGAAGATTATCCAAATTTCGACTGCGCCCGAAGCTAGTCTCGATCTCGTTTTACAATAATAATGTACATTCGATCGGAAACAATTTATCCAATTTGGTCGAACATAGTGGCAGAGAGGGCAATTTTTGAATTCTACTAGAAAATGGACTTTTTGTAGATTATTGGATCTTAGGAATATTGAATCATCGCCTCAATCCAAAACACACCGCCACAGATACCGCTTCCACACAGCACTTGTAAATCACTGCACCTGCGAAACTAAATTACACCATACCGTGGTCCACAAACACAATTTGCTCCTTAGAAAATTATATATATTTTGGCTTTGTAAAAAAACGTTATATAAGATTCGTCTTTATGAGTCCTCGGCAATTCCTAATCAAAATATATGCTATAACGAGTCTTCAATATTGCAACTTAACGACAGGTTGACGATATCTGCGGGAGAATGAGAATGACTCCGCCGCTGGAAACCCCTTTTATTTCTTCGGTTCAGGGCCTTCATTACGTTAATTCCGCCATTACGGCCTAACCGGGAACTAAGTAATAAAATAAATTATTAGTCGTATATTCCCGCCTCGATCTTTTTGTGCTGGTTGATGTCTTGGCTTGGCCAAGATTTTACTTCGGGAAAAATATAAAAAAAATGATGCAATTCCAACCAAATTCAGAAAATTTCACGCAAACAATGATTCTGGTGCGAAAGTCAAAGTTCAAACTCAAAGGAAAACGAGACCGAGGCTAATTTCGGGCGCGGCCGAAATTTGGATACCCTTCGCTTCCCTCGGCCTTAAATTTTTTTTTTCAGCGAAACACATTTGTGTGAAATTTAGTTGAAATTGGTACACAAATAAAATTTTTTTTTTAGAAGAACCTAATTGGGGGGGGGGGGGTTGTATGGCAGCCCCATGACCCCATGGTCCGATTTGATCAATTTTATTCTTATATATATTTTGTGCCATCAATAGAAATACATTTGTGTGAAATTTTGTTGAAATTGTTGAACAATTAAAGAAGTTTCTCTTAGAAGAACCTAATTTGGGGGGTTAGGTTTGTACGGCAGCCCCATGACCATATTGTCTGATTTTAGCGATTCAAACATACAAACTGTCTGCAGCAAAAAGAAGCATTTTTTTGCAAAATTTCAGCTTCATAGCTTTGAAATTGGTCGAGTAAAACCCGTCGCAACAGACGGGCGGACAGACAAACGGACAGAAGGTAGTTAACAGTGCGAAATGTAAAACTCAAAAAATTTAAATTCACTATAATAATTTTGGGTCTAGGGTATAATTTTCTGGGAAAATGTCTAGAGTGTTACATGTTGTTACAAAGGTAATTTTATGTAGTTTGTTTTGTCCTCAGCACATTTTAAGGTCAGACTCATAGTTTTCCAGATATTTGCAAGAAACTAAATTTTCACCGCTTTGCCACCCCCTCCCCCTTAATCCATGGCGCATTTAGTGTAACTTTTTACTGCGTATATTAGGGAGTATATTCAACAATTTGGCATCAAAAATTTCATTTTTTTATGTTTAGGTTTGGGGCACATTTTTTTTTCTTTAATTAAATGTATTTGTGAATTATTTTGATATCTGGGTTACATCAGGTTACATTTGTCAGTTAAATTTTATTTTGCGAACATAAATTGCCAATGTTTCGCAGTCTCAGCAGCAATAAAGGAGTGCTTTATACAGATGTGGGAAAAATGTGTTTTTATTTTCATAATACCGGTGTCAGAGAGCATTTGATGCCGATCAGCATCAGATCGTGACAACAATTTTCGGTATATTACGCTTTCAGGTCCCCAGGGGAAATTTTCCTTGTTCTTCTTATCGACACTAGCTACACTTATCTTACCGTCCGCCATATAGCGGACACATAGCGGAAAAAATCGGAAACATCAAAAATTTCCCTTGGGGACCTGAAAGCGTAATGTACCCAATTTTCCAATACGACCAACGATAGCTTTTTGGGACATTTTACAGCTTTGACAGGTGGGTCCGCTGGTATTTATTTTATATGGAGTTGCGTTACCCAAACCTACACGCGATAACCAAAAAAAAAACGCTTCAAATTTTATAATTTATTTCGCCGCTATTTACATGTCGAAAAGTACGATGTTCGAATTCGATCTATGGCTAGGAATGGCAACTGTCCGGATCATTTTTGAGATTATCAAATTGAGGCATGAGCGATCGGAATAGTCAAGGAAGGCCTAATGGTCAAGGATCATGTTGCTTGTTTTTGGAGCTTAAAAGTGCAGTTCTATCCTTCAACTGTAATATGGTCAAAATCCGCCACCATTTGGATAATAACTGTAGTTTACAGTTTACAGATTATAAACGGAACGTTTTGTGAATTTATTGTTATTTAATTCGAGGAGGTATATTCCTTAAGCCGGCCGGCCCCACACCGACCGGAGTGTGGCAAAAACCTCACAAAAGATTGATACGAAAAATCGTGCAGCAGCAGTGCAGCAGTGTGGTTACCGATCTTTTGTGCGGTGTGTGCCAGACTCCGGTCGGTGTGGGTCCGGCCCTAGAGCTGCAACCAGGCGACGGGGATGACTTTGCCTCCGAAAACCGATCGACGTTGCACAAGGATCAATGTTGTATTGGAGCAAGATATCAGTATTGTACTAAATTGTTTTTGAACGAATTCTTGAACCTATGTTCCAAAATTTGGCATAAATTTTAAAATATGTAAAATGTTTACATTTACATAAATACAATACAAAAATGTACTTGCAGATAAATTTGTTTCCTGGAGGTTGATGTTTTCTCAGACGGATTTATGCTTTGGTTGTTCTGTGCACTGCTCTCCGTTTCCTCACATGTTTTGCACAATATTAGTCCATATTCTTAAAACTATCATAATTTTCGCTATGCAAAATTAAAAAAAAATAAGTTTTTTATTTTTTTAAATTCATAATTCAATTTTTTTTTGTTTTGCATTTTATTAAGGTTATTTATTCCTAACAAAAATATACTTTTTTTTTAATTTCCTTAAGTACTCTTCAACGTATTTATTTATATTTTTTTAAATTTTTAATCATTGTAATAAAAAACTTATTTCATCCAAATTTTTCGCTAAAAATATTGAAATTTGTTAGACAATTAATCATAAAAAATTCTAAAAATATTTATATATCTACTAATTAATTAAAAAAAAATTAATTTCAATTTTTTTTTCACTTCAAACAATATAAAGTGTGCAAAAATAAAATATATATTTGTACTTATGAATATTATAGATACATACAATAAAATTGTCTTTATACTACTTTATAATATTTTAACACTTTTGAATTCTATCAGTACGACTTTAAAATTGTTTTTAAAAAATAATATTATTTTAACTCTTTTAATTTTTTCTTCCAGAAAATGCCAAGCCATTGACCTTTGACGAAGTATACAATCAAAGTAGCCCATCAAATTGTACAGTGTATTGTGGTGGTGTAAATGGTGCACTGACCGGTGCATTGACGGAAGAGGTTCTACAAAAGACCTTCTCGCCGTTCGGAACAATTCAGGAGATACGGGTGTTTAAGGATAAGGGATATGCATTTGTACGGTAAGAAAAAATTGTATACAGTAGCATACCTGCTACATCAATGTCATGTAGCCGGGTACTCATCTTCATTTTCATCGAAAATGCGCAACTTTTTTTTTCGGAAAAAGGGGATGGAGAAAGAAAACTTATCAAAAATTACGGCATAACAAACATACATAATATAGAGGAGTATTTAAAAAAAGTCATGGTGTTAACAAAAATATGTTTGCTCACAACGCTGTAATCACCAATCTTGATTTGCCGTAACTCCTAGGTGGGCTTGGTGCGTTGGTGTAAATGCAGAATAATTATCAGGAAATACATTTTTTTATGCAAGGACATATTTATTTTTAGTATTAATTGATCCGAGAAGAAGTGAAGCATTGCTACCCTTGTTTCCAAAGACGCCACACCGTATTTAAAACATAAAACCTCAAAGTTAAAGCTGCTTATAAAAATGATTCCGTAATTCAACCATGCAATTCTCAAGAATATCGTGTGGAGCTATCATCTGTCTAAACATAGACTCATATATTTCTTTCTTTAAATAACTCTTCCTTTCAAGCTTCAGCTTATTACACTCCAACCGTATACAGTACATTCATCCTATTGATAAAGAAAAATGTACAAACATTACGGTCATCATGACCATGTAACGTCCATCCCTTGTGTACAACATGGAATCTCTTTTAGCCTGAAAAGACCACCATCGGCACCGTATCGCCCGTCCCGTAACTACGAACAACTGACTCCTTCTATAAATTGAAGTATCGACTCTTCGTCTCTTTGAACAACATTTTAACACAAAGTGAACAGAACACATACACTATACATCCCTACGAGCGAGTAGCATCATTCGTACAACAGAATAACCTCCGGAAACCTCCCTCACACAAAACACAACACACTCATATCTTTCTGCATGCCATTGCCACGATTGTACTCCACATTCTTCTGAACCGGCGGCTTTTATATTTACTTATTTCGACAATTCTCTCATACATCTCATATATCCTTTTTACAGATTCTCAACAAAGGAAGCGGCAACTCATGCCATTGTTGGAATTCACAATACCGAAATCAACGGTCAGCCAGTTAAGTGTTCGTGGGGCAAAGAAAGTGGCGATCCGAATAATGCACAATCGATTGCCAGCCAGGCCCTAAATCAGGCTGCATTTCCTTTTGGTGCTGCTGCAGCCGCTGCCGCTGCTGCCTACGGTCAACAATTGGCTGGCTGTTGGTATTCACCGGCTCCGACATATCCTACAGCGGCTGCTGCAGCTGCGGCCGCTGCTGCCGCTACACCCACGGCGGCATCAGTACAAAATCAGTATTTGCAAGGAATCCAAGGCTATCCGTATGGGCAATATGCTGGCTATCAACAAGGATATATGGGGTGAGTATGTACATGGATTGAAAGGGTTTTTGGGTAAACGTATAGTTTGTAAGTTGGAGAGAGTGTATAGAGTCTGGAATGGAATTCGATTCGAAGAAGAATGAAAGTAACAATGGAAAAAAAATGAGAAATGGTCATTGAATGGTTGGATTTCCTTGAAAGTATAGAGAATGAGATGTATTGCTTTTGTCGGGACAATATTTTGGTTTTCAATCTGACTCATTACTACAAATTCATTTTTATTTATTTTTATAATTTATATAATTTGTTAGTAATTTAAAGATAATAGTTACGTTTTTTTGCATCCGGTGCATCCGAACTCCATTATAAAATAATGATATTTACCCAGATAATCCAAGCCACCAAAAAACACATGTGTTACCTATGATTCATCCACCACACATCAACCAATATACCTTTGTCTTTTATTACATTTTCATTCAAACAGTATATGACGATGTCCCCCTGTATCAATTCGGGAGAAATGAAAAATGCACATACCTCGACATAATTCCATATGAATTCCATTCCATGCCAAAATGTTGAGTAAATTTTGCATAATAAGGAGGAATGGCTTCAAAACGGTCGAATTTATGATATAGCGGGAATAATATTGACCTACACACATCTGCCAACAATAAAAATTTCAAGCTATGCTTGCTTAATTTTTGTTGTTTGTGGTGTGATGGCCAACTTGACACAGCGCGTAACGCTCTTGTGTTGGCACACTCACGCCAACAAATAAATACGTAAAGAATCAAACTTGCGTTTATCTTATATGGTAGTACGAAGAATGCGACAAGTGTACGAATCATTTTTGAGAAAAAAAGAATCATTGTATATCTCATATGCAAGCACACATACTGATTAATGGCATTTCCCTCCGCTGACCACCATGTGTTTCACTTTCAATGCGTCCTATAGATACAGCACGGCGACTCGTGATGCATGAAGTCAAGTTTATTTTTGACTATTTTGACGATATATGATGCCAATGCTGGCTGGAAATTTCACCCGTGCCACTACACAACACGGGATTACCCCAGCAAAATTGGCATTTCCTTTCGGAAAAATTAGGGGAAAGCTGGATTTTCGCATGAGCTTACCTTTCGAGGTCCTAAACAGAACCCAAAAGACCCCGTATGTACGACTGCCGCTAGAGGTGCTACAGAGGGTCAAAGACCCTCAAAAACAGTTTTTTTTTTGGATTATCTCTATAACGGTAATACATATGCGCTAAAAAGTGGCGAATTTGTAGCTATTGTTGTTTCAGAATAGCATGTCAAAAGTCAATTTTTATTCGAGCATTCCTAACGGTGCTAGGAGGTCTAACGGTATTTTTAACAAGGTTTCCCGAAAATCTCTATAACGGTAACTGTGGATAAAAGATGTTGTATGGGTAATTCGTAGTAAATAAGGTTCTAAAGAAAGTGGCCAAATTTCGCATCAATATGTACACCCTTGGGGGTGCTATGGGGGTTCAAACCTTAGAAAAAGGAGAATTTTTGGGTTTTTCGTGAATGCCTCTGTAACGGTGGTGTATGCTGTAAAGTCATCTATGACATATTTGTAGCTTTTGTGACTGCAAATAAAATATTAAAAGTCCCCTTTGAGGGGTGGGCACTCAAGGAAGTTATAAGGGGCCAAAAGTCAAAATTTACCGTTTTTCGAGAATATCTCTATGGCGGTAATGTTCACTAAGAAGTGTCGAATTTGTAGCTTGTACAACGCCTAAATTAATTTCATAAATTTCACATCGATGTGTACAATCGTAAGGACGCTATGAGGGTTCAAGCCATACAAAATGCGATTTTTTGTTAATTTTATGAATATCTTAGTAACGGTAACTTATGCGGGAAAGTGGTCTGCAATGGATGTGTTTCTTCAATACATCTAAACATAATGCCGAAACATCCAATCTGTATCTGCTCTCCAACGGGAGCTACGTGGAGTCAAACTTAAAAAAAAACAACGTTTTCTCAGGAAATATTCTATCTACTACTACTACTACTCGCATGTACTCGTAGCGTCCGGAAACTACCACATAGACGCACTGAAAAATTATTCCTCATGTGATTGTCAGCAAAGAAAGATATTCGATTCTTAACCCTTTAGCTGCCACATTCGAAGATTTTTGAAAAATTCATTTTCTACACGACTTAAACCTTAATATCTTCAAAACTAGACACTAGCGAGAATAGCGAAATAAGCTTATTATCAGAGCTAACTAATTTACCTAAACAACAAGACTAACCGCATTAAAGTTGGATGAGTGGTTTGGTTTTTACTGATCTGCAACGTAAAATTTTTCTGATTTCACCGAAAATACAAATGTTTTTTCATCTCAATTTTCTCCAACTTCTACCAAGGAGAGGTGCATGTACGATTCTTTTAAAGATTGGCCCATAGTCTTACAATCATATCTTTCAAGTAGCATTTTATTCTAGCTTCGATAGTTCTAACACTTTTATTGCCTTAAATGCAGAAAACTAGGCTTTTGGCTTGATTTTAGCATAATTTGTATAAATTTTCCCAAATTACAGCAGTTTGAATGAATTTGAGCTAAAAGTAGCCCTAGTTTTTTGCACTTAAAGCATTAAAACTATTAAAAAAATAGAGCTAGAATAAAATAATGTCGGGAAAATACAATCGTAAGATTATGCGTAAATTTTTAGAACAATCGTACGAGCAATTCACCTTGGCAGAAGTTGGAGAAAATTGAGGTGAAAAAATAATTTGATTTTTTGCTTAATCACAAAAATTTGACTTTAGTAAAACTTGTCAGTAAAAATCAAACCACTTATCCGAATTTAATGCGGTTAGTTTTTTGTTTAGGTGAATTTATTGGCAGTGAGAATAATCTTATTTCGTTAGTCTTGCTAGCCCAGTTTAGGAGATATTAAGGTTTAAGTCGTGTAAGAAAATTAACTTTTCAAAAATATTCAGCTGATGTTCAGATGTTCCGCAAACCAAAAGAGCTATAAATTTTCTATACACCACTTTTTAGAAGATACTACCGTTATCGAGATATTCAGAAAAACCTGTTTATAAGGGTCTTCGACCCTCGGTATAACCGCTAGCAGCACTCGTTCAGACTGGGCTTTTGGGGTCTTGTGTAGGACCTCGCAAGGCGGGCTCACGCAAAAATTCAGCTTTCCCCTAATTTTTCCGAAGTTTGCCCAAATTTTTGTTCAAATTTCCTGGCGTAGATGGAGTTTAGGAGAATCAAATTGTAGAAGGCCTAGGGAAAATACGGGAATTTGGTTTTTCTAAATTGGCGTACTCGTACTAAATATTTCAATCCAAATGTGAAAAACTATCTAATGGTGGTTTTAGATTTTGGAAATAAATAATCCTCTTTTGTGGTGAAATCCAACAAATCCAAAAAATAAACTGACGAGAGTGAGATAAACTCACTTTCATGTCGTACACGAAACAGTATACGACAGTTTTGAATTTTCCAAGTAGCCGTAGGCGTATTTGACACGACAATCAGTGGCGGCTCGCCCATCTGTGCACAAGTGCACGTGCACCCCCTGACAAAAAAATCGTAAGGGCACGTATTTCACCGATTTCTTCAAATCGAAAATGCGTATCCCAAATCGCACATCCAGCCCGCAACACGGCCTTATTCTATTTATACGAAGATACACATTCTACCCACTGAATCTATATGCCCATCCCATATCTACATATGTATGAATGTACACTATGCCGACTGCTCACTGCACATACGACATGGTCACGACATTGCGACCAACAACCTGCAATCACGATGGGTGCACAATCTGGGAAGAGGAGCACACGCTCAAATTTTGGATATCTCAGTGGTTTCCGGGGCAAGGCGGTAGTGCAAAATTTACACTAGAGCTTGTGCACAGCACCTTGTAAATTGTATGAACTGAATTCTAAAAGCAGAGAGATTGTGTCGCATGCTCGCCTCCGTTTGTTCTGTTGAAATCGCGATGAAAGAAATTGCAATGGTCGGTTTTTTAAAAGCAAATTTTAAAAATCATCTAATAGAAAATTAGATTAAAAAAAAAACTACGGAAGAACTACACCCTTGATTTCTTTAGTGCAAGTGCAAGCGACGGAAAATAAAAATTTCGGTGTGAAATTAAAGCGCCAATTTACGCGGAAAACACGTAGATTTATGGGAATATGTGGAATGTATGGATTTTCGTTCTGTCCAATGAGCTTGTCCACAGGCCGATTTGGATTTTGACAGAATGAAAATTTAATAAACTCCATGGATTTCCCATGTGCAGAGCCGGATTTCCCATATGGGCAACCTGGGCAACTGCCCGAGGCGGCAGATTTTGAGGAGCGGCAAAATTTTGAAAATTTCCATTAGATGGAGAGGAGTACATAAAGCGGTACATAGAGGCGCTAAGCAATTTTCATGTTAATTTTTTTTAAACTTAATTTTGCTAAAGACATAAACTTGATACCAATTATGTATTTTTAAGTAAAGGATAAGATTTTAATTTCCGGAGCCAGCACTTGCATGGTTGCTCTCACGAATAATGCAGAGTTATGGACTAAGTAAAAAAAATTTTAGCAAATAAAATAAATAAAAGGGACGTGCCTTGTCCAATGGCGAGGTATATTATGTAATGATATTAATAATTCATTATTCGAGGAGTCCCGTTGGGGCATCACGTGATGCTAGCACCCCCATTTAGAATCCTTAATTCTGAGGAAAGGAGATGAGCACAAAATGTTTGAAAGTTGGACGTAATTAGCACATAAGTATGGGGATATGTCCGAAATCGATTTTTTAAAGTGGGGATGCTAGCATCGCGGACGTTTTTTTTTCGCCTTTTCTATTACTATTGGCTGGGAAGCAACGTGGAAGTAGCTCAGGGTTTGGTTGGATATTTTTTATTTTTTTCAAATTTTTCAGTAACAAGTTTCCGTTTTAAGTGAATAAGTGTTTATCTATTGTTCAGATTTGTACGTTTAAAGGTCGATCCACACTTTTCAGTCATCAGTCACAGTCATTTTCCTTACAAATCGATAGATTGTCAGTCAATCAACTGACTTACAATCTGTCAACTTGTATGGAAAATAACTGTGAAGAGCGTGGAATGACCTTAAATTGTAGTATTTGTAATTTTACATTCAGAGAAATAATAAAAAATCCACTGGTAAAAAATTATTGACAATAATTAAATCATAGCAAAACATGTGTATATGCGAATACTACTTACATTACAAGCCTAGTGGTGGAGGGCGGCAATTTGGCTGCTGCCCAGGGGCGCCATAAAGGCTAAATCCGGCCCTGCCCATGTGTGTGTTTTCCCTGTTTGTTGTGCGGGAGTGAAAACGAACATTCCAGCTAACAAATTCGGAAATAGTCAGCGGAAGAATAATATGTAATTTAAATTAAATTAAATTTTTTTTTAAAAAACAAACTATGAAAAATTTAGCTAAATCACTATTCTTGCCATATAATCAATAAATTTCTATGTTTCCCTGTGAACCCCCGGTATTTTCCACCACGAGCCGCCACTGACGACAATCTCAAATATTTAATGTATTAAATAGTTTAGATTGTCGTATCTTTATTAGAGAGTTTTAGCTTATCGTATGGAATAAAACGACATAATTTGACATTCCATAAAAAAATTCGCTTGCTTACCGTATACGAAACAAAATATCTTAATTTTGGATGTCCTAAGTAGGCATAGGTGTAAAAACGACAAATTATTTCGCCAATTTCGACTGTTTCCAGAGCATCAAATATACGGAAATACATGCATACCCATGCATACTTGGGACATGCAAAATTAAGATATTTTGTTTCGTATACGGTAAGCAAGCGAATTTTTATATGGAATGTCAAATTATGTCGTTTTATTCCATACGATATGCTAAAACTCTCTATTATCAGTTCAAAATTGTCGTATACTGCGTTGTGTACGGTACTCAAGCGAATTTATGCACAAGCACGTAAACGATTGTTAAAACTCACTAATTTTGTGTATATTTTGTCGACTAACCATAGTCCTAAAATACTAAGTACCTACATAATTAAAAAAAATGATACTACAACAAATTCTCTTTCATAACTTTCAGAATGGGCGTTCAAATACCTGCAACATGGCAAGGTGTGGCCACACAAGCTCAAATATCTCCTGCTCAACAGTTGGCAACAGGCGTTGGTGGAGCAACATTACCCCAGACGGCCGGTGTAGTTGCGTATCCCATTCAACAATTCCAAGTTAGCCCACAGGTACTTTAAATAAATCAAAACAGTCACAAAAAAGTGTAAGAGTAAAAACAAAATCATTTTGCTTTGCATGACATCCTTTCTACTTTTTTGTTTCTATTTATACATTTCATTCCTAATTCCTTTAAAGATATTTTTACCTTGTAATGCACAATAACTGCAATTATGAGAAATGCACACTTTTGCGTCCAATCAACGTAGATATAACGATACTACTTCAACTCCTTTTTTTTTCAATTTCTAATTCATCAATAAAATTTTGCCTCGTCATAATACAATTTTTATGAACTACGTTTTTTTTTCATTCTATTCCGCATCGATAAGTAGACTATATACATAAATAGTTGCACGCACTTTTATATATTGAATGTTTTTGACAATAATATTTAAAAATTTTATTCAATTCTTTTTATTCTAATCTTTACTAATATGCATATTATTATTTTTAAGGTTTACCCTTTACTTTTGCAGGCACAGTAAAACTGAGTTAAAAATAAATTAAATAACAAGAAAACATATAAAATTAAATTATTTATATACATATATATAATTATATATACATAAAATGAGCTGTCTAGTGTTGAAAAAAAAATTAAACCAAAACAATTATCGTAAATATGATATATTATGAGAATACGAGTATTATATAAGGCATTAATCAAGTGAAAAAAAAACACACACACACTCAAACACTACCGTATCATTTAAGTTGAAAACTAAATAAAAAATAAAGATGTTTAATACAAAAAAAAAATAGTGGAACTATACAAAAATTATATTATATGCTATTGATAAAAATAAATAGACAAAAAACAAAGTAAATTGTTCTAAACAACATAAATCTTATGTGGCAATATTATTAAATTAATGGATTGAAAAATGAACTGAAAAACATGAATTTGTTTGCTAAAATCCTAAATGCCTACAAGTCAAGTGCACATCTAATAAAGTTATCATTTAATCCATAATCAACCACCAGATAATAGGAACCCCTATACAAGACATGCAATATTTTATTTTGGAAAATTCTATAACGAAATGAAAATAGTAGTAAATGTCCTGACCAAAGAAAAATATTAGGAGGATCACGAGCTTTTTTGTAATTTTATATTTTTTTTATTTTCGTATTTTTTTTTACATTTTTTTTTTTTTTTTAGTTTTGAATTTGAGTTTTTTTCAGTCATAAGATTTTTAAGCGATTTCCAGGCACTATTTTTTTTTAATGATTCTTCTTTATTTGAATAAATAATTCAGTTGAAATTTATCCGCTCTTAAAAAAGCAGAATGGTCCTATGCTTTTATTTGTTATTAGTTTCCTGAAAATTACTTCAATTTAGCTTCTCTAGACTTTTAGACATCTGCATCGGTCAGAAAAGTCTCCAGTCAAGCATAAAACTAAACATTAAATCTGTGTAAATCACACGTCACATGTTTTCTAATCTATAAGTCTTACATTATAAATATTACATCATGCTCCTCACACAACCATAGTAGGCGTGTTTTTCTGCACTCCGGTAAGGGTTAATTTAGTGTATCTATATATAATAACAACATGACCCATATAGGTTATGCTATTATTGTAAGCCCATGTAGTTACACTAAACTCATCGGAGTGCAAAAAACACGCCTACTATCATGCGATCCAAGTCACGTTTGAAAACCACAAAAATTTGCTTTCCTATAAAAGTGTAATATAAATTCATCAATTTTGAATATCTCTTCTAACTTTTTATGATACGTACGTAAAATTTTCTGCGATTCGCACATAATGTACATTACCTACACAATTATATCCGAAGGTAATTTCACTTTTCAATTTAATTTTGGTCATTCACCAAGAAACGCTTTTTGTTAGCTTCATTTGTTTCTTTACTCAAAGTAGATTTCAAAAATTTACTAATAAATAAATAAATTTAAATGCAGGTTTATGATTAATGAGAAAAAAATATATCGCAAAAGTGAACAATTCAGTTCGCTCCTCAGATACGCATTCCAAGAAGCACATTTGCAGGACGATGTCGTCGTATACTTGTATGGGCCTCCCTAGACAGAGGGGTATGATGCTGATATGCTTCAAGCCCAATGATCTTTTTGGCGGTCACATGCTTTTTTTCCCAACCGTTTCTGACGTTTCTAAAAATCGCCTTCCCTTCGAACGATAGCGCTATGCACATAGGCGGCACAGTCTGTTGGGTCCAGATCAAAACAACGGCCTCCGTAATACGATCTGATCTGAACTATAGGAACCCGATGCAAGATCACAATATTCAGGACATTTCGTGGTAAATAGTGGACCCGTCGGCTTAAAGTAACAAAAAAACAGCAAAAAATAAAGAGTTTTATGAAAATTTCATGACACACCCAGAAGCGATGAAATTTTTCTATCAACACATAAATTTGCATCTGCCCCCAAAGTTAAAAAAAATTTACGCCCATGGATGCTACTGAGGAAGGTCCAAAAAATGTTTAATTGATTATCTGGATTGTCTTACTGCCAGCTGAATTACCAAACTTTTGCATTGTCATAGAGGGGTGGGCAAATAGGGGGAATGCATGTACGTAGGATATAACAGCGTGTAGTCAGGGTTAGCTTCACTGTAATCGCAGTAAATCTACTGCAATTTTGAGACAAAGGGGAGAAATCTCCAACTTGATTTCACCCATGGGCGTAGCCAAATATTTTCTGTCAGAGATGAGGGGGCAGGGTCAAACAAATTTTAAACTTAATGAATTTCATAGGGAGCGGGAGCATGTAATTTAAATCTACAACAATAATTAAGATTTTGCGTGGGTTTAAATTGTTGGTCGCAGAAATTTTGTTTGCAGAATTTTAAATCCAGATTTTATATCGCTGACAGAAAGCTTAGAATCTCATTAAGGAAAAGATTTAAGCTTTGAAAGAGTAGACGAAACAAGAGATTATTGGATCTGAATTTGTTATCAATTAATGACACTAATACATTAGTTTCCAGATTCGGATATCAAAGTCCTGAAAATTGGGAATATTTTAGTTTTCGAGACTACATTCTCAGGACTAGAAAATTTTGAATATGTCCCACGCTCAAAACTGCATTTTTAAGCTTTCACATATTACAGTGCAGCTACTTTTTTTTTGAATCCAAGCGAATCCTACCTGCCTTCCCTTGGCTATGCCCATGATTTCGTCCTGAACCTAGGAGCGATGAACAATCTGGACGCAATAATATTTGGTTATTTACACATTTTCCCACAAAAAAAATCATGGGGTTGCTGTGAATCTATAGAGTAAATTTTACAAGATTTTTTTTACAATAATTCTTCAAGATGATGTACCACGGACATAAGATTCCAATCACCATTGGCTTGTTTATCGGTCCAGTCAATGCAATTGGTATGCAAGTGAGATTTTTACGTTTATTTAATAAACCTATACCTATTAATCTTTAACATAAATTCTCACAAATTGGAATCTTTTGGAGCTGAGACTTCTTATTCCAATAGGAAAAAAGTCCATTTCAGCCATGCTTCAGAATGATAATGAATGAGTGACTTCACTGTACTTTTTAATTGCAGAATAAGATTAAGACGCTAGTGGTAAGAGGATTCCAGAGTCACTAATGTGCCAAAAATCAGTTGGTAATTCAGTAAATTCAGTGCAGTACTATAACATATTCCTCGTAGTGGGCGGCTAAAACTAACGAAGCAAAACATAACGTTGCGTAGGCCGGACATTCACGGCGAATCCACTTGATAAATTTTAATGGATTTTCGTTCTGTCAAATTAGTCCATTCACGGGCAGATTTGGATTTTGACTGAAAGAAAATCCATTGAAATCCATGGATTCGAATCCATGTATGTGCATGCATTGCTCAAAGCACACAATGTAGAGAAATTGTGAGTGTTGTTTGTGTTTCAATACTTCAATGAACCAAGAATCCACCGAACAGCATGTGCATTTTTGAAGTGATTCCCTTGCCAAATTCGTGACCAATTCAATTGCATCGCCCGTTTAAAATCCTACTGTTGATCTGACAGGTTACCTTTTTCTTCCACCACCGACAACAGTCTGTTAAAGATAATGCTCTCAAACAGTTTTCCCATCAATGTGTCGAGTAGGCAGATTGGGCGATATGAGCTTGGCTCTCCAGCTGGTACCTATATTTAGTTTGGGAAGGAGCGGGAGCGCCTACTTTTGTCTCTTTCATGACATTTGAAAGGTGCCTTCTGCCAAGCAAGTTTCGAAGTCTTCCACGAACTTTTGAGGGGCCGGCCGCCTTCAACGCTTTATTAGGTATTCCATCTGGCCCTGGAGCTTTGCCTCCCTTCAATCTTGAAGCAGCTTGGCCCAGTTCCTCGTCTTTTATAGCAGGTGTGAGGATGGGAGTAATGAAAGACGTGTTGTTCCTTTGGTTACTACTTAACAAGTGTGCTTTATTTGATATTGAATAGCAACCTGTACATTTCTATCTAACTGTAGGTGTATGTGTTCTCTTAAAGTAGTTCTTTCTCTTACAAATCGGCCATCCTGCTATTATCGACCTCGATAATCATACAATTACAAAAATACATACGAGTAACATAATCATGATCTTAAGGCAGCAAAACGCTGCTATACATAACGTAAAAATAAATTCATAACATAAGAATAAATCCATAACACACTCGTAAACATAATTCATAACATTAGCATAAAGATGTGCATAATATTATAATATGAAATAGATTCAAAATTTATTAATTCATCAATCTCTGCCTATAAACAGATCAGCGTTCATTGTACATTGCAGTATCAGGAACAACCTTCGCATAAATCGAAATTTCTCTCCCGAACATTTTAAAAAGCAGCCACTTGCCACTTGCTCTATAATATGCATCCGCGCATTTTATACCTGTATCTATTAAGCAAAGTAAATTAACTAAACACTCACTATATCATCACATCACCTGCCGCCATGTCAATAATCTCCTCAAATGCTTGATTTACACTGACACTATTTACCTGCTGTTTGCAGTTCGATGCAATGTGATCCATTTTTCCACATTTGTAGCAGGAACCACGCTGACGCTTTGGCTTCGGGCAATCCTTCAAGATGTGCCCCTCGGTATTGCAATTAAAACATTTCCCCTCTGAAGTTGTTGGTTTCGATGCTAGAGTGATGTTTTCGAATGCGTGTTTGAGATCGGCAACGCTACTGAACCTTTGCATTTGGGCTTGCGATTTTAACTGTTCGGGGATCCCATCGATTAAGTATTCGATGAGTTCCTCATCAGCAATCGATATTCTGCCGGCCATAATCGCTTTCTCGTGGACGTATTCGCTGAACGATTCGCTCTTTCTCCACTGTCTCGTTTCAAATTCCCGACGAAGAGTGACACGGCTGTGATGACTGGCGAAGAGAGTTCGGAGCTGAGATAACGTTTCTTGAAATGATAACGTTACATAATCACTTCGCGATTGCATCCACACCTTGGCGCGACCGGTTAATTTTTCGGAAAGAAGTGCTTTTGACTGCATTTCGTCTAAAGCGTAGAACTCTACCACCGATTGCACTTTCTTTTCCCACACGTCGAAATCTTCGCGCTCCGAAAATTTGCCGACCATCACATTAACGTTTGCAGCCCATGCCACACTTACCTTCTTTTCGGGATTTTTCTTCAACGTGGAACTTTCTGCAGCCATTAACGCCCTTTCTCGCTCCATTAATTGCAGCTCCCGTCGCATTAACTCCATCTCCTTTTGCAGAGCTTTCAATTGAGCTGCTCCATCAAATGGTTGATCCACGTGGCCGGTCTCCGCTACTTCTTCATCTTTCACACTGTCCTCCGTAATTTGAGTTTGTAATCCACTGATCTTTTCGGCGGGTACGCCTGCAGCTTCCAACCGAATAAGCAATTCCGCCTTTGTTCCGTGAGTCGGTTGACCAATCTCCTCCAATAGGCGCTTCAACGTGTTCACGTTCAAATCACGCCCGGGCATCGTATATACTGATCCCACTTCTGATTTGTGAGGATGGGAATAATGAAAGACGTGTTGTTCCTTTGGTTACTACTTAACAAGTGTGCTTTATTTGATATTGAATAGCAACCTGTACATTTCTATCTAACTGTAGGTGTATGTGTTCTCTTAAAGTAGTTCTTTCTCTTACACAGGAATGTTAAGCATGTGCTCTGACAACCCTTTTCCAACGGGCATCCGCTCATGTCAGGGGAACAGATCCGAGACAATATTTTGAAGCAGCGTTGGGCACTTTTTTGTGGCGCTTTTCGCCCTATCTTCTTCAACACCACCTTGTACGCCATTCCTCACGGGTTCATGGAATTTTTCAAAACAATTTTGTTTGCGCTTTTTAATGGCGAGCTTCAGTCACCGTCGAGCGTTACGTATACGTATACGACTCTAATAGGACATCATGGGCGCTTCTTTAAGTTGCCCGTTAGCGCAGACGTCGCACTTTTGGGCAATAATTTGACTTAATGTCTTCATCCGTGGCCTGCGTCGCAGGCCAATGTCAGCTGGTTTGTGATCTGTACTGATCTGCTTTCCGCAGAACCTTCAACTGGATTACTTTGATGCAGGACTTCTACCCCCTGAATTCATTAGAACAAGATCCAATTGTGAAAACGCGTCAAGAAGTAGTCTCCCTCGACTATTTATCTCCCGGCTACCCCCGCGTTGAAGTCTCCTGTAATTACCATAGGGCCTTTCGTACTCGCGTGGTACACCAATCCAATCAAAAATTCGAATTCGATGTCATTCCATCGTGGTGAAGCGTAACAACTGTAAATGTTTATGCCCGTGACCTTTGCTCTTATAATTCCTCTTAAGTCTCCGGACATTTCTTGCTGGAAGGGGAAGCCTCCACATGTCCAGATGGCTACTTGGTGCTCCTTATCTGCGACCCAAAGTTCATATAATGATGACATATTATTGCGAACTCGATAGCTTTCTCATTCACCGTTTGCAGCGGAAGACCCTGTGCTGCTTTGCAATTGTTGAGATTCGGTTGTAAGAACCTCATATGGCGATTTGCTTCAGCGCTTCCCGATACATGTATAGCTTGGACCTCGGGGATTAATAGTCTGGTCTGGTATTGTTATATGCACCATCTACAAAACAATAATTAGCCAAGGATAGCCTTGCGACCAGTGGCGTAACGTACGATGTTCCATGTGTTCAGTGGAACACGGGCCCCCAAGGCTGAAAATATAAAGAATAGCTCCTTGGGTAACTGTTCTTTTCAAGACATTTATTTTTATTAGTTTGGAAGACAATAGGCAAACCAGCTGCAGAATCTAACATAGAGACCAGACAAAACATTCCGTGGCGTAACATTTTTGAAAATCTTTGTGTTCAAACTGAAAGCGGGGGCCCTTTCTTTGTGCAGTCAAATTTTCGATTTACGTATTTGAAATCCCACTGTCACCGTGAATGTTTGTGTTATCTTTATAAAGAAACCGCACCTGCGACATCCTGTGGGCAAATTGACGAATTTCTTAATCAAGTTTACGAGTTCCCTTCTTCAATTGACGAATTTCAATTACAAATGGATAAATTTCCAGATCAAATTGATGAATTTCCATTTTAAATTGTTTGACTTTAACATTCAGTTGACGAATTTCCATTACAAATTGGCGAATTTTAAAATCATGTTGACGAATTTCCATGTCATCTTTACGAATTGTCAAATCATTTTGACCAACTTCCAGATCAAATTGACGGATTTACATTTCAAATTAGTCTGAATTTGTCAAGATATTTGTTAATTTGTCTGGAAAATTCGTTCACAATATTTTGAAATTCGTTAATTTAACATGGAAGCTCGTCACTAGGACATGGAAAATCGTCAATTTGTAATGGAAATTCGTCAAGTTGAAGCATGTTTGTCTCAATACTTTTAACTTAAAGTACTAACTTTAACTTAAGGAAAAAATCGGCGGAAAAAGAAAACTACTAAGTTTATCACGGGGAAGCTTGACCTCCGAAGCATTTAACTATGCATACTGGAGAGCCGCAACTTTATAATTGGCATAATTTTGCAATAAAACAATCATCAGAGCAATCAGTAAATTATGAAGAAAATGTCTCACAAGCTTGTTGAGTGGGGATTTGTATAAATATCAGTTTTTCTGGGTTTTGGACACGAAAATATTGAAGAGATATAAAGTTTCGACTTGCAAAAAGGAGTGCTTATATTATAATGCGTAATATTGAGCCATTGTGATCCTGTTCGTTGAGTTTTTGAATAATTTATGCATGCTGCTAAACCCTTCCAAATAATGGATCCTCGTTACTCCTTCAGGACGTATTTTTCTTTGGAGGAACTCTAGCAAATTTCACTTCAATCGATGAAATTCGCCAAGGATACGCCAACGACTTAGCTTAGCCAGGGTCATCAGAGCTGTGAGTTAGCTGACTTGATCCTCAGATTTAGGGTAAAAACTTCTAGTCTGGGATCAATGACAGTTATACAAAACAGGCACGTACTATACCTTCCATTTAGCTTAGTGATAAACAGTCAAATAGGTCATATAGTTGATCTTTACAAGTTCTCCAGTATATTTACATTTTGCCACGTTCACGCGTTTTGACTTTTATCTTCCTGCCTCCCCTACGCCCATGATGGTGTATTATTTTAAACATTAGTTCTATAATACTTCTGTAGAGCAGTTATATAAATACCTACAATTTTAATTAGTCTGTAACGAAAATATGCAAAAAAGCATTAGAATAGAACAAAATAAAATTTCTGTTATACCGCAACTTGAACTCGACGAAGTACCGATCATAATTGATCCCCGGCGTGATTCATTTTTCTTTGGTTGATTTTTTCTATGCGATGTTACGATCCCTCGACCAACCATCGCAATTGATTACTCTTATCTTATAAGTTGTCCCGATGCTAGCTGAAGTCTTGCCCGTTTGTGCTTTAAACCTTTTAAAGCTTGTGCTTCGGCCGAATAGTAGCTTCGTTTAGAAGGAGTTTGATAGCAGCCAAACTCTAGAAAAAAAGTAACAACGGATTAAAATTGCGAACAACTTCAACAAATTTGTAATAACCCCAGTTACACACACCCGCCGCCTACGAGTTTTTTTGTCTTTATTTAAACTGAAAAATTCATAAAAAGAAGATAAACTAAAACTTAAGGGAAAATTCAAGTTATTCTAAGAATGGATTTTTGAAAATGAAGAAATTCTATTTATTGCCTTTTTTAACTTCAGAAGAGCTCTTCCATTTGACAAGCACTTTTTTCTTATTAGACGTGTTCAAATTTTATGAAAATCAATTACCCAGACTGGCATGGCTTTCTTTTAAATTTTTCTCTTTTATTTTAATTAAAATACATTTTTTTTATTTCAATAATTTCAGTTTATTTTTTCCCCTCATTTCATGTTTAACTCAATTTCAATTTGTTTTTGCACATCACTCGTGAGCAACACTAACCTCATCAAAAATAAGAAATAAGGACCACATCT
This sequence comes from Microchrysa polita, assembly GCA_949715475.1. Taxonomy (NCBI): domain Eukaryota; kingdom Metazoa; phylum Arthropoda; class Insecta; order Diptera; family Stratiomyidae; genus Microchrysa; species Microchrysa polita. The sequence continues at coordinate 31,602,179 of OX454421.1, forward strand.
CTTATAAAGTTTTCTTTCTATTCTTTTTTTTCGTATACGTGTATTTACAGCTTCAAGAGGACGAGTGGTTAGCGGCTGCCAATTTGCTAGTCTAGAGACAGGATATTTAATAAAAAAATCGAAAAAAAATCATTTCGTTAAAAACAAATCAGCAAAAGTAATAGCAACAAAAATAACACAAAATGTGCAATGTTACCATATACATATAAAATAGAAACTCCATAAGAAATAAGTTGACGTTGTATTGTAAAAGAAATTAAATTAAATAACTTGAATGAAAAAAAAGCAAACAAACATACATTCAACAAAAATATTGAGAAAAAAAAATAATCGAAATGTTATAAAATAATAGAAATAAATAAAAGTAAAAATAAAATATATCAAAAGAAAAAATCGTGAGTAAACATGTGGGTACAGAATATTTTGTGATGACATTTTTTTTTTGTTTATTTTATAAAATAAATAATGTATGCATAAAAGCTATATATTGATCATTTTGTTACTGCATTTTCTAAGCCCACAAAGTACTATAGGCGTACACGTGGAAATGGGAGAAAAAAATTAAAAGAAAAAAAAATACTGTCTAAATATGACTAAAAAAAATTATATATATATATATTTAGTATATAATATGAGTAGACGTATTAGCGGTTAAGTATTAGGTAGAAATATTTATGGATACAAAAATTACTCGTATATCTATACATAATGTATTGTTTGTGTCATATAAACGATTAGGAAACACTATAGCATTAATTTGGAAATTATAACAAAACGAATTAGAGAAGAAAATAATTATAAACTTTTTATATAAGTTTTGTTTACAAGAAACAAAAAATCGGATTGTATAAATCAAAATCAAGACAATTGAAAATTAGTGGAAAGAAAAGAACTCAAAATTTGGCTAAATTATATCGAAAAGAAAAATTTGTAAAATTATTTTCGTTAACCCTTTACATACATAAATGCAAATCACTAGAACTAGAGCGTACGTCAAACAAGCAGCGACCAGCAGAAGGAATAATATACAAGTGAAGCGAAGACACAAGCGGCAACTCTATAATAATCCATATTGAACCGAAAGTGATTGAAGTGAAGCAACACAAATTGTCAAAATACGATAATCAACCCAATAAAAAGAACATATAAAATAAGAACTAAAATTATATTAGACGAAAACCATTATTGTCATATTGTAACAATAGACAAACAAATATAAAGTGTTAGTCATACAGCAGAAAAAATGCAAAACATTTATTGAAAGTACTAAAAGCAATGCACAATATTATTCCTAACAAAATGTATGAAAAACAACATTTTCGTTTTCAAAGTGTTTTGTTACTCCGACAATATTCGTTTAAATAAATTTGTTATGCAATTTCAATAAAATTCTGTTGTATTTCCCAGAAATTTATTAATTATGAAAAAAATATATTATCTTCTTTCTGTTGAGAACAAAAATCTGTTTTTTGACTTCTGATGTTTTTCTTTCGATTAAGTTTGACTTGAAAGCGCACATATGTATTATACTATAAATATTATAAATAAAAAAAAAATATAAAAGCAAATAAAGAAAAGGACAAAAACATTATAGAAACGTAAGAAACTATAATTATATACATATATACGAGTACATATGAAATAAAAACAAAACTCACGAAGAAAATAGTGAAATGCATAAATTTGTATAGGAGTTGTAGTCAATTTTTTGCGAATGATGAAACCAAAAGAAAAAAACATTAGAAACACAAACACATACACACTCACAGTTAGAAAACCAAATAAAAATGATACACATTGTATAAAAATTATAAATAAATAATAAAAATTAATCCATTTATTGGTGTATAAATTAAATGAAAAATGAACGATATCTGCGAAAAATAAAACGTTAAAAATGTGGCCCTGAAAATCAGCGAGTTGATGGTGCGTAAACGCAACAAGATTGAATATAACGGTAAAATTAGCATATAACTGTATTTATATTATATATACAAAATAAAAGAAAATAAATTCAAATAAAACCAAAAGAAAATGTGGTTATTCGTGTTGTGCAGTGCACATAAATAAATGTACTAACGTGAAAACAAAAAGGAGGGTTGATTGTTTGTCACCCTGAAATAGCTGAAAAAAAAACATTGAATGGAAAATAATCAAAATAAGTACATATAAATATGAAGAAAAAATATACATGAAATAAGAACACAAAATATATCTATAAATAATAATGATAATACAAGTAAATAATGCTAAAACATCAATGAGATGGTAAATACTGTGAAACATAATGAAAAAAATAAAATAAAATAATGAAATCAATTTGAAAAAGATGAAAACAAAGTATATATATATATATGAAATAAATGAAGGACATTTTATAAAAAAAAATGTTGTTTACTTTCTGTTTCAATAGGGAAAATATGAAAAGTTTGACGGTAAAAAAATCGAGATAATAATGTTTGGTGAGGAAAGCCCTAAATGTTGAAGCTTACAAGCTATGGTCAAAAAATGCTAAGGATGCTAAGGAAAAATTTAAAATCAATATGCAAAGGAATCCATAGAAATTATAGATGAAATAACAAGGGGCGAGTTGAAAGGCAGGAAACCAATTGATTGTTGGGAATTTACGGATAGTGGACCGATCAAAATAAAATATAACGATGAAATTAAACACGCTTATTAGAAAAATAGAAAAATATTAGTAACATTGATCTACACGGAAGTTATATAGTGACATATTAGAGTTGCCATATGTAGCATTGATTGCGATTGTACAGTCTCAACACTTCCCCTTAAGACGGCAATCAAGCAAGCAATCCTTGTACATACGTGCAGTCCACACAACTTGACACACCACTCGTGCTTCGACTTGGTAAGACTGTTGGTCAACTTATCGGCTACGTACTTTTCGATGGGAACATAATTGATGCTTATCGTTTTGTTCTTGAGTACACCCCGAATAGAATGATGAGGAAATCAATATGTTTGCTCCTACCATGGAAAACTCGATTTTCGGCCAATTTGTGTGCGCAGCGATTGTCACAAGAAATCATGATGTCAGCTATAGTTGGTTGAAACCCAGCTCTCGCAGAAGTCCATCCAAATATACAGCTTCCTTCATTGCTTCGACCAAAGCCATATAGGTACTCGACTTCTGTCGTGGATAAAGCTACTGTTCGCTGCTTTTTTAGCTTCCCACAACATATTCTGAATAAGATCTGCGGTCTTCAATGCAGGCACCACCAAGAGTCAGTATCGACGTATAGCCTTTCACCGAATGGGAGCCACAACCAAAAGAAAGTACAAAATAATCGTACCTTTCAAGTACCGAAGGACTCGCTTCGCAGCAATCCAAACTGCAGGACCATATCAGGTGTTAAACTGCCCAAGATGAATAATTGCATAACTGAATTCCGGTCTTGTAGTTGAGGCCAAATAATCAAGGGCCTCAATCAGTTCGCGATACGGGAGCTTAACCCTTCGTTAGGCGCGCGCCCATTTGTCACGTGGTTAGGCGCGCGGGCTACAATTGTAGCCCAAATTTAAAATTATATAAAAAATATTGTTCAATTTTAATTTTTTTTTCTTGCTCGGTCTGTGGTCTCTTGATTACTGTACAGATTAAAAAATATAAGATCCTTAATTTTGTATTAAAATATATATAATAAAAGAGGGTAAAACGCAGATTAGTCCTATTTTTAGTCTTTTTTCACATTAACTTATACGTAGGTGAACAAAATAGTTACTTTTCAAAATGAAAACCCCAAAAAAGTTTATATTGTCAGAAATAAACAAAAAATCTTCGAAATGGAACACTGAGCGAGAGAATGCAGTTAAAAATGCCCAGTTTGTGGAATTCCAAACTTAGCTCATTTTTGGGTACCCAATATTTACAATTTTTTAAACTGGGAGTACCGTTTCTTACTAGAAAGCTAAATATATAGTAAGTCAAACTGATTGAATTTTACTCATAATATTCATATTAACTGTTCTCGCAATATTTACGCTAGAATTGATAAACATTTCACCCAGAAACTAAGTAATGTTAGTAACAGGTAACATATGCACGCTGTAAGAAATGACTTTCACTTCAACTCCAGGTTTTTCGTTAAAATAGTAATCTAATTTTTGTACATTTATCTTGAAACCCTTTTTTTTTGTCAAACAATTTACTGTTCACATTTTCTAATATGTTTTATAATAACATTTTTTTTATTTTAATGGATATGTATGAGTACCAAAAAAGTAACATGATTGGGCGCACGGGCGCACACTTGTAGCCCAGTGGACTTTGATCGCAAAAAAATATTAGTTTCTAGGCTCAATAAATATCAAAAATATTCTTATTCGATTAAGAAGCAACACTTTAACTGCTTCTGAGCAGTTCGAATGAATTCGGTTTATATCCTGAAAATGATCGCCATTTAAAAAAGTGTGGGCTACAATCGTAGCCCGCGCGCCCACTGAAGGGTTAACATGTTCGTCATTCTTCTAATAATTGCTTGTCAATTTAAAACCACTGGCGAGAGGCGTACTCACGGGCTTACAATGCTTCATAACAAACGCTCGAGGATATCGTTCACATAACCCAGCGCCCGCTCTAGCGATTACGCCGCCCAGGGCAAGAGGACAATTTGCGCCCTTTAGATAATATTCCAGGCAGCTCTTGGTCGCTGTATAAGTGAGTAGATCCGAATCGATTTACATTTTGGAACCGGCTACCGTATGTTATAAGGACAACACCAAAATTCGCTGTCACAGTGGGATTCGAATTAACACAGCAGTAATTCAGATAATAGAATCTCGACTGAGATAATGATGCCCCAGGTAACCGGAACCCATTCATTCAGACTTCTCAAGCGAAATTCATCACAGTTCAGCTGGGCCTTGTGGAGGGTTTGTTTGAAATTCCAAAATTAAGGCCCCGAACGAAATATAATGCCGTCAAAAAGATATATATTCGGATAGCAGACGTGAAACTGCCGGCTTTGAAACCAAATTTTCGACTAAAAAACTTATTTGAGGAAACTCCGCTCTGGAGGCAAAGAACGGGGCTCGCTTTCATTACTAACCTTTTGGAGTAGTTTTCGATAACCTGCTCACACCCTGTGCCACAGAAAAATTTCAATTAGCCGGATCTCTTTGCGGAAGGATTTCTTGAATGTTTGTAACGAGCGTGGCTAATTTTTATAAATGTGTTATTAGTGTAGTTACTACGTGATAAACATAGTACATCAGATTGCAAAATGTGGTGGAGACAATTTTTTTTTTGTTTCTTATGTTTTTTGGGGTGCTGAGCTTCCCACCAAAATTTCGTTGCGGAACAGGGTCAAAATCGTAAAAAACCGTAAAAGTTTTGCTGTTTCTCCGTTATTCGTCCCCCAATTCTGCAACTATTTATTTCTGCGAAAAACTCTCCATGAATATTTTAGAGAGCACATAATTGCGCGTCCAAAGAGACATAAATATTAAAAATCTGTTGAGCGGTATTACTACAGTGGATAATTTAAATTTGCCAGTTTTAACATAGTTCCATTTTATGAAAAAAATTTTGAGATTGAACGGTTTTTCATTTTTGGTCGTAGAAGTTGCATTTATCTTGTACATTGTGTATTTTGGAGTGCAGAACCTGAATCTGTAAGTTCCCACCAAAATTTCGTTGCAAAACAGGGTCAAAATTGCAAAAAACGCCAAAAAATTACTATCACTTGTAGCAATACTGCTTAACACATTTTAATGATTAATGGCGCGTTGGACCCGCAGTTATGTTTTCTCTAAAATTTTTATGGACAGGTTTTCGGAGAAATGTACACTTTCGGAGTTATAAACAAAAAAACGGGAAAGCTCCGAAAATTTGGGTTTTTATCGCGGTTTTGATCCTGTTCCGCAACGAAATTTTGGTGGGAAGCTCCGGATTCGAGCTCAGCACCCCAAAAAACATAAGAAACAAAAAAAAAAAATTTCTCCACCACACTTTGCAATCTGAAATCACCTCGGAACTACACTATATCCGGATGGTGATGGATGGAAGTTTTTGAAAACGAAAATTACTTATGAAAGATGCCCTTGGAAATTCAAATTTTTCACAAAATTGGTTGGCCGTTACTTTTAGCAAAAATTAATGATCATGCATGCATGGATATCATCAATCTTTAATTCTGGAGAAGCAGAAATAATTTTTTAAATGCGAATCACGAATTTACCACATAATTCTGCAATGGAAATATTTTTTTTTAAGAGAACTAAATTAGGCCATAGTACGAAAATGCGGTGGATGCTAGCATCAGAGACGTAAAATGGACGCCACTTTTACAACGCAGCACCTAGTATCAATTGTGGGGGATTGAAAGTTTCGCAAGGATTTTGCACTTTACCATACATGATACATGAACAAATAATTCGGCACGATTATTATTAATAATATTTACCTCAAAAAGCTATTCCACCAACTAAAAAAAATTTCCGCAACGGTTTTAGTGGGTGCCAGTTTGTTTCCAGCCTTTCATCTGTAGTATAGTTTTTATGGTTTTCTTCCCACTAAATCGAAGTTGATATTGAATAAAAATTCAATTTATCCTAATAAAAAAATCGAAACCAAAAAACCGCCCCTAAAATTTGACACCCCGGGCGACCGCCCTGCTTGCGTAGCCTTGCGAGCGACCCGACCGTCTGGAAAATGTTTTTATACCCTTCGCTCATAGAGTGAAAGGGTTTGTCATGAAGTTTGTAACGCATTGAAGGAAGCATTTCCGACCATATAAAAAGTATACATATAAGAAGAATAAAGATATTTTTATATTTTATACGTCTTTATTCTATATTTTATATTTGACAACTAACTAATTTATTTTATTTTATTTGATATTGAATATTTATATGCAACGTTGATTAATAACAAGTAACTACTACTACTACGTCTAATTTATTCCTACACTCGGCCATCTTATGTCATCGGCCCCTGATGATTCTTCCGGATTCCAATACTTACATTTTACATTTTATCGCAGCTTGTAGTCGTTCTAACTGGACCTTTATGGTTTCCTGACTTCTCAACTTCATATCGATCATTATCTTTAATTGCTATTACTCGATATGGTCCGAAAAATTTGCATCTTGTCTTCAATTTTTCTCCGAACTGAGTCCTCTCAATAGCAACTAAGTCATTCACACGATAAGAAGTTCCTTTAATCCTTCTCTTATCACAATATTTTTTATTTTCATTTTGGATTCTTAACAGTATAGCATTTTTTGTTTCTTGACGTAACTCATCTCGCGAATCCCTAAATTGATTTTTGTTTTCGTTTTCAATTATTTTCTTTAAGTCCATATCGTTTCCAGTTTTGATTTTGATTCCTGAATGCTTCTTTTGGTGATTCAACGATGGAACATATCGATATTTTTCCCCCCTTCTGCTATTATCTCTAGCGCATGAAGTCAACAATTGTTTTTGAGCACCCAAATAAATGTTCATATTTTCTTCCTTACTTTTGCAATGTTCGAGTTTGACTATTATGTCTTTAAGATTGGAATTCTCGAAAATCAACAGACTTTTTTCGTTGCGAAGTTCGGTTATGGTCTTTTCATATTCTTCAACTTGTTTTGAAAACTTTGTGACATTGTTTCTTTTATTTATGATTATAGATTGCAAATCTTCCTTTAATTTTTCTTGACCTTTCAATCTTCTATTTCGGTCGTGAAAAGTAACTTTTTCACGTTCCAGTTCTCGTTCTGTTTTCACTAAATTCACTTGCAGTGATCTATTTTCGGACTGTATTCTTTTTATCTTTGCGTCCTTTTTTATTTTATACGTCATGTTTCTTTTCACGAAATTAACCGAAAGCGATTTTTGACACTGTGTACTTATATGTCCGAACTGATTACACTTAAAACATTTTGGTCCTTTTTGCACTTTAGGGCAGTTCTTCGAATAATGACCGTCGGCACCACAGTTAAAACACTTTTTAACACTCGTATATTGATTTTGCGGAATTGCTTTTTTACGCGATTTTATTTTTTCATACTCTGTTATTTTTTCTTTTAGTTCTTTTAAATTACGCGCACCTTCAAGTATTAATTTATTTGGTGTATTATCAACTATTCCGTCGAGAACGTATTTGATAATAGAAGAATGCTCCATATCTATTTGAAGAGCAATCGCGTGCATTTCGTATAAGTATTCTTTCAAGCTTTCAGTCGGTTTCTTCTTTCTTTCTCGTAGAGCTTGATGAACATCAGCACTGTCAACTTCTTCAGAGAATTCTTCGTTCAAAAGTCGTTTCAAAATTCGCCATGAACGAATGTGACGTTGCGTTCGTGTAAAATTTAATGCTGCGCCTTTCAACAAACGTTTTGCGTAAATGAACAATTCAATGACATCCCATTTTGCGATTTCATTGAAATCGTCTACGTCTTCTATCCAAGTATCTATTTTTATTGATTTTGAATCGGCTGAAAAATATCCTACTGCATTCTCCAAGTCATGGAATGTAATAGCTGGTCTTATATTATTTAGTCGTGCTTTTGTTGATGGTCTTCGCGTCATCAGAAATCGGTTCTGCCTCCTTTCAGGACCTTTACTTCTCCGAAATTGATAAATTTCGTCTTCGGTGTTGTAACCATCTTCGTCTTCATTACAGTAATCAGGATCATTGAAAATTTCGGCTTCATCATTTAATTGATCATATTCTTCACGTACATCATCATTTGGGTTTTCGTTTTCATCGTCATTGTACACTTGAGTCTGTCCGCCATTACCGTCGTCGTCTGGTTGTTCACCGTTGTTTCTTCCATCATCAGCACCTTCATCCTTTTCATTATCGTCGTCACGTCTTATAGAATCTCTTTCATTTGAAAGTGAATGAAGCAGCCTAGCTTGAAGTGCAGCTTTATTTCCATTTGTTTTCAAGCCACGTAGACTTAATTCTTTTTTCAGTTGAACTAGACTGTAGTTCTTTATGTCGCGGTGCGGCATTTTGACTCGTCGTGTAGTATGAGTTTTTAAAATTTCGGCTGAGCCCCCATATAAGAAGAATAAAGATATTTTTATATTTTATACGTCTTTATTCTATATTTTATATTTGACAACTAACTAATTTATTTTATTTTATTTGATATTGAATATTTATATGCAACGTTGATTAATAACAAGTAACTACTACTACTACGTCTAATTTATTCCTACATACATATATGATCAGCATGACGAGCTGAGTCATGCTGATCATATATGTATACGATGTCCGTCTGTCTGTCTGTCTGTCCGTCTGTTCGTCTGTTTCAGCGCGTTTTTCTCGGCCACTATAGAAGCTACGGAGCTGAAATTTTGCACAAGTATTATTACAGGCTGTTTGTGTGTTTGAATCACCGAAATTGGCTCACTGGGTCATGGGGCCGCCATACAAACCTAGCCCCCTAATTTAAGTTCTTCTGGGAAAAACTTTTTTATTTGTGCACCAATTTCAACCAAGTTTCACACAAATGTGTTTCACTGGCTGACACAAAACATATCTAAGAATGGATTAAATCGGATAATGGGGTCATTGGGGTGCCATACAAACCTAACCCCCTTAATTAGGTTCTTCTAAGAAAAACTTTTTTATTTGTGCACCAATTTCAACCAAGTTACACACAAACGTGTTTCTCTTGATAGAACAAAACATATCTAAGAATGGATAAAATCGGATAATGGGGTCATGGGGCTGCCATACAAACCTAACCCCCTTAATTAGGTTCTTCTAAGAAAAACTTTCTTATTTGTGCACCAATATCAAGCAAATTACACACAAACGTGTTTCTCTTGATGACACAAAACATATCCAAGAATTGATCAAATCTGACCATGGGGTCATGGGATGGCCATACAAACCCAAACCCCCCATTTTGGTTCTTCTAAGAAGCATTTTTTAACCAATTGCACAAAACCTTGAATTAATGTGTCTTTACCAAAGCAACAAAAAAGTTCAAAACGAATAGAATCGTACTGTGGGGTCATGCTCCCGCAACCCCAATAAAATTTTCTGAGTAAATATTTGTATTTGCCCACTTATTTCAACCACGCCCAAAACTTTTGTCAAGACGGAAGAAAAAGAATGTCGAGGGGGATTAACTACAAGTCATAGGTACGCCCGAAAAAAACTTTTAGCCGAAGGAGAGCGAAGGCCGAAGGGTATCCAAACGCCGCTAAGTAACAATTTTTTAATTTCCACGTGTCTTTTACAAATGTCAATACATGAAATTGAATCAAACATGAAGGCGAACGAATTCAACAAATTACATCTAAGTGTCTAAGGGACTAAGTCTTTCACTTCACAAAAATATTTGGCCCGCCATCGTTTTTCAAACCAAAAATGGGTGAGACGAAACAAAACAGTTGCGTATGTTCAGCAAGCATGTTTTCCATTCTGATCCCCGAATTTTGCGGATCAGAAATAAGTATGTCTTTGTGTAAACGAAAAGGTAAGCAGGTAAGCAACACAACTTGAGTGGACATTACAATTAATTTATTCTATAAGAAAGTTTTGCGATTGAACTACCAAACCAATTTTGGTTAAGTGTACTCTATTGAAGGTTTATTCGATGCTTCTAGAATGGAAATTTTTTTAGGACAAAAGAATATCTAAAAAAATATGCATTTAAGTTATTAGCTCTCAAATGCACATTTATTTAAAAATGACACAAAGAGCGTTGAAATAAAACTAGCACAAAATATGTTCCTTGTATCCCTCGCGATTTTCTTCATATGTTTACGCCACAAGTTTGTACTAAAGCCAGTGGTGAGGTGAATTGGAAGTCTGAGTAAATTATTATTTTATTTTATTCAAACACTTTGTGTTTTCTTCTTCTTGCTTGTCTTTTCAAGCCGCTCACACATGAAGAATCCATGGATGCTTCGTTTTGACAAATTCCATATAAACAAAATTACAAAATGCCCAGCTGGTCGTTTTTATATGGAGTTTGACAGAACCAATAATTCTCCATGTATGTGCGGCATTTTTACGTTTCCATCGCGTCGCTCGGCCTGCCGTGTAGGCACACTTTAAATTAGAGAGTTCGGCGACTAGACTTTATTTTGATTTTAGAAGTGTTAGCCAATTTGCACTTTTTTAGGCAGCAATAAATTCTAGGATTGCAAAAATAATAACTCGTAGAGTTTGTAAGGTGGCAAAATTTGGAAAGCCTACTGGTGGAAAATATGAAAATCTACTTCTGAAAGATTTTTCTAAGTATAATTTATTTTTTTGGGTTATCAAAACCGCCTCTTGAAATATCGAAATGAATATTTCTTAACTTCGAAAATTTCAAAAATTTTCAATTGCCCAGGTTGCCCATAAGGGAAATCCGGCCCTGTATGTTACTTACATTTTTGGATAGAATCGTCTAATCAATAGAAAGTATACATTTTATTCGAATTGGAGGGGGCATAATTTTCATACACTATTCCTAAATAAGGGATCCGCTTGAGGGGCGCTAATTTCATGAAAATATTGCCTGGTTTGCTTTTGCGACATTGCATAGTATATACATACCTAACTTGTGCATTCGCGCATTTTTTGGTTTTACCTTTAATAAAGGTGACAAGATTATTGAGATACCAATTGGTGCGCACGCACTTGTTGATACTGTGGTGTTTTATAGTGATAAGACGGGTTCAGGTAGTATGTATACGGGTATATCTTTATTGGGATGCTGCTTACTTGCTAATGACAATTTCTTACTTAATGTTAGTGACTTATTCTAGTTATCATACTAGATTATATTCTAGTACCTATACAAGTTACATATATACCTATGAATGCAATAAATGGGAATGGCTATATACATCAGATACCACCCCGCACACCCTACTTCATACAAGAAAAAATACAAAAAGGAAACATGTTTCAAAACTATCAGATAAATTCTGAAATCAACCACAATAACTACATTCGAGAAGTTCAAAAATAATTTAGTCGACTACGGTGCTCCCAACGTTTCAGCATTGTATTGGAATCAAATCTAAAAGTCTAATACAAGATTCCGCCTTGTACAGGACAATCACCGTTATGGCAAAACATTAATGCTAACCGGTAGTATCGGGGAGATGAATCTACTTTTTGTCTTTTCCCCGTTTGTTGACAATCTTCTTCTAATATTGCGATAAGTGCTATAGGTACTGTTTAGGGATTCAAACGCTACTGCTTCGGCCGGGGTTTTTCATGATGATCATGATTATCATGAATTAGGGATATAGGACTTGCTTTTCAGGAACTAGACCTACCGCGAAAATAGTTCAATCTGGACGCGTAATTTCAGGTGGCTATGAACCACATTGTGCTCAGGTCGCCACAATGCTTATCGCATTGGTAACCAATCAACACGGAATTGAATTATGTCGTAGCAAAAATATTCACGTAAAAAGCATTTTAAAATTTGTAGTCAGTTTTAACAGGATAAATATCCGAACAATGCGCATGGCCCTGAGGAGTTCGTAGATTACACCGACCTTGGATCTGAAAGACTTGAACAATTTCATTATGCTGGTTGAGCTTCCACATTTGAAGGTAGTTTTCGCGCATTTTTACTCACATCTCGTGGAGGGAATTTCGCTCGAATATGAGGAATACATCCGATGTGATCCGAAGATGATCTCGAAAGACAGCGTTTCCAAAATGGGACTAATCCGAAAGGCGGATGGGACTATGACGGAAACAATGGAGGAGACATTGCAGTCGCTTATGGAAGTCCATTTTGCAGGAAGCTTCAAGTCAAATAATCCCTGGACTCAAACCTGTAAATTGGTAAGGGCGACCGGACGAAAAGAAGCTGGGAGAATAATAACTTCAAATGGTGTCAGGAGTGCTATTAATACTTTTGAGCCATATAAGACGACTGGAATGGACGGAATATTTCCGGCACTGCTACAATGGGGCATAGCAGCTCTGCTGGAGAAGATCCGGAACATATTCGTTGCCTATTTATCGACAGGATATATCCCATTGTCTTGGAGAGAGACTCAAGTTGTATTTCGACCAAAACCGGGAAAAAAAACGATTATACGGAAGCAAAGTCATTCAGGCCGGTTAGCCTAACCTCTTTTCTATTGAAGACAATGGAGCAAGTATTGGTGGACTAGAGAATACCTCGCTGATGTATAGACCTTTGAGTAGATGTCAACATGCTTACAGAACAGGTAGATCTACTGACTCCGCTCTGCATGAAGTAGTGCGGGTAGCAGAAAGAGAGATTAACAACAGCGGTATCGCTTTGTCAACCTTTATGGATATAGAGGGTGCTTTTGATAAGATCTCATACAGCAAACTAAGAAATGCCCTAGCTGAGCGGGAGATCGAGCCCTTGATAATCACATGGATCGATTCGATGCTTAGTGGGAGGGCAGTAAATCTTAGTAATGGATGTGCCAGAATAAGAGGAAGGGTAGTCAGGAGCTGGTCACAAGGAGGGGTACTTTCGCCTCTACTGTGGAACATCACCGTAGACTCTCTTCTCTGGAAACTGGACTCAATGGGCGTACATACAGTAGGATACGCTGATGACTTAGCAATTATGGTCAGTGGCAAATTCATGGACACTATTCAAGGTTGCATGGGGCAAGCTCTCAAAGCAACTGAAGAATGGTGTAATGAACAAGAGCTAACTATAAACGCAAGCAAGTCAAGCACTATAGTCTTTACTCTGAAAAGGAAAGATGTAGAAACCACTCCCATGCTGCTTTCTGGTTAGGAGATAAAAGAGTCCAAGGAGGTGAAGTACCTAGGGGTAACCTTAGATCCCAAACTTACTTGGAAGTCTCATGTTAACGAAAAGACACAAAAAGCAGCGAGGATTTTGCATCAGTGTAAGAGAGTGTGTGCACTTAGGTGGGGTATATCACTAAAAGCGGCACATTGGATCTATACAATGATGGTTAGACCCATTCTATCCTACACTGAAAAAAATGGTTAAGACTTTTTATCTAAAGTGAAGTAGTTGACTTAAATTTAGATAGTTTTACCAAAGAAATAGCTGATTTCTCTAATCTTAGTAGCAGAAAATACTATTAAATTCGTTTATTTAACCACGCAAGATTAGAAGAAAAAGTTTAGTCAATTCTTCCACAAAAGTTGTTGATTGTACTATTCAAATATAAAATTTAACTACAAACAATCGTCCTTTTTTCTTCAACACAATTTAGCTATCCAACATTTAACAATTTATAGATAATAGTCTTTACAAATGAATTAATTGAATTTGCAAATATAGTAGATGTTTCAACTAATGACAATTAGAAAAATTATCCATATCTTCGTAACTGTTTCAACTACATAGAATCATAAGCTGAAAATCAACGCGAACTTTAGATGAATTCGACTATTTCTTTAGATAACCATTCTAATTTTTTTTCTCTGTGTATGCAGCAGTGGTCTGGTGGCCCAAGGGTAGCCAGAAAACTACTACGGCTGGATGGGATTCAACGCATTGCATGTATAAGCATAGGTGGTGCAATGGGAACTACGCCAACACATGCTATGGAGGTTATACTGGGATTACCGCCACTGGATCTGTTTATAAAACAAAGTGCGGCGCTCACAGCAATAAGAATGGTAAGAGATGGCACTTGGCATCACTTTGGTAGCAACGGAGGTCATAAGAGAGGATCCTTGATATTGTTCGTGATAATGACATCACATCACTCTCATAGAGGATCGTAGGATACACGAGGAGTATCCACGTGATGTTGCTATTTTTACTGATGGGTCTCTCATGGACGGAAGAGCGGGGGCTGGAATATACTCCGAGGAGCTAAACCTTGCATGCTCACTTCGTCTAGGAGAGTATGTATCGGTATATCAGGCGGAGATGCTTGGACTGCTGCACGCGCTGGATCTTCTGGAAGGCGGGATACTAGGGAAGAAAATTCTGATAGCACTCGACAACCAATCGGTGATCAAGCGCATGCAGCAATCCAACATCAATTCAAAATTGGTACTGGAGTGTGTCCAGAAGCTCAATGAGTGTGCTTCAATCAACGAAGTTACGCTAATGTAGGTTAAAGGACACGTAGGTACATTGGGGAATGAACTTGCCGATACCTTAGCAAAAGAGGGATCAGCAGAAAAGTTCCAAGGACCGGAACCCAAAATTGCTTTGGAAAATTGCCTTGGGCTAAAAGTTATTTCGAGCGTACCTACGACTTGTATTTATTTTATTTTCCGTCCGTCTTCACAAAAGTTTCGTTGCGTCGACAAAACAATATTTGTGTGAGTTTTGGTTGGAATAAGTGGGCAACTAAAAATATTTACTCTGAAAATTTTATTGGGAGATGCGGAAGCATGGCCCCACAGTACGATTCCATTTGTTTTGACCTTTTTTGTCGCTTTGATAAAGACACACTAATTCAAGGTTTTGTGAAATTGGTGTAAAACATGTTTCTTGCCCCCAAAATGGGGGGTTGCCCTTGTATGGCAGCCCCATGACCCCATGGTCCGATTTGATAAATATGCAAGTATGTTTTGTGTCATCAATACAAACACATTTGTGAAATTGGTGCACAAATAAAAAAGGCATGCCAACTTACCAGCTCTATGGGAACTACGCGGAACTTTGTCTGTTTGGTGGAGAAGAGCGTTAGCGGGAGAAATATCGAGTTATTCAATTTTCGGAAATGTTACATTGGAATCTTTCGTTTTTGATACTTTAAAAGTTTTTTTCTTAAATTTTTTAATGTCAAAAAAAAAATTAAAACGAGACCGAGACTAATTTCGGGCGCGGTCGAAATTTGAATACCCTTCACTCTCCTCGGGCGACAAGTTTTTTTTGGGCGAACATATGACTTGTGTTCAATCCTTCCCCATTCTTTTCCTTCTGTGGCGTCTATAAAACAATTATTTGTGTGTTTTTGGTTAAATGGGAAAATAAAAATATTTACTCAGAAAACTTTATTGGGGGGATGCGGGAGCATGGTCCCATTTTTTTTTGACAAGGACGCATTAAGTTTTTTTGAAATTGGTGTGGAAAAAATATTTCTTAGAAGATCTAAAATGGGGGGGGGGGTTGTATGGTAGCCCCATGACCCCATAGACCGATTCCATTCATTTTTACACATTTCTTATGGCATCAATAGAGATGCACTTTTACGAGTTTTGGTTGAAAGTGATGCACAAATAAAAAAGTTTTTCGTAGAAGAACTCAATTTTGGGGGTTGGGTTTGTATGACAGCCCCATGACCCCATTGTCCGATTCCATTTATTTTTACATATGTTTTGTGGCACCAATTGAAATGCACTTTTATGAGGTTTGATTGAAATTGGTGCACAAATCAAAAAGTTTTTCTTAGAAAAACTCAATTTGGGGGTTGGGTTTGTAGTGACAGCCCCATGACCCCACAGTCCGATTCCAATCATTCTTACATATGTTTTGTGGCATCAATAGAAACACATTTGTATGAAATTTGGTTGAAATTGAAATGCACTTTTATGAGGTTTGATTGAAATTGGTGCACAAATCAAAAAGTTTTTCTTAGAAAAACTCAATTTGGGGGTTAAGTTTGTATGGCAGCCCCATGACCCCATTGTCCGATTTGATCCATTCTTACATATGTTTTGTCTTATCAGTAGAAACACATTTTTCTCAAATTTGGTTGAAATTGGTGCACGCATGAAAAAGTTTTTCTTAGAAAAACCAAATTGGGGGGGTTAGGTTTGTATGGCAGCCCCATGACCCCACGGTCCGATTTTAGCGATTCAAACATACAAACTGCCTGCAATAAAAAGAAGCATGTGTGCAAAATTTCAGCTCGATAGCTTTTAAACTGGCTGAGTAAAACGCGTAGCAACAGACGGACAGACGGACAGACAGACAGACGGACATCGCCCAATCGACTCAGCTCGTCTTGCTGATCATATATATACATATTTTATATGGTCGGAGATGCTTCCTTCAATGCGTTACAAACTTCATGACAAAGTTAATATACCCTTTACTCTACGAGTGAAGGGTATAAAAAAACCATCGCGCCAACTCTTATGATTAAGACCTCAAACAGCTGGCAGCTGACAGTTGTTTTGTCTTTTTGTCTCACTCTCGTCGTTTTATTTTTTACATTTGATGGATTTCATCACGAAAAACGATTATTTATTTGCCAAATGTAAGATAACCTTAAGAAACAATCTCACATTTGTTTTAAATTTTTATACATACTTTAGAGGTAGGCCAACATAAAAAAAAACAAAATTCCCGTATTTTCCCTATCACATTACCCATCTACATTTCATTTCATATGGAATTCGTTCACCAAAACTCCACGGGATGAGCAAAAAACGAAACTACATAGTATTTACAGTATATCGGAACGAATATTCCGTTTCTTTATTACTTAGCCAACTTATGCCAACTTTGTACAAGTTTAAAGAACGCTCATGAACCGCAACGCGCAAAGCTCATGCGCACAAATTTATTTGCCAAGGGTAAATTATTGCAAATATTCGGTGGAAAATAAACGAAATCGTTCAGAGTACTGCTTTTCGAAACAAAGTATTAATACCTAATGTTCTGTTCATAAACCGGAACGCGTCAGCTACTGGTTTACGCCTGCCGTCCATTACCTGCTTCGAGCGGCGCGGCGCTCCCGCGTTTAAGGGCTCTCGTCTACTGCAAGCGTAAACTTGAGCGGCGCGGCGCTCCAGCGGCAAAGCTTTCACAAAATGTGCGAAAAAAAGCTTTTTCTAGTAAAATGTATTAGCACACACAATATTCAGAAAGCTTTTCCATTGTATTGAATGGAATTTTTGTTTATTTTGCATAGTTACGCCATATTTTGCTTGGTTACGCCATTAAAATTCGGAAAAGCTTTAAACGCGGGAGCGCCGCGCCGCTCGAAGCAGGTAATGGACGGCAGGCGTAAAGCTTTTCCGAATTTTAATGGCGTAACCAAGCAAAATATGGCGTAACTATGCAAAATAAACAAAAATTCCATTCATTACAATGGAAAAGCTTTCTGAATATTGTGTGTGCTTATACCTTTTACTAGTAAAAGCGTTTTTTCGCACATTTTGTGAAAGCTTTGCCGCTGGAGCGCCGCGCCGCTCAAGTTTACGCTTGCAGTGGAAGAGAGCCCTTATGCGCCAATACATTTGAAAAGTTCGGTAGGGGGCAAAAGGTGATTAGTCTACTGACGGAAAATGTCTAAATATCCGTAAAGACAACACAAACATCCATGGTCACAGTAACAACTGACTTATGTCACTCAATTATAACGTTTCTATAAATGAAAGGTCCGAAACTCAAATCAGGGGAGAGGTAATAAGCCTTTCCTCTGATGAGGATTGAAAACTGAAGACTCAGACGAGAGCGAACTCAGTTCAGGTCCAGATCTCAAGAGTAGAAGAGCGGCGACTTGACCGTCTGAGCCCCCGATCGTATAACCTTAATTCTACAATGGAGCTATTTTTATGTTGGCCAATATTATCCCTACGGCTCCAGGATAATTCATCCTTTAAATCCAAATAATGTCCCTGTACTAATACAAAAGCAAATAGTTATGCTAATAATTACGGCCTAATTGAATTCGACAATAAAACACTTTTTATATGCGCACACACACATTCTCAATGCAATTGAATTCGAATGTAATTAATTATTGCTAACGAGATAATGGTGCACATAGAATTTAAATTATGGAGATAAATTACAAATAGCTTTTGCAGAAATTGCCCCGTTGGTGGTGTGAGACACATCGCGCCGGACCAATGCAAATTCAATAATGAGTGGAAGTTTGGTTTTTTGATATCCCCGCCATTATTAAAGTATGTACATATGTATGT
Source organism: Microchrysa polita (assembly GCA_949715475.1). Lineage (NCBI taxonomy): Eukaryota > Metazoa > Arthropoda > Insecta > Diptera > Stratiomyidae > Microchrysa > Microchrysa polita. Next base: position 31,620,976 of record OX454421.1, read on the forward strand.
ACATACAAAAAAGAGTGTTACAAAAAATTAATTTATACGAATTGGCAAATTAAAAAGGAAAAATCCAGAACGTGCGAAAATGTTGATTGGCCTTTGGCCATTGTAATACGAGCGATTTGTATGCGGGTGCTTTTTAATCGATTGGAAAACAATAGCCGCACATTTTATGTTATAAATTTTGCCGGTAGCAATTAAAGGATTATAATGTGCGCGCCTGTATTGATGAGCTGACCGCGTAACAAATGTACGAATTAATATTCAATGTAATTGACAAGGAATTATTACATTTGTTTGATAATCTGAAATCGCTTGGAATGCGTTTTATTTTTTTAGGGATTTGTTAATTGATCGGATTCAGAGAGTATTATTGCTCTTTTGATCAGGCTCAAAATAAATGAATTAAATTGAAAAGAAATAGTTAAAAATCGTATCGTATCGTATTGGCGTATATCCTCGATAATCACCCCAATGTAAGTATCCATTTGGTCCTCGATATGTACCTACATGCAATTCATTTTGTTCAGTTTCCTTGAAAAAAGACGTTGACAAAATCACTTTAAATCGGTCATTTGCATTTAAATTCCATACCGCCTTGATCTGCGTTCAACAAAAAGGGACACTCCAGCACAGTTGATGAATTCCATTTTATAATCGGCCATAAAATCGGACTGTTGCCTTAACGACATCGTTAAACTAGCAATTTAATAAGGAAATCTCAATAGAACGATCCACGCAACAACTCATCTGGATTAGCCATATACTCCTAATCGTCTAATTTTCCCCACGACACATTCCGTGTCCTTCGACGCTTACTACGAACCAATCCATATCCTTGTCGCATCATCGTCCTTCGTCCATTTACCACTTACGGCGAATATCGGTATAAGCGTAGCAATGCAGAAAAGGTAGGTACTACTAGTGCAAATTAAAGTCATTATCAATCGAACACGATGAGTGCAAACCATAACTAAATCGGCAGTGAATCGAATGACGACGACAATGATGATAATGGTTGGTGGTGCGGCTGATGACAATGACTGGCAAGCACAACGATGTCTGATATAATCGTGAGAATGGCACGGGCACAAGGATATTATTATATATCGACACAAGAGTGACGCCAACAACGTCAGAACCATCCCCTGACTGAACTCATACTCTCCGTACACTTCACATAGCATTTCCGAGCTTATCTTGAGTCATTCGAAAACGCGGACATTTTACCCATAATCATGATTGGAGTGAACTAATTATCATAATGAGATGCAAAATTGCCATGTACACATTTGAAATTCAAATTGAATTAGAACTGATTATTGAATGGCGTATTATACTACGTCGTCGGTAGGTACATACTATGCATAGTAGGTTTGGCATATACACATAGTCTTGGAGAAAATGTCGGATTAAAGTTGATGTAGGACATGATTGAATTTGCCATTGGAATCCACTTTGAATGCTGCTGCTTTTCTCCAATCGATGTGAGAGCATAGACGTAGGAAAGGAAAAAAATGGAAAAACACAAGGACGAACCAAGAATACGACGACGAAGATTCGACAAGTACAAATAATAATTGAATAATGGATTGATAGATTGAAATTTTTGTGGGCACTTGAAGGAATGAAATGAATGCGAAATGGAATGTTTTTCTTTTCGACCGAGTTTAAATTGGTCATATTTTTGCTTACTTAGGTTGAATATTGCCAAAATCGTAATTAAATTCGATAGAGTAAGAGTGTCTCCGAAATGACATATGTTCGAAGAGTGTTTAATTTCTGTTTCTACCGTGAAGCCTTATCAGACGGCCTCGATTAGGCAGATGGATTAATTTACTGACGCCAATCAGCGCTCACGAGCGGTGTTGAGGTAACACTGTCTTGCCAAATGTTTAGGATCGCGTTTACATATTGCTAGATGTGCAGCTGCTTGACTTGGGTAACAACCTCCAGCCACATCAAATCCAAAACCATGATGGGTAGGGATCATGGTCCCCTGGGCTTACCAATTTCCGAGGTATAGGTACTATTTGTTAGCGACATGCCGACATGCTCCCTTAAAAGTGAAGCCTCGCGCTGAGTTTAGACGTGCCAAAAATAAAAATTTCGAATTTTCGACCCACATCGTCGTTACTCCCCTCTATGGATGGACAGCCGTTTTGAGTCGCGTCTTTGAACGGCTGTTACTTCCGAACGGAGACAGCTAGGACTCTAAACTCTGCAGTGAAAAGTCCGCCCAGACGTGCTCTACGTCGTCCCATTCAAACATTTCCACTTTTGTCAAAAATCAAAATTTCGAATTTTCGACCCCATCGCCAATACTCTCCTCTATGGATCGACAGCCGTTTTGGGTCGCGTCTTTGAACGGCTGTAACTTTCGAACGGAGACAGCTAGGACTCTGAAATCTGCAGTGAAACGTCCGCCCAGACGTGCTCTACGTCGCCCTATTCAAACATTTTCACTTTTGCCAAATATAAAAATTTCGAATTTTCGACCCTCATCATATTATACAGGGTCAGTGGCGTATTTAGAAAATTCTCAAAGGGCGGGCACAGAGTATGGCGCTAATTCGTTACATAAAGTTTTGGTGTGGGGATACCAGAGAGCAGCTACATAGGAAAAACATTGGCAAGATCCTTGATTTAAGGCGAAACTCAAGGATACCTTAAGTTTTCAATAGACTTGAAATATAATATTTGAGGGTAGGTGGGTAGCTACCTTGACTTCAAGTGAGTTGAGTTTCTCCTTAAATCAAGGATGCATTGACTCGTGGACAGAAGTGATTTCTATGAAAAAGTATGGAAAATGACATTTATTTTAATTTCGGCATCCTTGACGCAAGGTCTCCTTGAGTTAAGGTATGTTTATAAATACGGGCGTGAGAGTCCTTTACATTTCAGGTTTATTACACCAAAAGTTTAGTTTTCCTGACAGATCTTAGAATAACACTCATTAATGGCTTTTGGCTTTTCCTGAACCAAAATACGGTTAAAAAAGTTTGCGTAGTGTAGTTCTAAGGAGCCTGAAGCCGAAAAGGAATTTTACGAATTTGTACTTAATTAGCTATGGAATTAATGCAATAACCAAAGAGACTGTTTCCATATGACAAAACGGATTCCAGACGGAACACTTTTCTTTGGAAGAGAAATTTCATACATCGTCTGAAATTCTGCCAAATTTCGGCCAAATTCCGCCAAAAAGTGGTTTAGTATAGAGATTTTAGCTGAAAAAATGATGAAACCCAAACATCCAAAAAAGAGCTGACTTTTGATGCCAAATTGTTCTATGGCCTGACCGCATTACGCAGTAAAAAGTTAGACTTTTTTGCGCGTCACATTTGGGGGGGAGGGGGTGGCAAAGGGGTGAAATTATGATTTTTTGCCAATATCTTGTTAACTGTAATATTTACAGCAAAATGTTCTGAGGACGATTTAAACTACACAAAATTTCCTTTCTAATGATATATTATATCATATACCTTCTCTTGGCAGATTATATACTAGACCTAAAAACATTCGGTGTAATTTAGATTTTTTGATAGTTACATTTGGCGCTCTAGCTCCTGAAGTAATTTAACACTTTCCCGGACACAACGTCTATAGACGTCCAATTTTGAGCATTTGACCATACAAATCGTGTCAAATTTTGGCGTTGTGTCCGGCAATGAGTTAATTGGAGCCATGGTAATTGGGATAACTATTCCTAACAATATATAGCTATCCCACACGGAGACTCAGGCTGCCCTGACAAAGCATTCCCCTATACTCCCTATTAACATTTAAAAAAAAGACATGCCTGTAACTTTTCGCCGAATCACAGCAGGCGGGACAAATTTTGGTAAACGTTAAGGCTAAGTCCCATTAGACCCTCCACCAAATATTACTTCGATCTGATTAAAACAAAGGGTACCTTCCATACAAAATGACCGGAAAATTGCCTTATTTCTTAATAAACTAGTGGCATTGAATTTGAATAATTTGTATGGGAGGTACCCTTTGTTTTAATCCGATCGAAGTAATATTTGGTGGAGGGTCTAATGGGACTTAGCCTTAACGTTTACCAAAAATTTTCCCGCCTGCTGTGATTCGGCGAAAAGTTACAGGCATGTCTTTTTTTTTAAATGTTAATAGGGGGTATAGGGGAATGCTTTGTCGGGGCAGCCTGAGTCTCCGTGTGGGACAGCTATATATTGTTAGGAATAGTTAACTCAATTACCATGGCTCCAGTTAAGTTACTTCAGGAGCTAGAGCGCCAAATGTAACTATCAAAAAATCTAAGTTACACCAAATGTTTTAAGGTCTAGTATATAATCTTCCAAGAAAATGTATATGATATAATATATCATTATTCATTAGAAAGGAAATTATGTGTAGTAAGTAGTTGTCTTCAGAACATTTTGCTGTAAATATTACAGTTAACAAGATATTGACGAAAAACCATAATTTCACCCCTTTGCCACCCCTTTCCCCCCAAATGTGACGCGCCAAAAAGTCTCACTTTTTACTGCGTATTGCGGTCAGGCCATCGAACAATTTGGCATCAAAAGTCAGCTCTTTTTTTGGATGTTTGGGTCTAGAGCTAAAGTCACTATACTAGTTCTGCTTACTTTTGAAAGAAACACAGATGAAAAGCTGATACAGCAAATTTTGACTGACATTGTGGTCTTGAATTCCATGGCAAGCTTAAGCGAATTTGAATGCAAAATTAGGATTTACTGAAAAAGATTCATTTGTATGTTTTGTCAAAAATCTAGTAACAGATTCCGTAAAATCGTAACAAGTGCCGAATAATAGGAAGGTATGATTGTTTATTTCCATATGTACTACACTAATTTCAAATCTATAGTATCTGCAATACCTTTTAAAACGAGTCCTAGATGGTAAGCTGAAGCAACATACTTTAACAAATCAATATTGCAAAATAGAAATGAGAAGGAATGGCTATGATGATGTTTACTTCGTGAAAATTTAAGCATTGAAGAAAGTACCCCAGGCGGGGCACCACAGACACCGAACCGTAGGAGTTCGAAAATGTATGCTAAAAATGCTTTCCCACCAAAACACTTCAATTTTTAGCATTTTAACAGAAAGACAAGCATCTGGTTTAACCCTAGAGAGATAATCATATTTTTTACCCTTGAAAAGATAATCATACGTCGATTCGACGTGTTGCTAACATCCTTATAACTTCTTTGTTAAGAGTAACATGTTGTTAAAAGGTAGATATACATATAATCATTTGTATTTAATATTAATCTGTTAAACTCATGGTTTTGCAAAATTATCATTTGTTTGTGTATATAATATTAATTTAAAAAAAGTGGTTCTAGGAGAAAGTGGGCTGTCCTTTCAATAGATTAAAATAAAGGATATCTTTATCGAAACAGACTTTTAGTGGTTATCTCCAAGTAAATACACATCCACATTATGAAGATTTATAAAAATGTCAATTCGGGGCAAATAAAATATTTTTCAGTACAAATTTGTTCTACAGTTTTTACTGACATTAAAGATAATCATGCGTCGATTCGACGTATATTTGACTTATGACCCCCCCAATATCTTAGGCTGTATGGCACCCAACCCAATAATTTTGCCACGTAATTACGCCTACAGACATGAATTGAGTTAAATCTTGGAACCAACAAATTATAAAGCTTCTGTAAATACGCCACTAACAGGGTGTCCGGAAACTGCCGCATAAACGCACCGGATTATGATTCCTCAGTTGATTGCCAGCAAAAAAGTTGTACGAACATACCTCCTCAGCTTAACCCTTTAGCTGCCACAGGCATTTAAAGATTTTTGAAAAAATAATTTTCTCGCACGACTTAAAGCCTAATATCTCCAAAGCAAGACCAGCTAGAATAGTGAAATAAAATGATTATTACAGCCAACAAATTTACCTATAAAATAAAACTAACCAGACTAAAATCGGATAAAAGGTTTGGTATTTTCAGAGCTTCAAAGTCAAATTTGCGTGATTTGACCCAAAAACAATCTTTTTTTTCATCTCAATTTTCTCCAACTTCGGCCAAGGTGAGGTGCTTGTACGATTCTTTTAAAAATTGGCGCATAATCATACGATCATATCTTTCTTACATCATTTTGTTCTAGCTTCATTATTTATAACAGTTTTAGTACGTTAAGTACAGAAAACTAGGGTTATTTTGGCTCGATTTCGACATATACTTTGAATAGATTTTAGCAATTGGAGATCTATAGGGGCAGTATGAATTGAATTGTATTGAATTTGATCTAAAATTAACCCTAGTTTTCTACACTTAACGTATAAAAACTGTTAGAAGTAATGGAGCTAGATTAAAATGATGTAAGAAGGATATGATTGCAAGACTATGCGCCAATTTTTAAAAGAATCGTACAAGCACCTCACCTTGGCTGAAGTTGGAGAAAGTTGAGATGGAAAAAAAGATTGTTTTTGGGTCAAATCACGCAAATTTGACTTTGAGGCTCTGTAAAAACCAAACCTCTTATTGGATTTCAGTGTGGTTAGTTTTATTTAATATGTAAATTTGTTGGCTGTAATAATCATTTTATTTCAGTATTCTAGCTGGTCTAGCTTTGGAGATATTAGGCTTTAAGTCGTGCAAGAAAATGATTTTTCAAAAATTTTAAATGCCGTACAACTTTTTTGCTGGAAATCCCATGAGAAATCACAATCCGGTGTGTTTATGCGGCAGTTTCCGGACACCCTGTATAAATCTGACACTTACCAAAGCGCCAGTTTTCAAGTTTCATTTGATATATCTCGAAATGCGTATTTCAGAAGTTAAAATTAATCAAATCTATGAAAATTTCAGAAATATGCCACCCCTCAAAATTTGACGCCCGTCAGGGACGTAGCCAGGATTTTGTTTCGGGAGGGGTCCAAATATTGCCCCCCGTACTATTTTTTTGCTTTCTATAAATTTGATGAAAACGATTTCAACCTTTAAATTGAAATTATGGTCTGTGTTATTAGGTTAATTTTAATAGTGTTCTTAGTGTACGAATTACTACTTCCATGTGTCCCGAAAGAAATTGAGGGGAAATCCTTTTCGAAATGAACAGTGTGATTTTGTAAAATATGTGTTACTGGAGATCTTTTGCTAGAACGGTACAGTATTTAATAGCAAAGATTCTAAATTAATAAGAAGGGAAAGGCTTTTTCGGGGTTTGTTATGAGCACCGAAAGGAAGATTTAAATTTATGGTTATTTCACTAGGGTCCAACGTTAGAAAAAATATATATTAGAGCTCCAACCAGTGGCACAACTTGGATCTTATCCTGGAAATGGCTAAGGCCACCCATGTTACTAGACATTTGAAGCTGCTGTCGCAAGTTGATGATGGTGCTATTTTCCAGTAATGATGCTATACGGTGGTGTTTCTATATATAGTTCCCGTTGCATTCACAATAATTTTCTATGCAAATTTTTGCGTATTTTAGCGTCGTAAGAACACGAGTCGAAAATCACCCTCTTCAGCATTGTGGTTGACGAGGGAGGGTTTAAATGTATGTCACAACGGTCTACAAGTTAGACAAAGGCGCGCAGCCGGAGTTTAGAAAAAAGGCATGGAAAATGCAAAAAAAGGAATTTATGCACAAACAAAATCTGGGCTGATGTTGCGCTAATATCTTCCCAGGTAAAAAAAAACATTGGGATCACTGGCAGGCAGAACTCAAACTTGTGTAGTTCTTATTTCAATATTTTCCTTTCACAATTTCTCGGTCTGCCCCTCCCGTTGTTGCGCCACCGTTTCCAACTAATAAATAGGGCAAATTTATTGATTGTGGCTGCATGTTTCACAATGTTGGTCATCAGCATGATTTAAATGCCGAGTTTCCTTGACACCAATAAAGTTATAAAGTTGTATTTGGCTCGTATTTAAGGTGTTGATACTTTCCAAGAGCATATAGTTCGTCGATTGATCCATAATACACCATCGTCAAAATGATATAGTTTAAGCTTACTTAATTCGGAATGTGGCGAGGCTACAACGGATGTTTTTCTATCTGCGCTTGTTTTTTTTATTAAGGAATCGTGGGAAGAAATCTGGGATTCGAACTTAAGTTCGTGGCATTTGGCCTGGAATTGGGAGCACAGAGAGTAAAAGCAGGACATATCCACCTAAAGAGAGATGTCTGGCCACCCTATCCCATGCGCATTTTAACACGTTGGCTGCGGCAGTCATTTTCGGTATCTTCTTTTCTGTGCGGCACATGCCCCCGGGGGCATGTAAGTCGTTATTATTCATGTGCGGCACATGCCCCCGGGGGCATGTGGCTACTGCAACAGTAAATGAGCTCTCATATCCCGGAATTTAATTTTAATCGATCAAAAACTAGATAAACTACGTCCTTAGGTACAAACCTGTCTTCAATTCAGCCAGGAGCCGATTCCAAATAATTCTAATAATAAATTGTAATTTTTCGTTATTTTTCGTCTTTGCTTTGGCCAATCGACCATGCGACGCGAGCATTCCGATATGTTAGCACTAAAAAAATGTATTTTCGCACTTCAATTCAGCAATAGACTACTAAATGAACACGATGGAACCAAAAATTAATTCCAACGGTGTTTTTTTCTGGAACCCCATTAACAAGAAATACATGCCCCCGGGGGCATGTGCCGCATATGTGTAATAATTTATTACTCCTGTGCGGCACATGCCCCCGGGGGCATGTATTATGTTTTTGTTATAATATTATAATAGAGGACGAACTAAGTAAAATGCTCTTTGTCTCGCTAAAATCGGATGAAAATTAGAGATTTTATAGCTTTCGCACCTGGAGAATGAAAAGCAAATTTTTCAGCCGCACACAAATAATAACTATCACATGCCTCCGGGGGCATGTGCCGCAGCCAACGTGTTAAAATGACTAATATATTAATTTTGCCACAGGTGTAAGCTGGAAATCTCGACTATGTTGCAATCTGGATTTTCTAGCAATGCTCAGGCTAAACTATTGTTCATCGCGTTCTGAAATTATTTCTTAGCAACATTAAGGACCTCAGCAGCGGAAAGTTCAAAACACCAAACTCTTCGGCAAATTAAGATAAATAATAACGAGAATTCTGTACCGAATTCGAATAGTAATTTTCTACACATAATTATTAGTGTTCAGCCGCATCACTACTAGCGGCACTTTCAACTAAGCTAACAATTTGAAAATATTGATTAAGCTCTGAAATAGACTGCTATTTAGGTGAATGAGTAATGATGTCTGAGAAAATAGCGGAGCTAAGAAGACGTCAATCTTTTTCAAAATTATGTTATCAAATCGCTGACTCCGATTATTTCTGCAAACATTTCGGGAGGGGTCCGGACCCCATGGACCCCTCCCCTGGCTACGTGCCTGATACCCGTCATAAGTGTGGTAATATCTGCAGTGGGGCAAATTTCGGCCGTTTTCCAAGGCAGATTGGCGTTACCTCACAACGCACGACTGGCTTGCCCATAACAAGTCTTTATTCATAATAAATACATACAAAATTGATACAGTTAGTCTGATAAGAAAAATACTATAAAATATTAAAATTAAGGAACTGGTACCTATAACTGTCTGCGCTGAAAAAGCTAAAAATCCCATTCCAACCTTTTCCCTTCGTTATTCTCGTACATTATCATGTTTCTTACCTATCCCGATACTTGTGGCTTAACCAGCTATGAAAATCTAGGAAAATCTTTACCAGTTGCGTAAACATACGAGCTATATTATACGTACCCATTTCACGAAATCACAAGTCGTTGTTATCGTATCCCTCTGCTAACCATTTACGTCGAAGCGCCCGCTTTACGATTTCATTCTTCCTCCCTTTTTTTCGGGAAAGAATCTTTCCTTGCTGATTTCGTCTGCTAAATACAATAGACATAGTTACAAACACACATGATATCGTTCTTCTCGTCGTCACCCTCCATCCGCTCATCCCTTTTTGGTGCACCCGCGTTCAACGAACGTTCAAAGCTTATACCTGTAGCAAAAAGGAAATTGAACTGAACCAAATCTTATAAATAATAATGTGAAAACGGATATTTCCCAGGGTATTAAGTGTAGAATGGCAAAATACGAAATACACACTCTTGGCGTTCGTGTGTGCTCTCGTTTGAGCTTTGAAATTTCGCCAGGACATAACAACAGAATCGACAACGATGCGACTTGTATACGTACTGTACTGGAAATGTAACGAAAATCGCGTCCTTTTCGTATAGGTACTAAGTGCACAGAGGACTGCGAGGTTATTTTTTTTTGTTTCGGGGGGTTGCGAGGGAAGGTTGGCAAAACATAATAATGCTAACACGTATGATAATATGTGTACTGATTTGAATTCAGGTGTTTATACCCATGTCTATTGTTTTATGAAAATTCATGTACAAAACAAAGATTCGGATTCTGTCTACCCTTCTGGAATAGATTGGTTTTTATCCCGGGCGAATGTTGTGTGTGTGTGTATGTGTGGGAAGTAGAGAAGCTGTTTGCATGTTATATGTTAAGCCACGCTCACCATTTGCCCTTGCAAATGATGAAACAAAAAGGGGATTTTTATTGATGGCGTATTCTCTCGGAATTATCAGTAAGAGAGCGAGATCGCTCCCGAATAAATGCCACCCCTTGTTTGTTTAACATCGTCGATAGATTATTCTTTCGCCATTGTCGGTATGGTATACTGACGCAGGTTTTCTTTCCACACGAGCGTGTAGCTTCGAGCGGATTTGTTCTTGTTATGTATAGGTACCCAACCTTGGCAAGAGTGCGGCTCGGTTTGTATTATACATTGATCCTTATACTCCCAGTCTGTGTTGAGTTAATAACAAAAAAGAAAAGAAGAAGAAGAAACAAGTTCCCAATACAAGGGTCCTTGTCTAATAAATTTTTAAAGAATGTATGCTTGCTTATCAATTGCAGGCAAAGAACACAACATAACAATAACAACCATCCCTGCGTGAATTGGGGGTTGCTTCTTCTGATGGCTCACAGATGAGAGGCAATTCCACGGCATACCTTCTGTACCTGTTGAAGTTCGCCTGCTGGCAGTACGCGGCTGCTGTCTTGTTAAGAGAAAGAAAGCCAAACCAAGGAACATAGGCGTACATATGCCTTCCTGAATGTTTCACCATTTACTTTGGCGTGTATTTATATCAGTTTTGAGGTTTCAATTATTGCTAGCTCAGGCATTAAGTATTTTAGCATTGAATTCTTTTATTTATTCAGAGATGAATATTCTATGAATTTCGGCGTAGATTTTCTGAAGGCTTCTTGTTCGTGGATGTGTTGTGATTGAAGTAAAAATAAACATTGTCAGAATATAAAGAAGGAAGAATCACAGGGTGAGATTTTTAAAGCGGAAATGGCTTAGAAGCTTTGCTATTACGGATGTATTCGTTTTAAATCAGATAAAACAAAATATTTTATATCAGCTTTTCGAGATATGTATCTATGTAATGCCCACTGGGGCATTACATAGATACATCCAGAGGATCCAGATAGATGTAGGCGTATCTGTTAGATGTACGTTTTAGCTTGAATAGAGCATTGAAGAAAACCTTACCAACATGTAAATGTTAATATAAGTCTGCCTTTACAGCTTTTACAAATTTAAGGACTCAAATTATTTCAAATTTGAAACCGAAATGCTGAAAACTTGATTTTGAAAAATTATGTTTCTTCGGCGCTTTCACAGGCACATTCAAAAAAAGTTCTTCCAGAAATATCTTTCATACATTGCTTTTCTCGGAATTAAATCAAAATTGCACAAAATTTAATATAATCAGAAGAAGTGGCTCATATTTTTGAATTTAATTAGCATATGTTTTGTTACATTCTGAAAACTCCAGCCAAATTCATATAGATTGACCATTATCTACCAATTTGATGCATGCTTCTGCATATACCCATCGATGCAAATTTATTATCATATCCGTAAGGACTCTGAGATTCTGAGCGCGGTAAATTGATATTTCATATGCAAGTAAAATTAGTCTTCGTCTTGGGTCAAACATCTGTACGGACCGAAATTGGAGAAAGCCAATTTCTTCTCTTCGGGAATTAATTAAAAGTTCTTTAACCCATTTTGTACTGGTGGTTCGTTTTCGAACCACCATTTTCAATATTTTTTTTTATATTGAATAATTTATATTTTTAACTTTATTTTGATGTTATCAGCACTGTTAGACTGTCGTCTATCGATTTAGGTCATTTCCAGGTATATATGTTATTAATAATATTATATTTTTAGAAAATAGGGTGAACATCTTTTTTCGACCATTTTTCAAAATTAAAAAAAGTATATATAAAATCCATGAAATTTATTGAAATGATTCCATTCAATAAGTAAAAGCATGTATTTTTCTATTAAAATTATAATTTGATAAGAATCACAAGAAGTTTTTAGTTTATGAGCTTCTATATTTGGGTGGTTCGAAAACGAACCGCTGGTACATGGTGTATCTAAATGTTGCTACGTTACTCAACTTTAACGACCAATAACTCCGTTACTGTTACTCAAAACCGGAAAAAAGAAGCTGATATGAAATTGACTCGTCGTACCCTTTGATTTGAGTACACACTCGCCTATCTAGGATAAAAATAAATAAAAAAGTCAACTTTTTCATCCCTTCGGGGACACCCTGTTATCTTCGTCCTGCCAAGTTTTAAGGTATTCGAAACTAAGACTGCGATCATTCTACACATACCTTTCAAATTTCATGTCGATCGTTTGAGAGGTTCGCGAGATATTTAGTAAACAGTCGAATGCACGGACAGACGGACAAACGGACAGACGGACTGAAACATATCGATTTTAAAAGTGTTTTTTCTTTTTTGAAAAATTTTCTAAAAACCCTCAAACCCCCAAATAAATATAAAATTTAATAAAAACTGTATTTTATCATGTAAACCCACGCCACACCTTCCTTATTGCATGTAACACATACCATGTCGCTTACTTACCAACGGTTCGTTTTCGAACCACCCCAGAACACAAAAACAACAAATCGGAAAATTTTGTTTTCTTCGGAATCGTCATCAGAGTGTATTTATAGACAATATATATCAAGGATATCGTCATAAAAAAATTATTTCTGGTACCGGTACAAAATGGGTTAATAGCCATTTTCCTTCTTCAAATATTATATGGTATGGTCTATGTAAGTTACAGTTGCACAAGCTCAAAGTTATGAACAACATTGCCATAAAGTGTGGTTTCACGGAATATGCAAAAACGTTTAATAAATTTTATCCAAGTTCGATTATGAATAGCAATTAAGTTAAGGGCGGCTGCAGCACAGTTGTACTTGTATGTGGTACTTGTATGCTTTTATAATGGCATGACATTAAACCTTTGTTAGGCGGGCACCTATTAGTCACGTAAAAAGGCGCACGGGCGCCTATTTACTTGAAACATAATAATTCAAGGTAGGTGGGTACCTACCTTGACTTGACAAGTGAGATTGACTATAGAAAATTTCATGGTCTCCTTGAGTTTCTCCTTAAATCAAGGATGCATTGACTCGGGAATATAAGTAATTTCTATGAAAATGTATGGAAAATGACATTTAAGTTTTTTAATTTCGGCATCCTTGACTCAAGGTCTCCTTGAGTTAAGGTATGTTTATAAATACGCGCCTAAGACTATTGATATTTGCTAAGGAAAAGTAAATAACAGTAAATTTATGAAATTTGAATTTGTACGTGCGTGGCTCCCTTCCTTTAGGTCTGCAAATATGAAAATTCCGATGAGGGTTCTTAGGACATAAGCAATATATCTGCAAATTTTTATTCGAATAACTTCATCTAAACCGGAAATATAGCGAATCTTATACTATTTAGTAAGAACATTTCAGAATACCAGGGCAACTTCTAGCATTTGTTCACTGCATATCTTGTGACCAGATCAAACAAATTTGGTGGGGATGTGTAGAATGTTAAAAGTGTTTGACGCGAATACTTTTTATATTTGTCGGATCAAGTTTACAAGGTGTCCTTGAATAGCTGCAGAAGTCTACTTTTTCAATTCTCATACACTCTAAAAAGTGAATTTAAATTTCCGCTGAAAATGCGGTAATTTCACACTTTTTCCCGCTTATAATCACATCAAGAATGCATTTTTCAACAATTTCTGTGTAAAATAAGAAAATTACACCAAAATCGGTGTGAAATGTATTTTTACGCTACACTTGTGTATAATTCAGATTTTCTGGTGCATTTTTACAACGTTTATGTGTTTAATTCGGATTTTTGGTGTATTTTTATAACGTGCAGTTGAAGTTTTACTCGTTTTTTGTAGCGTGCTCTCCAGTTATCATACTTCAATCAGCTACACTTAGCACAGTGAAACACATTTTTTCAAAAATTCTCCGTGGCTCACCTGGTTGAGTCGGACTCTACGTTGCTAGAGTAATCTAGAGGACCAGAGATCGAATCTCGGCGTGGTGCAAAATTTCCGTACATCTGCGGTTAGGAGATATATAGTGCTTGCAGCATTATCCCATTAACGACGAGACCCTAAAATCTTACCGATTGAGCTGAAATTTTCCACGTCGGCTTAAAATGGCTAAAAACACATTTTGTAGAAAAAAAATTTTTCTCCGGATGCCGGGTTCACGCTCACTGTTACATATATGTAACATCAGGCACTCGAAGTACTCCAGGGTGTTACATATATGTAACATCAGGCATGATACGGGGAAAGTGTATTCAAAGTATATTTTTGATTTTTTTTTCAAAAAGAAAACATTTTAGTAATTTTTTTTAATAAAGCGAAAAATATATGAAACCGATATTTTACATAAAGTTTGGAATGTAGATAATGCAACAATTACGTAGAAATGATACGAAATGTGTGCGGAAATTGAGCAGCCTTACAAAAATATGATGTCAAATATTGTATTATTTTATTTTATTATACAGGTATCCCTCGACTTAGGACGCTTCGACTTAGGACATTTCGACTTACAACGCGTGAACAATTTAGACCAGGACTCGAGTTACAACAGTTTTTGCTTCAAATTACAACGCGATTTGAAAAAAAAAATTCGTAAAAAAACACACGTGAAAGTATTAATACAGAATTTTCTTTTCTGTTTTTAGTCAGTCTTTCCTTGTGCAGAAAGCTTTTATTTTTATTATTTGTTGAGCTGATATTTGAAGAAGGAATTTTTGTTTTGGTAAAGGCAATTAGCTGTTTCGTTAAGGACCTTTTGAAGAAGTAAATTTCAACGCTAGTGTAAAGGATTAGGCCAGTATAAGTCTTTCAAAAAATGTGGCGGCGTCAAACAGTTCCTGATCAATCATTAAAACTTAGGAATTAAACATTTTTGAAACGCAGACAACCGTATGCCAGAAAATGGAGCATACATTTAATGCCGGCCCCACACTGTCCAGGGTTTGCCAAACGGTCCAAAAGATCAAAGTTGTGGACAACACATGCTTCGAAGAGGAAAAGAGGCGATGCAGGCATCATCTCTGTCTCTGCTAGGCATATGTTGTCTACAACGTTGATCTTTTGTACCGCGCGGTTTGGCAAACCCTGGACAGTGTGATTGCAGTCTAAAGTAAACAATATCCTACATAACAACCAAAAGATATCAGCTAGGCAAAATATAACCTCGTAAGCATGTATAAGGTGCCTGAGCCTTTTGAATTTGACCTACAACTTAATTGATACCAAAAATAGAAGAAATCAGCAAAATCCTTTATTTGTATACCAAAGAACACGCCACGAAATAGCGAGTTTTACCAAGTCGTAAAAACCGCGGTGGTACGACTTGGCAGTGTACGTCCTTAAATTGGTAGCGATAAAATTATGAATTGTTATTGAATTTAATTTTTCTGCCTTGAATTAAGCCGAACACACCATTCACGCTATACGACAGCAAAGAAATATTTAAATTTTTATCCTTTTAGAGTTTGTACGACTTGCTAAAAGTCTAGATGATGTGTAGTAACTCCGAAAAAAAAACTTTTTTTTACTTATTGGACTCCCTGAATTATATTTATAAAAAAATATAATTTTTACACAGAATTTCCCAACTTATGGAAAGTATGAGGAACAGTTTCTTTAAATGTAAGAAATCTTATACCCTCTGCAAATGTTCTACAATGTCTATAGAAATTTGAATCATTTTTCATCTCGAATAGCATGAAGTTATATTTTGCTCACCACCTTCAGATTCTGTAATAGAGTCGTCACTTTGGACCTCCATTTGCCATACGGTAGTTTACTTTGAACTCCTTTTATATTTTCGAGATTGATAAGTGACTGTAAGCTGCTGTTTTTTCACTAGCTGGGGCTTAATCTTTTACAATGATGTTGACTTTGACCTTGAGCTCGAACTAAAGTGGTAATTGCACAATTTTGCATCCATATTTTAAGCCATGGTGAGATTTTTTTCTTGAAATATAAAACGATCACCTCAACAAATAATAAGAAGTTTTCTATATCAGTGTTTTCTAAATTAAATTGTTAGATATAAAAAGAGAATTCTGCCTAAATATTTGAAATTAAATAAATAACAGGCGCGACAATCCAGCATTGGACTAAGGCTGCAGGATGTGTTAGTGACATCCTATTTCCAAGATCTTATCTGCTTTTTGTTGAGGTAATGAGATCAGCATTACGCTCAGCAGTGTTATTTATCCCCATAAATGGGTACTCGTTTAACATCTGAGTGAGATCATAGTCCGTCACAAGCTCGTGGGTTCGAACGACGCCATGATCCACGGTGAGATTCGAACTCATGAACCTGTGCACCGAAGGTGCGCGCATTAACCGCTAGACCAGCCAGACTACTTATACTTATGGCGCAACAAAAATTGGCCCGACGTCTTCGCTATAGTTCAGAATAAGAGAGCCCAGAAGGGATATGAAAAATATTACGCAAATTGGTTAATATTGATGTGTACATTCTTATTTATTTTGAATGCTCCTTTTTCTTATAAAACTCTATCATTAACTAAAAAGTGCCGAGTTTTAACTTGTGACCGTGTTCTTGCCTACGTGCAATATGGTTATTCGACTTACAACGTTTTCGACTTTGGACGCATTTTCGTGGAACCAATTAGCGTCCTAAGTCGAGGTATGCCTGTATATGTGTTTTTGCATGTGGAGTTGTTGTTGTTTTATTGAGAAGTTTCTTGAACACCCACAGAACTAATAGATTTGACAGTTTGTGAATAGGAAAAAAGTTTATAGAACTACAGTAGTTAACAATACAGATTTTGAGGATTACGGAAGATTTGCCAGTAAATTATAAAATTATTGTTTCAATTTTTTTGTCAATTTGTCCATCCGCCCAATTTGTCTAAAAAGGACTAAATAAAGAGCCTATAATTCCTCCTTGTCTATAATTTGGTCTACATTAGAAACCATTTCTTCTTTCGTAGCTCAAAATATATCCTTTTAAATATTTTATTAGCAGAATTAAATAGAATAACTAATGCTTGGTCTCATGAAAATAAAGCCTTGACTCCTTGCTTCGGATACCCTTGAATCCGGCTATCATTTTAATCCACATAGGACAACTATTGTATCCATATTCCGGATTTCTAGAGCAATTCTAATTGCGACTCTTAATATTTTTGGTATGTTATGCCAAATATGGCCGCTCAATTTGCCAGTTAAGAAGACACAAGGGTCTAGAAAATCATGTGACATAACTGATTTTAAGGAAAAACCTAAATAATAGCATTTTTTTTTTTAAATTTTAACATTTATGAAGACTATTTATACTATTTTCCTAGATAAAAATGTCTTGTTAAAATCCGGAATTTTCGTTAATCCGGATTTTTTGAGAATCCGGTTTGGTGCGTAGGGCAATGTGTTCGAGTCCCCACAGCAACGTATATTTTTTCTCTTATTAGTGTCTAAAACAATTTTGAGCTTGGTGATAATTTATTTGTTATGAGAAAGATGTCCTTGGACTAAAAAAGGTCCCTTTTTCTTTAGGAATCCATTATAGTCGATATGCATATCAAAATACAGTATTCGGTGAGTTGAGCCCTTTAAAATCACCACAAGCTCATTTTGGGTTTTCAAAGGATATTATGTACATATGTACCACCAAAAAGGACACTTCTCTAATGCTTGAAATAGATTAGGCGCATCAGCAGCAGCATCTGCAGAATTTCATAGCTGACAAATACGCTGAATGCCAAGTCTTCTGCTCGACATTTTTGTCAGCAGTGTAAAATGCATTGCGCTTGACGTTTCGCGATGCCGATGCTGCTGCTGATGCGCGTAATCTATTTCAAGCATAAGCAAACTGAGAATGGGCATTATGGTTGTCGTTCGAAAGTCGACATTTGGGGTACTGTATGTAATCGGTTTGAAAGGATTTTTGGGCTTCTGGAGTGACAAGATAACGGCTGATGCAATGTGGATTATTTTGTAAGCAATAACGTAGACATTATACATGATCTAAGATTTTTCCCCTAAGGGAAAACTTGTCGGAGTTAACTAAGAGCCTGCAACATAAATAAGCGTGTGTGCAAAATTTCAGATCCGTAGCTTTTATAACGGCCGAGGCCGAGATGCGCTGGAACAATCGACTCCCCTCGTCATACTGATCAATTATACAGGGTGTTCCATTCATGGTAGAAGATATTTTAATCGTAGATAGTGTGGCTCATTTGGGGAAAATTAATGTACATACACTCAGAGAAATATTCACTCATATTGAACGAAATATATTTAATTCAAACGATTTGCGCTTTTAATTTGGCTCCACAAGCAAATGCGTTTAATTCTAACGAGTGGCGTTTCTTTCAAAGGCATTATGAGTTGTAAAAAAGCGTTTGAATTAAAAGAATTTGCGTTTACCTGGAAAGAAGAAGCCAGTCGATTTAAACGTATTCTTCATTGAAATAAACACTTATTCTTTGATTGTAAACGGGTAACACATTTTGAATAAATGAAAGGTAATTGTATCAAACGTCTCCGTTTTTATATTGAACATTTTTGTTATTTAAATTAAACGAAGCATTCTTTTTAAAGAAACGGTATGTACATATTTCGAAAGTAACGAATCCCGTTTTCATTTCATAGAAATTACCCCATTCAAAATAATTGAGTTTTATATGGAATTAAAAACAAACTCTGCTAAAATAAAATAAAAAATTTGATTGTTCATTCTCCATTCGATTAGATACTCACTGTTACCTGGTTTGGCAAATCAATAAAAAATAAAACTTATGAAAACTTCAGAAAATATGATTAATATATTTCACTTTTATTTTAACACCCACTAAACTTAAATTACACGTGTGCAAGCGTCCATTCCTCCAGATGAATGCAAAAGAACATTCTCAAAAATACTTCTAAACATCGATTCTAATGACATACGCGTTTGTTGTTAGACACTACACACTTGTTTGGAATGAATATGAACACGCGAGACTCATCAGACCGGCCAGAAGTATTTACTAACAACTGTTGTACTACATTGAAGCAAATGATATTTTGGCATCGCGTCCTTTGTTGTAGAGAGAGAATGTATTTTATCAATGCACAAATTGACTTACACGCATTTATGGCAAAAAACGAGTTAGGGATGTAGGTATGTGTATTTGTTACGCAAAGGAATGTATACACATTACTATGTAATGCGGAATCTTTTGATTTAAACTACGGGCGTTTGGGGTTTAGCTGCTCTTTTGTTTTAAACGAATTTCTCTTAGCGTAAATGAGAACTCGTTAAATTCAAACGAGATTTTTCAAACGAATACTGCGTTCAATTTAAATGTGGAGCTTTTAATATGAATGTGCATTTTTTTCTCTGAGTGTAGATACCATCTATATATGGTATGGTGGTATACCCCACCGTCAGGGGAGAACCTAGCCGTTACGGTCTTATCTCCCGGTCCTTCGGGCGGTTTGGACCTTCGGCGTTTTACTGACAAGGTCTTATTGTCAGATGGGGATTTCTCCATCCAGTGAATGCACTCATCTTCAGAAACCCAACCCCGGGGCTGCATCACCAGCTCGATGTCTCGGGTAACAACCTACAGCCACGTCGAGGCCAACAACTTGATGGGCATAAACCATGGTCCCCTGGGCAAACCCATCCCCGCTAAAGTCTTCTCTTTAGCAGGTGTGATCGTCCTTCGGTCCCCTATTTTTTAAGCATCACGTAAGAATTCAGATGTGCACATCCCAGGCTCGTTGGATCTGTGACTACGAGTCTGCTTAAGTCAGACTCATAGCGCTGCTTTTCACATCCGAGCTGCCCCTTCAGTTTACTAGTCAGCAATGCGATTCGGGCCGTGTGGTCATCAATCCACAAACTATTTCCGTGATTTTAATGACTGCCTTAAGCGATATCCCGTTTTGCCTAATTTGTATACCTTTAACGCGATTGAACCAATATGCGGCAATCCAATCGACTATATTGAATCACAAGACTACGATAAGTTGTGTTCAAAAGGCTAATTGAATATTAATTCTAACACAGTCGGGGTCAGTTCAGTATACCTATTGATATTACCAAGAAGTAATAAGATCACCGCGAGAAGTGGTATTCGCTACAAAGCTGATTTTATTTTTTCTCCACACATTTTTAATTTGGTGGGCACCCCTGTACAAAAGGTTAAATACCTCTGATGTAGAGTAATCTGTCTGTGTTAGACCATGCGTTTCTGGCTCGATGAGCAACAATGTCTCCATTCAAATAACTTTTTTGTTACTGATTTGCAAAGGCGTCACGATACTGGTGGAAACATTTTCGCTTCTACTGTTGTTCGAATTGCTCAGCTTTGTGTGGATCTCGACCCAATCATCTACAATCGACTGTACAAACTATGCTTTCAAGACCTTGCAATTTTCTGTCAATGTCAATGCTACAATACCTGCTCTATGAGCATGGCCAATTCTGAAAATATCGGCTCATAAATAATTGTCGAGCTATTCTAAAACACAAAAGTGTGATTTGGACGGCTGTACCTTCCAAACGCTGTTCCTGGGAGCCTGACTGTAACTTCCGAATGCTGAGAGCTATAACTTTGATTTTTGACATTTTTATGTCTTGACTCTGGCACATAAATCGAAAATCGTCACGAAAATTGCAACGAAAAAGCGTTACGTTTTTGGCATTCAATGGAAGTTGGGCTAGGTGCTACGCTGTGAGTGTTGGGTGCCATTCAAGGTTCAACAGAGGTTGGGCTTGGGTTCAATTTACGTTCAACTTGAGTTCAACTTAGGTTCAACTTGGGTTCAACTTGGGTTCAACTTGAATTCAACTCGAATTCAACTCAAATTCAACCCAAATTCAACTTTCAACTTAGGTTCAACTCACGTTCAACTTTCGTTCAACTTTTGTTGAACGACCCAAAAAGGGTAACTTTTAACTTAGGTTCAACTCATGTTTAACTTTCGTTCAACTTTTGTTGACGACCCAAAAAGTGTTACTTTCAACTTAGGTTCAACTCACGTTCAACTTTCGTTCAACTTTTGTTGAACGACCGAAAAAGTGTTACTTTCAACTTAGGTTCAACTCACGTTCAACTTTCGTTCAACTTTTGTCGAACGACCCAAAAAGTGTAACTTTCAACTTAGGTTCAACCCACGTTCAACTTTCGTTCAACTTTTGCCCAAAAAGTGTAACTTTCAACTTATGTTCAACTCACGTTCAACTTTCGTTCAACTTTTGTCGAACAACCCAAAAAGTGTAACTTTCAACTTAGGTTCAACCCACGTTCAACTTTTGCCCAAAAAGTGTAACTTTCAACTTAGGTTCAACTCACGTTCAACTTTCGTTCAACTTTTGATGAACGACCCAAAAAGTGTTACTTTCAACTTAGGTTCAACTCACGTTCAACTTTCGTTCAACTTTTGTCGAACGACCCAAAAAGTGCAACTTTCAACTTAGGTTCAACTCACGTTCAACTTTCGTTCAACTTTTGATGGACGACCCAAAAAGTGTTACTTTCAACTTAGGTTCAACTCACGTTCAACCTTCGTTCAACTTTTGTTGAACGACCCAAAAAGTGTAACTTTCAACTTAGGTTCAACTCACGTTCAACTTTCGTTCAACTTTTGTTCAACTTTTGTTGAACGACCCAAAAAGTGTAACTATCTACTTAGGTTCAACTCACGTTCAACTTTCGTTCAACTTTTGTTGAATGACCCAAAAAGTGTAACTTTTAACTTAGGTTCAACTCATTTTCAACTTTCGTTAAACTTTTGTTGAACGACCCAAAAAGAGTCAAATTCGAAAAGCAAATCGTCACGAAATAATGTATAAATGATTTCGCGGTTGCATCAGTACTCTACATTAGCTTTTGTTGAAAACATGAAAATGTCCCACTGAGTTGCGGACTTGTACGCAAGCTGAACCGACATTTTTTTAACAAATATGGCCGCTAAACCAATCAGTTTAAATTCATTGAATCTTATTTAAAGCTCTAGCAGACTTTTAGAAGTTTACTACATAACCAAATACCTACCCATTTCTGTATGCCCCTCATCACGAATTCATTATTGGCCTTCTGGCCTGACTTGACAAAATTAGAATTGACACTCGCTTCAGTCAAGCGTCATGTCAAAATGCAATTTTCGCCATTGCAAAACCAAATGTGTCACCAGCCTTTGCCTCGCCCCCGGGCTCCGGGCCACAACATCAGCACAGCGCTTTCTGACAAGTGAGTAGATTCTTAATAAATCTCGACACCATAAATGGAATACTAAATGCATCGCCGTGACACGTAACATGCAAACGTCGACAGGATGCAATGTGTCGAGCTAATCCGCGAGTCAATCCTTAGAGCTTAGTGTCACCTCCGCTATATAAATGATTACATCACTTGCCCGGGCTACCTTGGATTGTGTATATGAGCACTGCTGTATAGGATTTTCGTGCTCGATCCTTGTACACGGGCGGCGAAGCTCATCGTCCCCACATCTAGCTAAAGCTGCGTATACTTCATTCGAAATTCCATTTGATTATTATTAAACATTAATTGTGCAAATAGCATCATCTTGGCTCTCAATAATTTAATACAGCCCAGATCGGGTTGTGCCGTTGTCGGCAACAGAGAGTGTCAGAGTGAGCTCCAGCACTTTATTGCAACAACACAGCAAAAAGCAGACCAAGGATTGTAGCGTAGGAGGTGCAGCAGGGAAATTATATGCAACTTGCATAGAACAGAATGTTGCAAAAATTAATTTGACTTCAATTAGACATAGACCCTGGACGAAACACGAAAGATTTCTGCTCTGGCACCTTGTTGTATCTTTAAAAAAAAAACAGAAGACGCAAAGTCCCTTTGATTTTGAGTGTGTTGCTGGAAGACGTTGTCGTCCCTGCTGCTCAGGCTCACGACGCAAGACACCATCGAAGATTTCTCTAAGTAAACGGTTTATGGTACACTGAGAAAAAAAATCCCATTAAACCAATAGGAATTGGCCATTTTATCCCATTAGATTTAGTCAATGGGAAAATCCCATTATTGGGTTAATAGGATACCATTAATTCAATGGGATGGAACATCATTAAAATAATTAGATCAAACTATTAAATCAATGTGATATTATACTATTAATGTTATACGATATCCTATTAATGCAATCATGTTATCCTATTGCCTCAATAAAAGGACATCCCATTAAATTATTATGATTTTCCCATTGAAATTATAGTTTATCCTATATTAATAATGGGGCATCCTATTAAAACAATAATTTTGTCTTATTGGGACAATAGTTATTTCCTATAAATTTTATAGGATGTCCCTTTGAAAATACCGTTACCTCAATAACAGGACATATTTTTTTCCATCACTGTACATATAAAATTGTATATACATAAATACACGAGAGTATGAATATGAAAATCATAATTAAGTCCCGAATTCGTACCTATTTCAAATTTACGAAATAGTTGCGAATTTCAGCGAAAATTGCTGTTTTAAAAAATAAATGCGAAATCCAACTACATATTTGTACTTTTTCCACGATAAAGTTAATTTTCTTTCAAAAAATCAGTTAAGACTGATAAGAGAAAATAAATTCCATCTCAGATTGATTTTTGCATTTGAATTGAATTTTTGCAAAATTTCCAATATTCAGAAATTTTTTATGAGAAATTTATTTTTTTTTGCAAATTATCCGTAATTCTAATCATAATGCATAAGCATACGTTTTAAAATATTGGCAACTAACAATGTAAATCTGAATCAATCTTATTAGATAATCCCATTAGTCTAAAATGTACGTCCTATTAGAAATACAATGGTTTATAATCTCATTAAACTAATAGGATAAAACTATTAACTTGTTTAAAATAGCCGAGGCGAAAAGTTAATAGGAGTCCCATTAACAGGTTATGGGATGTTTTTCTCTGGGTGTACTTAGGTGTAGGTGCATCGTCTACATCTTGTCTTCTCTACAAGAAGCCGTCATTAAAAATGAATAAAGTTCTGACATTAAGATTGCAACTAATTAAATAGCTGTGCACCTTGAAAGTTCAAATATCCACGGATTACCAAGGTATCCTTGCAAATTTCATGTTACACGATTTGTTATTGCAGTTGACAGTATACACTTTACCGTCGGAGGTAAATGTACGTACATTTCAGTTTAGACGGAATCTGCGAATGATTATAAATGGAAATTTGAATTTGTATTCCTTTTGGAGGTTGGTATAATAATTGAAGTCGTTTTGATAGCTTAAACAGATTAACAAGGCGCTGATACTGGATTTTTCATCATAAAATTCAAATAGAATTCGCTAAAACCCGGGACTCCCAGATTTTTCTGAGAAATAGCTACATCGGTCAATATTCTTGTGTGTTTTATTATAATTTGCATGCATCATGTCCCAGCTCCATTGAAGTCCTTTTTCCACATTTTATCATTTCCTTTAAATGAAGTTTACCCAACCCGTTGCAACATAGTAGCATGGACCACTTCATTTGCAGATTCCACCGGATGCCTCCTTCTCACGACAGAACCACCTCAACAGGATATTATTATCTTCATCTCGTTTATACCATACATACATTACATACACACTTTTTTCATTTTTCTTGCATTCATGACATACAACTCTCTTCAAATATCCTCTCGGCTCACGAAAGTCCATCCTTCGAGTCATATACAATGTGCTGTGTGCATTCGCTTATTCACAACTTCCATGGCTTGGTAATATCCCGACGAAGACGAAACTTGTAAATTTTCATTTTGTGCTTTCCGTGATATCAGCCATAAAAGGAACTTAAGTTTGCAGGAAGTATAAATAATATATGCTCAAGGCGAAGCAAGCAATGAGGCAGAGGCTAGCAACCGAACTCAACTCGTGTCGTACACCTGAGTAAGGAAGAAACCAGGAATCGCTCGCTGTTGCTGCGCCAATCCAAAATACATAGAGATATGGGTTGTTCATGCACAAGCCAACTTCACCCCCGCGCGCGCACTCACCCTTACGAAGAAAACAAGGAGCCATCATATCGCACGAGCAAAAGGTATTACAACGGAATGAATATGGTAAGCGAAAGGATACTTACATATATCTGGCATGTAGGGACAAAATTTTACTTCAAGCTATCTATTCGAGACTACAACAACATGATGTCCTTGGTTTGAGGGCCGAAAGGTTGGAGTTACTTTTCAGAGGATACAAAACATTTCGTTCGTCCCGCAACAGGTAGCCATAGGTACTAAGTATTACCATTATCCGCGATGTAGGAACTATGCTAGGAAAGAAAAATTTCGAGGAAGCCTGTACCTACTATTACCACCCCAAAGTTTCTATATTGTCTTGTACAAACAAGCAAATAAACAGACACAATGTGCACATTATAAGATGCTACTTGCGAGAAAATGGCCTGGCTTAGGTCCAAAGATGATTGCGGTTGTATGAGGGTGAAAAGGCCGGGGGTAAGTTTTTTTTATGAGAGCATTATTTTGTCTAGGGTGTATAGTTGATTTTGAGCTGTATGAGAGCGTAGATAAGGGATTGTTGTAAATATGGATTATGTTTTGCGGTTTTATAAGGGAACGAATCCAGCTATGACAATCTATACGCTAGTTTATTTTCGAACTCGCAAAAGCTACTTTGAAATACTAGTAGTATCGTTGGAACCATAAAGAAGAGTTGTTGTTGTTCTGATGGAAGGGAAAAATACTGGATTCCAGAAACTCATTTCGTTCGACTCCCTCGCTCATTTAAGCTTCAGCAGCAGAAAAGAAGACTTTACAATTTGAACTGAACTTCTTTCTTACAGCTAATCTCACATAAGTAGGTCCTTGAATTTCTGAAAAGTTGTGAGCGACGCGAAGAAAAAGTGTCGTCTAAGGGTTATTGGGGCGGTCGACTCGTAAGCTGGTAGAATTAATTCCGACATTACAGGAAGCGCTCACACATTACCTCCACACGGTGGCCGCTGCAGACTTCATCCGCAGGCTGAAATGTAAGGGCCGGTTGTGTAGTTGATTTCCTTTCAGGTAAGGCTCACTCAGTAAATGGACATGATCTAGATCATAGCTAAATCGGCACATTGCGAACTGAATAACAAAACAACTGTGCCAGCTGGCTTCTGAATCTAAAGTCGTGTTAGTTACACCATTCATAACTCAAAAACGGCTGGATCAATTTCCATGATTTTATTTGCTGGATTAGGCTCTGGCCGGCATTGCGGAATAACTATTCAAAAACCAAAAAATTCACAATGAGCAAAAATTCACAATGGGTTCTTTATTGCCTATTTCTGTATCTATTTCTTGAACGTATCAGCAGATTTCAGTAAGTTTGCTCACAGGATTGGTTTCTACCTCAAGTAACAGAACTGAGAAATATGAAAAATTCACAATTAACACAATTATTAAGACAGTTATTTTTCAGATACTTCTTTCGGTATTTCTAGGACGAAATACCGGATTTCAGTAAGTTGACCCCACCGGATTGGTCTGCATAAGGATCTGGCTGGAATAGCAGTATAACCATTGAAATATGTATGCAGAAAATTCACAGAAAGGTTTTGCATTGTCTGTATTTTCTTAACATCTTAGTGAATTTTTGACAGGTTTTCCTGCCGAATTGGTCTCTTTCGTCAATATAAGAATAATATTGAAACATGTAAAAAAAAGGTCACAATGAGAATGAGCAAAATTATAAAGATTTTTCTATTTCGCATATTTTTCCCTGTATTGCTTGAACAAATCGGCGGATTTCAGTAAAT
Source organism: Microchrysa polita (assembly GCA_949715475.1). NCBI lineage: Eukaryota > Metazoa > Arthropoda > Insecta > Diptera > Stratiomyidae > Microchrysa > Microchrysa polita. The sequence continues at coordinate 31,648,144 of OX454421.1, forward strand.
TGATTCCACAGGATTGGTCTAACCCCGGAGAAACATGCAAAAATTTCACAATAGGGAAAATTTAGAAAAGAGTGGTTTCCAAATATATTTGGTTATATGTATCTCCTTAACAATGTCGTAGATTTGAATAAATTTGCACTACCGAATCGCACTCCACTCCAAACGTAGAATGTCAAATTTTTGTTCTTTTAAGAACATGTTTCTTTGCACCAATTCCAAACAAAACTTTATATTAATCTCTCTGTTAGTATTGAAACATGCACAAAATTCACAATGAACAAAGTTATGGACATTTCTTTTTCACATCCTTTTGAATTTATCTCCTGAACGGATAAGCGGATGTCGGTAAATTTGCTACGCTGAATCAGTCTCTTGTCTAAATGAATGAATAAATAAATAAAATTCACAATGGGAAACATGTTTAAGGCAGCTGTTTTTCTGATCCTTTGACCAATATTTTGAACAGTTTAGTGGATTTTGGTAGTTTTACACAACGAGATTGATCTCTACCGTGAATAAACTTGCAAAAAATTCAAAATGAGCAAATTTTGAAGAAAGCTGTTTTAAGCATACTTTTTGCCTATATCCCCTTTAACGAATAAATTGATTCCAGTAAATTTGTTCCACCCGATTGATCTCTACTCCGAATAGTTGAATAGCTTTTGAAACATGCATAAAATTCACAATAAGCAAAAGTATGAAGGCAGGTCTTTTGCCCACATATCCTGAACGAATTAGCGCATTTTAGTAAATAGGGCCTTCCATATTGGTGTACATACCGAATTTTCTCCATACATTGAACAGCGGAATTTAGCGAATTCTCGCCTAAATTATTTCCGCTCTCATCAGCAGGTTAATGACTTAAACGCTCAAACGCTATACCTATTGAAACATTTGCAACATTGACCAGGAAAAAATCGTGAAGGCATCGAAATTCAGTAAATTATCTGCACCTATCCTCCACCCCCTCATCCAGGGCCGGATTTAGCCTCTATGGCGCCACTGGGCAGTAACGAAATTGCCGCCCTCGGCCACTAGATAAGGTTGAAAGTAGTAGTTGTCACATACAAAAAGGAAAGGTAGACAAAACATTAGCGGGCATATGTGAAAAAATGCAAATTTCATATTTTTACCAGTAAGCGTAATTTGTTTGCTTGAAAATTTTTATGTCGCTTCCCAGGGGAGCGATCCAGGTGCTCCGTGCACCTCCCAAAATTGTTTTAGGAATGATTGAAACTCGAATGACAACATAGAAATCTGAACAATTCTTATTACATTACATTCGCCTTTCACTTTCTTTAGAAATGCGTTCATGTTGTCTAAATACCTTTTCAATTTTTGAGTTTTTTTTTCATTGTCGATCGTTTTGGAAATAATTTGTGAATTACCCCAACAAATAATATTTCCTATATTAGCATCATATTTAACCAGAAAACGTTTAAATACACCTTGACCTAATTTGTATTCGGTGAAAAAGATAACGAAAAGGAATTGGGAAAGCACTGATTTTATTCGGCAAAAATCATTCGGGGTCTAAAAAGTTCGATATTTTCCTGATTTCAACTATTTTAAATTTTTTTTGTGGAATTTCCCGTTTTACTCTGAACAAAAAATTGCAAATTAGAAAATTGAAGCGTAAAATTCTTAAAAATTTAGTTAAACCTATTCACACGATAGAAAGTCAAAAATTTGATAGCCAATGCCCCATTTCTAATATCGAGGCTTGAACCTCTCTCGAAACCAAATCCTTGCTTCTTAGCGAATTTGATGTGGAGACAAATTTAAGAAGTAATAGAACGCACAAAAATGTGTTGTTAGATTAAACTTTCTAAAGGATCGCTATTACCAAAAATATGTTTGTTCTTTTTTTCAAGTCTGGGGCAATTTTAGAGGCTTGTAAAGTGAACATCAGAACATTTAATGTGGCTTCAGGCATAATGTTCAAGGTGGTATTTGGTATAGGCGGTCCGCAACTTAGTGAAAAGGAGGGAAATCCAGAAATCCGCTCAATGACAAAAATTAATTAAATTAAAATTAAAAAAGTTCGAAAAAAAATCCTCCTGCTTCGAGCGGGAGCTACCGAGCTCTAAATATTCTACAGCTGAGACAAAAATTTAAATTTTTCATTGCAATTGAAGTTGTCTAAGATTTTGATGTAGTAAAAAAATTAACTGGATACAAGCGATGCATCTTTTGATAATATATCGTACACAACGAGCCGCCATCGCATTCAAAACCAATTGGTTCTTTGTGAAGGTAGAGTCCTCTCAGTGCTCCCACTGTCTATTTCTCCTGAGAAGATATTTTGTTCTCGTGTAGTACCGATCATTCGCAAATTCCGCTCTAATTATGGTGGGTCAATTGTTTCAATACCCATCACGGTAACAAATTTTGGGATAAAAGATAAAATTATTTATACCATTTTTAATATAAAGTTATATATGCCAATTTTAGAATACATTTTTATAACGTTGAAAGTATAAAGTCAGTGTATACCAAAAATGGTATAAATTTTATCAAAGTTCTTATGAACTTTTCTTTTCGTTGCGTTTTATACCAAAACACAGATAAATTTTATACAAAATGGTTTAGAAAGGCTCATCTATACTAAGTTCATATTTATTTTATGCTTTTCTACGATAAAATTTTGTGCGTGCTTTCGGTCAATGTATGGTATAAATTACAAACTTCATCACTCATAGAGTCTGGTTGGTCTAGTAGGTAAGGCGTTGGTCTCCAAATCATAGGATCTCGGGATCGAATCCCACTGTAGGTAGGTAATTTATTATGCAATTTAGAGCGTAAAGAGGTTAATAAAATATAGAAGAGGTCAATGAGATATAAGATTTATGAGTTACTAGGGGGCTTCGCCCCCTGCTCGCTACGCTCACCAACCCGGCGTTCGCGCTCTGCGCGCTCGCGAATTTTTTTTTATTTTTTTTTTTGCAATCAAGTGAAAAATCAACTAGGTTTCATACTTGTACTGACTATGACATGATAGGCTGAGAATCATGGGGTAAAATAGTTAGTATTCTTCGATTTATACCTGTTCTCTTATAATTTGTATAATCTGTCCTATAACCAGGATCTATCGATTCTTTATAATTTTTATACCAAATTCATATAAAACACTTCTAAATGATTTCCTATAAAAAATAAACCATTGGTATTGTTGGATTTACACTATAACTCCTATTAATTTTATCGTTTATAGAATAAATATAATTTATAAGATTGAAACTTATAAATTTAATACAAATTTTCCTATGGACCTATATAGATAAGAAAATTTATAAAATTTATACCAAATTTTTTTAGTGTGAGCTGCACTGCTTGATCTTACTCGTAAAACGATGTGAGATAACATAATAACTCGTTCATTCAATCTCCGGAACGGGTCACAACGACTACAATCCTTACCTACGCGATTGCCATCATCAATGTGGCACGATAGCCCGAGGTCGGGCTTGTGCCGCCTGATTATACGCAATTGTCACTTTTTTATATTGGCAACAAAGGAAGAAGATAAAAATGGCCAAAAGTCGAAATTACAGAAACCCTAATGATTTTTTTTCGGAACGACGATTTATGGAATTGCTTGCTGCGCATAGTAAGTAGCGTATTTCTTCTCCGGGCTCATTTGAATTAGCATTTACTAGGTCCTGAAAGTCCCTTAACATTAAGCCAAGGACATGACAAAGTGTAGTTAATTCGTATCTTCCATCGAAACTCCTAATTAATCAAATGCAATGTTTTTGTTTTAAGATCCCCCAATCGCAATGCTGGAAGAGTTATTCAAAATTGGTTTTTCATGAAAACAACAGAAAGAACGTGATGAACTGGTAGCCCCCTCCAGGTTGCGCTACTGCTTCCCCCCAATTTTTGAAGGCGGAATCACATTAAAATTTGAGTTGATGTTGCGATTGGGTGCTTTGGATTAAGACGAATATGTACATAACTAGAATAAATTAAAAAAGCAAATTTGTTTCTACAATTATTATGTTTGAGTTTAAGTTTTCAAAATGCGTCTTTCCCATAATTCTAGTCCAATGAAAAAATTTAAGAATTTGCCGCCCCTCAAATGCTGCCGCCCTGGGCAGCAGCCCAGGTTGCCCATATGGGAAATCCGGCCCTGCCCTCATCCCTTCAGTTACATCAGACCCGTCGTTTGCTTATATCTTTTGATCGGCTTAACATATTTTCCTACCGCGCCCCTTCATCTTGAAAGACTTCGAACTTCGATGGAAGAATAAGAATTTAAAGTACTTAGATTGACCAAGAGAATATTTTCAAGGCTGATCACGTTGTCCCATACGTTCCACTCCGCCCTCTCCTGCTGAATGATCTTGATGCTCTTTAATAACCTCGCATAGCTGAAAACCTGCTGAAATTTTGAGACACTCCTGAACGAATAACGAATAAATGAGCAAAATTCTAGCAACCATTATTTCTCATTCTTTGGCCTCATCGTTTGATTTCAGTAAATTTGTACCCCCTCCCAATTCCTCTAACACGAATGCACAATAACTACTGAAACTTGCATCAAATTCACAATGAAGAAGAAGAATTTTCAAGGAAACTGTTTTTCACATAAATTTAATCTATATCGCCTGACCAAATAAGCGGATTTCTATAAATTTACCTTACCAGATTCGTCTCTAGCAGAATAACTATTGTTGAACATGGGGAAAATTTACAATAGTCAAAATTTTCAAGGCACCTCTGTTTCTCATTCACCGGGCACATTTAAAAATGATTATTATACCCTATACCCAAAAGATGGTATAGGGTATATTGGTTTTGTTACGCCGATATTATGTAACACCTCAAAGGAGCCACCGGAGGTATGGCAAAGTATATAATATAAATGATCAGGGTCGGTCCCTGAATCGAATAAGCCATGTCTGTCTGTCTGTCCGTGTGTCTGTCTGTTAGCACGATAACTCCCGAAATAATGAAGCTAGCAGTTTGAAATTTTGGTCAAATGTTTGTTTTGCTAAAATCGGTATTTAAAATGGGCCAAATCGGACCACGGGTTCCCCTACCTCCCTTACAAACTACCCCTCCTTGATATTTTAATTCGGCCATAACTTTCGGTAGAATATCGCTATCGACTTGAAATGTTGATCAATGTCCCATTCTGACATATGCTTTGAGTTGATGGAAAGTGGAGTAGGTCTGACTACCCCTACCCCTATTTTCCCTACAAAGTTATATTCAGCCATATCTTTTGATAGAATGTCGCGAAAAACTTCAAATTAGTATCAAATGGTAGCCGTTGGATGCCTTGATAAGATAATAAAGATGTGCCAGGTCCGACCCATCTACCCCTCCCTCCCCTACAAAAAAATATGAAATTGAATATTTTGGGTTTTGCGTACCTTCTAGGTCTGTACATGGGTATAGGGTATACACTCATCGTGCTATTCGCACGATTAGAACTCGGTCTCGTTTTTGTGCGACCATTCTTGAACGGAATAGCGGATTATGATTGAGTTTCCGTCACATAATATACACTAGATTCATAATGATTGCTGTTTAGTGAATGTGCCCCATCAGATTGCTCTCAAATATCCCCTAAACGAATTCACTCCACTTTATTGTTCTCTACCCTAAATACCGAATTAAGTTGTATTGAAAAATGCTGAAAATTCAAAATGAACAAAACAAAGAATTGTCTTCATAATTATTTCAATACAAAAATTATTACTGTAAGTTTTGTCTCTCTTGAACGAATTTTCCGATTTCAATAATTGGGTTCCTTCCCCGAATCGATGACCACCCCGAATAGCAGTATAGCTTACGAAACATCGGGGAAATTTACTAATAGGAAAATATGAGGGCTGTTTATGTGGTTCTGCGTTTGCCTTTATGTCTTGATCGGATTACTGTATTCTAGTATGTTACACTGAATCCACGTCCAGTTGCCTATATTCCCGGATCGGATTTCAAAACCTGTTCTTAATAATAATCATTTAATCGTATAATCGAAACGAAAATAATCGATTAATCGATTATTTGAACATGCCTACTTGTGTTGTCTTTTTAAAATTGCAACCTCAACAGCTGGTTTTCGCTGTTACATCGACCAAGAACTGTCAAACTAATTTGATTCAAGAGAAAGAAAATTTGAATTGTTTCTACAACATTCAACTATCAGTTTGCCTGGTATATTACCTAACCGGTGTCTTCTTGCCGGCGGCGTAAATGCCGCTGACTGCGATGGAATAGAACTTTAGGGAAAATACCGCTTTGAGTGATCAGTGTAATAAAATTGAAGGCGGAGTCACATAACAATGTGAGGGTGCAACTAGGCGCCCTGGATTGACGCCAAGACACGAATAAAATGTAAAAGAGGATTTTTTTTTCAAATTACGTAAACTGTTCCTGGAGTTTGGAAAAGGCCTCTTTCACAGAAAGTTAATAATGTAAAATTGAAGCAATTTGCTTTCCCTCAGAATATCCCGCCCGAACAGTTGCCCAGGTTTGCTCATATGGAAAATCCCTCCCTGGACCAAGCCATAAGTAAATAAGAGCAAAACAATCTCGGTCAGTCTAAATCAGGCTTATTGATGGATTACGGAGATATAATAGTTCTTTGTGAACGTCTGTTTGTCTTATCTTCCCTGGAGCAACTCTTCACAATCGTTAAAAAAAATTGTAGTTATTAAGGAGATGTTTTAACATGAAGTCCCCAATGAGTAGTGGCGTAACGTTTTTCAAATTTGTTGTGTCCGAAATCAAAGCGGGGGCCCTTTATTTATACAGTCGAATTTTCGATTTATATTATATTCAATCCATATAGAATCTGCGGCCTTAGTTCAATGTTGGACGTGGTTGGTCTTCGCACCAGTTACCGGAGTTGCTATTCTCTAATCTGCAATCTCTACTTTGTTCTAAATATTTTTCAATCTATCTTCAAGGGCATTCGGTGGCTCTGTAGTAGGGATGGAACTCTATCTCTGAGTTGCAGGAGCGTGGATTCGAATCCCACTGTGACCATGGATGTTAGTGTTGTCTATAAAAATGCTCCTACGGCAGTCGGTTCCTCAATGTAAATCGTTCCGGAGCTACCCGTTGTTAAAACGGCCTAAAGCTGCCAAAATCCTTTTTGATTCAAGAAAAACAATATAGTTCTGCAATCAATTTTTAATAAGCCTCACAGCTATATTTATGTTGGTGCATTATTTTAGTTTTAATTTTCTGGCTTTGTGGAATTGTGCGTGTGTCGGCAGTTAACATTTCTAGAGTAATTATGCCAGGAAAACCGATAAATCAAGACTACTTTAAAATGGAAATGCTCCAATTTGATATGAAAATTCGTCAAAATGATTGAAACATTCGATTATTTGAACTTGGAAGTTCGCAAATTGTACATGGAAACTCGTCAATTTGACATGAAAATTCGTACACATGATTTTCAAATTTGCCATTTCCAAATGGAAATTAGAATTAATTTGTTATGGATTTTTTTAATTGAAAATCCGTAAACATGATTGGAAAATTTATCAATTTCAAATGGAAATTCGTCATTCGTCATATTAATTGAAAATTCGTTAATTTGACGTAGAAATTTGAAAATTTGATATGAACATTCGTAAATTTGATTTTAAAATTCGTTATTTTTTTCGGGTTTTGATCTGGAATTTCGTCAGTTAATATTCGTCGATTTGTAATGGAAATTCTTCAACGTGATTTGGAAATTCTTCATTTTGAAATGGAAATACGTCAACGTGATTTGCAAATTCATCAAATTGGCATGGAAATTTGCTAATTTGTAATGGGAATTCCTCAGCAGATTTGAAAATTCGTCAAAATTATTTTAAAATTCGTCAATTTGACATGGAATTTCGGTAATTAGAAATGGAAATTCATTGAAATGACTTTGAAATTGATCAGTTTGGATCAAAAGTTCGTCATAAAAGGTCTCAACCTTTGGCTTAAGGCATATATCGGCGGTAGTAGTTCGGTACCTCTGACTACGTTTTAGTGCATTTGACTAGTAAACATTAATATTTAAAACAAATGTGGCTCTCGGGTTTTGGGGGCCCTTTCGGCTTGTGGGCCCGTGTTCCACTGAAAACATGGAACACCGCACGTTACGCCACTGCCTCTGAGCGTTCGCTATCTAACAGGCATACAGCTACAGACGTAGCTGTAGCTTTATTGTGTACTTCTGCTCCCAGTTGCGATGTATTATTTCGTTAGCAATTGCTATCATAATAGGACTTAGCTTAACACGTTCACTGTCTATGAGTCACATGTGCACACATCGTTCCACCCCATTTAAGTCTGTGATTCACATGTGACTCATAAATGTATGGATTTTCAGGTGAAAGACATGGTGTGGTAATGTCAGTGAAAACAGGTCAGACAGTGAACGTTAACGATACATTTATAGAGGAGCCTATCTCTAAGGCATTCTTCTCCAAATAATGTTTCGGAGAAATTAGTTTCATCAAGAGCTGCCATCTTTTCAATGACGAAAACACCAAATCACCACTGCTTAGTTGAGTTCATTCGTACTATAAATTCATCGGCCCTTCACGACGTCCGTTTGCTTGGTCGTCTGGCCTATTCATCTACGATGTTTCATAAATATTAATTTGTGGGCATACAAAGAGCCCTTCAAAAGCAAACTATCCGTATACAATTTAAGTGCGGAATTTGTATAGTACATCACACAACGTGTATACACTTATTTTGGGGACACAACGCACAAGATATTCATTTGTATGTATGACCTGTACGACAAACGAAACGAATGAGTGTCCTATCTACCCCACCCATGTACAGATGTATTCTGTGTAATTTACATTTGCCATTACATGAAGTATTCACTATATGAGGCCTCCTTCACCGGCCTCCCGGCAGTATAGATATACTACGGACAACTGCCTGATGTCCTATGGGGTTGGCCGTATAAAATGGATATAAGGCTCTTCGTGCAACTGACAAAGTGTAACCCTTATTCCGTGCAAATTACCAGGGTATGCCATCATGCTGGCAAATGGATGGCCAACACATCACCTTATTTCGTGGAAATCATTCTCGGGTCGACTATGCTGACTGCTGTGTGTGTTGTCTATTTGTATGTATATGGCATAGTTTGCGAGTGAAAGCGAATCCGTGTTTATGGGTCAGCATTTAAAAAAAGGAGCAAACTAGACGACTCGACCATACCCTTCGAGAGATGTCCACGGAAATATCATGTCATACGTAATTCTGCACCGTTAGACGAGTGTTGCAATAAATCTAAGTACACACCCTCGTGTACAGGACTTAACACTAGAAGGGTCAGAGCCGTCAATTTGACGGTTTTGTATTTTAAATCATCTATATTTTCTAAACTACAATGTTTTCAGCATTCATATTTATTGACTTTTCCTAAAATATGTATTTGATCATATATTTGGATATAAATAAAAATAAAAAAAATTAGTATATGAGATATTTCTTGTTATACCTAATAGGGTCAAAACCGTCAAATTGACGGTCAAGGCTTATCATCCCAAAAAATCCATAAATCCGTGGGTTTGAATTTCCGTTTTTTGTTAGAGTGCCTATGTAAAAGGAAACAATAGTTTATAGAGGTGTTATACTTGAACTTTTTGTGATAATGTGCGCTTTTGGAGCGATCGCATGCACAAGCCTATACTATGGCCTTGAGTCATTTTCACGGTTGTTGTCGTGCTTGTTTGCCCAGTTATTATTTCTTGTGATGCAATAAACTCTAAAAACAACATAAGTTTTGGTTGTCCAGCATCAGTACTGATACTTTCCCAACAATTAGTGCACGTCAGGAGCTAAGAGGCGCAATAGGTGTTTCTTGAAGTTTTGAAGACAACGCGGATACGGACACCGGAAAACATGAGGTCATTTATGCTGAAAAAATTGGGAGCTACTGAGTAAATAAACTAAAGTAAAATACTAAGATTTCTAAACTTCATTGAGAACTACAAGACCAGAGATCCCTGCAAAGCAGTAAGACTAGCAAACACACCAAACTATCGCCAAGATAAGTCCTGTCATATGTATAATGCTCGTAATTCTGATTTTTAGCTGAGGAAAGTATCATATCCTTCCATGGTATGGGTAGAGTTTCAATAAAGATCCGCTATATAACCACAAATGGTGCATATATCAGTCCTACCAAACGAGTGGAATACATTTAGGTCGACATTCTTCCGAGCAACTCTTGCGAAGCGATCCTTATTTAGCTATCCGGAGTTGTGTTCCTCTTCATGGTTGAAAATTGAAATACAGTTGCGTACAAGCAAAATGGTTTGTTCTTATCGTTGAGCTGCGATCGCTTTATGATCATTGAGTGTGTCTCTCGGAGCCAACACAGACCCTTACCTTTCTTATTTCAAGTTATACAGTGGTCTGGGAAGTAAATGTCACTAACTCAGCTATAAAATAGTATGTGTTATCAAAAACAGAATATTTTTCGGTTTGAGGAGGGATTGGGTAAGCTCTCAGGTACTGGGCAGTTTTTTTCTATTTCCAAGCACCTATACCTTATAAAACTGGCTACAGCTAAAGCAACAAGAAAAAAGGATCACCGGAGGATATGAGGAGTGTAAATGTGCACTTCAGGATGACTCAAAAAGCATTCAAATATTACTTTTTAGCCATGTACAAAAGACTTTTTGAGGAAAATATACCCTCGGTCTTCACCTTAAAAAATAAATATTTTTACATGTTTCACACAAATTTTTTTCAGAAATACATTAATTTCCAATTAATAATAAGATATTGTCTTAATTCTTCGTTTACTTAAGCATTTTATATTTATGGGAGTACCAATTCAGCTAAAAACACCTTGCCGTCAAATTGACGGCTGTGACCCTTTTAGGTATACAAATTTCCTGACCCTTCTAGTGTTAAATGAGTACTCGTCCTCAATATGGAGGTTTCCCTTCCGTCAATATGAGTAAAAGGCAAATTCTCCATGGAATGGCATACAGCTGCTGTAATCAACGAAGTCGGTGTTTAGCATCGGACGACCTATGGGGGGTTCATGTCATCCTTTCGCGGTATTGATCAAGAGTTGTTTGGCCTTCCACGTGATTATTTTTTAGGCTACATGAAACTGGATTAAAATGATTTCGGATCGCGTTTAAGACTATTCCGTGATGATGCAATTCGCTTCGTTTGATACGATAAGCCTCTTCATTAAAAACCATTTGAAAAATCCCAACACCATTCGTCGTCGTCGATGTCGTTCTCCAATTGCATCATTTAGTCCAAGCAAATACACCTCGAAGGCATCAAAATGTCCTCAACATGAGCGATATACCGACAATTTCAAATTTTCTGGTATCTGGAGCGTAGCCTATTTGGCGAGCGTTCATTTAAAGTTAGTACGTTCGCGGGAAATTTCAATCTCATTACGTAGAGCAGCAGCAGTAATAAACACGCGATGTCCACTCGTTGCGTTTATTGCTTAATTAGTTTAACGCTATCGCTGCTCGCACTTGAGTTCACCTGACGATGTTTGCCACCACCACCACCATCCCTGCAGGAGGTATTCTAGGTTAGGTATGCATGCAAGAGTATAACCTGGAAAATGTCCTCTGACTAAATATGTCCGCAAACTTCAACAGTTTATTTGTGTACATCGTGCGACAATATGAGCATTATTATCGACTACCGTCGATGTTTGTTTCAACCCCGAACAGGCTCTGTTGGATTGTGCTGGAATGGCGAAGTTTGTCAATGTCTTTTTCGAACGACCCTATATAGGCCTGCGGCGAACAACGAACGATCCTTGTTCAGCCTAATTGCACGCACGATTTTCATAGAATTGAGTAAATCTCATCGTCGTTAGCGTTGTCCGCTGGCATACATAATTTCGTCAATTATGTCGTACCGCGATTTCAATGAACATAAACATGTTTGCGCTGATAAAGTGCAGTGGAGAAGGTGTTTTAAATCCATTAGAAGCAGGATTATCTAAAAAGGGATATGGGCGATTTGAAATGAGATCTAAAATAACATTGGAAGATTATGATAAATTTAAGCACAACTCGCATGGTGATACTTATGTCGCAGCGACACAAAAAAGAAAGGACTAACCGAATATTTCCTTGAACCGAGACTTAAGTAAGACAAGCCTTAGGAGTCAAACGGTATTTATAGTTTCCATTTGATTTATAAAGCGTTCTTTGTCGCTGCAATTAAAAACTTTACTAAAAGCACTCTTTTTCTAATAGTCTACTCTCAGGACAATATACTGGTCTCTTTCACTTCGCCTAAAACAAGTCCGACCGTCAGATACTTTCTTTATCTCCCAAATATTTTTTACAAAAAGTCATGATAAGGATTAACCCTATTTATTCTTCCGGTTGGACCGGGACTGTGAATTCTTCGAAAGAAGTAAGCACTAAGCAGGCCCATTTCATCCGGTTGCTTCCCAGCACGATTCGCCCGACTTGGACACGCAAACGTTCTAAAACACAGTCCAAGGACGCACCCGAACTAATGGGCGGACCACGCGGTATACGGGAACACAGGCCACTAACTCGACCCATTATACCCTTCCGTTGCGCTTAGGTCCTGTTTTGTTTGCGATTGATGCAGAATTTCGCGAAGCGTTGCGCATTCCTAAGGGGTAATGAGCAATGGCGCCGGAACAGGGGGGGGGGAGCAATATTTTGGCTAAAGGGGCAATAAGTACTACATATATTGCACTATATTAAAAATGAAGAATAATTTATTTTATATTTTTATACATAATACAATGTACATATTCAATTTATTATTCTAGTACTCTAGGATATTTTTTTTTTCATGATGGAATATCTGGTTCGCAGAAAGTTTCATACGTGCATCTATACTACGAGTACGTACATGATCATTCCATTTTCATTTCTTCTTCGTTAACAAGAGTACCCCGACGACAAGGCCAACCATAGCGAAACTATTGACCGTTGATCAACGAAAACGAGGAAGTTTTTCATTCTCCTTGTCAGAAAACCGTGCCCATGGTAGAGAATCTCACAGTAAGATTGGGTTGCTATGCTCGATTTCGATATTTTTGATCTTCGCTCACAGTTTAACTCTTTTGAAGAGTATGACAGGAGCTTCACCTATGTTGCGCCGAAATTGCTGATCACTTTCGAAGTATATCGAGCACAGCAAGTTAATATGGCTAGTAACATTATTTCTGAGCATCAGCGGCATCATCAGAAGGGTCGTTCAGTGATTTACGACGTCTTTAACATGGCTACATTCAACAATGACACAAAAACGTCTGACACATCTAGTCCTTCTCCATGTTCACAGGGATCGAACAGGGAACTTAGATTCCTCAAAAATCATGAAAGAATTCGTTTCCCGAGGAAACCAGAAAACAACCTTTGGGAAAATCTTTTGACCTTTAATTTTATAAAGCTATATAAAATAAAGAATATGTTTATAATCCATACAACACTTCGGAATTACAATGGGATCAAAATAGGTAACAAAAAGACACTTAAAGGCTAGTCTCATATTGAAGACTATTCTATAGGTGGTTTCCGATCGCTATTGTTCTCTACTTTTTTTCTCCTTTTTTTATCTGTATGTTAAACTCTATTTCTCTTCAATTTTAGATACATATATCCGTAGTTACAGTCAAAGTGAGCCACCACCTCACTATGAGCTATTCTTTGAACATACATAATTCCTCTAATGAATTCGATAGATATTCATTTTTAGATTGTTGTCATTTAAGAAAAAGCGGACTTTCCACTTTCCTGAGCGGTTCTAGTCTAGAAATGAGTATTTCATAAAATTATTAATAGACTATATACTATTTGGTGATTTCAGATTGCAAAGTGTGGTGGAGAATTTTTTTTTGTTATTTCTTATGTTTTATTAGAGTGCTGAGCTTGAATCCTGAGCTTGCCACCAACATTTCGTTTCAAATCAGGATCGAAACCGCGAAAAAAACCCCAAAAAAATTTGTTTTGTTTTTTGGGGGGTTTAAAACTCCGAAATTATACATACACCGATAACCTGTCGTTGAACATGTTAGAAAAAATATAATTGCGGGTGTGACGCACAATTAATCTTTAAAATGCGTTTATATTTTCAAATCCAAATTTTCAATAATTTCGAATTTTTATGTTTTTAAACCGAAACTTTCGAAAATTTGGCTTTGAGACCTAATGTAGAGTTATCACAACTTAAAACTTAAAATCGCTCAAAAATTCCACAAAAAGTGCAAATTTTTACCTCAGTTTTTTCAAATCGAGATTTTCAAAATTTTTGAAAATGTTAATTTAAAATATGAAAGGGCAAAGTTTTCAAAACTTCCGATTAAAAAACATTAAAAATTACAAAACTTTGATTTAAAAAATGAGACAATTAAGATTAATCAAAAATTCAAATTGTGTGTTTGCCTCACTTAATGAAGCGCCCTGTTGCACATCCCAAATGCACATTCTGCACATATAGTAGAGCCGGTCCTATAGCTAGAGGTCCGGTATATAACCGCTTAATTTCAATTTCAATTTCAATTTTATTTCAGTTAGAATAATTTCGGTTTACAAAAGCTTAATACAGATTCCGGTTCTGAACCTTAACTCATTAATATGAATAATTTGAACAAGCAATTCAGTTAATTAAGTTTAAAATGCTAATTAGAATAATGTTCAGGAAAAAACAAGAAAACCTGATATAATTTACAAAAAAAAAATATGTAATAAAATAAAACTTAACCTAAAAACTTAACCTATGAAGAATGTAATATGGATTGTGTAATAGTAGTTAACTTAATACATTAGGTAGTAATCATAGATTGAATATAATTATTGTTAATATTGGAGCAATTCGTTATAAATCTAGAACTATTTTTTCGGGCTATTTCATCAATTTTCCTAATTTTTGTTTCGTAATGCAATCTTATTGTAGAATAATAGAACGGTTTATCGTAAATATGTTTGAGGATCTTATTTTGAGTTATCTGCATTTTGTTTTTTCGTTGTTTTTGCATAGTTATTCCATAAAGGAGAACCATACATCGCTATTGGCTGAATGACCATTTGGTATATAATGCACTTGTTTTCGAGTGACAGTTGGGACTTCCTATTTAATAGTGGGTAGAGGGACCAAAAATATTTCCACATTTTTTCGGTGGTTCTTTCGACATGCGCGTGACCAGTTAGTTTCTTATCAAAGACGAAACCAAGATACTCAATTTCATTTTTCCATGGGATGCGGTTTCCAAGAAAATCTAAAGGCGAATTTGGGAAGTTACTTCTTTTCCGTTTATTTGAGAAAAAAGCTGCTTTACTCTTAGACTCATTGAGTTTTATCTTCCATCTGAAGTAATACTGGTACAGACATTCCAATTGGTGTTCGAGCTTTGACGAAATTATAGCCGAGTCGTCCCCATCACAAAATATACAAACGTCATCTGCAAAACAGGCCATTTGACATTCGTTTGATCTAGGTATATCTGAGGTATATACATGGGCGTAGCCAGGATTTCGGTCAGGGGGGGGCAAGCCCGAAATTTTTTCAGTATCAAGATTTTCTTAGGATTTGAAATCGTTGGTCGCGAAAATATTGTTAGGCAAAATTTAGAGTATTTTAGCTGGTGTAATGGTTAGTGGCCGCACCTTCTTTGCACACGGGTTCGAGACTCACCGTGAACGAATTCAGTTAATTTGTTTTTCGAACTCACGCCCCTTGTGACGAACTATGAACTCACTCAAGATGTTAAACGAGTACCCATTCATGATTGTTTTTTTTTTTTTTAATTTTAGGAAAGGACAGTCGAGAATGATTTTCAAGACCATTTAAAGAAAAATTGCCCCTGAAAGTGTTTAGACTTTTACTGGTTATCCTGATTACATTCAACTGGCCTCCGTTTCTGCTTTTTAAAACGTAACTCGTTTATATTCAGTGCTATTTTTGGCTTTTGGGCAGCATATTCCACTTGCGACGTCAATGTCCGTTTTGAAATCTGCTTTGCTTGGTTCTACAGGATCGCATCTCCTGCTGAAACATACCGAGAAGCCTCTTATCTCACATCCACAGCATCCATAGAAAAAAACATTATCCGACAGTCGGCTGGAGACAATTAGGGGTACATGCTTTTCCACTTCCTTAAAATAGGAGCCCAATGGAGCTCTTAAGCTGTTTTTCCTTTTCCAAATAGGAGCCCAAGCGCTCAGTTATTCCACTGAGAGCCCTCTTTAGCTCAACTCAGCTGCTCCTCTATACTTCTACAATAACATCGGGAGTCCTAGCTAACCCTCCCCAAAACGGAATCCCACAGTAAAGTTTAAACCGAAGTTGGGCAGGATTCCATTATATTTCTGATGGTAGTTTTTTGCTCATTCGACTTAAGTTGCCGGGACGCCGTGGAACTTGCATGATGAAGTTTTGACAATTAAGTACTCTCGCACAAAATCAACGATCTGATCGTTATAGCTCTGGATCTCGAAAAGGAGTAAAATGCAGTCGACTTAAAGAAAAAATTAAACAAGACCAAAGTGGTAAATTTGAGTCCAGCTTACGTACGTTGTCCTCGACGCGGCCGCACGACAGCGACTCGCTCATTACATAAAAACTCGTTTCTCTCTCATTTTAAAAACGAGTTTTCATATGGAATGAGCGAGTCGCTGTCGTGCGGCCGCCTCGAGGACAACGTACCTTTAGTCTGAAAGGGAATTTAACTCCCCCATAAATATTAATTCATCTATTTAGACAATATCGTTGCCGCGGATGGCGGTATCAAGAGCATTCCACAGTCAAGTTCTTGTCCAAAATTTTGCAAACCAAATTGTAAAAACCAAAGCTGTTGAAAGGGAGCAGTACTTGGAGAGCGTACCTACATTACTGGTCGATGCAAACAGGCCGACAAAATTTCACGCTAGTTCTCTGAATGCATAGAGTTCGACTGAAAAACTGTGGTCAAATTAGGAGGCATTGCGAGAAACCGTATACGTTATGGGACGTAAGTGCAGTCGATTCTCTATTTTCCACAAGTGGTTTACAGCCCTTATACACCTGCATCTTGGTTGCCAACCTAAGTTGGTAACACGAAAAAAATACCGGAAAATAAGTGATTTGTAGGCATGGTGCAGGTTGCAGTACCAGGTTGCAAGAACGTGAATGGCGTGGTTGCCGGAATGTTGCAAGTGTGTAGTTAGGTACCTGTAACCTAGGTTGGCAACGAAGTTGAAGATGTAGAAGGCCTGTAAGGCACAAGAAAGTCGTCCACTGCACTTTTCTTTAGTTCGCCAGCTTTGTAGGTACAAAGGATTCCAAGATACAGCATTTCGAACTTTTTTACAAAAAAAAAAACAATGTGCACTTGTGCAAAAGTGCTGTACGAATATTTTGAGATCCTTTGCACCTACAAAGCTGGACTCAAATTAAAGAAGGTTTTATTAGCTTTGAGAATCAAGCAGACGACTTTGGAAATCACAAACCAAAATATGAAAAACCTTCGAAAATTTTTAGGTTATTTGAGGGTCACGGGGTTAGGATAGGTTTTCGAAGTTGCAAACTTGGTGGTACACTTCTGGTATCTACACTAACAGTATCCCAAAAAAACAGAGCCGAGCTATTTTTTGCGACCTAAAATAATAAATTGACTGGCCTATAAGGGAATCCTTATAAATTTTACAGTTCATAGTCGCTCGTATTTGAAAAATAAATTTAAATTTTGCAGCTACTAGATACTTCTTCATATTTTATTTGTCAGTTACTTTAGTTAGGCTTCCGAATTAAATTATTTTATTGAATGAGGTAATGCATTTAAAAGTGACGTTTTGTCCCAATAAGCATTCCTTTATAATTATTCCTTAAGGGAATCCGTATTCCTTAAGTGAGGACTATGAATTCCTCCCTTAATGTTCATGTTTTAGGGCTTTCAAGACTTGTTCACGTTTCAGAGTAGTAGCTCACATAAAATTGTTCACCTTCACGTTTGGCGAAGTACACGTTTACCCAAGTCTACTGTATAGACACGAAAAGAGCTATCCATAGCACTCAGGATTGCTGTAAATCTGGACGAAATAGAATAGAATTAGGTATGTCCATATGTATCTATGTAGATGACTATGTAAGGAAGAAGAACGGCTTGTAATAAATTGATATGGAAATGTTTGTGTGGTTTTCGGAACATGGAAACTGCAAACGAAAATGCGAAAAAGTGAATCTGAAAAAAATTATCCCTGAAATATTTTTTTCTTTCAGTATTATTAATATTCAATTCAATAAAAAAAGTTTCACCGGCCAGGGAGGGGCGGTCACCCCCCCCCCCCCCCCCTGCCCCCCCCCCCTGGCTACGCCCATGGGTATATATATTAAATAGGACTGGGCTAAGACAAGAGCCCTGAGGAACGCCATATGGTATTCCTTTAACAGATGAGAATGATTCTCCTATTTGGACAGTGAAATATCTATTAAACAGAAACGATTCTATAATTTTAATTAAATAAATAGGTAAACCATACCTTAATAACTTAAATAATAGTCCATTGTGCCAGACAGAATCAAAAGCTCTTTGGATATCCAACGTAACGACACCAACCGATTTTTTGTCCTTAATTGACTTGTCAATATATTTGAACAACCGTAATGCTTGATGGACAGTTGAAAGTTTCTTTTGAAAACCAAACTGAAATTCAGGTATTATTTTTAAGCGTTCGACAACCTCGTTCAGTCGAGACAATAATATTTGCTCCAGAACTTTGCTCATGGAAGGTAAGAGGCTTATTGGTCTGTAACTATTAGCATCTTTAGGGTTTTTGTCCGGCTTAGGAATAGGTATTACTCTGGCGTGTTTCCAGGCGGAAGGGAAATAACATGATTTTAAGCAAGCATTTATTATAAAATTAAGGCTAACTATCGCTAATTAATTTTTCAAGACGATGTTTGATATTTTATCAAATCCAGGAGCTTTTTTAACCTTAATCGATCTTAAGATTTTGTTAATTTCATTTGGAGTCGACATGCATGATGCGCTAAAGTCACTATTGGAAGATGATAGTGTGTTTATTGCATCGCTCACTAATTTGTTACGTAGCTCATTCCCGAGGTGGGACGAAGAGTTGTGGGCATTCTGAAATTTTTTTGCAATAATCTCCGCCTTTTCTTTGTTGTCGAAAATTAGGGTTTTGTCCGGGGCGTATAATGGAGGAATAATTTTACAACGGCGGAAGACTTTATTCAGCTTCCATATTTTGCTGTTGTTTTTTGGTATTTGTCTTAGCATTGTGTTCCATTTTTCGTTTCTTTTAGTAAATATTTTTTCTTTGATCAGCTTAGAGAGCCTGTTAACGAGTGTCTTTGTAAGCGGATTTCGGTTTTGTTGCCATAAGCGACGGAAGGAATTCCGAGTTCGGATATATCCCCTAATTTCGTCGTCAATCACCTGATATGGAGACGATCTAATAGTCACATTAAATGAAGAAAAATCTAGCGCATCGTTAATTTTATTGTAAAGATCGTCATTCAAGAGATCAATTTGAGAGTGATGCTCAATTTTCGATAGGTCCTGTGACTTGAGGTCTATATTGTGGCTTAAATGTCTTTTGAAACTAACCCAATTAACCCTTTTTAAATGTTCATTCGCATATGGATTATTGAAATCAGTGCGACTAAACTCAATATGAAACTCAACTGGCAGATGAGGAGATGAAAGCGCATTAAGAGTACAGGGCTGTGGAATAAGGGCATTTACTAATAATCAGATCTAAAGTAGAGTCGTGGCCCCTGGGATTGTGAAAGGTTGGCTCGGAAGGAGTGTGAATAATCCAATTATTTCGGGCGACTAAATCATATAGAAGTTTGCCAGCTCTGTTGGCATTAACGCAGTTCCAATTTCTGTGTTTTGAGTTGAAGTCTCCACATAGTATGACGTTCTCCCCTAAAGAAAACAAATACTTAATGTCATCCTCAAACATATTTAATTTGAAATTATCAACGCGGGTTCCAGGAAAATAACAAACAACAACAATAACTCGTAGTTCTTCTAGTTTTATAGCTATTGCTTCAATCGTTTTTGTAGGTATTTCTGGAAGAATATAATATTTCATTGATTTTTTAATACAGATTGCTACGCCCCCACCAGTAGCGCCCAATCTATCTAATCGGTAGATGTTATAATTGGAACAAGACATTTTATCTGATTTCTTAAGCCAAGTTTCCGTTAAAGCTATCATATCAATATTATTATCAATAGCGAGATCAAAAAGCTCAATTGATTTATTTTTAACACTCTGGGAATTCCATAATAAAACATTTACTCTATTAATTTAAATATAAATTTAACTGCTAAACTAATCTACGTTAAATTGTTCCGCTCTTGTCTTACACGCAGATAAATTTGAAATTAGCATGGTAGAGATCTCCAACAGCTGATCGGCCGTGAACAGGTTGTCACTAGACGACTTGTCTTGATGCAGATCTCATTTTAGAATACTCGCAAACGTCGGTAAGGTGTCAACGAGAGATGATTGAACATTTTTCGATGCGAAATTATTATTATCACTAGTAGGCAGTGAAGGAAAGTTGTTCGCGTTGGCGTATACGTTAAACTGTTTCGATTTAGATTGCTGGTTGTTAAAGTTATTATTACCATTACGGTGTGATAATCTATGCCGAATTGTTAGATATTCCATGCGTTTCACACAGATCTTGTCATTCGCCATATGATTTTGGCCACAGTTGGCGCATTTCAATAGAGGTCTCATTACTTCTAATGTCTCACCAGCCAAGTTGCATTTAGTGTAAACATGATCCTGCCCGCATAGTAAACATTTGGTCGGTAGATTACAGTTTGATGAACCATGGCCCCATAGTTGACAGTTGCGGCATTGTGTGGGACCGCTGCGAGATTTAGAATACCAATGCCATTGAACTTTCGTGTGGAAAATAGCTTGTGTTCGCCTCAGTTCGGGCAGTTTAATGGTTCCCTTCTCGAAATATACGATATAGTACGTTTCGTTATTATATCTAGATGATTTCGGTTGGAATTTTTTAACGTCGATGCAGGGAATATTGAGATCTTTTTTCAAGTGTTTCGCTAACGAATTACACTCCATATTATGCAATCCAGAAAGTACAATTTTACTTGGACGTTTATCAGCCGGTCGAAATGTAAAAAAATGTACATTTTTCTCGATAAGGTAACAGTGGAGTCGGTCATATTCTTCCTTGCTGTCAACCAGTAGTTTATTACCGGTTGCTGTATATTGTATGCAGTAGTTTGAAATGTCTAAGCTGTTCAAGGTAGCATCGATTGTATCCCTACTCAATTTAGGGAATATTATTGGAGGTATATTTACCTTCTTCTCCTTTGGAGTGTCCGTAGCTTGGTGGTCGTTGTTTTGATCAATATCGGATAGATTTGAAGGCAAATCAGCCAATGGCTGGAATGAATTCCGGGTTGATGAACTTGCAGCCATTTCGGTACTTCGAAGAAGTTTCAGCTTAGCGCGAAGTGTGCATTCTGGGGAAGAGTCTTCCCTCTGGCGTTTCTTTGTACGTTCACTGTCCGACACTTTACTGACTGATTTAGTTAAGTTAAATGAAAATCAACTAAAAATACAAAGCTGACTGTTTTAAAAAGGAAAAAGCACGGGTTTAGTTTGGAAATGATCGAACTCGGTCTGTACAATATGAGTGACACTTAATTTAATATGAATTTGAGAAAAAATATCTTGCCCCCCCAATAAAAAATTCGTTCCGGCGCCACTGGTAATGAGAATGCCTCGCTTTCGTCGCCAATATACCTGATCCTTGACATTGAAAAGGCAGGACAGCTGCATATGGAATGCAATGCTGTTTCTTTCTCTTCCTCACACTGGCCACACATAGTCGATAGTACCACCTTAATTTTTTGCAGGTGGTAATTTAGAGAGCAATGACCTGTCGCTGTGAATGATATTTATGTCCCCTTTCCTCAGATTGAGCAGGAAGAATGACACGTTTCGTATGGGTGTGGCGATGAAGGCCCTAGTCTGTCGGCAGGAATCTATGTTCTCCACATTCCGGTATGGATCGCAGCCGCCAACCTTTTTAGGGTAAGCTTGATCACGGATGATGGTTTGCCAAAAGCTGGCTCCGAACCTAGAATGTGTGCGCTAGAGCCTTCTCGGGTGAGTTCATCTTCCATCTCGTTCCCAGTGATGTTTGCGTCCGGGAACCCACACCAACTGTAGCGCGTTTAGTCTCCCCAACCTTAGAAGCGCTTGATGACAATTCCATACCAGCTGGCTTGATATTTCTGAAGAGTACAGCACCTTTAAGGCAGCTTGGCTGTCAGAACAGATTTGCCAGTTGCAGCACATTCATGTGCTGCCACTATAATGGCGTAAATTTCTGCTTGAAAGATCGAAGGGATGGTCCCAAGAGACTGTTGCAGCTGAATTCTTGGTTGAGCCGAGAAAATCCCTGAACCAGCCCTGCCAACCAATGATCCATCAGTGTAGGTAATTATGTCATCTCCAACAAATTCAGAGTACCCTGCAGAGGGACCATTCTTCTCTGTCAGTGGGGATTACTTGGTATGTCTTTTCAAAGACGTATTTTGAAATTATCCTGTCCGAAGGCATCAGCGCCTGAGGATACTTTTAAAGTGATTTCATTATTGACGCATGACCGTGGAATGTTATTATCTTCCAGGTGCCTATGTTTACAAAACGGTAAATTCATTGGCCACCTCTTCACTTCCACATCAAGTGGTGGTAAGTTTCGGAGGGCCTCCAGTGCCGCGGAAGGAGCGGTTTTCATTGTCCCCGTTATACTTAGGCAGCCTAGTCTCACATGCATCAGCAGCTTCTTGCTGACGCCTACGCTGACTCCACTCCACTGCAGGCCACTAAACAATGCAAGCGTAAAGTAGGATGGAAATATAAATCCAGAGTACCCGTTGTGGTTAAAGCCCTCAAAACTTGCCTATTGCACTTCTGCACCACCAGAGCAGCTTGCAGGCTTTATGCATTGTTCTTAAGTATGGACTTTCCACGTAAGTTTGAGGTCCAAGTGCACCCCTAGATATTTGACTGTAGAGAGAGATAGATGAAGTTCGACATCGAGTAGCCTGGGTAAGGTGAAGTTTCTGGTAAACATAACCAAGACAGTCTTCTCTGCATATACTCATAGTCCATTTTGCTTACTCCATCTGTCGATTAGCCATAGTGTCGATTGCATTCGGTCGCCGATTTTGTCCACGAATTTGCCTTTGACTATTACAGAAAGGTATTTTGCATAAGCTTCCGCAAACACTCTGTTATTGAATTGAATTGAATAAAATCTAAAGTCCGGAGCAGAGCGTCCATCACAAGGAGCACATAAGAGGAAAGAGAACTCCGCCCTGAGGGCACCCCCTGGTACACTCTGCTTCGATGGTTTTTGATCCAACTGTTATTATTGAAGTGAGCATGTTAACCATCCACCCTATCAGCAAAGGGTCGATTCAAAGTTCGTTTGCCGCATCACCGATGCTGGTAAATGAGGCGTTATCGAACGCCCCTTGAATGTCGATAAATGCACGCAGTGCAAACTCTTTCTGGGACAAACTCTTCTCGAGCTCACTGACGAACAGTTTCTGTCGACTTACCTTCCTGGCCTTCCTGGTAAGCATGTTGCCTGCTGTTCAGCGGCCGTCTAGGCCGTCTAGGCATACATGCCTATTATACCTGTCTACCAATCTTTCGGACCCCTTTGAGGGATTATGTCAGACTGATAGGCCGCAAACTCTTAGCTTTGGAATAGGAGTGTTTACCTGGCTTTAGGGATAAACATCACATTCACGTTGCGCCAGTTTGTTGGAATGTAGACATACACTAGGCATGCCCTTTATATATTCCTTGAATGTAGGACAATATATTCCATTCCCTCTTTCAGGAGAGCAGGAAAAATCCCAACAGTCCCTGGGGATTTGTAGCCGTCGAACGAGTTTAGGGCCCACTTAACCCGTCCTAACGTAACTATTCTGCAGACCAGAAACCAGTCTCATGGATGGGGACTGTTAATAGTCTTCCTTAGAGTTTCGCTCTGTCTGCTTCCTGGAAAGTGCACGTCAAGTAGAAGATAGATGATTTCCTCTTCACTTCAGTAAACGATCCGTCCGGTAGCCTTAGACTGGCCAGCATTTGGTTACTATCTTCAACGAAGATTCGCTTAAGTTTTCGTTTCTTCATAGAAACGTCTCCACGATGATTAACCCTACGTGGTAAATGTTACTTTTTTCCAAGCAGAGGATACAACAATTTTTTTAGACCCTTCATAGTCCACCGAAGTCAAGAAAAAGACTTAAACTTCGCTCTCCTTCTTCGCTTCTAAAGAAAAAATAAGGAGCTCAAAAGTATGTGCATAAGCTGACACTTTACTGCCACCATAATTCAAATTTTTCACCTCAAGTTCGAATTGAGGTTGTCCGAGAACGCCAAATACCTAATGGAGACGGTCTCGCGACTTACATATTACAATGCAGAGAAAAGACGTTATCCTTATATCTACCATTCGTCCAGACCAGACTTGAAAAAGTGGGTACCAAAGAAGTTGTTCAAAAGTCAAAACTGACGGTTTTTACACTAGTCTCATATATATCCATACACGATTGCAGCAGTTACAGGAGGGACGTTTCAAGTTGGACCTATGAATATTCATGCTGTTTTGTTTCTCAGTATAAACTCACGCTCGTCATGTCATCTTTCTGTAGGTACTTCACTGGCAACAACTTACAAAAAGGACACACAGCACCGTTCCCGTAGCCCGGTCTGTAAACGTAAGTATACCGTTTACGGGCAAATATGCAAATTGTACTCGTGCTACTACTGCTGCTGATGTTTTTGAATAGCATGCAGAGCAAATATATTTTTTTATGTCGAGAGGACTTATCCAACATCGAAAGTACTGAAGGACTTCTTGCACCAACTCCTGAGCAAATTGAGGAAGAGAAGCTGCAGAAGTCTGGTAATGGTTATACTCGTACTTCCACCGTCATGTACCTATATGTATACTCGTAAAGTGTTTTTGAAAATTTTATGACACTGATAATTCCCTTTTTTGGTTGCTTCCCTTGCACATGGCCTAAAAAATAACGAGCCGAGTTCGTATAGTAACTTGACTTTCATCTCTCACTTTTAACGTGTGTAAATAAAAATGGAAAACACTATAACAAATTTCAGGAATTCATTGAGAGCCTATAGTATCACAAAGGATAATTCGATCACCACCTCTCTAAATAGGGTCAAAGTGAATCTGTTCGTCAACTAATGTTCGACACTGTTCAAAAAATATAAATTCAGGTTCATAGTGTACTGACCGATCCTTTAATATTCCGACCAGCAGCAGTCTCTCTCTTTCTTCGGGGAAAGAGGATTATTGAGAATTTGATGTGTGCACTCAACTCGAACTTTATATCACCCACTCAAAAGGATAAGGAGCAATCGGTATAAAGAAGCGGTTACGTATCGTTCAAAATCATACTACACTACGGAGTTGAGCGTAGAGGTATCCCCATACTAGGGTGAGAGATGAAGTGGAACTTTGAAAAACTTTCCATGGTATGCTTCCCGCACTCTTCCGTCATCGTTTATTCGTCCTTGCTTGCTAGTTCACTTCACTTACAACATCAAATATTTATCCAAGGAATTTTGTTTTTGATGCTGATATAGTTGATTCAATATCAATTTCACAAAGTGTCCTGTGACTGCACAAAAAAAGAGATATGTGTGTATAAGTGAAATGGTAAGTTGATGTTGTCAGCACGCGGAGGATGAGTAATATTGACGACGAAATGTTGATGAATAGCTAGAGTCCAAGTGGGAGAATATGCTGAAACGAAGTATGTTTGCATTTGTAATAAAAATTTAAAGAAATATAACATTTGTCATTGGATTTTGTGGCACAAGAATCATCCTGAATCTCTCCTGCTCCCAATCGATTTGGTTTTTTATTGAACTTAGATTGTAGATTTTAGAGGGGCGTGAATCCAAAGAGGTTCCCAGCAGTGAAGCCAATCGGCCTATTGTGCTATCGCCCTAGTCGCAGGTGGACAGGGCCATGCCTGACGATCAAGGTTGATCGTGCTAAAAAGCGGCGTTGGGCCTGAGTATCACACTCACACAGGACGTTGATTGAGGTCTTGCCGTCTTCTTCGCAGAACCGACAGCTCGCGTCTTGTAAAAGCCTCATTGTACGCAAATGTGATCTCAGGTAAGAGTGTTCTGTAAGAATCTCACAGATAGTACGAACTTAATTTCTGCTTATCTGAAGCAGCTCAGCCGCTCTTTAATATACCCTGCTATGAACAGTTTAGATTGGCTGAGAACCAGGTAGATTACCTCAGTGCTCAGATGCCATCAGTTGTTCCTGGTATTTGATTAGCCTCTTTGCTATACACGTAGAGATGCTACAAAATGATTCTGGTCCGCAGATGTGGGATGCTGCGGCTGTGCGTGCCAACTCATCAGCCTGCAATGCCCATATAGTCTGGAACCCAGAAGAGTGTTAATCTATTGTTTACGCCTAGTTTGTTCTGCGCCTTCAGGCACAGTGTTCCCACTCGTGTTATAATTGTAACATTTTGCCCCACTTTCAGTTTTCTTATTACAATGTTACACCCCAATTAATTTTAACATAATTTATATTTTTTCACTGTTGTTACAAAAATTAAGTGTTACGTAAAATATTTTTTTAAGTTTTCTCCTTATGCACATGTGTCACTGATTGGACGAGACCTCCCATCAAATATGGGCTCCTATTTGTTATTTCTCTATTCACCCTTATTACCCAGGATTAGAAGCTATCAACTATGGGTTTCAAAGAGTTTTCGTCAGTTCAATAAAAAAATTAAAGGTATTGAAACGCTCAAGATTTGAAAATAGTGAACCTACAGGCATTGAACCATGGTAAAAAAATGTATTTCTTCGCCCAGGATGCATTTAATTGCATGCCCATATAAAAAAAATAGTACTTGTTCTTACAAGTACTAAATTTATTTTTTATATACCTATATAACTTATTATACCCTTCGCTCGTAGAGTCAAGTCATTTTGAACATTTCGCATCTATTCGCATCTATTCGTGAAAACGAAATTTCCGTACCTCTAATTACTATCAATTGTAGCGATACCACATAACGCATTTTAAAGGAGAAATGTACAGTTTCGAAGTTATAAGCTGAAAAACGGAAAAACTCCAAAAATTTTCGAGTTTTAAGCAACGAAATTATGGTGGGAAGCTCCGGATTCACGCTCAGCAACTCAAAAACATAAGAAACAAAAAAAAATTCTCCACAACAATCACATTTTGCAATCTGAAATCACCTAGTGACTACACTATAGATTTTATCCTTTTGTAAAATACCGTATCACAAAAAGATTTAGTACAAATGCTAAATTAGAAAAAATTATGAAAAAATGTTTTTGATTTGAAACAAAAAGCTAAAAAGAGGATAAATAACCTGACTGTTCGTTGAGATTTTCGTCACATTTATTACTAAAAATTTCAGTGATACTACTGTCCTTAAAATTTGTGACACTTAACCAAGCAATGTTACAAATTTATGAGGTATATGTTACACTTCAAAATTTGAAAACGGCAACCCTGTGAGGCAGCATTGGACAAGTTGTTAAACCTAGGACATTGATGATCTCACATCAAGGATTTTGTCAAGCAAAATCAAGTATTTTTCGCTTTACTTGAAAAATATTCTTCAATTTTTTTCCTCTGGTTACACCCCTGTCTCCGCGATGATATACGAAGAAGCGTGACGTACAATAATTTTCATGATTAGTAGTAGTGTTTAAAAAATTTAAAACGTTTAAGTAAAAAAAACGCAAAGTCATTCAATATATTCAATAACTGTTCGTAGCACTGGTTGTTGAAATAAGTTATCTAAAAAATCACAAGACACTCGTTGCATGTAAAATTCAGAAGAAATGTATTGGACTCAAATGTAAACTGTTAGGCAACACTAAACGGGAGCAGCAGACTTTATAGAATAAAAGGAGTACGCAGAACAGTTCATCCAAAAAAAGGAGCTTACACACACACGATCAGTACTAGATTCGTCGTCCGTAACTAGATCAACAAGTAAACCGGAGAAAAATCATCTTTGTAAAAAGAAGGCAAATGTTGAATACATGGTTCCGCCCCTTTGCTCAGAACAGGCTTGTGGCTTGTCATGTGGTCTCAGTAAGACGAGCACCCGGCAATACTGCTCAAGCCACAATGGACTTTTAATCTGAACTGTTCGGGACAATAATTATTTCAAGAGGAGCACCAATAAACTCACCTGCTCGATCTCCAGATTTAATAATTGCGGATTTTGTTTATGGGGTTACTTAAAAGAAAGGGTTTATGCTAATAATCCCAGAACCATTGTAGCACCAAAATATCACGGCTATAAAATAATAAATAATAGGCGCGACAATGCAACATTGGACTAAGGCCGCAGGATGTGTTAGTGACATCCTATTTCCAAGATCTTATCTGCTTTTTCTTGAGGTAATGAGATCAGCGTCACGCTCAGCAGTGTTATTTATCCCCATAAATGGGTACTCGTTTACCATCTAAGTGAGATCATAGTGCGTCACAAGCTCGTGAGTTCGCAAAAAACACAATGGAACACGGTGAGATTCGAACGCATGATCCTGTGCTAGGGATGTCAAAAACCGGCCCATAACCCGGTTTTCGGTTTTTTCGGTTTTTTTGCAAAGCCGGTTAGACCGTCCGGTTTTAACCGGGCTCAAAGTACCAGTTTTCGGTTAACCGGTTTTTCAATGAATTGCTGGCATGTTCTGCTATCCGCTTTAATAGGGGGAACTTTTGTGTTTCCGATATTTTCCGCTATATGGCGGACGGTAAGATAAGTGTGGCTAGTGTCGATAACAAGAACAAGAAAATTCTTCTTGCGAAGCTGATAGCGTAATGTTCCTGGAGCCCTAGAAGAGAAACATGTTGAACAAAAAAGATAATCAAATAAAATTGTCAGAAGTATTCATAATGTTTCAAAAATAGTTAACTGAGTTTTTTTGCTAGACAATGCATAGTGCTGTCAAAATATCCCAAATAGAAAAAAAATACAGTAAGGCTATTTTTTTGTAGTTTTTAAATCAGCGAGCTCCCAGGCATCTAAAACTCATTTTGCTAAAAAAAAATTTTTATCGGAAAGGTCCCAAAAAGGACAAAAAAGGATTAGATTAGATTAGATTTAGGGAGGGCACAGGCATCAGGGTTGCCCGAGGCACTGCGACCGGTGGTCTATTGTGCCATTGTCCCTACTATGAGTTAGATGAACTCATCCAACCGACTGACTTCGATAAATCGATTCAGCTGGGCCATATTTATAGTGGCGATATCCTCCTCCAAGGGAAAAGCGATACCGAAGCATTCCAAACGGCACCTTGCTAGCCTTTCACACTCACATAGGATGTGAGAGGCGGTTTCATCATCAGCTTCACAGAAGCGACAACTGGCGTCGGTAACAATGGGCGAGCGCTTTAAATGTCCGTTTAAACGGCAGTGCCCCGTAAGGAGCCCGCAAATAATCCTAACCCTGTTTCTACTCAGTTTCATCAAACCAAGGGTACGATTGGGTGAGTAGTAAGCGACAAAAAGTTTTGACTGCCTAAGCCCTGGAAGTGATTCCCAGTGTGAGGTGGCCTTGGCTTTTTCCCACTCACTAATTACGTTTCTGCATATACAGAGTGGTAGTCCACAATAAGGTTCTGGATCATAGAAGGGAGTAGTGGATGCTCAACTTGCGAGCTCGTCGGCCTGCTCGTTCCCGTAAAACCCCGAGTGCCCAGGTACCCAAAAGAGGGTGAGACTGTTGAGATTTCCCACCTATTGGAGAATTTCCTGACAAACCCATACGAGCTTAGATGTGACAGTGAAGCTCGTCAGCGCTTTAATTGCTGCTTGGCTGTCAGTGAAGATTGCTATTTTCTTGTTGGTGTAACCTTTATCAAGGCATAGTCTAGCACACACCTCAATTGCGTGCACCTCCGCCTGAAACACGGTCGGATGTATTCCCATGGGAATAAAGATATTGGTATTTGGGCCAGTAATTCCAGCGCCAGATCCTGTATCGGTCTTTGAGCCGTCCGTGTAGAATTTTATGATACTAGGGTGTAGTGATCTGAATCTGTCAGTCCAGTCCGCCCTTTCCCATATAGCTGCACTATAAGATGGATCAAAACGGAGAGTTTTGACCAGATGGTCTGATGGCATATCCAGTAACCTACTGCTATTTAACCATCCCTGTTGAACTGAGTTCAGTGGGGACGCCGCATCACAGGCTTTAAGCCTAATGACGGCTAGCTTTGCCACTGCCTCTATGTGTAAGTGGAGAGGTAGCAAGTTTAGCAGAACTTCCAGGGCGGCAGTGGGGCTAGAAAAGAAGGCTCCAAGAACAGTCAGACAGGCCAGCCTCTGAATTTTATCGAGACACCGTCTCCCGTCAATGGTGGTTGCTCTTCTCCACCACACGACCGCCCCGTATTCCACAATAGGTCTAACAATTGTCTTGTAGATCCACAGAACTATGTGCGGCTTGATCCCCCATGCCTTCCGCGCATAGCTTCTGCTGATCCACAAGGCCTTAACTGCTTTCTCTGTTACCAAACTGAGATGCTTTTTCCATAGCAGTTTCTTGTCAAGTGTGACATCCAAATACTTGAAAGTTTCTGGCATTGTTAGCCTTGCATTATACATGGAGGGACACTCTAGCGATTGGAGAGTCCCTTTATTACTGAATGGTATCACGGCGGCCAAAAAAGGATACTCCTTAATCCTTGGCCGGAGGTCAGCATGTGGGGTATCAAATCAAAGGGGCCGTCGAGTACATTACATATCCGGTGTTTGTTTCAA
Source organism: Microchrysa polita (assembly GCA_949715475.1). NCBI lineage: Eukaryota > Metazoa > Arthropoda > Insecta > Diptera > Stratiomyidae > Microchrysa > Microchrysa polita. The sequence goes on from OX454421.1 coordinate 31,678,981, forward strand.
GTTTCAAGGACCCTCAACGGAATAAATCGCGATTAAATCTAAAAATTTTGTGTTTTCCGTGGATCTTTCCAAAGCCATAACTACGAGAATAATCCAAGTTGTCACTACGTTTCTCACTTTTTCGAATCTATCATAGGTTAAGATTCTACCATTAAAAGAAGAAGAAAAGAAAAAAATTATCAGAAAGCTCTGAAAAAGGACATTAAAGGACACTAATTACAAACCTTGATTGAAAGTGAGCATGCGGGATGTCATGTCAAAGAGGACGTCGAATGCATTGCATATCCGGTGTTTGTTTCCTGTTCCAAGGACACTAAATGGAAAAATTCGGGCTAAAACGACAAATTACGGCTTTGGAAAGATACATTATACGAGAAACATGAAAATTGTCCATTGGATCCCAATTTTCTCCTGTGAGGGTCCTTGAAACAAGTAATAAACGCCAGATATGGAATGTACTCGACGTCCTCTTTGATATGACACCCCGCATGCCCACGTACGATCAAGGTTTGTAATTAGTGTCCTTTTTGAGAGATTTCCGATAATTTTTTTTCTTAGCACACAATAATTCTCCATTTAATCTCGATTTATTCCGTTGAGGGTCCTTGAAACATGGAACAAACACGGATATGTAATGTACTTGACGTCTCCTTTGATTTGATACCCCACATGCCGACCTGCGGTCAAGGATTAAAGAGTATCCTTTTTTGCCCTTTTTGGGACCATTCCGATCAAAAATTTTTTTAGCAAAATGAGTTTTAGATTTTTGGGAGCCTACTGATTCAAAAACCACAAGAATTAACCTTACTCTATTTTTTTCTATTTGAAATGCTAATATGACTGCACTAATAGATAATGTAGATGTGGAAGTCTTTGTGGACACGACGGATGTTGAAGTGGAAGCGGATATCGATGTGGACGCGGACGTCGTAGCAACTGCCGATTCGTCTTCCTATAACAATGAACTCTAAAGGGCTGAATTAAGATCGAGAGTGAAATTCTTCCCGCTGCGATTTTATCAATAAAAATGCATACTTACTGTCATGGAATATATCACAAACGGTGGGGAATTCCATAAGTTACAATCCGAGACCGGTTCCATAATTCTCCTCGACCATTTTTTGTATTATTTTTCGATTCCCCGGTCATTTGACATTTCACGATGAAATAACCGGGGAGTCCAAAAAAATACATAAAATGGCCGAGAAAAATTATGGAACTGTTTTCGGATTGTAGCTTATGGAATTCCCCAGCATTTGCCATATATTCCACGAAAGTAAGTATGCATTTGCATACATTACAGCGGACAAAAATTTCATTTTCATTCCGCCCGAGGTCTATCCAGGTCTTAAACTCTAAATGCACTGAAATGATACACATATACATTCACGACGCACAAAAGATACACGTGTGACACGCAACGTAAACAATATCTGCCTTGGAAAGGAAAAATGCAAGGAGGGGTAGTTTGACGAAGCGATGGTTCTTGGAATAGCAGCACTAAGGAGAGTGTTCGGAAATACGAAATTTTTCATAGAAGACAAGCAATAGAATTACAGACTGACAAATCAAGAAAATATAAAAATTTTATGAATTTGGAAAGTTTTTTTTTTCGGTTTTAACCGGATGGGCAAACAACCGTCCGGGTTAAAACCGGGAGGATGAAAAAACCGAAAAAAAACCGGTTAACCGTTTTGAAAGTACCGGTTTTCGGACTAACCGTCCGGTTTTTGACATCCCTGTGTGCACCGAAGGTGCGCGCACTAACCGCTAGACCAGCCAGACTACTCACGGCTATACAGCCAGAGATATTACGGAAAGTAATGGCGCTTACGCTAGAGAGGGCTCGGGTTAGCGAAGCAAGTGCAGAGGGCTGCGCCCGCAATACGTGGGTTTTTTAGAATTTTAATGCATACGCAATACTAGTTGTACATTATCCTCTTTTAGTAATAAATCATTTTTGGTCGGTCTAAATAAAACCCTTACAGAATGAAAGGATGGAAAAATTTTAGTCAGACCAATCCAAAAATAAATTTACTATTTTTAAGTTTTCGATCAAGTTCATCAACGGCAAATCTATATAGACATTTTTGATTCATAATTTCTACAGAGGTGTATGTTTGCTGTTGCTATTGAACAGCAGCAACAAACTTGTCAGCCATTTAAAATGCATTTTGCTGCTTTCTCCGGCAGCATTCAACGCGTCTAATCTGTTTCAAGCGTTATTCTTTGGATTACAATTCTAATTTTAAGGTTGGGACATGTTTTTGCTTTTGCTGTTGAACAGCCGGTTCCGTTATACCTAATTAACAAAAAAAAATACCTTATAGGCAATGTCTTAAATGTCTTCGATGAGCCCTTTAATATGAGTACACACACACCTCTCTCCGATAAATATTAGAAAAGTAAACTTTTGCACCTTTTCCGGGACACCCTGTTGACTAGGCCCTACAATCTTTTAAGCTATGCGTAACAAATAAAATTTCATTTAATGCATTTCTACCAAATTTAATGTCGAGGAGTTGAGCCAATGGCGAGATATTTAGCAAACATGTGGAAAGTATGGCTATTCTTGCAATATGTGAGACGCCCTCAGCAAATATTAGATTCTCTTCGCTTCGAAATTAGATATTCGAATGAAAATTTTCACATATACATATTACTTATGCTATTTCTAAAAAATCCTTATTAAAATTTTCAGATTTACAATTCTATTGTAATTGTCACAAGTTTACTGTTACCGTTGGGAAAACGGTGAAGGGGGGGGGGGTGTACCATAAACTCAACTCAATAACGACCCATAACTCTGTTGCCGTTACTCGAAACCGGAAAAAAGGTAGCTGATATGAAATGAGCTTGTCGTACCCTTTGATTTGAGTACCCACATACCCATCTCCGATACCCAAATGACAATGGGACTTTCGAGCAAAAAGGATAAACAATGAGTAGATGAACTTCAAGTGCTGAAGTGCTACTAAAAGTTCCATCTCGAGTCGATTAAAACCCCTGCCTATAATGGCCTGACACTCTTTATGATTCTGATTTCAGGAGAACAGTTTTTTTCCCGCGATTACTGATTACGGCTACTTCGGTAATTTCCACACCGACCCAAGCCCAAGGTAGTGCATTTCAGCGTTAAAATTATGGCTTATTTGTGTAGGCTGTGTCTTTGAATTGCAACCAAAACGATAGGTTTTAATTTAAATTCGCACATACTTCCGTCTGAGGTGTGTGAAGTTGGCGACGTCACTTTCGATTTCGATTTCCGTCTGCATCTGGCTATGGATTTTGATAGCGGGGCTGGGTCATCCAATATATGTCAATTGTTTTGATCAACATAACAGCATCCGTTTTCTAAGGGCAAACTTTATCACAATTAGGTAACTCAAGGTGCGAAAGAAGCCTGAAATATTGGAAACTAAAGGAACGTCGTGAACTGCAAATGTCTGGCTTGCTCGAAAGACGCATTCAAATGTTGTACCTATATTATGGTAATTGATTGCACCTAGTTACATCAGCTGGCCTAGATAAAAAAAAAACTCATTCAAGAGTCTACGTATCACCATCAACCTTTTACCAACAAACAAGTTCACAACGTTATGCGTATTGCATTTACAGAGTAACCATTTGTATCTCCCGACAATTTTTAGCACTCCCCTTTTGTTCCGTAAGTCCGCTTTCCATGGGTCTCTTGAATTTCATTATTCAAATTACCTAAAATTACGAAACGTCCGCGACCAGCATCCACAAATATTCCCACCATATTGATATGAAAATTTACAACTGCCGCCCTAGCCCAAAATCCATTTATCTGGGCAATAAAACCTTATAATCTGCCTGCACTCACTCAACAAAAAAAAAATGAAGTCTTGAACACAACCTCTTATGTCCAACATGCTTCACGCCATAGCACTCTTCGTCCACATCCGTATATTACCATAACGTTGTAAATAAATATTAATTATGCCACGGTAGAGTCCTTGGCGCCCCGTATTGTTACAACTGTACCTAGCGCTAGCGGCCAAGGGAAAAAAGCGGGGCCCTAGTAAGTTTCAAATGAATTCTCGAGTGGCGTAAATTCCTCTACTTCCGGGGAAAACTGAAACAGTCAGAACACTCTTAACTTAATAAGTCCCTTTTTGCATACCATATATAATTAGACTTTACCAGCCATAAGACGACTCGTCAACGCGAGAGGACTAAAATATTCGCTTATCCTCTGCAAAAGTAGGACATACCGTACTATGGGAGTTTTGTGCGTGCAAAGGAATGATTGCGATTCCAAAGCTGAGGACGCAAGTAATGCGTTCCAATTAATCAAGATGAAGCGACAGGTCGGTTTGGATGGCATGGGGTGTTCGGCAGGCCCCTAAGGTGCGTAACACTACATAAAACCCATGGATTAGTATTAAGGTGAAGGAATGCCGGACAAGAACCAGTACGCAACAACATCAAATGACGTACGGCATACGCACAGATGCTTGAGGAAAATGTTTCACCCTAGCCTAGCGCGCTTTGCCATAAATATGTGTGACCATATCGCATGAAAGTCGTCACAATCCTATAGAGCCTCTGAGCCTTGGAGGTGATGGTCGTGGTGGTGGCAGCGCCACCCGTATAGCACCTCTGTGTCTGCATTACCTCGAGTACCCTCTAATGCTCTGTTATGTAAATGGGATGCGGCAAATCTGACATATATATCTTGCAAGTCCTGAATATGCTTAAATTAGTGCCAGGATATCACAAACAGAATACATGCATGGCTGCCTAACGAGTGACGTGCATTAATTTTAACTCGTGCATGCATATACACACTACTTATTGATGTACACAACGTCGCTTCGTTGTCGTGGGGCGGACACCACGAACGATACAAGCGACACATGCAGAGGACCCGTCAAGAGAACCAAAGGCGATGGTGCAGCAGGACTTACTCTTTTGGACGCTCAAGCGAGCGGACGCAAAAGGGAGAGGGGAGTATTTGCTTTGACTTGCTGCGCTTCGCTGGCACCTATACAATGAATATGCTATTTGAAGGAATGATGAATGTATAAGGTTGGTAATACACTAGAGAAATCTATGAAAATGATTGTGTGATGTGAATAGAATCCACTTCATATTTCGTACAATTTAGGAAGAATTCAGAAAAATAAAAAATCAAAGAAAACTCTAAATAATTACCTAAGGTTTGACAAAAGGGCGGCTTATTCAACAGAAACTTAAAAAGCTTGCGCTTTTTAGTATCCTGTGTGGCTTACTCTCTGATCAAAGAGTTGAATTCTACTTCTTTTCAACATTAAGGAGAGATCAAAATTTTTTCTTAAAATTGAAAATAAAGCTTAGGTATAGTCCTGACTCCATGGAACTCTTATTAAGCTTCTAAAAATATTAGACAGCTTACTTATACAAAATGTTGTGAAGCATAAAAAAATAAAAACCAATGAATTTTTAAGTATTTCAGTATCGCAGGACACTAAAATTTATACCCATGTCTCGTGCCCATAATATGCACTTCTCTCATTTCTTAAACCTAGCTAAATTACTCTATATACTCCCAAAGGCTATAACTTTTCCCATAGTTGCGTGTGTATGCCATCCACGTTAATCGCATAATTGTATTATATGCAAATTTCTCATGCACAAGCCAAGCAAAACGGATAACTCAAGCAAAGGCTTAAAACTAAATTCAAAAGCTTCTTTGCATGTCGAGTGGTACACAACACATCACGCCCCTCGCCCCTCGTCCTTCGTCATCATCCGCAGGGTCCGTCAATTCTCATAATAATGTATTGTAAAACACACACTCACACTATACGAACGGCGCGAGCATACTGTGAAATGATCCCGACGAAGTGTGTGCCCCGAAAGAACTAAAAAGGATATAGAACTTTTTCTTTAAAGCCTTCGCTTTAATTAACGCGCGAGTTCGTGTCATTTTGATGGCGACTCGACTAAAAGGGCTCCCATCGCCATCATGATTTCATTTTATATTAAGGTGCCATGGAGTTTTGTTACTATACTTACAGTCGCTTTTCATATCCTTCGTATATAACGGTACGAGCCGGCGCCGGCGGCCAAAAGAAACGCCTTTCGGTGCAAATCGTTTGCCATGCCAAACAAACATACAAACTTGACGCGACGCGACGCGACACACATTTATTCTCTTCACTTGACTGAAGCACTAAGTTTTCTATAAAATACAATTAATGAGATCCTGTTTACCGTTTTTCACACTGCATCAGGATTCTTTAAACAAACTTTATCCGCGCGCAGTTTTGACCTGTTTTCTCTGTTTAATTTTTTCTTGCTTGAGTTTTCATTTGCCACACTCAGCCTCAGTCTCAGTGGCGTTTGCATAGTATGCATACAGTGCCACGTCAGCATAAAGGGATTAATTCGAATTTATGAGCACAGAAGTTCATTTAAGTGTGTATAGTTTGGAGTAATGGAAATCTATGGCGAAAAATGGTCAAGTGAAAAAAGTTGGTGATGGTAAGAAAATGTTTGGTAATATAAAAAAAATAAAAACTTTTTGTAAGTAATTTATTTTACATTATCATAATTTTTAGTATATTACACATTTTATACAAATTATGACCATGGACGGTTTAAATTTTCTAAGAAATGTGTGTCCGATTTTTTTTTTGGTACAATTTTATTTGGCTGCAGTTTTAAATTGGAGGCTTTGGAGGGTTCAAATTCAAATTTGAGATGTAAGAAGACGATTTTTGCGAATTTTTGTTCTTCTGGTTTTTATGTTTAAGGATTTAGTGATACAGAGTGTCCTGAAAGTCAGCGTCAATTGGGAAGCCGATGATAGCGCATGTGGTGGCTGCTAGGTACAAAAAAAAGATATTTTGACAATTTCAGTCACCTACTCGTATTTTTACACTTATTCCCAATCAAAATTAAGTTGTAATTGTTCACTTACAGTTCTTACCTTAGTTCTTAAATCTTAACCCGTTAATGCATTTGTTGTACATATACAACATTTTTGAAAGCCTAATCCTCGTTACCTGCAGTTCTCTTCTACGTTTCTTCATCCTGACTGATAAGTCATTTGGCTTTTACAATGGGTTTTGTTGAGGAAGGATGGGCTATTTCTGAAAAATTATTTTCGACTTAAAAAAAAGTGTCTGAATTTCTATTAAATTCCTAGCTGTCACAAAATACAAAATTTTCCGTAAGGGAAGAGATATAGGTTGAAAGGCCCTGGCCGATTCCTATATCTTTTTCAGTTGTGGCAAAACTGCGGACCCTTAGCTATGCAGGAGGGGGCTCATAAGTTGAACGGCTCAAACCAATTCCTATGTCCTCTAAGGGGCGTTACTTTCCCGCATTATCCGAGTGGTGTGGGGGCAGAATAAACCTAAGTGTTCCTGGCTTGTCGTATAAGGCGACTTAAAGGATAGGATGTGTATGATAGCAACTTGCGCATCTGAAAATTAATTATGATAACGAAACGTCTACTAGGCCTCGGATTAGGACCGACTTACCGGATACGACTTTTGGCTTTCGCAAAATGACAAAGATTTGATTCTGGAACGTGTGTACTCTCTTGGACAATGGTTCAGAGGGCCCACAAAACGCACGATTTCTTCAAATAGAGAGTGAGTTTAGACAATACAAACTCAACATCTTGGGGCTGAGCGAAATTAGATGGTTGAATAGTGGGGAATATTTTTCTCCTACTCGTAGCACGGTATGTATTGTATTCCGGAAAAGCTTCTGGCAGTTCTCGGGAATCAGGCATTGGGCTCTTATTAACCAGAGCAGCTCATAGCAGTCTGATTAGTTGGGAACCAGTTTCTGATAGAATTATGACCGCCAGGTTCCGTACTAAAATGAGAAACATTACAATAATTCAATGTTACGCTCCAACTGAACCTGATGGCGCCGAAGCGAAGGACTCTTTTTACGAACAACTGAACTCGTAGCACGGTATTATTGTATTCCAGAAAAGCTGTAGCTCAACAGTTTAACGATCACCTTGCGCAGAAAACATCTGTGATTATTAGTCACCCAGTTGATGACTTAAATGCTCACTGGGATGTAATAAAAAAAGGGTACCTGGAGAGCGCTGAGACCGTTTTTGGGCAAAATCCGACCTCCAGGCCAAAGCCTTGGATGTCGGTTGCAACATGGCAGCGGATTGTCGAACGGAAAGAGCTTAGGGTGGCAACAGACGAGAATGGCAACAACATTGAACTCCTGTACCGTTCGAAAGCTCGGGAAGTTCGACGTAGTGTACGCCGTGACAAAAGAGTCCATACCAACTCTCTTCTTGCTACGGCAGAGGAAGCTGCAGGGAATAATGATTTAAATACCGTTTACAATGTCATCAAGGAGTGTAAATGTGGCCGTAGCTCCTATCAACACCCGGTGAAAGATAGTGATGGAAGCATGGAAGCATACCGACGATCAGTTGAGGCGATGGAAAGAGCACTTTGCTGCAGTTGTAAATCGAGTGACTGATGATATTTATAATTTAGCTTCCCGTCAAAACGCAGGTATACGATCAACTCCCCCAACGAAACAAGAAATAATGGACGTAATTATTGCACTAAAACGTTTCAAGGCTGCTGGGCTCGACGGAATTCCAGCCGAACTTTACCAAGCAACACCGGGCTTAACAGCGGAGTTGTTGCACCCTCTTATTGGTAGAGCGTGGGATTTAGAATCTTTTCCCACTGAATGGAAGGATGGTTTGATTCCAAAAAAGGGCAGTCTTACAGAATGCAATAATTGGAGGGGTATTTGTGTGCTTCCTGCTGTTGCCAAAATAATAGCTAGGATAATCTTGGAGAGAATCAAGCTCCACTTTGAAAGGAAAATTGATGAAGAGCAGGCTGGGTTTCGATCTGGGTTTTCTTGCGTGGACCACATCAACACATTGCGGATTGTAATTGAGCAATGCGTCGAATATAGATCTCCGTTGCACATGCTCTTTGTTGAAGTTCATAGCGGTGTCAGGCAGGGATGCATCCTATATCAATGGGCAACTTGTTAAACAGGTAGACGAATTTGTCTATTTAGGTAGCACTGTTGCTATTGATGGTGGCACAGATCAAGACGTCGTTCGCCGCATTAACCGTGCCAAGTGTTCCTTCGGCATGTTGTCCAAACTCTGGCAAAGCAGTTATCTCAGTGTTAAAACCAAACTGGGCTGTTTCGCTCCCTGATACTTTCAGTGCTCCTATACGGGAGCAGAACTTGGAAAGTTTGCACTGCAGTTACCAAGAAACCATCGATTTCGATTTTTTGATTTGACATGTGGAACGTATTGCCAATGCAATTTTCCGTACAAGCTGTCATGACAATCATGTGCAGTTGCAAATTTTTTGACATAAACCTGTGGTCGTTCTTCATGCTATGGTTGTGGCGGTCATTCTTCATAAAAGTAGCAATGGATGTCCATCTTCCATCAAGAAAAATGTTATAATTTTCGCTATTTTGTGTTGTGTCTTGTGGACCGTGAGACTGTCTATTGCAGATGTATGTACAGATCGATTGTGGGCAATCGATCGGCCGAGAAATCGTCAGGTTTGTGGCGCCCTTTATACAGCGTATAAGACTAAGGGGCGGTTCAGACTATTGACAAGATTTGTTAAATCCTGGATTTAGTTGACAGTTGTACCATATTGTACTGCAATTTGAATAATGCGAGTACATTCTACGATGAATTCTGAATTTAATGGCGTACGATTTAATCTAGTAGGCGGGTTTTGACTCGATTAATTTAGTGGTTTTAGTAAATCCTGTGCATAGTGTGAATCCCCTCTAAGATTCTAAAAGTTGTTCGTAATCTATTTCAAATGATGATGAGCTGATACGCAGTAGGAAGCCAAATGATCGTCAGTTCATCGGTTTAAGCTGTTCTATCGAAGCTTCATGGGAGAGAACACCTGTTTACAAAGAGCGTGAGCGTGAGCTTTCAGGTTCGGGAAGCTTGAGTTTTACGGGGCCTTGTAGAACTCAACTTTAGAAGCATTGAGAAAAAGTTGCTTCAATTCTGTCTTAGGCTGGAAACGGAATGAAGGCAGTAACAACAGCAGCGGGAAATGTCAAGCACAATGCATTTTATATTGCTGACAAAAGTGCTGAACAGCATTTTTGCTGTTTTTGTTTTTGTCAGCCATGCTGTTACTGCCGGTATTACATTTGAAGCCTTACTTTGCAACTACTTGATTCACAATCCACATTAACTGTTATTTACTTTTTCTTAGCAAAAGTCAACAGTCTTAATATTTAGCGTATATAAGGCCATACTGGCCAATCTTTGTGAAAAGTTTCATATCGATCCCTATAACGGTTTAGAGAAACGGAGGTCGAAAAGGAAGTTTAGCTTTAAACGCCAATTACTTTTTTACCGTTACTCGAAACTGGATAATTTTAACTGATATGAGATGTAATCGTTTGGATTTTTGATTAAATAACCCATACGTCAATCTCCGATAAAAACTAAAAAAATCGACTTTGTTCAAACGTTCGGGACACCCTGTTGTCTTCTTCCTACAAACTTCTAAGGTATTTGTGCAAAAAACTGTAACCATTCTACACATTCCTACCAAATTTCATGACAATCGGTTGAGCGGTTTGCGTTTTATTTAGTGAACAGACGGAGAGACCACAGTGCGTCGAATGTATGGAGAGGGTGGTCAAAAATCAATATCTTAAGAACGCGTTTACCGATTTTTATGAAATTTGGTGGATGTACTTAGCTAGTTAGGTTCTCAATTCTCTATACAACTCAAGATGAATAAATGATGGATTTTCGAGATATTAATAAAAATGTGAGGAAGTAACTTGGTAACCGGTTAACCAATTTTTTTGAACTTGGCTATTATCTATAGCAAAGAATAAACATTAGGTGGCGAAAAAATTATTATCCTGGAATAACTGAGTTCGGAGATATTTAAGTGAGAAATCTATGAATTTTACCCATTTTTGGGGGCTTTATCAAATGCTTAATATCTTTCAAGAACCCAAATTTAAACTTAATGTTTTTTTCACTCTGACATTGCTCAAGTGTTACTATTTAAAATATATAAATTTCAAAGAAACGTAGTTTTGCGATTTGGAGATATAGTGATTCAAAAAATTAAATAATTCAGTGATATACATTCTCCGAAATCGTGTTTCGAAAAAACATTTTTTGTTTGGTATTTATTATGATTTATTCTGACTCATCGTCGCTTTCCAAATCCAGCATACTTACATCAAAATTGACAATCGGAAATGTTTCAGTAGAATCTAATTGGTCTATATATAAATTGACTTCTTCGTCTATATGATGCTGTTTCTTAATTTTTGAAGTCCGCAGGGACACTAGGAAAGGGTCTGAGTTTAAGCAGAGCATTCGCATTAAATCCTTATTGGAACTGGTTCTGGAAAACTTACAAGTGTGAGACAATCGATTCCTTCTAACTTCCTTATGCTGTGCCTCCAAGGCATCCTCAGATAAATTTCCAATTGGTCAAATGGAAGGAAAAATTACCTCAACTCCGTGCACTAGAACCTTGTGCAAAGTATTGGGCATGTAGTACCATGGGTTTAATTCTAAATATAACCCTTTGGTGTGATTTAGATGGTCCAATTTTTTCTTTATTGATGCTTTGACCACTCGCCAGCACCCTTAAAATTATCGAAAAATTTGAATAGATTTGGCTGATTAAAAATACAAATTATATTAACCCTCGGATGGTTCAGTGGGGTCTGACAGACCCCAGAGAAATTTAAATCTTAAAATTTTCATAGAAAAAGTCATTGAATGGTATTTTGATGCATATGTAATTTAAGTATGTGTCAAATACGTTCACTTAAGCATTAATTTGTTTGAATATGTGATTTTGTTAATAAGTTATAGCAGTTTGAAAGTGCTCTGGGGTCTGTCAGACCCCACGAACCATTTACGTATGCGTTTTTTACAAAAGTAAATTTTTCGTTTTGTGGAAAATTTTCGAAGTATGTTATTTGGAAAACAATAAAATGTAATAACAATGGTCGGGCAGTGTTGAAGCTTTGTAATTAGAGTACATTTGTGAAATAAGATATGTTATTTTTGAAAGAAATGGAGAATTTAGGGTGTTTTGAATTAGGGATTTTTTAAAAATTTTACTCAATTCATTCAAAGTTATGCTTTTTTTACCCGGTTTTCATTTATGAGGATCTCCTTACACTATTGTGTCACTACCTTATGACTTTTAATTCGTGTCTTAAATTAAAGACTTTTCTGAGCGTATGAAATAGGTGGGTATTTTATATAATACACAAAGCTTCCTCAACAAACTTGGCTATATGCTTGTCGAACCTCTTCTAAGAAGGAGTAAATCGAGGGGCAATATTCGTCGAAGCAGAGTGCAAAATACTGACGACATTTTGCGGGCATTGTTCAGATTGCCCCCCCCCCCCCATGAGGTCTGATGCCCCAGGCCCCCCATTGGGGTCAGATGGTTTCCCAAAGAAGCAAAAATGTGTTCTATGCCCACAAACAAAGGATTGGAAGACAAACTATAATTGCAACGAGCGCGAAAAGCCAATCTGCGAAGAACATCGAGGAAAAAAGCTGTGAAGAATCCTCTAAATATTGACTAAACTTGGATCCCGATTTAAGAAAAACTATTAAGCTTAGCTACAAAATTTTGATGTACTTATCTTTTCTAATTAGTATTAAATACGTTTTGACTAATAAAAATACAATTTTGTAAAAATATTAGTTTTTATATCAATTTATTTGTGATAAGCTCAAATTCTCCTCAAATTAGACACCACCTAATTTTTCCTTCCACATACTGAAAACTGCTGTCCGAATTACACTTTTTTTATATACCACCTAATCAAGAGGCGTCACAGTTACTTCTAGTTCAAACAAATGTGCCAAAAAAGCAAAAATTTAAGTTTTAGAGCGATTTTTGCTTTGGGGTCTGTCAGACCCCACTGAACCATTTACGTATGTAAAATTTACCTGAACCATCCGAGGGTTAAAAAAGCAAAAATAATTGTAGCTACTCTAAATCTTTCGATGCGTACTTTTTAAATCTCACTTTGAAAGTTTTTTCGTATTTTATAGATTTTTATTGATTTTTTCAATTAATAACAATTTACTATTATATTATTAAAAATATTTTTACATGATATGGTTTAAACTGGACTTCAGAAATCAAAATCCATTAAAAACCATATGCATTATGTATTTATATTTTTTATGTATTTTTGAATTAATCGAATTTTTAATAATAAAAATTAATTAAAATTATTTATAATATTTTTTTTGTTCGTGCTTGCATTTTATTATCTCCTCTATCGTAAAAGTTTCTAAAAGCTTAATATTATGTTACAATTATCACTTTTCATGACTTTAGAAATAGCTCAGTTGCCATTTTCCAAGGAACTAGTTCAGTAAAAATGCCAATTGCGTAAAAAAAGGCAAACCAATACTAGTTTAAATTAAAGTAGACACTTGTATCTTTCAGAAAATATCAACCACCCAAAACGTTTTGTGACGTTTTTTTAAATCTCAATTTAAAGTTTTTTTTTCATATTTTAATGATTTTTGTACATTAATTATCTGAAGAGCTTTAGTGGAACATACTTATTTTAAAAAATATCATTATGGTTGCCAAAAACTTGCGAAAAAATCGGAAATCGAAGTTAAAGTACAACCTATTTTTTTAACTTTTTATATTTTTCAACTTTAGTCCATAAAATTACTAAAAAAAATGAATGAAAAAAAATTTTTTTTCTTACATATTCGGATACTCCAACATGTTTTCTTTGGTATTGACTAACTTTGATTCCGGGGAAAAATAGTAAATTTTTTTATTTTTGCCTATGGAACGACGCACTGTGAGACGGACGGACAAAATCGATTTCATAAGGGTTTTTCGAAACGAAAAATTCTAAAAAAAACCCTAAAAATGGCAAAGGAAATAACGAAACTCTCTGACTTATTCTAAATTCAATAATTCTACTCAATCCCAACTTACGTGGCTGCAAGCTAGTCCCTACCATGGGCGTGACCAGGGGGGGGGGCAGGGAGGGGTGTTTCCCCCTTCCCTGATGGATGATTATGGTAAACAAAATTCTTATACCGATGTAGTAAAAAAAAATCGCTGCACTTTACAATGCTTGAAGGCGTAAAATGCGAGTTTGATTACAGGCACTACGCAACATTTTTTGCTGCTGAGACTGTCTGGATAACTAAAATAGGTAAGTGTACTTTTCTGGCCCTTGATATCCGGAACTGGGATACCTATAATATAATTAGAAATCTTTCCCTTCGGGAGACCCTTTTTCTTTCGCGAGAATCCCATATTTTCTTGCGTTTCATTTTATGGCTTCTGAGCTGCAAAACACAATTTTTACCGTCACATGAAGGATTTTAGTGCTAATTGGTATACAGCATTACCTTTTTATGGACCTTGTAAAGAGCGAAACTCAGGGGCCATTTTTCGTTAAGGTGTAGAAAATCATTTTCGACTATCTTTTCTTAAAATTTGGTTCAAAATTTTGCCTAACAATATTTTCGAGACCGACAATTTCAACTCCTAAGAAAATCATGATGTTTAAAAAATTTCGGGCTTTTTTTCACCACAACCATTAGAATACTTTCGGCGAATTTTATCCGATTCCTCTTTCTTTTACCTTTGTACTACTAAGTTTGGGGAGTCTGAGAGTTCCAAACTTGCACATGAAATTTGGCATTTTGTGTACGAAGATAGACTATCGATAGACAAATAAGGTGATGCACTCAAAATAAAAACGAGTTGACGGAGCGAGCTTGCGTGGACGACCGAAAGCTCAGTAGGTGAAGACGCCCAGCAAAACTGGAGGCCAAACGATTCAGGTGGCCAAGTTCCCCGGCGGACTATGTTGGCCTATTGATGCCGATGAATGGGCGCTAGTAAATTAATAAGAATCGACACTGTAGCCTTGTAACTTTTTTTTATACCCTTCGCTCATAGAGTGAAAGGGTATATTAACTTTGTCATGAAGTTTGTAACGCATTGAAGGAAGCATCTCCGACCATATAAAAAGTATACATATATGATCAGCATGACTTGGGGAGTCGATTGGGCGATGTCCGTCTGTCTGTCTGTCTGTTGCGACGCGTTTTACTCGGCCAATTTAAAAGCTATGAAGCTGAAATTTCGCACAAATGCTTCTTTTTGCTGCAGGCAGTTTGTATGTTTGAATCGGTAAAATCGGCCAATGGGGTCATGGGGCTGCCATACAAACCCAACTCCCCAAATTATGTTCTTCTAAGAAAAACTTTTTTATTTGAGTACCAATTTGAACCAAATTTCACACAAATGTATTTCTATTGACAACACGAAACATATGTCGGAATGGATCAAATCAGACCATGGGGTCATGGGGTCATGGGGCTGCCATACAAACCTAACCCCCAAATTAGGTTCTTCTAAGAAAAACTTTTCTATTTGTGCACCAATGTCAACTAAATTTCACATAAATGTGTTTCACTCTTGATGGCACAAAACATATCTAAGAATGGATCAAATCGGATAATGGGGTCATGGGGCTGCCATACAAACCCAACTCCAACTCCCCCCAAACCCCCATTTTGGTTCTTCTAAGAAACATTTTTTGCACCAATTTCACAAAACCTTGAATTAATGTGTCTTTACCAAAGCATTAAAAAGTTCAAAACGAATGGAATCGTACTGTGGGGTCATGCTCCCGCAACCTCAATAAAATTTTCTCAGTCAATATTTTTATTTTCCCTCCTTTTTCAACCAAGCCCAAAACTTTTATCTAGACTGAAGAAAAAGAAGGAGAGCGAAGGGTATCCGAATTTCGGCCGCGCCCGAAATTAGCCTCGGCCCCGTGGGTGGGCGAGCGTAGCGAGCAGGGGGCGAATCCCCCTTGTTTCAATTTCCTGTTTGCGGATTATCCTAATCGCTACTGATTTTTTCAAAATGATTTTCGGCTGCACCAAACAAACGAAAGAATCGATTTTAAGTAAAATTCTCCAACAATATTGCAATACACTCGGACACGTACGTTTTCACGCATAAGCAGATTTCGGCCTCTGCATAACAAACCATTTCTGTGAATGATGTATGCTGTTCGATAGTTTATCCTTCGTGAGTTTGAAAATTGTGAATTTCTTTCCGAAAACAATGCTTATACGTTTGCAATACATTGGCTCGCACTAACCGCAGGGCGAGTGTGGAGTCTTCTCAATCATTTTGCCATTCATGCGTTTCGTTTGCACAAAGGCACACACTTGAATTGTTTTGTCGATTAACTACACCACGATTTAGTATTCCATTTCTAATTGAAATACAATGCAGTTGCTGGCTAGGCCCATAGTGTGCCTTGCCTTATAGCCTCGGCTCGCTGGCTGACTGTTGGCTGTTATGTATGCATTCTCAGGTTTTGCGCTCGAAAACAAAAGACCTGGGGTTAGTGCCGAACGACGACGACGACGACGGCTGCCAACAGAGAAATTATCAAGGACATAAACGCACTCGACTATACAATTCAGCAGCATATAGCAGCCATCCCATATCCTCTTCGTCGTCGACAAGCGATTGTGTTTATTTTCTGTTGAGCTTGCAGGATTGTTTTCAGGCTGTTGTTGTGTCGTATGCATTCATTGTATATGGACAGAAGTAGCGAAGGTCCTGAATAGGAGTTTCCAAATATGCACGCTGTGTTGTGATGTATGAATACGCTCAGTTCGAGCTGGGCCCATACCGAACCCGCACTTGTCATAAGCGAAGTCTGTTGGCATGAATAATTTTAGCGGCTTTGGTAAACACCTTATGTTCAAAACGTGAACGATTTTGCAGGAACAGGGAGCATTCCGTACGTATATTGAGCCGTTTGGAATGAAGAGGCCTTTAGGAAATTTGGTTTCGGGCTTAATGTACAAACAAATATTTCCAAGGATCAGAAAACATATCGCTGTGTACCTAAATATTTTACAGATACGCTGGAAGTATGTTCTCCAGGCAATTTATAGGTACTCTATGCGAAAACATATCACATGTGCTAGTACACAAACAACAATCCAATTTCTTCTACTTGGTAATTTTTTTCATGTCACCACAAAGGCGGCACTAACACCTTGTCGGTTTTGCGCCGCCATATCTTCGGCGTCGTGTCACCACACTGTCATCGTCATCTATTTACCGAGTTATGACCATTAAATTTAATTAAAACAATTTGCCACACTCAACGCTAATTAAACAAGTCGAAAAATGGAGCAACGCCTTGGTAATTTGTTGGTTTCGTGTCCTCTTACTTTGAGCTTGTTGGCTGTGTACTGATGGACTGCGTGTACCTACTACTACACAAATACAACAACCAAGCTCCACGTTTAGGCCGGCACATCCTTGGAATTTTTCCTGCTTAAATAGCTGCCGATGGCTATAGAGAAATGGTCGTTTGATGGTGAGAAAATTGAAGGTGTGTCGGTTATTTGCCGCGTACAACACTTGCCAAGTGTTTAAATGGCGGTTGGTCGTGTGCTTTTTTGGTGAACCATCGTTGAGAATTTTTCGGTTTTGCCAATCAACAACATTTTAAAATAATTCCCAGTTTTGTTGGTTTTTCTTTTTTTAAGGTCTCCAAAAGAGATCCTGCTATATCGTGACTGAAGCCAAGTTGGTTAGTTATCACCGTATTATTGCTAGCATAATGCTTGGCAAATGTTTTAAACAAAAAAACTTGCTAGTCATTTTCGTACGAAAAAATGACGGATTTCATGTGCAAGTTGGGACCTCTCAGATTACCTAATAATAATCTAACAAAACTTAACTAATCACATCTTTGAACGACTTTAACTTCTGAACGAAGGCAGCTAGGATTCTCAAATTTTGATAGCAAAATATCAACCGCAACATGCTCTACATCCGCGCAGTTCATTTCAGCGAACAATAATAATAATAATAGTAGTAATGGACTTTACCTGTCGTGCTCTGTGGCCGTGATCGTTCGGTCGCCACTCTGTGAAATAGACACTCATAGAGAAACGAGTTTCCAAACTCGGCACGACTCATCGCAAGTTTATTATTCAGAAGAAGATGATAGAAATATTCTTATCGTAGAATAATAGACTAACAATGCGACTAGGAAGTGGTATGGCTGACAACCGTATCACACTCCGAATTCAGTTGTCTTTGTAACGTTGATGACTACACACGGTAGTCATCAACGCACCATGCTCCACTAGGAGTTACGGTAATCAAGAGAGAGAGAGAGAATGGACTTTACCAAAGTGCTACCTAAAAGGTTCATCGTGCCATAGTCCTTTAATTCAGAAGGTTGATAACCAGTTTGATAAAGGCTAGACGAACCTTCAGAGAGGAGCACCTAATCATTCGGGAGCTTAGTAAATCACGTCCAAGGAGTGATCTCCTGGATCTGCCAATTGCCGGGCATTCCAATAATAAATTAATGGAGGTTTCGTCTTTCTCCAGGCTAAGGCGACATTGGGTCTCCCTTGATAGACCAATTTTTGTGGAGATGGTAGCGGGGCCCGAAATGGCCAGTAAGAAAGCCTATTAATTGTCTGAGATCGGTTCTGCGCAGACATTTAATATTGGAGTAGCTGAAGCAGCACACTAGCTCTTTTTTAACTCTTAGGCCTGGGGGCGATGTCCAGTAGCTAAACCTCAGGCCCGATGACCTGTTACCAATTACGTATCCCGCAGCTCTCCAGCTAATTCCACAGAAGGGCTCAAGACCGATGGGTAGAAGATGAGCCCCTTCCTGTCAGTTTGTCCGCGTGTTCATTTCCTTCATTTCCTCTGTGACCCGGAGCAAAATAGATTGAGACAGAGTTACGGATGGAGAGGTTCTGAAGGAGGTCAAAGCACTCGCTAACCAACTTCGAAGTACATAAACTTGTGTGAAGCTAACGCCTTAATTGCCGCCTGGATATTAGTGTAAATGGCGATTTTTGCACCACGGAGACCCCGTCCCAGGGTCTCCCTGGCAGAGATTCCGATGGCATGAATTTCGGCTTGGAAGACTCCAGGCCATTTGCCCATTGCAAGCGGGATCCTGGTATTGGGTTCAAAGACTTTATAGCACATACATCGTGATCGGTCTTAGAGCCATCAGTGAATCAAGAGATGCTTCTAGGATCAATGCACGTGTTACCATTGCCCATTCCCCTCGATCTGGGATGTGAAGGGCGAAATTCCAACCGAAACGCAGTTCCGTGATCATGTAATCTGATACCTGGCAGATTGATAGGCCAGGGACTTGTTGCAGGAAACGCATGTGTCCCAGATCACTTATAGGAGTATGAGACGATAGGTGGATTTCCGAAGAGCTTAGTGCTTCCGTTTTCTGCATAAAAATATGCAGTGGCGTCATTCCCCATATAGCTTCCATGGATAGGGTGAAGGTTGTGCTAAAAGCACCAGTGATACAAGACAGGCAATTCGTTGGAGCTTATTACAGCTCTTGATGATGTTGCGTTGTAGTGTTTTTGGCCACCACACTAGAGAAGCGTACGTGATTAGAGGTCGTACTGGCGTACTGTATAACAATTCCGTCATTCTGGGCGAAAGGCCCAAAATCTTTCTATAGAAGTGCCGGCAAGTCCACATGACATGCGTCGCCGTGATAAGAACATCAAGGAATAGCCAAGTGGCTATTCCAGTTTAATCTACCATTGAGTGTGATGCCAAGGCATTTGACCTTGTTGGAGTAGGCAATAGGCACAGCCCTTAAGTAGATTGAGTCAAGAGGAGGAGCAAGTTTCCTCGTGAATACTAGGACTGTTTTTTGTGAGCTGATACTGAGCCCTGTTGCTGTGCACCATCTGTTGAAAATCATTAGGGCCGTAGTCATTAAATCCGTGATAACGGACTCGAATTTACCCCTGATCACAATAGTGATATCGTCGCGTAGCCAAAAGCTAAGAAACCCCGCACTTCAAGTAGCGAGAGTAATTCATCTACTACTAGGGACCACAGTGTGTGAAAGTACACCGCTTTGAGGGCAACCCTTGATGGCGTTGATGTTGAGAGTATGACCACCAAGCGAGGAGTGAATATACATACCTTTC
The DNA here is from genome assembly GCA_949715475.1 of Microchrysa polita. Lineage (NCBI taxonomy): Eukaryota > Metazoa > Arthropoda > Insecta > Diptera > Stratiomyidae > Microchrysa > Microchrysa polita. Next base: position 31,699,031 of record OX454421.1, read on the forward strand.
AGCGTGGTGTCAATCCACCTGATGGTAGGCAGTGGGACCCCTCTCATATCGAGGGCTCTGGAGAGAGCATCGTACCCAGTATTGTCGAAGGCACCCTCGATGTCTAAGAAGCGATCTCTTTTTCATCTAGAGATTTTTTAACCCCAGTTTACTGTTTGGGGTGCAAATGCACCCCAGCGCATGTTTCACTTAATATAACTTCGAAATTTTTCAAGTTTTCATTATCAATTTTTCAATAGCTTAACAAAATTTAGTTTTGTTTTAGTTTTTAAAGTTTGTACAAATATAGCTACATAAACTTATTTTTTACGAATTTTTTGTGGAAAGAAGTCATTGGTTCTGGCGTAGGTGCATTTGCACCAAACATAATTTTTTTTAATTCAGAACTATTTATTTTAATGTTAAATTGATATTTATTTTGAAATAAAGGTAATAGGATCTAAACTTACATATGGGATGAGAAAAAAACTTTAAAAATGTTAATAATAGTACGAAATTTTGTTTCTTCGGAATGAACTTTGGGACATCAAATGTGGCTGTGTTTCAGACACGATTTTAATTTGAAACTGTTTTGATATTTCTCTAAATTTAATAAATAAACAACAGAAACTTAGTCGAATGATCAGAAATACTAATTGCAGAAGAGTGTGATGACTAAAATTTCGAAAAAGAGTTGCATTTCGGAATTTGTGAACAAAATCTCTCTTGGAGCCCATTAGTTTCGGCTTGCTATTTTTATCTATGTGAAGCGATTTCACTTTTATAACTGAAGTAATAAGTTCTGCTAATGATGAGGAACCTGAAGAGATGCATAACTCTCGCAAAATCAGTGAAATGGATGCACACCATACGGAAGTTTCATAAACATGACTCTTGTTTGAGTTTATCATGTCACTCAAGTATGAATATCAGTGCCTGCCGCCCAACCTAACTCAACATGTTTGCCTCCAGTATTTCTGAATTCGCACTCACTATCTGATTTTTGTTTTCCCTGTTTAATTAACATAATACACTATCAAAATGAATCAAATTAAAAAAAATTGGAAGTCAGTTAATGCAGAAATAGGGGCATACATACTGTGGGGTGCATTTGCACCCCATAACATGAAACTAGTAAGAAAATGGTTGCGGTAAACTAGGGTTAATAGTGTTGACTAGCTTTTGAAATGCCGTCACCGTCGACTTGCCCTTTACATAGGCAAATTGATTATGATGTAAAGGTTTATTCTCTACCGCCAGACTCCTGATGTGAAGGTCAACTAAACGCTCCATAGTTTTGAGGAGAAAGGAGCTTAGACTGATGGTCTGTAGGACTTTGGTAGGTCCTTAGGTTTTTTACCTTGCTTAGGGATGAAAGTTACATTAACTTTTCTCCAATCAAGTGGTATATATGACAAAAGTAATAGCTAGCTCTGAACAGAGCCGTAAGGTGTGGTAGGATGATATCCAGGCAGTTTTGAAGGACAGCAGGAAATACTCCTCCAGCCCCCGCGGTCTTAAATGGATCAAAGTACTGAAAAGCCCACTTCACTTTGTCCTTGTCGAAGTTTACCCCATAGAGACTCACTAATCTTCTAGCCGGCTGTCCTGTATAACCTGGTATGTGCACTAGGCAACTGTGTGAGGAGACAGATCCAGGAAAGTATGTGTCGAGGAAAAGTTGGAGGGTCTTCTTGGGACCAGCCGTAAACGAACGGTCCGTGAATTTGGAGTTACTTCTGGAGATGGCTTTGTGAAGCCGAGCGGCCTCAGGTAAAGACTGAATTGCTTCAAACTGCTTCCTCCAACGCTTTCTTTTAGATTGCCTAATCATTGTTATTATATTCAGTTAAAAAGCTCCTGTATGACTCTCACCAACCGGGGGACCTTACGGATAGCCCTGTAATTTGGAATAAAAGAGGTCTATTGGTATGCGGAGATGAGTACACTATTAAGTTGATCTGCAGCAAGCTCTACATCGTAGGGAGATCCAAAGAAGAGTGACAGAGTATTGACACTGGTAAGGAGCAATTCTTTGAACAATTTCCAATTGTTTTTTTTTAGGACACGTGGATGCAGCCTGGAGTATTGAGCTCCCTGCAAGATTGAATCCAATATGCTTGTGATCTGACAATGATTCCTCGCTTGATACATGCCAATCAGAGATGAACTTCGAAATTGGTCCACTGGCAAGAGTCAATAACCTCCTCCCGTGCAGCGATGATGAAGGTGGGTTAGTACCCTTTGTTGAAGACGAACACATTTTTAGGCATTAAGGTCAAGAAGAGTCTTACCTCGCATGTTAACGTTCGTTTTTAAGCATGTTCCTAACATCGGTAGATCGGTTTAACCCTTCTGTCGGCACAAAGGTCTGGCCAGACCTTTGGCACTATATTTTGGTCAGAAAAGTATAGAAAATGAAATCGCAGCGACTTCATATTTCATGATATCCTAGAATAATATGTTTAGAAGGATTTTGCAAAAATTTAAAATCGGCTGAAGTTTTGAGTATGTTTTTGATAATTTTCAGTTTATAGTGCTTTTCGATACCCAATAGGTCTGGCCAGACCTATAGCTTTTCCCCCCATTTTTGTCTTGAGGTAAAAAGTGAAAATATTAAATTCTATAAAAATTTTCCTATTTATGATGTAATAATGTCACTAAAATTCAATTTGTTCGATAAACGATAAAATTTTCTGAGATTTTGCTTCAAAAAACCGTGAAGTTCGGAAATTGGGAACGCCTAATTTTATCACATCTTATAACATCACCTAATCAACTGAGATTTGATTCTAGGAAATTCAAACGAGTTTTATTTCCTTTGTAATAGTAAGAACTAAGTATTAGTGACTTACGAACGTGTTTCTAAGTAGATTTAATTGAGATATTTACGGAAAATTTAGAATGAAATGATTTTTGCTCTTGAAAATTCCCTATTTCCTTCTATCTATTTTCCTAAATCTAATATCGGGGTAAAATCTACCAACAAAGCGCCAAATATTTCCCCAACGATATTGGAATCGGAAAATTTGATCAAACTGTCTGTACGGATACGCAATGAAAGAAGAGAAGCCAAAAAAGGAAGAAAATAAGGCAGAAACATGGTTGTACTAATACCACCTCAAAATATGTCTACTTAAAAATGCTTCCAGTATATCTACAAAAAGGATTTTAATGATTTTATTGCTTATAAATGACTGTACAGAATGGGTAGAATGATTCTACGATTAAAAATTTCACTTTTTCTACAAAATAAAAATTTTTTCTCAGTAGGTCCAGCCAGACCTATTGGGTATAGAATATGCATATTGTAGTAGGTGCCGACAGAAGGGTTAAAACAGGCGTTTAATCAGCACCGGTAGCAATATTTCGAAGTACCGATATCCCGGTATTTGTCCGGTTTTTTCAACCCTGAGCCGGTCCCTGTTTTTTTCTCCAACACCGGTGCACCGGTTTTTTCAACCATGGCCCGGTGCACCGGTGTTGGGAAAAAAGCGGCTCATGGTTGAAAAAACCGGGTGTTGAAACAAAAACCGGCTTGTGCTGGTGCACCGGCTGCAGTACCGGGTGTTGAAGAAAACCAGTATCCGATACTGAAATCTGAGTACCGAACAGGCCTACACGCAACCGATAATAAATGTTCGGTTGTTAGTTCTGCAGAAGTCAATCAAGCTGGAGACTCTCGCTGGTGGAATAGAGTCATCGTCAGCCGGAAAGTAGGCAGATGCAATGACTACTTCCGGTAGTCCGGGACGCGGTAGACTTGTTGAGGAGAGGCTGTTAAATCTCTGGAAATAAAGTTGGTTAGTGCTAAAAATTGACGTGATTATCAACAACGAGCGCCGCCCGAAGGCGGTCCACTAACCTGTCGTAAATCAACTTACCGTGATTAATATTTAGTCCACATATGCGGCCCTTGACCACCCATCAGCGCTATCAAGGCTGTGTTTGCGGCGAAGCTTCTGCACAAGATGGCCGATGCTCCCTTGACATGGTGCAGGTTCGCCTGGAGTACCTGGACAGTACTCAATTATTGCTTAGGGAGCGGTTTACAAGGCTGATAAGTTTGCCTTGCCGAGACCGCCCGCCTCGTTCGTCCTTGTCGCGCTTAGGGCCGCGGTGATCGGAAGCGCTTTTGCCTCGATGATGGACCCTAGTTCACGAGTAATGAACACGCCCTTGTTCCCTCTGAGATGATGGAGAATGACTTTCGCTGTGGTGTTTCCGTGCTGTTCTGGAACTAGTGTCTCGGCTTATCGACCGTGAGCCCCGGAAAAGCGGCAGAGCAGGGGCTCTTGAATCGCGGTCGATGGGTGTCGCCAGACTTCCGTCGAAAGCCGCTTGTTTGCTTTGGCTAGCATCCGTTTGCTAGAGCTGTGAGCTTCGCTCAGCAGGTGGCGCATGTTCCTGCTGGTGGTAGGGGCGGCAGCGAACAATGCCCCCAAATCATTTTTAAAGCGAATATTCATTTTTCATCTACTAAATTCATCGAACCAAAGAAAATATTTTTATTTGTGACAGCTCACCCCAATCTTCAGGAAACCGACGACAAATTCTTTCACAGAAACTTTTCTCGCTTTTTTTTTTGTTTTGCGAATTCTTTTGTAAAGTGACCAAATCTTTTGCGCTAACTGGTAAATAGATAAAATAAACATCTTCATCGACACGTTCAGACATAGTCAGAGTGTGATGGTGGAGCTGGACATTGTTGTGTAAACTTATGGATGCCATAGCCTTCGACTCGTCCCTGTATAGCCGTTCCTGTCGTCCTCAATAAAATTGGAAAATCTTTTACAAATAAATGATAGAAATCTATTTTACACCCCTTGTCGTCCTATGGCTCTACAGAAGTCGCTATCGTGAACCGTCTGGCTATATTCAGGACTATGGAGACGCGCGAATGTTGCTGCACCGAAACTTTTCTTCGTCTCATAAATAAATTGTATCCCACCGATAGAGAGTTGAAAAATATTTACGGGAGCTATGCAAGGAGGCAAAAATATCGTGGTCCCGTCGTATAAGTTTTCCCAATATGTATTTTTGTTTCGCTTTACAGCGAGTGCTATATGGGCTCTAGCGGGACCTGGGACCAGGACATCGCACTGTGCCATTGTAAAGGGAATCGCATCAAAATCCTTTTGGATTTCCACGACGGACCATGCCAAGGTATACGGAATGCTGATGCATGGAGATCGTAAGGTAACGTTCTCTATAGGTTTAAGAGGTTTTTGTATACAGTTCGCCTCCGTGCGTTCATCTGACACATATGTGAACGTGACTGTAAAATATTTTATTTTTCCGCTTCGACTCTTTGTTTCAATGTTGGCACCCGCGCCAGCTGTGTTAGGTTTTGGTTATAGTAGTAGGGTGGTGGCGATGTCAGCAAAGCAACACATATCCTATCGACCAAAGTCGGTCGAAGCGATCCATAAGGGTGCAATGAAGACTGCTGGTTTACGATAGACAACATATACACACAGTCAGGGTGTGGAAAACCTATTCAGCAGTAGCGGAACGTTCGCGTTATAAACCTTTGCCGAATAAAATAAAGTGGTGAAACGATATTGGATTAGATAGATAAACGTATACGTATAGAGGCATGCATATGTACGAGCATGTCATGTGTTGAATGAGAGCGCGGAGAATCGAAGAAAGTTCTGTCTATAAGTCAAAAAAGGATGTAGAAATCGAGAAAAAGTGTTCAAAGGAAAAAGTTGCTATATCCATATCTGCCACAGATTTCCAAGTACTCTCCTGGGAGGGTTCGACTGTATGTCGAGTATGGACATGATTACGATGCATTCATAAAAATTCACTGTAGGCCTAAATCCCGGGAACGGGAACACAACATGCTGCCGATGCTGAATGTTTAGCATAAAAGAAGAGTGTCTGTTTTGAATTCGATTCGAATACACAGCATATTGATTGCATTGAATGGCGCAAGGATTGTAAGAACGTGGCACGGCTAGGTGGGTTTTTGATTATTTTGCAAATATAATTTTCTACAACGTTTTGTGTTTGATTCATGCGGACTTTATGGAGTGCATATGAAATCGGTCGTGTGTAACGATTGAATGGTTTTTCTAAAGCTCTTTATTCAGGATATCGGTGGAATGCAATTACGATGTATTCACCGATGACTACATCTTGCGAGAAGCACCGATCATATCATAGGCTTATGGAAGTATAGAACAACATCGGTATTCAGTGCAGAAAGAAATGGTTTCTGCAAAGTGCATTCATGCAAGAAAAGCAAGTTTTCTAAAGATCTAAAGAGCTCTGTACGATGTAAAAGGAAAAAGCCGGATTTGAAGTCTCTGACCCCAATTCATTCAACTTCAACCGCGCGCTCATTGCACTAGCACTCGCTTCAGCAATCTCATCTGTCATCGAACATCTGGATCAATCTATCGTCTTACAGCATATCCAGAAAACTAACAAATAGACTTCTTCGTCGTTCTTTCGGAAAAAGAAACTATACACACGCTGACACTATCATACATTATAACGTTAGATTATGCCTCGCGTAACTCACTTGATAAATTGATGCAATGACAGTTTTCTTGAGATGACATGACGTGATTAATGATTGCAATTGATGCACATTCTCTCTCTCTTTGAAACTCACTCTGAACAGGAACACACATTATAAGTTTCTTACAGCAAATGAACAAGAACATGCCGCATTCACCGCTCAAAACGGATCTCGGATGCATTCTCTCAATCTGCTCCACAGAACCCGTGAAAATGGGGGTAGAGCTATTGAGGGTGGAATGTCTTTGAAACGGATATATACACAGAAAAAGGATATGAGTTGTGCCAGGGAATTGTTGAACGCGCGGGTATACTGACGGCAGCAGGATATGGATATGTTAACGCGCTGCTCCGATATTCTAACGTCAAAACGTTCCAAGCTAAGCAAACTATGCACTCGTCATAGGTTTTTCATGACTTAGTGTGTTCGGTCGGTTGTGCTTAATATTTACGAAGACGTTCCAATGGAATTCAGAATCGGAAGAGAACAAAAAAAATCGGAAATGTATGCCAAAAACGGATATTCTTAGGATGATGTATATGGTGAAGGAAAATTGATTTTTTTATGGAATTTGGCTTAGTATAAGTGTTCAAGAATCTAGACTGGCATGGAACTGGAAGTGGTTTGAAGAGAAGCATTAATAATAAACGATGTACCATCGTTGACATGCTCATTAGTGTCATTTGGTGAACAGATCCTTTTGATGATTTTCTTGCGATTCTTATTATAATAAATTCTGTGTTCGTTTATTTTTCCCGTTGAACTTCACCACCACTATATAGGATGTAAGTTGTGTGATTTCATTCCAAATCAGAAAGATTAACAAACACCGGATTTTGAATTGCTGGAGAATTAATTTTTATGATACATCTCATGCAGTGGCGTAGATAAGTCTGTGTGTGGGGTCAAAGGGATTAATGCTCAATGTGGTCATAATTTGTAACCATTTTACAAAATACAAAACATCATTTTTATTCAAATATATAGAAATTTGGAATTTGGAAATCTCATTAAAAATATCTGCCAAAATGTTGCTCTGAGCACGATATTGAAATTTGCAATTTATAGTATGTACTCGTATGTATTTGCCTTTAATAGAATCTGAACAATTCCTAGCGTATACTGGCCTAACATTCATGTCCCTTTCTTTAGACTGTCAAAATTGCTAAAGTCACTGTTGTATCATTTCAAGCGATCCCAGAGACGGCACTATCATACCTAAGTGGGCCATATTATGGCATGATGGATTTACCTTGCCAAGAACCCGTCAGAGGATCTTCGGTTAAATTTTTGTTACCTGATGTCTTATAACAACAAACCACACCACTTCAGATATTTCTAAAATTGTATTGAACTGGGCGGTCACCCAGGGCTACCACATTCGATGGGTTATCTCAACCCTCAAGGAGCTATCACTCTCAAGGAACCTTTACATTTTCTGGGCCACCACTGGAAGCCTCCAGGCACACCCTTTTGAAATAATAGGGAATTCAGCCAATGTACAGGATTTATTAAATCCTGAATTTGAATAACAATTGGTACACATTGTACATCCAGTATGCATTCTGAATTTAGTGACAGGCGATTCGATCTAGTCGGTGGGTTTTGATTGAATAAATTTACTTCAAATCTAAGATTTGTTTGGAATATTATTAGTACAAAGCCTAGTAATGATTACATGATTTTACTTGTGATAAGAACTTATTTAACCCAGATATGCCTAATGTCCTATATATATGACACCTAAAAAATTTGACACCCTGTAGCGAATTGGGCATTAGGCATGATTTGGACGTTACGGAATGATACAGGAGGAATTTTCTTATTAATCTAAACTCGTGAAGTAATTTTTGTCGTTTAATTAAAGAAAAAATATTCCGAAAAACGGCATATTTCGAAAATTGAAAATGTTAGGGTTCTTCTTGCTTGCTGTCTGCTTATATTTTCATAAATATACTATCTAAATTATTGAAACAAAGTGCGGTTGGATCGTGCAAAATTGCGCATAGTGGTTTTTGTTAAGTTTTTAATTTTTTTTTATTTTAATCAATTACGATATTAGAAATCAGCCAGGATATCTCAAAATGTAATTACAATCTCTATATCGATATTTCGGAAAAAATTTAGATAAAAATTCTGAAATTGAGACTTGGGTAGCTATTGATGGCCTACTCACTCACTGCACTCTAATTTTTAATTGTTTTTGACTTCGATTGAATTTTTGTGTAGTCATTCTTATACATAAATTATCTACGATTATTTCAGCATGAAATAACTGATTATTTTTATACTTTATGAGGCACATATGACTCATAGACGACAGAGTTACTAACGCCATAAGTCATATGCGTCTCATAGATAGCGAACATAATGAGTAAACTACTTTTTAAACAAATTTCGTCCGTAAAACATGGCCAAGATGCTGAAAACTGCTATTTTCGTTAAGTAATTTGTCGAAAATCATACCAAAATAGTGTATCCGGATAACTACCTATGTGCCTACTGTCCTATATATAGGACGGCCCCGAAATCCTAGTTGTAAATAAAACATTTTATTTTTTTCGCACGTTTTGGAATAAGCAATAAAACCATAAAAATACTTTTGGAACTTTTCACACGGCTCCATAGGCATATCTGGGTTAACTTTTTTTTCCGGAACTTAATAGAAAAATTTGCCGATTCACTATTTTCAAATTTAATTTTTAAATTTGCTTACAGCTATATGGCACCAAACTAGCTAGTGAACTTGGAGCTGCACTAAAACGAATGGTCCAGGCTTGTACGCATTCATTGCTGACGTGAAGAACGATTTGAGTCTTTTTCCTGAGTTCCATTTGTGAGTTCTTCGATGCCAAGACTAGAATGATAACTGCTGTTGACTAGTTGTTTGGCTCGCCTTTTTATAATGTACGGATATGCCTCATGCTGTTGATCATTATGCTTGAACGGTGCGTACTGGTGGAGACATTTTTTACGTGTACATTGCATGCGGTGGCGGTGCTGTTGTATTATCACGAGGCCGGTAACCAGCTGTGGGGAGTGTTGGTACATTTTAAAATAATACCGGAATGTTTATTAGGTGAATTAATATCCTCATGCAGTGTTTATGGTTGATGAATAGTTCAGCTTTGCCTGTGGCACTCGGCCTTTAAGTGGGACATTTGCAATTCACAACCAGGCGGGGCTGTTCAAGAATCCACCTGAGCCATTGTGAATAGCCCATGCTGGGACGGATCCCGTGGGGAAAGAAACAACCCTCTCGGTCTCAATTCGCTTGGAATAGAATATTTGACGATTTCATCCAAACAAATCTCCTCGAGCTCTAAATGTGCATACAAAAATTGTTTGCAGCTATCAATGCAAATGCATAATACAAAGTCCCAACCATCCAACTATTCATCTTCCTCGTCCCCCGCTTGCATCCTCCCTCCCCGGCCAAGTTTCAATTGATTCGGTTGCTTCATTCGGTATTTCACCTGCTGACTTGATCGCCGAGTCCTTTGGCCCACATAACTTAAGCGACAAATCTTAAGCTTCTACAGTCAAATTTCAGTCTATATTGAGAATGCAGCAATCTTTAACGCTTCAATTGAGAAGATAATAGAGAGTTTTACATTGTCGTTGTAAATATAACAATATAGTTGAGGACGTCATTTGCAAAACTCGCTTCTTCCATGATAAGTGATTTTGCAGAAAAGACGAAAAACTTGTAGCAGTATTAAAAAAGACTTTATGGGCACAATTTTTTGTCGAGTCGAAGGGTATACGATCCATGACTGATCAGACGAGAGGAAAACTACTTTCACTAATAACTAGATTCAAAATTTGAGTTTTAAATTTGGAAGTAGAAAGTTTTGACACGCACCGATGGAAGGAACAAGTTTTGATTCAGCCTGAGAAGGAATGAAGAGTTTTGATTCAGCCTGAGAAGGAATGAAAGAGTTTTGATTCGGACAATCTGCAATAAAAAGGAGACAATACGAACAGCAGTAACAAAAAAGTATGATATAATATATTTATTGTTAATATGACAAAAAAAAACGAATAAACAGCATGATATTCATTAAATAAGAAAAACTGACAAACATGACAGTTCGTTATTTTCAGTAAAAACGTAAATATTGTCTATTCATTTCTAAATTCTTTCCATTCTTATTAATATTGGCGTTTCTAACAAGTATAAAGAAAACCAAAAGACCACAGTTAATTTTTAGCAAACGCATATTCTTCTTAAGAAGATTACAAATAGTAAAAGAAAATCAAACTATGATTTCGTCACTATCATCATGCATATTATCTTCTTCCGTTAATTGGTTTTCAAAACCGTCCGATTATCGATCTAATATCTCATTACAGAACAATAGTTCGTTCAAATTCCTCCATCCTACACCAAAAAGTGGAAGTAAACAGTTTTGATTCGTACTGGGAAATGGAAGTAGAAAGTTTTACAAGTCACCGCCAATTTTGAAGGCTTGTAATAAATGGAAGGAGAACGTTTTGCAATAAACTGAATTTACTGCTTAATAGAGCGGGAAAAATACTATTAAAAAAAATTGATAACTCATTTTTTTTTTAAATGGAAGAAGCGAGTTTTGCAAATGACGTCCTCAGTTTGACATTTCCATACAAAAAGATCGCTTGCCGACAAGGAATCCACAATTTTGCATCTCCGAAGTAGGCATTGGGTTATAATCACGACAAATAATTTCCTCAATTTCGACTGTTTACAGAATATCCAATATACGGAAATACACCCATGCCTACTTGGCACAAGCAAAATTGTAGTTTACTCGTTTACGTATTGTCGGCCAGCAAATTTTTGTATGGAAATGTCAAAATATGTCGTTATATTTATACCGACATGCTAAAACTTTCAAATGAAAGTTTAGTGGAATTTGATCTAACTACCACAATCAGTATTCAATCATCAACAAAAAACATTGTTGTTGGACGATGCATGACACATCTTGCTCAAACAACTTATTTGAGAAATCCGCGGTCCAGTTTGTCTATTGTGGGACTGGGACCAACCCTGTAAGCATACTGCACAAAATACGGCAAACTGAGTGCATTTCAAGCCGGTTTCGACTAATAGTGCATAGCGCCCTGCATCTCTCATCAGATGCCTCTACTTATGCAGCGCGTCATGTACCTACTATAAGGAGAGGCATGACCGGACTCAGCCAGGCAGTATGTGTACAATTCTTCGATAAGACTCGAAATACACCCTGGCATCAATTTTTTTTTTAGTGGGGCTAGCCATTTGCTACTTGCTAGCCACGGGACTTCTGGCCACACTAATCATCAAGTTCCTTAAATCATCAGTCGATTGATGTCCACTTCAGGATACTAAAAAGAAGTGAAAAATATTGGATTTTAGCTATGTATCGCTACACGAAAGAAAAACGCATTGAAATGGTCGAATTTTTGATCATAAATTCCAAGTCGTACCATGAATCATGACCCATGAACCATTAACCATACGTTTCCAAATTTCCGGTGTTCCCAGTCAAAATGGGGGCCCTTCGCAAGCTTTCTGACGTTGATGTGTTGTATGCACATTTGAGCGAAAGATGTGGAAGAGCGGGAAATTTTTGGTTTTTTAAGGAAGGCGCTCTACAAGTTTTTTTTTCTAACCACTGGGGCCTCAGGCTGAGTCAATTGAGGAAGTGCTAGTGGGTGTAGTTTGGCTGACATCCGATACCATCCGGTACTATCCTGATCCATGGAGCATAATAAGATGGCACCTCTCAGCGTCGGATAATCTTTTAACGGTTTTCACCCATATTTAAAACCCCTGTATTTAAATTGAAGACAAGACAAAAATGGGGGAGGGAAAACTATAGGTCTGACCAGACCTATTGGGTATCAAAAAGCACTATAAATTGAAAATTATCAAAAAGATACTCAAAGCTTCATCCGATTTTTTTAAATTTTTGCAAAATCCTTCTAAATATATTATTCTAGGATATCATGAAATATGAAGTCGCTGCGATTTCATCTTCTATACTTTTTTGACCAAAATATAGTGCCAAAAGTCTGGCCAGACCTTTGTGCCGAGAGAAGGGTTGAACTTTCCGATTCGCGAACCGTTTTTTTATCGTTACGTTAATGTGAATTCATTAGACTTTTCCTATAATTTTAGGAATATTACACTATTAGCTCCCGAAATGAAAATGTCTATTTCTTTTCATCGACACTAGCGACACGTACTCTTCTACAATCCACCATATAACGGACAAAATCGGAAACACTAAATTTATCCTTATTTGAACGGATAACAGAACAAGGCAAAATTACACGAAGGGAAGGGTATAAAAGACCCAAAAACGTTTCAAGACTTGAAACGCAATATTATATCGGTGATTAGATTAGTACCATTCTGGAGGCCATACTGCAAAATGTCATCGAAACTATTTTCACTCAAAATCGTGGGCTTTCCAACGAAATAAAATATGTGAAAAAAAAGTCCGAACCGATTGCTTTTATTCAAAATCATACATAGCATACATACCTACAAATGGGAAACCCTATATTTCAGCCAGTAGTAAAAAGCAGCAGAAGGTAAAAAGAACAATAAACGAGACCGAGGCTAATTTCGGGCGCGGCCGAAATTTGGATACCCTTCGCTCCCCCGGGCTAAAAGTTTTTTCTGGCGTTCCTATGACTTGTGTTCAATTCTCCCCGCTTCCATGCTTTTCCTTGAATTTTCACATAAGTGCCGGGCGAAGATTTATTGGGGGAAGCGGGGGACGTGGGTTTCTTAGAAGAACCAAAAACGAAGTGTGAGGTGGGGGGGGGGGGGGTTGTACGGCAACCCTATGAACGCATGGCCTTTCCTTGAATTTTTACGTATGTTTGTGGCATCAATTAAAACATATTTCTATGAGATTTGCTTGAAATTGGTGGACAAAGAACCTAATTTAGGGGTTGGGTTTATATGCCAGCCCCATGACCCCAATGGTCCGATTAATTTCATTTTTGCATATCTTTTGTAACATCAATCAAAATACATTTCCATGAGGTTCGGTTCAAATTTGTATGCAAATTAAAAAGTTTTTCTTAGTAAAATTTGATTTGGGGGAATAGGTTTGTATGGTAGCCCCATGACCACATGGTCCGACTCCATCTATTCATACGTATGTTTTGTGTCATCAATAGAAACACATTTGTGTGAAGTTTAGTTGAAATTGGTGTATAAATAAAAAAAAAAAATTTCTTAGAACTTAATTTGGGGAGCTAGGTTTGTATGACAGCCCCATGACCCCATTGTCCGATTTGGTCCATTTTTACATATGTTCCGTTCTATCACTAGAAACACATTCGCACGAAATTTGATTGCAATCGATGAGAAAATAAAAAAGTTTTTCTTAGAAGAGCCTAATTTGGGGGACTAGGTTTGTATGGCAGCCCCACGACCCCATTGTGCGATTTGGTCGATTTTTACATATGTTGTGTGCCAGCAATGAAAACACATTTGTATGGAATTTGATTGAAATTGGTGCATAAATAAAAAAGTTTTTCTAAGAAGAACCTAATTTTGGGGAGTAGGTTTGTATGGCAGCCCCACGACCCCCTTGTCGGATTTTACCGATTCAAACATACAAACTGCCTGCAACAAAAAGAAGCCTTTGTGCAAAATTTCAGCTCCATAGCTTTTAAACTAGCCGAGCAAAACGCGTCGCAACAGACAGACAGACGGACAGACGGACAGACGGACAGACGGACAATGTCCAATCAACTCAGCTCGTCACGCTGATCATATATATACATATTTTGTATGGTCGGAGATGCTTCCTTCAATGCGTTACAAACTTCATGACAAAGTTAATATACCCTTTTCGCTTAGTAAGCGAAGGGTATAAAAAGTTCAAAATTCAATTGACAATAACTGAAAGAACTGAAAAGAAATGTTTCTAGTTAAAAAAAACAAACATGTTTGAACCTGAGAAATGTTCCGTCAGATACAAACTTTGATGACATAAAACTTTTCATAATAAATTTTTTGTTTAAATTTTTTAATTCATGAAAATCAAAGCTCAATTTTATATCCTCTTTGAAACAAATATCACAACTCCTTTTAATTTTATAGACTAAAAAGATCAGCTCATTTTCCGTTTTCTTACTAAAGAGAACAACACTGATTGGCTTGTTAAGTTCTAGTCTAATATTCGTGTCACGTAAACATTGGCAACATTTGCCCTTGGTAATGATAAACTTAAATTTAATGGTCAAGAAGAGTTTATTTGCGAAACTGTTCAACTCCTTATAGTCCTTAGATTCAAACCACATACACACAGAGGACACAAAACCCCCCGGCTAAAAAGTACTATGGTTTTGCACTTATACATATTTTTAGCTTCTAGCCGGAGGCGGTAGCAAACAGGACGCTACTGCCGACTGGCACTCTTCTATGCCATCATCATAGTAAAAGTGCTCTAAAAAGACACAAAATCCAAAGAATAACGACCTTATCTTCTTGGCCTTGATTGAATTTTACAAATTTGAGTCACGTGCTTGGCATTCATGTTGATTGTACTGTCGTATTACACTCAATTTTCGAGAAATGTCCTATAACTGTATGCTTTTATATTTTGTATCACATCCTATATGTATATGAACGGAGACCAGAGCAGTGGTTTAAGTTTTCTAAAATATGTACACGAAATAATGCCAGACTGAAATAGTAGTCCGAAAAGGATAACATAACACATGAAAATGTCTCCGAAGATGCAAATTATGATATTATGTACAGTGTGTGGTTTGGAATTTCGATCAACTGGTCGTCGCCGTTCGTGTTGAATATTAAATTAAAAAAAAAATAGACTGATACGATAAGCATAGAAAATTCTTACTTTAATCTTGTTACCATGTAAAAATAACATAAATTTCATTTTAAATTGTCAAATCCCATTATCTAAACTAGAGAACAAGCCATTTCCTATAGCGCTATTGGGCATGTCATGATTTCACAGGATAATAACATATCACGCTCTCTATGACACACATGCCTTGCGTGCGAAACAGATACGAACAGAAAAATGTTCAGATATTATTAATTATAGCACAATTAAATCCATTACTATATTTTCCGAGTATGAGTATACGAGCATGCAAAATTTTAGCACCAAATTCCCGAACGAAACAGAATCCTACTGTTTTTACGAGGATCTATGCATGTTGGCGGTTCCGTGCGTATGTATTTGCCTTTTTCCAAGTGGACATTAATCAGAATTATCCTTTGCGCTCTCTGCATATTAATTTTCATTTACCATACATTTAAAACACAAAATATTTTTTCATGAGTGTATACCATAGTGTGTTGGTCGTGTATGGCGCGAATGAGGTGAAAAGCGGCTTTTCTACGGATTCGTAGATTATAATGCGCCCATATGGAGAATACTGGTGAGCCGTATCATATCGATTTGTCCGGAATATGTTTCGCACCGACTTTCATTCATTCATTAGGATAATTGACCGAATGGAAAATGGCCTATGGAATAAATGGAAGTGCAGTTGGAGATATAGTTGGAGAGAAAAGACCGATGGTTTTAAAAGAAAAAACTGACTATAATGAAAACATAGTGGCTTCATACACGAGTCGAGTATTAAGTTTTATTAGATGGAAGCTTCTACGAGGATCAACGAGCCCTAGTTGTGCGAATAGAACGATAAGGTTGTACTCTTATAGAAACTAAAGTACTATGAAAAACATGTCGATGTATGAGCACCTAATCGGAAGCAGTTTTCGTTCATTTTCGTATATTTTGAAGCAAGTTTTATGGTACATATATACGCATTGTTGAACCAAGAACCTATAACATTTTGTGATATATTGAAGCAATTAGTGTTATTTGGCACATATTGCCCAGTAAATTTAATCCAGAAAATGTAAGATTCCACAGTATTTTTTTTCCTGTAAAATTCCAACTAGACAAATCTTAAGGATTTTTTTTCACTGATAAACTAGTAAAGAAATTAATTTAACACTTTCCCGGACACAACGTCTATAGACGTCCAATTTTGAGCATTTGACCATACAAATCGTGTCAAATTTTGGCGTTGTGTCCGGGAATGAGTTAAATTGCAATTCTGCTAAAAATAACTAGAAATGCAGCTTGTATTTGAAAAAGACTAGAAAATCAATTTATAAATATTTTCTACCCACTGCTTTCTATAGTTTTTCTCTGGACTAGATATGGTGTTGCATGTGTTCAATGCAACACAGACCCCCAAAGGCCGAGAGCTATATTTCACTATAAAAGTTCATTAGTCAGGACTCAGGAGCACGAAAAAGGTATTCAAGCTGCAACATCAGCATTTCAAAACCACATTGACGAATTTCTATGTCAAATTGATCAATTTGAAAAATATGACGAATTTCCCGATCGAATTTATAAATTTTCGAATTAGCCAATTTCAAAATCAAGTTGATGAATTTAAATTTAGAATTGACGAATTTCAAAAGCATGCTGTCTACTTTCTATGTAAAGTTGACGAAATTCAAGCACATGATGACGAATTTCCATGCTAAAAGGACGAGTTGCATTATTAAATTTCTATTTCAAATTAACGCATTTGCATAACAAGTTGACGAATTTTCAGATTAAATTTACGAAATTCTCTTTCAAGTTTATGAATTTCCCAATCATGTTCACAAATTTCCACCATAAATAAGCGTATCTGGTTTACATATTCCCATTAAAAATTGGCGAATTTAAAAAATATGTTGACTAATTTCCATATCAAAAAGACGAATTTGAAATTAAATTGAAAAATTTTCATTTCTAATTGAAGCATTTCTATATTTTAAATTGAAAAGTTTCAATTCAAAATTGATGAATTTCCATGTTGACGAATTTCAATTACAAATAAACGAATTTAAAAATTTTAGTTACAATTTTCCATTACAAATTGGTGAATTTTAAAAACATGTGGATAAATTTCTAATCTAAATTGATACATTTCCAAAACTTGTTGACGAGTATTTTTTTTTTAAATTTTCGAAATTTTATATTGATGAATATTTCAATGTCATGTTGACAAATTTAAAAAATATTTTGACTAATTTTCAGATCAAATTGATGGATTTACATTTCAAATTGGTCTTGGTTCCTCGGTTTCCCAAGCAGTTACTCTAACATAACATAAATTTTATGTTGAATATGGAAACTGTTTTGTAGTTGCCGAGGGTAATTTCACAATAGTTTTGTATACCCTCCTTCGCAGCCTAGTTCTAGGTGGAAAGTCAGGAGAACGAAAATAAAATTGTTCCAGAACGGGAACGAAGAAACATGTACATAGTTGCAGAATCGGAATAAATATGTATGTATATTGTTCGAACAGAATTGGAAAAGAAGGATTATTCCGGAGAGAAAAATAATTGTTTTGAAGAAAGAAATTTGATTTCAACGAAGGAAAGAATATTAAGTTCAATTGAAGTCTGTTGAGGATGAGAATCGTTGAACGGAGTATCAGCTGTGAATCTGAGAGGAGTCTCGCCTGGAAGGATATTTCAGCGCATTTATTTTATCGCCGCGCTGAAATGAAAATTGAATGTATAGTAAGTTTACAAAACCTTCAGTTAATTAATGTCAAATTAAATGTGCTGATCTAGAATAAGATTAGATTAAGTTTTGTATTTGAAATCTGAGGCATATTTTTGAAAAATTGTGAAATGCAGACAGCGGAGATACGGGCATTGGGTCTTTCAGAATTACGAGAAAAATTATCTGAATTAGGGCTTGCTACGACCGGATTAAAACGAGAGCTACAAGAAAGACTGTTCAATTTTTATGGTATAGTTGAGGGTGATGAATCGGATGGTGAAGATTCGGTTATCACAACAGTAGATGTTGAGTATCGTGGATGTGAAGGAAGTGTGTCGCATTTTTCAGGTTCTGGTACCCCCGACATCAATCAATGGGTAGAAGAACTTGAGGAATGTGCACACACAGTGAAATGGAATAATCTCCAATTGTTTGTTTATGGAAAACAATTATTATTAACAGGGGCTGCTAAATCATTTGTACGAAGTCGAAAATATGTTAGAGATTGGAAATCTTTGAAAGAGAAATTAGTGGAAGAGTTTACTACAAAGGTTTCTTCAGCGGAAATTCACCGAATGTTGGCAAAGCGCCATCAAATGAAAGGTGAGACGCTGCATGAATTTTTGTAGGCTCTTTTGGAAATAGCAAAGCCAATTGATATAGAAGACGAAAGTCTAATTGAATATTTTATAGATGCAATTCCAGATTCACGGACAAATAAGGCATTGCTTTACCAAGCCACTAATATTAGGGAGTTGAAAAAAACAAATTGAAGTGTACAAAAAAGTTTTGGTCCTGTAAAAATGGGATAAAGCAGTAAAGGACAATAACTCTTTTGATACAAAAAGCAGGAAGTGTTTCAAATATGCGGAGACGAATCACATTTGAAGAAGGATTGTCCTACATTAGTAGAAAGAAAGGAATTGATATGCTATAGGTGTGATAAATTGGGACACCATGCTGCACAATGCAAAGTCAATGTTAAAGTCAAACAAGAGGAACAGACAAATGTTGTTCAAAATGAGAAGTTGATAAAAAGGCCGCTAAGCCTATTTACTTCTTCTGGTCTTGAACTGAAAAACATTCGTCATTCGAATGTTACTTTTAAAGGTCTTATTGATACGGGAGCAGATTTACGTTTAATGCAGAAAAGTGTTTTCTGGAAACTCAGAAAAATGTTAACTGGGTGTGCAAGAATTTTGACTGGTGTGGGGCGCAATGCGTGTGATCTTGACGCTCGACGGACCACTCCTTGGTACATGAGAAATGATAATTCACATAAATCTTTAACTTATTATAACATCTATATTTACGATGCTTTAATGCAATTTACAACTATTCCAAATACAATTATTAAAATCAGTAAATCAAATCTGGTCAAAGGGGTAACGCAAAGGTCAAAATCAATATATCCAAAAATGTAAGTGAAAATCTAACTGAACTCAACGGCTTCTCGAACTGAAGTGAACGTTAAATTCTACTTATTTCTTAGGAGAACTTGTCCATCTAACAGAATTCAAATTCAAGTTTTCCTTATATACTTCTTATATACTAGAATTGCAACAATGCATCTTAGTGCATTCGATGCAACATGTTGCGGTTGGTGTATACCAATGTACATAGATGTCATCAGCTGATCGTGCTGTCATCTGTGTTGTGCTGTTTCGTGTTTGTTTATGTTTGTCGTTTGGTGATGGTAATTTCGGAATTATGTTGATCAATTTGACATCAATTGTAACATCATTTCTATCTTGTTTCAGGCGACTTACAGGACTATAGCGGGCGGAGGGACCATGTACACTGGACGAAGGAAGGCGGATCGTGCCAGGATGCTGATGGCGAGCGGTGAATGACAAGGTGAGTGATGTCTTTTTGTCGTAGCGAAATCCTAATTGTTTTGTTTCCATTTTCAGCTCCATATCATTGCCGTTGGCTCCAACAACTGGAATAGGTCATAATCAAGTTCTTACTATTGGTTCTTTCATTTTACCGGTAGAAATAGATGATCTTAAATTGCAAGTAGAACTCGATGTGATTCCGGATGAGGAAAATATAGACATGAAAATTAGTAAGGATGGCACTGAGTTTCTTATTTAACAGAAACAACCGGATAAGGATGAAGAGCAACGAAATGTGGATGAATATAGTCCCATGTTGTTGGATGAATTTGGCAGTATTTGCATGCTTGACTCTGAGCAGGAATTATTCAAAACAGACCTAGATTTATCACATTTGCAACATAATCAGTCAAAGGAAGTTAGGGATTTGGTTGAAAACTATACACCGAAAAGAAATGCTAATGCACCTGTTCAGATAAAACTGGTTTTGACAGATGATTTGCCTGTGTATCAAAATCCTTATTGTGATCAAAAAATTGTCGATGATGTAAAAGAATGGGTGGCAGGAAAACTTAAAAAACCTAGCACATCAGGGAATGCTGCACCAGTGTTACCTGTAGCTAAGAAAAATTGGAAGAAACGCTTATGTTGCTATTATAGGAAATTAAATGAAAGCTATGTTATTATTGCAAAACCAATGTCTGATCTTTTACGGAAAGATAAAATTTTAAATTATGGTTACAAAAGTACAAAAAATAAAAAAACTTAGGATGCAGGATTGATAACGTAATAACGTATAAGGTGAATAATTTGGTAGCTATTAAACGTACTCAGTATGGACCTGGCTTAAAATTGAAACAAAAGTATCTAGGACCATATAAAATTGTGAAAGTAAGCCGAAATAGTAGATATGATGTAGAAAAATTAGGTGATACTGAAGGTCCTTGTAAAACTTCAACAGTATCAGAACATATGAAACTGTGGAATACATTCGGAATGAATGTGCCGTCAGGAGGGCCGAATGTAGGAATTATTATTCGGGACGAATAAATTGTCAGGAGGGCCGAATGTGGGAAAAATGCTTTGTATGTACAAATAAAATAACGCTCATAGCAAGCCCTAAATTTTCCGACATGACATTTGTGAAAAATAAATTAATTTGGAAACAAAATCCCGGTCTGTGTAGATATGTATAAAATAGAATAGATAAAATAAAATGTGTTAATAAAGATTGTTCATTAAATGATATAATAATAATGAATACATAATATAATTGGATACACGAATAAATAAATGTGAATAATAATATGTAAATGAATTTGGTGATTAATAAAAAAAATATTAACCCTTAAATGCATAGCGTACCATATATGGTACATAGCTAGATTCCTGTAAAAGTCTAGCGATTATTTTTTCTTTTATTTTTTTTTTTACTTTTTCGCAAAGTAGACAAAAGGAGCTTTCACATAAATTCAATTTTAGCTTTCCGAAGCTTTCCTTGAATTGTCTGTGCGTCGTCAAAGTGGACGAACGTTATTTTTTGTGGAATTTGAAAAGCTATTCTTTAGAGCTAAAAAAAATACATTCTAATTTACTCACTAATATTTTTGCTTTTCCAAATAACGGTATACTTATTTGGAAAAGCAAAAATATTAGTGAGTAAATTAGAATGTATCCTTGAGGATCTTTTGAGATTTTGGTCAAAAAAAGTCACTAAAGGCATTAATGTGTAAATGAAAGACTTTTTTAACCTTCGGGCGGGCGCAATGCATCTGACAGATTAAGTGACCAGTTTTTGTTGCGCCAATCAGCGATATGAAAAGGGAGAGATCTGAAACTAACAGTAGCTTAATATTTATCGATCAACTACGCAAAGCAGTTTTCAGTTTATATCTACCATATGTCTGAGGGGCGGGAGGGGATGAAATAATCTCTTAGATGTATTGCGCCCGATTGTGTTATTTTTCCTTTTCTATGAAAATTTCCACTTGTTATACCCTTCACATTGCGAAATAACGTTGTGTTGACATTTAGGGTCACCAAATCGTTCAATAGTGTGTTTTTAGTAAAATAAGCTCACATTTTTAAGCGGTCGAGTTGTTGGAGGTTTTTTTAAATATTGAGCCTATTGAAAGCGGAATATTCTTAGAAAATTGAAAATGTGAAGGGTATCAAACTTTGTGAGCCAGTTTTTGTTTCTAAAATCTCGTTGAACAGTTTCAAAAAGATAATACAACAATAAATTAGAGTCTAAAATATACAGGAACTTAGTTTCATCCCTTTTTCTGCACTTAATCTGTCAGATGCATTGCGCCCGATCGTGTTAGGATTAGTATTGCGCCCGCCGGAAGGTTAAATTTTATTTAATCTGCCTCTGAATTTAATAGGAACAGTGCAAAACAGAAAGGATAATGATTATTGAGAGTTTCGATCGAAATTATAGTGGAAACTCGATATAATGAACTCCTCTGCATTAAAGGAAAGGTTTTGATTTCTATAGAAAATCGCGAATATTAAGTTTTTTAAAAGGTACCTCGGGTTGGTGCGTGATTAGTTTCCTATTGAAATTTGTATCGTGCCTATTTGTGACATATCCTGGAAGTTGATGGAAAGTGGAGTAGGTCTTACTACTCCCACGTCCCCTATAAACCTAAGTTTGGCCATATCTTTTAATAGAATGTCGCGAAAAATTCAAATGTGTGTTAAGTGGTAGCTGTCAGATGTCCTTATAAAATATTAAAAGCGCGCCAGATCCGACTCATATACCCCTATAAAAAAATGGAATTGATCATTTTGGACGTTGCGTGCCGTCTAGCTCTGCATATGGGCACATGTTATGTAATCATCATGCTATTAGCGCGATTATATTTCGTTATAAAATAAATCTTCTATATAAAAGTTCCTTATAAACATGTTCCATTGTTAAACGTATATAGCGAGCCTTTTGACTTGTCATAGCTCATGAGAATCCTAATCCCTTTCTTGAAAAGTATATGGATTGGATTGACTTTGCTAGGAATGAATATGGAAATGACCTGCTGCCTGCTCTATAACCCAAATTTGTGCAGGTTCCAGGACATGTCCACAAGAATTACATCCATATAATTTTTTATTTATCTGATGTGGTACTCCACATAGTCTTCCATATGAAATGGTTGACCCCAGAAGCATATTTTCTGAGGATCCTGACCGTGGACTTCCAAGACAATACTTGTCATAATCAAATGGTTTAAGAAATTGGATATCAAGACGCAGCTGATTGAGTCCTGAGAAAGTCCAAGTATCTTACTAAGATGTCAAGTACGGAAGCTCGGTTTTTTTAGTGACGTGTCCTAAGGACAAAAGAAAAGATACGACCATTTTTATACCCTTCGCTCATAGAGTGAAAGGGTATATTAACTTTGTCATGAAGTTTGTAACGCATTGAAGGAGGCATCTCCGACCATATAAAAAGTATACATATATGATCAGCATGCCTTGGGGAGTCGATTGGGCGATGTCCGTCTGTCTGTCTGTCCGTCTGTCCGTCTGTTGCAGTGCGTTTTTCTCGGCCGCTATAAAAGCTAGAGAGCTGAAATGTTGTACACATGCTTATTATTGTTGCAGGCTGTTTGTATGTTTGAATGGCTCAAATCGGACAAGGGAGTCATGGGGCTGCCATACAAACTTAACACCCCAATTTAGGTTCTTCTGAGAAAAACTTTTTTATTTGTGTACCAATTTCAACCTAACTTCGCTCAAATGTGTTTCTATTAATGACACACAACATATGTAAAACTGGATTAAATCCGACCATGGGGTCTTGGGGCTGCCATACAAACCTAGCCCCCCAATTTGAGTTCTTCTAAGAAACACTTTTTTATTTGTGTACCAATTTCAACCAAATTTCACACAAATGCGTTTCTAAAGATAACACAAAATATATGCTAGAATGGATCAAATCGGACCATGGGGTCATGGGGCTGCTATACAAACTTAACCCCCCAAATTCTGAGAAAAACTTTTTTATTTGTGCACCAATTTCAACCAAATTTCACACAAATGCATTTCTATTGTTGACACAAAACATATGTAAGAATGGAATAAATCGGACCATGGGGTCATGGGGCTGCCATACAAATCCAAGCCCCCAAATAAGGTTCTTCTAAGAAAATGTTTTTCATTTGTGCACCAAAATCAACCAAATTTCACACAAATGTATTTCTATTGATGACACAAAACATATGTAAGATTGAATCAAATCGGACCATGGGGTCATGGGGCTGCCATACAAACCAAACCCCCCATATTGGTTCTTCTAAGAAACATTTTTTTACACCAATTTCACAAAACCTTGAATTAATGTGTATGTATCAAAGCAAATAAAAAGTTCAAAACGGATGGAATCGTACTGTGGGGTCATGCTCCGGCAACCCCAATAAAATTTTCCGAGTAAATATTTTTATTTGCCCACTTATTTCAACCAAGCCCAAAACTTTTGTCAAGACGAAAGAAAAAGAATGAGGAGGGGGATTAAATACAAGTCATAGGTACGCCCGAAAAAACTTTTAGCCCAAGCGAAGGGTATCCGAATTTCGGCCGCGCCCGAAATTAGCCTCGGCCCCGGGGGTTGGCGAGCGTAGCGACTAGGGGGCGAAGCCCCCTAGTTTTCTGTATTCTTGCCAGCTAAAAAGACTGGGATTATAAGAAGCAGCTACAGAAACGCTAAGCCCTGACCGGTGTACTGTAGAAAACAAAATGACAAAAGCGATCCTTCTAAATCAACTATGACAGCTCCGTTTCCTTGGATCCTGAACAGGACTGATTAACCTAGCTTTCATAAAAATGGCAGTAAATGTCCTGGAAAAATGGATTGGTGACATAATTTGTATGAAAATTTATGTTATATGGACCTGTTCTGGGCCCAATAAAACGCACCATAATGTTGAAAGAGCTAATAATTAAAATTGTATGAACATATCCTACCCTACCCAAGACTAAAGGAGAATAATTTCATCAGCTAAGAACGATCGTAATGTATGTACATATAGATATTTCTGAATATGACCCAATGCATGGTGTACCATATATGGTACGTTGCAAAATCGGTGCAAACAATAGCTTTAAGGTACGTTGTGCTAGACGCGGCCGCGCGACTGTGACTCGCTCATTCCATATAAAAACTCGTTTCTCTCTCATTTTAGTTATTAGTTAGAAATTTTTGACGAAATAATACTTTTAAATGATGCAAGAGAAGAGGGTAGAGGTCCAATTTCCATAGAATCATATGTTCTCATCATTCGAATCAAAGGAGAAAGGAGGCATATAGAGCTAGATCAGTTACAGGAGGGTTAAAGATGGCATTAGATCGGGTGTTGTATAATGGAACTCTATAATCAATTTTATCCGCTAAACTTGAGTGCATAAGTCCTCGGCAAATTTTGTATAAGAAACACTGTTCAAGGAAAGTTCTTCGCTTCTTTAGGGAAAGGAGTTTAAGGAAGTCTAGTCTTTCTGGGTAAGGAAGATACGGAAGTTTAAATTTGAAAAATAATGATTTGGTAAATCTTCGCTGAACCCGCTCTATGGCATCAGTAGACACGTCAGTAGTCGGGGACCAAACCACTGAAGCATACTCCAAAATGCTACGTACAAGGGAGTTAAATCTGACAGCACTGATTTCAGAACGAAAATCACTGGTGCAGCGGAGAACGAAGCCCGCTACCCGCTAGCCTCGAGCCCCTTTTAACTATACTTTCATAGTGATCATGAAATCGAATTTTTGAATCAAAGATGATTCCCAGGTCTGTGACTGTGTCCACATGTTTTAAAGGAAGCATTTTGATGGAATACGAGAAGAATGTAGGGAAAAGCTTCAGAGAGTAGATCATTACCGAACACTTCGATACGTTAAGAAGTAGATCATTGGTGAGGCACCAGGACGACAATAAGTCCAGATCAGCTTGCAACGAAAGACAATCTTCTAGGCATGAAACAGAGGTAAACATCTTGCAATCATCCGCGTACAAAAGACATCGATTGCTTAGAATAGAAGGAAGCTCATTCACAAAGAATGAAAAAAGAAGAGGCCCTAAAACAGATCCATGTGGTACCCCTGATGTTGGTGTAAATTCCGATGAAATGCTGTTATTATAAATTACTTTGGAAGATCTGTTAAGTAGGTAAGACGACAACCACGAAAGTAGCCAAGGGGGGAAACTTAACTCATGAAGTTTATTTAGTAGCACAACATGGTTGACCGTATCAAAGGCTTTGGAAAAATCGGTATAAATTGCGTGGACATCCAGGCGCTTGTGAAACGAGTTCGCCACAAAATCAACAAATTCAGCCAAATTTGTGGTAGTGGATTTTTTTTTTACGGAAACCATGCTGAGCAGAGTCAATTAAATGACCAAAATGTTCATCAATATAATTGTAAACAATACGTTCCAGCAGTTTTGAACAAGATGATAATAAAGCTATCGGCCGGTAGTTTGACGCAATATTTTGGTCCCCTGATTTAGGAATTGGAACTATATATGAACACTTCCATAGACCCGGGAAGATACACTCACGAATACTCTTATTGAAAATTATTGATAGTGGTATTGAAATCGTGTTACTAACTCTCTTTAAAAAGGTGTTTTAAAGTCCATCAGGTCCACAGGACGATTTATTACCTAGAGAATTGATTAAAAGACTAACCGAATTTGGCGTAGTTTGAGGTAAGACTGGAAATGCTTCGAGTTGGGTTACAGGATTGGAAAAGTTCCTTAATCCAGGAGCTACAGAGGACTGTCGGAAAGTACTAGCAAAGTATGTTGCAAATAACTCGCAAATATCCTCGGGAGTGTTGGCAGACCGATTATCCAGAGATATAGTAGAGGGAATGGATGATGATGATCGCATGTTCTTAACATACGACCAGAAAAGTGTGCAGTCATTGTTCCCGATGCTGTTTTCAATGCTGTCAATGTACGCATTTCTGGAAGCTTTAATCGATCTTTTAGTTTCAGAACGAAGTCTCTTAAAAAGGATAAGATCAGATTGGCGTTTGAAGCGCTTATATCGAATACGCACTCGGTTTTTCCTCTGGATCAATCTTTGGATTGATTTAGTTATCCAAACGGGGCCTTTGCGAGGTTTGGTATTGCAAATTGGAACACAGTCGGCAAAGATGTTGAAAAGAATATCATAACAAACGGAGAGAGCAGAGTCACAGTTCATAACACCAAGTATTAGAGGCCAATTTACTTCAGACAACCTGGCATTAATTCCTTCATAGTCGGCTTTATGAAAATTAAACCTTGTATTTGGATTAATTGCTGGAGGACAGGGAAAGTTAATTTTAATATCTAATAATAGTGCTGGATGGTAAGGGTCGCATGAAATAATAACATCTGACGCCTCTGACGAGGTCAAGCATGATGGCGATAGGTTACTAAAAATCAGATCAAGATTACGATCCATGAAGTTCCTAGTAGTGTTGAATTGAAGTAGACTACAAAACTCCATGAACGAGGAAACCGACAGAAAGACAGAAGGAGAAGATGAGGATAATGGCAAGGCAACCCTGGGAATTCAGGCCAGCTTAATGAGGGTAAATTAAAGTCCCCGCAAATGATCACACCTGAGTTGGGGTGGGACACATTAACGATGTCTGAGAAATGAGAAAAGAGGTTCTCGTAATCGGACAAAACAGAATTAGGAGGTACGTACACACAGGAAAGTAGAAGCGAAGAACTTTTGGATTGAACTTTAACAGTAACACAATCGAAAGAAAATGAGTTTGTGGTGGATATAAGTTGTCACTCAAAGATACTGCGAATAGCTATTAGTCCAGTACAATTGGTTCAAAATAGCCCCAAACCTAAACATCCAAAAAGAAAAGAAATTTGTGATGCCAAATTGGTGAAGACACTGCCTAATATACGCGGTAAAAAGTTACACTAATTTGCGGGGTGGCAAAGGGGTGAAAATTCAGTTTCTTGCAAATATCTGGAAAACTATGAGTCTGACCTTAAAATGTCCTGAGGACGAAATAAACT
The DNA here is from genome assembly GCA_949715475.1 of Microchrysa polita. Taxonomy (NCBI): domain Eukaryota; kingdom Metazoa; phylum Arthropoda; class Insecta; order Diptera; family Stratiomyidae; genus Microchrysa; species Microchrysa polita. The sequence continues at coordinate 31,726,959 of OX454421.1, forward strand.
ACATAAAATTACCTTTGCAATGATATATTACAGTCTATAGATTTACTCAGAAAATTATACCCTAGACCCAAAAGTATTATAGTGAATTTACATTTTTTTAGTTTTACATTTTGCTTTGTAACTCTTGATAAAATAGATTTAGGATCATAAGATCTTGCCCATATATTGTTAACAAAACTTGCTTGATTTGTACCAAAAATTGAAGTGCGCCGCCCATTGACGCCCCCCTCACTCCTCTTAGCATTTTTCAAAAAGCCATGCCTGTAGCTCCATTTTAAATTAAGCAAGGCAGATCAAATTTGGTGGGGTGCCTAGTCTAAGCCCCATTATGCTCCTTACTAAAAATTATTAGCATCCGATCAAAACAAAGGGTACCCCCCATACAAAGTGACCCAAATTTCTAACAAATTTTACATTTTTTCACTTCTAAATTCTACCTAAAATAGAAAAAAAAATTATCTCTTAGAACGTCCTAATAACAGTTAATTGTAGTCTTCTGAATGTATATCCGAAAGTTTGTACCAGAGCGTGCCTTAGAAGTACAAAAAATCGAGTTTGAAGGTTGCTAGTACACGTTACTCGAAATATTCACAAATAGTCTTAGAACTGGTATCACTGACCTTCAAACCCAAGTTTTGATACTTGTAGCGTACGCCTTGGTACAACCTTTTGAATATACATTCACAAGACTACAATCAACTGTTATAATGACGTTCTAAGAGATAAATTGTTTTCTTGTATTTTACATAGAATTAAGAAGTGGAAAAACGTGAAATTTCTTAGGATTTTCTTTCACTTTGTATGGGGGGTACCCTTAGTTTTGATCCGATGGTAATAATTTTTGGTGGGGAGGATAATGGAGCTTAGAATAGGCACCCCATCAAATTTGATCTGCCTGGCTCAATTTACAAAGAAGCTACAGGCATGCCTTTTTGAAAAATGTTAGGAGCAGTGAGGGGGACGTTAATGATTGGAGCACTCCAATCTTTGGTACAAATCAAATACATTTTGTTAGCAATATATGCACAAGATCTTATGACGGTAGGTATATTCTATCAAGAGTTACAGTGCGAAATGTAAAACTCAAAAAATGTAAATTCACTATAATACTTTTGGGTCTAAGGTATAATTTTCTGAGAAAATCTCTAGACTGTTACATATCATTACAAAGGTAATTTTATGTAGTTTATTTCGTCCTCAGGACATTTTAAGGTCAGACTCATAGTTTTCCAGATATTTGCAAGAAACTGAATTTTCACCCCTTTGCCACCCCCTCCCCCCTTAACCCATGGCGCATATTAGTGTAACTTTTTACCGCGTATATTAGGCAGTGTATTCAACAATTTGGCATCAAAAATTTCTTTTCTTTTTGGATGTTTAGGTTTTGGGCTATCTGTACTAGACTATATAAGTGAACCGCCACCACAAGATTTACCCGTCAGATCAAAGTTACGATCACAACGAAATACATTGTAACCTTCCAAAACCTCCGTACTGTGTATAGCATCGCAAAGCCAGGTCTCGGTAAAGCAAATAAAATCGAAGTTGGAAGCTAAAGATGATATCTTGATGTTATGGAGCTTAGACCTTAAACCTCGTACATTTTGATAATAAAGAGAAAGGTTAATTATTCTAAGATCATGTTTGATTGTTGACGACGAAAATTTCGTTTCTTAAATTCCTTTAGGAGAACCCCTGACGGCCAAAATGATTCGTTCGAAAGTTCATCGACATCCTCGGGAAAGGTAAGTTTGAACGATGAGACAATTTTGTTAGGAATGTTATCCTTGGTAAGCTTTTTACATGACAGCATCGAAGGTTCAAAGCCCAATTTATTAACGACGTAGCGTTTGATATCGGCTTCCGACGTATCGTAGGCTAGCCTCGAAATGAACAATTGCTTAGGAGGCTTGCATACGCGCAATACTCCGAGATGTCCAGATGTATCATTGTCATTTCTCGAAGGCGGTATAGGCGAGAAAGGCAACAGCAGATTGGGAGATTGAATGAAATGATCGTTACCTTCAAATCAAAGTTTTTTTGATTGTACCATTTTCTAAGGGCCCAACTTTTCATAAAACTTCATTGGAATAAATGCCTGAGTAATTTTCTGCATTTTCCTGAAGAGTCCTTGATTTTATTCTAGGCAAATCACATTGAACAAGGTATGCGCATGTGAGACATACGCGCGATCATCCTTGTCACGATAGATGTGCGAGCATCGGAAGGATAACAACAACTATTCCTGTCCTGATTCTTTTTTCCGTTCTTTAGTGTCTGTATACTTCGTTGTCGCATTGACTGCTGTGGGAGGGAAAAAAACTCGCTAACGCAAGAAATACATTTATTCTAACTACTGAACTGCAATTACGCATTGGAGTTGAGTACAAAATACCCTATAGTATACCTTTTACATTCTTGGACTCTTGCGACAGGACTAATATCCTTAACCTCAATCTCGTTCGATATATGTACACAAAACTTCGATACTTGTATCCATCTCCCTGTGTCTGCTGCTGTGCGGTAATCTAACCGCAAATTCAAGGCAATGCAATATGCAAACGCCCGGCGACACTTTCTTATCTAAAAGGACAATTTTACTTCGATTTCAGGAAGCTACTTCAATTTGCTTTCAATTATCGCCAAGGCAAATTTCTAAGACGTTATAGAAGAAAATGTATAGAGAATAGAGTGCACGCTATACGCTACAGCACAGTGCAGAAAGTTGTTGCACAACTACAACTATATCAGTGTTCCTTCCTATTGCAATTAATGAAGCAATTTACAGCGATTACTTATCGTAATTGGAATTTCTCCCGTTCGGCAGGACTTGGCGACTTTTCCGTATCCGTTTGTAATATGTATAGAAAAGGATAGAAACGCGGTGCGCAGTGGAGGCTTTCGGGTAGCAATTGTCACGACGACGGGTGCAATAGACACGTTTTCGAAGGTTCTCCCAATGGGAAATCGGCAAATTTCCACCACAACACTCAGTGTGGAACACCGATTCCGATACATAACAGTACATGTTTCTATGAAATTAGTATGTATGTAGGTTCTGGCCACACAAAACTCATCTACCTATTTATCTCCAGAACCGTGACTTGGCTTCTTGGCGCGGAAGGGTCGCACGATATATTCATATCGTTTCGCTCTGGCTTCCTTTTCTTGTTTCTGCTCTGTACAACGCGCGTACATCGTATGTTGAGTGTTTTGTGGTGCAATAAGAAGCACAAGGGACATTGCAGGATGTCAAAAAATGAACAAAACTTTTTCTTGGCATATCATCTTTTTCGTTATCACAAAATTTCGCTGCCATTTTCTTTTTGCTTCACTTTCTAGCGCGCTTTCATCTTCTTGTTGTATTCTTTTATTTTTCTTTAGTATAGGAACGAAGATTGTCGGACTAGGATTGCCAGGATTTGAATCGGTGAGTGTGTATGTGCATGCATGGCTCTTAAATTTATAACGAAATCAGACTCGAGGTTTATAAATACGTTTACGTGAACATGTGTGTGTGTTTGTGTATAGTTGGTGTGTCTGATAAAATTTCCATCTTAAAAATGTATCCCAGTGGAAATGAGGTTTTCGTTTTTCCGTATATATCGTATCTTAGAACGTTGATTCAACCTCAGGCGTTATAGAAAAGTTTTCGACTCTCAAGAGGAAGTCTCAATGCAAAAACCCATTTTCATTATTATGCAACCAGAAGTTTAGGTGCAGAAATATATGGTGTATGTTATGTTTATGTATAAACAAAATTGTGGGCTACCCTTCCACTACATAGAGTAGGTACTAGCGCGCTCATAAGCTGGTTCCAGATTTACATTGAAAAACAGTGATTTCATATTATTTGAAGTAACTCTTTTAGGCGGGACCCTCCATCGAGAGATTTAAATCATGGGAATATAAAAAAAGTACCTACCAAGTATTTATCTCTTGTAAAGACATCATTCAAATCAGCGTCGTATAAAATTCGCTTACAAAATCAGGTTTTCTTGAATTCGAAACAAATCGTCTCGCATCGTGTCGGACCCGACTTCGCATTGTGTGTACACGCATCGCACCGCATTCACAGCACCCGGCCCGGAAAAGCCCGGCTTCGCACTGTTAGTGTACGCGGCAGTGTTGCCAATTTAGCCGTTTTCCGGCCAAATTTAGTTGGAAACCATGCTGTTTAGCCGGAAGAAATTTATAATTCCGGCTGGCCGGATTTTAGCCGGAATTGATTTTCTTCAGCCGTTTTTCCGGCTAAAATTATTTTATGATTTATTTTTACTTTGAAACTAGAATCAATTTTCAATATTCACAAACAAAAATCGTTGTGAAATTATTTCTACAGACACTTATTATCGGGTATTAGGGTAAGTTCCTACTATGTCCACCTAGAGCAGTGGTTCCCAACTCAGAAACCTCTGCGGACCACTTAGCCTGAAAATGGATCTCGACGGACCACCATTCAATAATAATGAAACGAATTTAGGTTTCGATTTTGTTTTGTCCAGGTATTGTATTCAGAAGCTTGCGCTCTATTTCGCAACTCCCATCACAAATTGGCCTTATTATATTTTTGATTGTTATTTCCTCGTTAGAAATAAAGTGGAAAACCACTGATCATACAAAGATCCTTCGCATAATACATACATACGTTGTCTTGGTGCTTTCGTCTGAGGAAGATCATTTATTGAAAATTAGGTTCGGCTACCATCTCTTCGAAGGCGTAGTCCACAACTCCCGACGCAACCGACTGTCATTGGCCTTCAATTTTTATACAAATACCATTTTGTAGAAAGCATGATTTAAGATTTACCAGGTTGAGAGAGGGGAGATAAACTGTTTTATTGGCGTCAACCAGCTAACATTTTTCTCGCACAAGAATGGGACTTCTGGTCTCGAAGAGCTAACTTCGATTAAAAGTTATTCAGTAAACGTTAAAGCTCGGTCTTTAGACTCGGATTTGTGACAATGTTTAGCGCGAAAACCCTTTTGAAGTTTGAATAATTTCGGAATTGGACTATAGGCAACGAACATAACATAACCTATCGCCTTCCCATAATCAAGGAACTTTGAGTAGTCACAATAAATATAACTTTCTTGCAAGAAGTCTCCAGAGTCTCCTCGCGGACCACCTACGGGTGTTTCTCGGACCACCCCCGGTCTGCGGACCACCAGTTGGGGAACAGTGACCTAGAGGAAAGCTTGCATTTATGTCTCCTGGGAAAAATTTGTCGCGGAGACTTGCCTTTTTTCAATAAATTTAGGGTAATGGGTTTCACGTAAACTGACGATATTAGTAGCTAGTCTAATCATGTAATTTACTAACCACCAATATGCTGAATAATTTGCAAAATGGAAGACAGTTTCTTAGATAAAATTCTTTGTTGAGCAATTCTCGGAGCATGGGGTTACCTGAAATTTTTTCCATTTTTCAAAGTGTCAATTCTTTACCACAGATAACGTACTCATGCCAGATTAAGTACAAGGGTGAAAACCAAAACCTTTAAGCGCGATTCATAATATAATATAATAATATCGCCGAAATTTGCACTTTCCCAGTAAATTACAAAAATTAAATTTAAGTGTGTATATATTTCGGGGGCAACTTACCCCCTTCTTCAGCACAAAAGCTAAGTGCTGAAGAAGGGGGTAAGCTGCCCCCGAAATATATACTCACTTAAATCTAATTTTTGTAGTTTACTTGGCAAGCTACTTGCATAACTTTCATAGAAACTACGCATTTTCGTAGATGCATTACATTTAGTTGTTGGGTTGGTAGCAACAAATTTATCAAAAATCTATACCATTTCCCGGCCAAGCTCATAATTTTTGAACATCAAGTTCGTATCTTTGGAGCATGAAATTTGTAATTGCGGAACATCAACAATGGAACCATCAACATCAATTTCGTAATTATGGAAAATAAAATAAAATTTGGAGGTTTCAAATTCGAAAATGAATAACATGCTTGACACACATATTTTCGAATGACGCAAATTGATCATCATTAGCACGAGTTCCAAATTACGCATTTGGACCATCATTTGCTCATGACTGGGGACGCCATCTGTTGTAAAATTTAAGAACAAGAATGGTTGCAAAAATATAAAAAATTTTATCAATCTTTACACATTTCTATTAAAATTTTTTAAAAAAGTGTATCCTCAAATTATTGAATTGAATATTCATCAAAATATCGCAATTGTGAGGGACATTTTCACCATTTACACAAATGTCAAAAGTAAGTGACGAATTCTAATGACGAAAGCATATGTGTCACTCCAATTTCGCACTTTCATCATCATGATGGATTATCGTCATGATGATTTGGATATGTGTCTTGGGCCTAAAATGGTTAACTTTTAATCAAAATATAAGATTGTTCAGGTGCGATGATGGTAATAAATACAAAAATGGGGTTACCCTTGCCTATAGTTATGCATTGGACGTTCCTTTTACGAATTTTATGTTCCACAATTTCGAACCTAATGTGGTTATGGACTTGACAGAGAAATTGTACCTGCATACAACAATTTTGACTAGTTGAGCTATCTAACTCCGAACAAAGTAAATTTTGACTATAATGCCAGCGATTGGAGCACATATAAACTAAGAAATCTGCCTAAAGCATAGTTAACGGGTAGTACTCCAGAAAAGAAATAAAGTTCTTAAAATCCGTTTTTTTTTTGTTCGTAATGTGACTGTTTTGTATGATTTGGCCGGTTTTTTGGCCGTTTTACTCGCTGAAATTTATTTAGCCGGATTTTTAGCCGTTTTTGAAAAAAATATAGCCGGTTTTCCGGCTAAATTTAGCCGTTTTCTAAATTTCCAGTTGGCAACACTGGTACGCGGCCTTTAATCAGATGATGGTTCGTATTTTCTTCAAAATATGAACAAGGTCCTGCCTATCGACGCTTAGAAGTAACAGCCATCCAAACCGCAGTTTTGTTTTTCATTTTCGACAGCTTGGGGATTCGTAGGCTCTACATTTATGAAATATGCTGTATTTATAGAGGACCGCAGTGGCCACTTTTTGTTGCAAATTTCAAGGTTCTAGCTGTAAGCGATCAGAGATTACAGCTGTCCAAAATTATTGGGAACCAGCGATCACAGAGAGAGAGAGAGATATGTTTAGATTAATGTACAATGCTGTACATCGTTGTCTCTAAAGCGGTTTTACTGGTATAAGAGAAACTATCGTGAAAGGCTTACTTATATCCCAGGAAATTTGAACAAAAATTTGGACAAACTTCGGAAAAATTAGGGTAAAAGCTGAATTTTTGCAAGAGCCTTACTTTCGAGGTCCCACACAAGACCCCAAAAGTCCCCTCGGTACGAGTGCCGCTAGCGATTGTACAGAGGAATACCCTCAAAAACAATTTTTTCTGAATATCTCGATAACGGTAATATGTACTAAAACGTGGTGTAGGGAAATTTTTTAGCTATTATGGTTTGTGAATAAAATGTCGAAGGTAGATTTTGATTCTACTACTCCTAACGATGCCAGGGTGTCTAACGGTATTTTTCACAAAGTTTCAGGAAAATCCTTATAACGGTAACTACGGCTAAAAAGATTTGAATGGCGAATTTTTAGCCAAGCCACCTAAATTTTCTCCAACTTTCGCCAAGGTGAGTTGCTCTTACGATTGTTCTTAAATTTGCGCATAATCTTTCGATTGTATTTTTCTCATATTATTTCTAATAATTTTAATGCTTTAACTGCAGAAATTCATTCAAACTGCCCTAATATACTGCAATTTAGGAAAATTTATACAAATTATGATAAAATCGAGCCAAAATTAACCCTAGTTTTCTACATTTAAGGCAATGAAAGTGTTAAAATTATCGAAGCTAGAATAAAACGCTAAATGAAAGATATAATTGTAAATTTCTAAAAGAATCGTACAGGCACCTCACCTTGGTAAAAGTCAAAGATAATTGAGATGAAATAACCATTTGTTTTTGGGTGAAATCACAAAAATTTTACTTTGCAGATCAGTAAAAAACAAACCTCTCATCCGATTTTGATGCGGTTAGTCTTGTTGTTCAGGTAATTTAGTTGGCTGTGATAGTAAGCTTATTTCATTATTTTTGCTGGTCTAATTTTGGAGATATTAAGGTTTAAGTTGTGTAAGAAAATGAATTTTTCAAAAATCTTCAAATGCCTGTGGCAACTAAAGGGTTAAGAATCGGGGTGTGTCCGATACACTTTTATTGCTGGAAATCAAGAGGAATAATTTTCGTTGCGTCTATACGGTAGTTTCCGGACGCCACGAGTACATGCTACGCTTGTAGATAGAACAAGTCCCGGGAAAACGTTGTTTTTTTAAGTTTGACCCCACGTAGCTCCCATGGCGGGACAGGTACAGATCGGGTGTTTTGGCATTTTATTTAGATATATTGAACAAAAATATTCATTGCAGACCACTTTCCCGCATAAGTTACCGTTACTAATATATTCATGAAATTAATAAAAAATGGCGCCCTTATGATTGTACGTTTCGATCTGAAATTTTTGGTATTAATTCTGGCATTGTACAAGCTACAAACTCGTCATATAAGACTTTTTATTGAACATTACCGTTATTAAGATATTCCCTTATAACTTCCATGGGTGACCACCCATCGATGTAGACTTTTGGCATTTTATTTGAAGCCAAAAAAGGTGCAAATATGTCATAGATGACTTTACAGCATACACCACCGTTACAGAGGCATTCACGAAAAACCCAAAAATTCTCGTTTTTCTAAGGTTTGAGCCCCCACAGCATCCTAAGCGGTGTACATATTGATGAGAAATTTAGCCACTTTCGCCAGAACCGTATTTGCTACGAATTAGCCATACAACATCCTTTAGCAAGAGTTACCGTTATAGAGATTCTCGTTAAACCTTGTTAAAAATACAGTTAGACCTCCTGGCACCGTTAGGAATACTCGCATCAGAATTGACTTTTGACAGTTATTCTGAAAGTACAACAGCTACAAATTCGCCATACGCCACTTTTCAGTACATATTACCGTTATCGAGATATTCGAGGGGCTTTGACCCTCTGTAGCGCATCTAGCGGCAGTCGTACAGACGGGGCTTTTTGGAACTTGTTTAGGACCTCGAAATAAAAGCTCATCCTAAAATCTAGCTAATTTTTTTGAAGCGAAATTTTCCTGGGGTATACTACCTTTGCCCCTTGCATCTGGGGTGTATGTACTACCTTTGCCCATATGCATCTCTTCGCCATCATTTCGGAACTCATTTATTTTTTTCCAATCTTTCCCATTCATTTCTTCACACCGGATATTCGAAATTAAATGCAATTTCATTCCAACAGGACACACATACCGAGAACGAATCTTTGATACGTTCACAGACCAAATTGAAGATTTATTTCAAGCTGAACTTCTTCTTAACTATCCGGTCGTATTTAATCTGCAAAATCCAATCTCATCCATTCGAAGTAGGAAAAAAACTGGATTGAAATAAAAGCAAAGAAAACTTTAGGTAACTTTATCGCTTTCTAAGATGGTTACAAATAATCTGTATGTTCTATGTGCCACCTACGTTCATAGATTAGTCCTGACTCGGAGTCGGAATGGCTTTATGTATGTTGAAGTTGAAGGTACGTATACTTCGTACATACAAGATGTTTTCATTCTGCATGTCAAACTATTACGAAAAACTTGAGTGAATGATAAAAGCTGAAGATAAAAGTTTTGGTCGTTAGGTGCAAAACGTATCAAAGTCATTGCGCTTGAAGAAATCCCGAACATGTTCGAAGAAAATGTGGGAAATAAGAAGATGATTGTGATAAGACAAGTCGTTTAGTTTCTTTAGGAAAGATTGGGGAAAATTTTAATGATAAGGCGTTGTCCTACTTACCTCGATATCTCGATTTTCATATACGAAATCTCGACAAATCAATATGAATGCAAATTCGATAACCATTTGCAGGTGTACACATTTCAGCATTCAAGAATAGCCCCCGTTCTCGTTCTGATTCACCACTCTTTCGACACAATTTATCCAATATTTAAAATTTATTAAGGTTCTCGATTTTTCCACACCGTGTCGTATTTCTCCACATTCATAAACCTCACTCCCGATGCCAACTTAAATTGAAATATGTCAGACCTTGATCAATAATATTTTTCTTTCCAACCATATTCTTGTTGCAGCCTCCCGGCTCCAGACTCATATATAACGTTCGCCCCGGTGTGCGGTGCGGTGGTCTCCTCCAATCTGAAAAGAATTTTCTGCTTAAATTCACTTCATATCGGACTCCAAACAAAATTGCCGTAGCACTTCATAAATCATACTTTTGAAAGGAGTCTATGGCAAAAAAGAAAAAAGAGTGAAAACAGAAATCGAAGGCGACCAACAGAAGAGTTCAAACGCGCGGGACATTTTACGGTCGACCAATATAGAATGGAAAAAAAATAATCACGACGGAAAAAAAGGAGTCCAACCGTCACATATATATAAATTCAACCTCTTTTACTACTACTTTCTGAAATATTTGTTTTAATAAATCGCCCACACTGACAAGACTGAAGAAAAGAAAAAAATCGGACGGAAGAAAATATAATCAAAGAATCAAGTAAGGCGCGGAGAATTCTAGATTGCCGAAAAAGATTTTTCCAAGGAAAATGTTAACCCTCCGTCGGGCGCACCTCAAATAAAAACAAGATCGGGCGCACTCGGCCTGGGAGGCCACTCATCTATTTGGATCCTTTTTTCTTAATATGTTACTATAAATTTTTGATACTTTTCAGAAAATAAGTTATTAGTATCTAAGGGATGTAAATAAACTAAATATAGTATTAAGAAACCTATTTACTGAAGAGTTTAATACAGAAATGAAATTATCGATTTACCAGAAAAAAACAAAAGAGAAATTTTTATGAAAAATGCCGCATCCATTTTTCGTTAGAAAAATTGAAATTAATGAAAGGCAGGTAGTCTAAATTGATAATCGTTATTTGAAAAGGTTCTTAATGCTCCAAATTAAACGTGGAAAAGCATCTTTGATACAGCGCTTTTGCGTAGTTTAGGCACATTCAAAACTATGACGCGAACAGGCGCACCCGGCCTGTGAAGCCAGAGTCCTTACCACACAACTGTCTAAAGGACCATGGGAAACTATAGGTAGGCACTGTGTGAGATTCTTAAAGTTAGACGAGTAAACGGAGCTAAAAAGTTATGGGCCACTCTAGTAGCGTGGAGCAGAGCAGAAACTGTTTTGCTGGCCTGTCAGGCAGGGTCCGCCCGACGGAGGGTTAAGAAAGCAACCGTCTTGATGTGTTCATGTGGGTTCTGTAAAAAAAATTTTTGGGCCCCCTTTGTAAGTTTCCTACGAAATTCCCTCGTGTAGGTAATGTTGCAATTAAACGGAAAACAATACTTTTGGTTACATGGTAGCAATTATGGATGCACAATTATTCAATAAAGAAGAGAAAAATTGTTGGAGGAGTCGTGATGTAAGGTGAAACTGCGGAGGCATACCAAGAGATGAACAGAACAGTTCCTCTATAGTGGATTGGGGACGAATCCAAGCTTAGGAAGCTTATTCCCGACATTTTCAAGTTCCGACAAGACTACAAGAAAACCATCAGACCTACAAAAGCCCATGCCTGGGACGAGTTCTGCCAATCCTTGGATCACGTCAAGGACTCAGCAAGGATAGGCAAAATCATGTCAAAAGCCCATTAATGTATATATATTGTTAATAAAGAGAGAGGATAGAATCTGGGCACCTAGAGCTTCTTTTGAGTACGCATTTACCTGTGTACAATAGCGTTTGAACGCACAGGCGGACACTGCATAATGTTGACATTTGACTTAGTGACTTTGAACACTCTGTCATTACGAAGGAGAAGGTCTTCTGGGGTATTAATAGCTTCTCCCCATTTAAGTGGCCTAACCGGTACAACCATGAGTTGTATCCATTGTACGATGAGCTGGAAGTATCGAAAATCGTGAAGCTTCAACGTTTGCAATGGGCGGAGCATGTACAACGGATGGACGATAATCGCATGCCCATGAAAGTGATGAACGCACAACGAATTGACGGACCGAGGTTGCGTTGACGACCGACAGCTCGTTGGGAGAACTCCGTAGGTGAAGACGCCCACCAACTGTTGGGCTTCTGAAACTGGAGGAGAAGGTCACGTAACCGAAACAATCGGAGGTCAACGATTCAGGCGGCCAAGGCCCAACGTCCGGTTATCGAGCCACATTGTTGATGATTTCAATCTCCTGGGGCAGACGGCATACCACCGACCATGATGCATTAAATTCAGGAACTTCTAGTTCCAATACTTCTACCACTCTTCAGGAGCTTTCTGATCCTCAACTATGTTCCCCATTCGTGGCGACAAGTTTGAGACGTGTTCATACCGAATCCAGGTAAACGAGGGCATGAGACCGCGAAGGATTTCAGGCCTATTAGTTTATCCTTCTTCATATTAAAAACATTGGACCGCATCGGTGACCTCCACATCCCGCAAAAGCTGGAAAACTCAGTACACTTTTGGTCGCATACGTCAGGAGTAGATCCACAGAAACGGCCCTCCACCAGGTGGTGCGTAGCATCGAATACAGTCTTCAATATACAAACAATACACGTTGCCGATTTCTTTGGCATAGAGGTAGCTTTCAACAATGTCCGCATAGAATCTATTCACGATGCCCTCACGGAGAACGGAGAGACGTAAGAGTAATCCATGCAAACGTGGGAAATAGCCAGCTAACTAAATTCGTTGCAGAAGAGTTTTCAAGGTAACGAAGTTGGGCAGGGTGCAAAGGTCAGCATGCCTTGACATCAGAGGCTGTATGCGAACATGCCCGAGGGATGCGTTTTATCAAGGAACTAGCGGCATGCAGTGCGGTCAGGCTCAAGGAGTTGGATCGCTAGACTGCCATATCGCCACTCTGATATTCTCAACCAACTACCACTAGAAGAATAACTTCGGTTTCAGATTTCCAACCAGGTGTGAATGGAGCGGGAGTGAGGTGGGGGAATATGATATCTCTCTTTTCACAAAATGGACTGTGGTATGGGTGGGTGGACTCTTCTTTGGCACAATCAATATCTCTGAATCTTACCGTCTCCCTGATCATGCCAGAATTTTCCTGGCAGAATTGTTTGCAATCATGATATGTGCCAAGCTTGTGAACTGTTGTATAACGAAACACTGACCAACCTTGGAGGAAGGCATACAGTCACCCTACTATGGTTGCCGGAACGCAGGAACGAAAAGGCTAATGGAAAACTCTGGACAACTCTTGTACGCAGTGCGTGTACATTTTGATGGCAGCTGTCAGTAGAAATCAAGAAAGCTTTGGCCATTCTATGACCGGAAAAGAGTCTCTGAGATTCTGACCAGAAGGCGTGAAGATTAGCAGCGGATACTACTGGACATTGGTCAATTGGGGACCATATCCAACCAGTCTACGTACTCCTTGCAACTCGCACTTGCAGTTGCGATAACGCGAATGAAAGAGAAACTCTAACTCACTTTCTCTGCGAATGCTCAGGTCTCCTCAGATCCCGCTACCACACATTGGGATGTGTGCTTTTTGGCACTCTAGAGAGTGCGTCGGAAGCGGGAAGCTGCTTCATTTCCTAAATCTCTCTGAATGGCTCTAGATGCGTCTCCACACTTGAAATTATATTTCCTGTAACATTCATCCTGTAAGTAGCTTAACGGAGTTTATGGTCTCAAAATAGCGATGTTCGTGCTAATTGGGTCCGGCGCCTGTCTCGCCTTAGCCATCACTTATGCCCACAAAACAGAACCATTCTCCCTTTTTTTTAATTAGGCACACATTTAGAAAAAATGCTCAAAATGTCATCTATTATCGTTAAATATCACAATAGTGTTTTCATAGGTATCATTTTTTTAGAACCAAGGAAACGTGCCACTAATATTCCTTAAATTGGCGTATCGTAACGGCGACATTTGTTGAAAACTTCAAGGTCGTAGTTATCAGCATTCAGAAGTTGCAGCGATTCTAAATTGAGATAAAATACACGGGTTTGGGCCCTCAATTGTGGTGTTAATCAAAAATAATTCCCTTCAACTTACACACAGATTATAATTTTTCTTTAATATTTCAGGTTATATGATTGTCGTAAAATATTCCTTCATTGTTAGATTCTCCTATAAAAAATACTCTTTCTACCTGACCCTGTATATCTGTCTTTTGTTTTTAATGAACTCACACAACTTGGCTTTCCTGCATCCAACTTGGCAACGCCACCTTACATGTCCAACCGTTTTAACAACTTCAAGCTGAATTTTATCGAAAATCTTACAAAATCCCTTACTTTCGTCGAGCCGAAAAGACTCGTCATTCCGTCCGGTTAACATGTGCATCGAATGGTCACAATCCAACGAGCCGTTATCGCCTGATGTTGAAACGGATGGTTTCGATTTCTTGACTTAAAACCAGAACGGCGAAGCACTTTAGCTCCAATTGCTTCGTTTCTATGTGTGCCGATAATCCTTTTTGTGTTTGGCTTTCTTGCTGATGTCTATTTTTCCCTCGCAGGTGCAATTGATGGTTAGGATACGAGTACATACGACTAGTTACGGTATAGACATTCAATTGGCGTTTGTGTAGACATTTTACTAAAGTCGAAGGCCATGGAGGTTGTGATTCGTTACGTACACACATATGTTTGCAGAAAGTAAGAAATTGACTCGTGTTAAATGCCATAAGCTTACACTTTTTTTTTTTGCCTTACTGATGGTCTTCAGTATTGGCTCTTGCAACGAGTTGAGTTGCCCCCGTTGTGGGCTAGCCAGGACACACGTGTTATGCTTCAGGTGCAGTTACGTTACATGTTTTGAGTGGAGACGGTGGTGTCGAGCCAAGAATGTTATTGCTGAAGGGTTCCTTTGAACTTCCACTTCATTACGTGCGACGCTGAAAATGATGTCGCTAATTTGACAGAATGTTGGCATTTTCGGATGTATCTGGCAACTGTTAGTGAATTGAATTTTGAATTTTGAATTTTGAATTTTGAATTTTGAATTTTGAATTTTGAATTTTGAATTTTGAATTTTGAATTTTGAATTTTGAATTTTGAATTTTGAATTTTGAATTTTGAATTTTGAATTTTGAATTTTGAATTTTGAATTTTGAATTTTGAATTTTGAATTTTGAATTTTGAATTTTGAATTTTGAATTTTGAATTTTGAATTTTGAATTTTGAATTTTGAATTTTGAATTTTGAATTTTGAATTTTGAATTTTGAATTTTGAATTTTGAATTTTGAATTTTGAATTTTGAATTTTGAATTTTGAATTTTGAATTTTGAATTTTGAATTTTGAATTTTGAATTTTGAATTTTGAATTTTGAATTTTGAATTTTGAATTTTGAATTTTGAATTTTGAATTTTGAATTTTGAATTTTGAATTTTGAATTTTGAATTTTGAATTTTGAATTTTGAATTTTGAATTTTGAATTTTGAATTTTGAATTTTGAATTTTGAATTTTGAATTTTGAATTTTGAATTTTGAATTTTGAATTTTGAATTTTGAATTTTGAATTTTGAATTTTGAATTTTGAATTTTGAATTTTAAATTTTGAATTTTGAATTTTGAATTTTGAATTTTGAATTTTGAATTTTGAATTTTGAATTTTGAATTTTGAATTTTGAATTTTGAATTTTGAATTTTGAATTTTGAATTTTGAATTTTGAATTTTGAATTTTGAATTTTGAATTTTGAATTTTGAATTTTGAATTTTGAATTTTGAATTTTGAATTTTGAATTTTGAATTTTGAATTTTGAATTTTGAATTTTGAATTTTGAATTTTGAATTTTGAATTTTGAATTTTGAATTTTGAATTTTGAATTTTGAATTTTGAATTTTGAATTTTGAATTTTGAATTTTGAATTTTGAATTTTGAATTTTGAATTTTGAATTTTGAATTTTGAATTTTGAATTTTGAATTTTGAATTTTGAATTTTGAATTTTGAATTTTGAATTTTGAATTTTGAATTTTGAATTTTGAATTTTGAATTTTGAATTTTGAATTTTGAATTTTGAATTTTGAATTTTGAATTTTGAATTTTGAATTTTGAATTTTGAATTTTGAATTTTGATTCAGATACAAGAAAATAATTAAAAGATTGTCGTAACTTGAAAGGACATTGCATAAATTTTCCTTTCTATTATATTTTGGTTTCATGACTGTTTATCTTTAATCACAAATCAATCGTCCAGAATAAATGCCCAGGGGACTCAAAAAAATAAATCGATGTAGGTATGTGGAGATTTAAATTAAAATCATTTGTTAGTATTCATCTGAAATATAGCAGTCTGCAACAAAAAAAATATAGCATATTCCAATATGTAATTTTTTCCCTTTTTTTAATAATGTCCACAACTTTTTTAGAGGACAGTAAACATTGCCTTCCTGAAATTCGTCGTTCGCATTCCACCACCTGGTTCGTTTTAACAGAAATTCAATCGATAGTAAATCCATCTTTTTTACGAAACCCTCTTGAGTCACTTTCTGGACATACACTCTCAATCATATTGGACCGAGATACCCTTGACAACGCACATTATATCGAATAAATGCCACATTGACTCAACTTAAAAAGGCACAACACAATCTCTTTCGGCCAATCCGCAAAAGAAAGAACAAAAAACATATTATATAGAGAAAAAGGATTTTTTCTTCCTTTTCCTCTTTTCGTAGCTGGTGCCTGCAAGCTGGGTGTGCTGTTGTTCTTTTATTTATCCCTTACTCGATTGATGTGCTGAGAAATATACCGTCGTCCTCATCTTCGACTACTACTATATGGGGACGTATAAATCCATCAATTTCCGTTCATCATAACATGACTTTTATCCAAACCGGAAATTTATAAGATCATAAGCTGGATAAGTC
The DNA here is from genome assembly GCA_949715475.1 of Microchrysa polita. Classification (NCBI taxonomy): domain Eukaryota; kingdom Metazoa; phylum Arthropoda; class Insecta; order Diptera; family Stratiomyidae; genus Microchrysa; species Microchrysa polita. Next base: position 31,743,861 of record OX454421.1, read on the forward strand.
TGCCATCCACTTTGGATGTGATGTTGCTTGCCTATACTACTTTACTTCCTATATTATAGCATTGAGGTGGAGGGCCCAGCTCTTACGTTCATTCATTGATTCCCTCGGCTTGGAGTTCGAGTTGGACCAAAGATGATGAGATGATGCTTGCTTGCTTGCATCCTTTCCGTGTTATCAGTCGTAACTCGATGTTGTCGTTCTCCAAACTGTTGAAACTCCGCCACACACCAGCAGCATCGGTGTCGTTCGTGTATTCATTTGGACTTTGTCGAACCGAACGTATATTTCTTCGGCCGCCATAATATCGAAGACCGAAGACGACATTCATTTTCACAGTGATAGGATGCTCGATTACATTTTACAGATGACTTAAAAAGTTGATCAGAAAAATGTATCGCTGTTATACGTTTTTATGTTTACACGTGCGCTAAGGGGCGGCCACGTATATCTACGTGTGCATGAAACCCGGAAAAGATATTAAATTAGTCGGTAAATCATCCGAAAATGGTGAGAATGTGTGTATGGGATTAGGATTAGGGTTTTAAGGAGAAAAGAATTTATGTACATAATTTGAGCTATAGACTCGAAAACGTGAACTTATCAAAACCGCGACTGTCCACTTGAAGAGTAGGTGATTGACTGATAATCCTAATTGTAATTATCGTTTGAAATCAGCTTCTTGCGTTGGAATGAGACGCAGTGCATTGTGAAACGATTGGTAAAACATCCTTAAAAAAGGGTTGAAATAAAAATCCGATTTCATTTATAGAACGGACACAAACAGCTGCTGGCTTTATTAAAGTTGGTTTAAACACTCTTGAGCCGCCTGTTCTCAATCTGGTAGATAATAGTTCTGCCGGATTCGCTAAACGGATAAATAAAAGAAAAAACAAGAAATTTGAATGCCAAAAATTAATAGAAAACGGTAAGCAGTCACTGATTCAATTTACATTACCTTAAATTTAAATTTTATCGTTAAATGTTTTCTCTTTTTCGCCGAACAAAAACTCATTGTTGTGGAATCGAGTCCTTGCTCCAGTGGCGATCGTACTAAACTTCCTTCGGTCATCTAACATAATTAGGAGCCTCTTATGCAGGCCATGATTTAATGCACACAATGATTTTGCAATAGAAATTGAATTTAGAAAATCAGAGCTAACAGATACTAAAATCTCTGCACTCATTTTTCGAAGTAAAGGGCTGAATTAAGATCGAGAGTGAAATTTTTCGCCCAGGGATCTTATCAATAAAAATTGATACTTACTGTGGTGGAATATGTCACAAACGGTGGGGAATTCCATAAGCTACAATCCGAGACCGGTTCCATAATTCTCCTCGGCCATTTTATGTATTATTTTTCGATTCCCCGGTCATTTCACATTTCACGATGAAATATCCAGGGAATCGGAAAAAATACATAAAATGGCCGAGAAAAATTATGGAACAGTTTTCGGATTATAGCTTATGGAATTCCCCAGCATTCCCCACATACCTATTCCACGACAGTAAGAATGCATTTTCACTGAAAAAATCGCAGTGGCGAAAAATTTCACTCACGAGGTCAGTACAAGGCTTAATCGTATAGAAACATTTAGTGGTTACTTTTACCTTCCCGAAGTATTTTTTAGATAAGAGACTTCTTCGAAAGACTTGGAATTTTCTATCCGTACGTTGGTGGAAAAATGCATGTACGAGTATGTTGTGAATGCGATGGTGATCAACAATGAAATGTTTGGAGTAACCTCCACGTTGTTTCCAATCTACCTTTTGCTGCTGCCCAGTCAGATCTATTTGCTCCGTTGGGCGGATTCATGCAGTTGTGGACATCATTCACGTTATAGTCTCATCTCATAGTCTAGTCTGCAGCTGGAGAAGGGGGTTGGTAGAAGTAGCATGCCCGTATTTTCGGCATCCCTCGTGATGTCCCATTTTTTGCTTTCGGAGTATTGATCGAACTGCAAACGTTTTTTGCCAGCACTTTGTGCAGTCGCTTTGATAGTACTGGTCACAAAAGTTTGCCCAACTATACGCCTTTTGGCGTCTCTGATCTTTTTGTTGTATTCCGTGAGGGTGGAGCGATGCAGGACCTAGTCCCCGTTGTGCTTGGCCCTGTTAAACAACTGCCTTACCTTTTTCCTGAGGCGAGCTAGCTACTTGTTTCACTACGGAACATACTTATTTTCATTTATAACCCTTAGGGGACAATTTTCTTCATAAGGGGTCATGATTGCCCTGGTGGTTTCGTCGACGAGTCTTTTGAAACTGAACCACCCGGTGACTTTCTTATCGATCTGCTGTAGGTGCTCCTTTAGTGTCTCGATATATCCGGACCAATTAGTATTTTGTGGAACTCTACGCTCAATTGTTGCAGAATCTGCACAGATAAGGTCGAATCGTAAATGCACGCGATCGGAGAAAGAAGGCTTCTCCGATACGTGCCAGCTGCGAATCCGTTCCCCTACTAAGCTACTACACAGAGTTAAATCAAGTACTTCCTGCCTTACTGTGGTGTTGAAAGTAGGTTGACATCCCCTGTTAAGGATGTTGATATCTAGACGCATTATTAGTTCTAGAAGGTAATCACCTCTTCCATTTACGTATGTGCTCCAAATCACGTGATGGGCATTGGCATGGCAGACCAACAGTAGGCCCTTCCTCTGTGATTTGCAGTGGAAGGCCAGTTTCTGTAGCTCCCTTGCCGGTACCTCCGTGTCGACAGGTAGGCAGGCAGATGCCACGGTCAGATTGTGGTTGCCCTCGCTGGTGGTACAGACTTCGGTAAATGCTGAATTCTGAAAGACAAAGATAAATGTGTCTGATGACTACGATACAGGCTCTAGGGCGAGTAGAGCCCCGGTCATACACCAGAGCATTACTTACGATCATTTGTTTACCGATCCCGTCATGCTGCCACGGTTCCTGAATCAGAGCTATACTAAGACCCTCACTGATGAACCGCGTTGGAGACTATATCAGAGACTATTATGGCGTGATGCAGATGAAAGATTTTGTCCAAAGCAAGGTCGTGTCCGTCCTTAATAAAAAGAGAGGATGGCACTTGGGCGGAATCAATTCGCGAATCTCTTGAGCTCCTGACGAATACGAATTTCCCTGGGTGCAGGAGCACTTGCACGCAGAGTCCACGATTGCATAATGGAGATGAACGGCAGTGTGACTTTGTTTTCTCCATAACTACTGAGGAGAAGATTACCTGGGCAATCAGCAGCTTCTCCCCTTATAAATCGCCAGGACCAGATGGCATACTACCGATTATGCTTTAGAAAACGCAGGATCTAGTAGTACCACGGCTGCTGATAGTTTTCAGAAGCCTTATGTTACTCAACCACGTACCTCAGTCGTGGCGACGGGTTCGAGTCGTTTTTATTCCGAAGGTAGGCGAACGAGGGCATGAGACCGCGAGGGATTTGAGAATTCAGGACTTTCGAAGTCCCAGCACGCATACGTGAAAGGGAGGTCCACAGAAACGGCTCTCCACGAAGTGGTCCGTATCATCGAACACAGCCTTGAGTACAAACAATACACGTTATCTGGTTTCTTAGACATAGAGGGTGCATTCAATAATGTTCATATTGAATCTATTCATGAGGCCCTCTCAGATTTAGGAGTTGAGCCACGGCTTGTTTCGTGGATGGTAACACTACTAACGACCAGTGTAATCCATGGTGACTTAGGAAGCAGTCACCTGACTAAATTCGTGTGTAGAGGAACACCTCAGGGTGGTGTCATCTCTCCACTACTGTGGCTAGTAGTTATTAACAAAATCCTAGCCAGACTTGACAGGGAGATGATTAAGGTGGTCGCATATGCGGATGATGTAGCGATTATAGTATCAGGAATGTGTCTTTCCGTGATTAGTCAGATCATGAAAAGAGCCCTAGGTTTGGTCAGTAAATGCGCCACAAGCTGTGGCCTGGGCGTAAACCCGTGGAAGACAAAACTGATGCTGTTCACTACACAAAAAAAAATACCGCCTTTCTCACTCCCAAAACTAAATGGACATCAACTGCAACTATCGCCCAGCTCGAAGTATTTGGGCGTTATTCTGGACTCAAAGCTCAACTGGAAGTTGAACATTAAGGAGCGCGTTAAAAAAGCCTGTATTGCTTTTTACGCCTGCAAGACAGTATTTAGCAAGAAATTGGGTCTCAAGCCAAACATTGTACTGTGGGTGTACACGACGGTGGTACGACCCATCCTAACATATGGGTCTGGTGGCCAGCGGTAAAGGCTACAATGTAACAAAACTCGGTAGAGTGCAGAGATCGGCTTGCCTTAGCATCACAGGGGGCATGCAAACATGCCCGAGCGATGCGCTGAATGTCATCTAGTCATCTTGCATCTTCTACCCATCCATCTGTTTATTAACCAACTGGCAGCATGTAGTGCAGTCAGACTCAAAGCGTTAAGCTGATGGAGTGCTAGGCCATACGGCCACAGCAATATTCTAAACCAGCTACCACAAGACGTACGCAACGCTGTAGCGGATCTCAAAGTGCCCAAACTAAGCTTTGGGAAGAACTTTGATATCAGATTTCCATGAAGAGGTGAATGAAAAAAGAGTGAGGTGGTCAAGCATTTTTTCATCACACTCTTCACCGATGTATCAAAAATGGATTGTGGCGTGGGTGCTGGAATCTTCTGCAGATCACTAAGTATCTCTGAATATTGCCGTCTTCCTGATCATGCCAGCATTTTTCAAGCAGAAATGCTTGCAATCATGAAGGCATGTTATGCTCTCAGGGACATACAAAACAACCAGAATATCGCCATCTGCTCAGATAGTCAGGCTGCTAGTAGCTTTACAATCGGTGAGGACGACCTCCAAGGTTGTTGAAGTATGTGAGTAAGCATTAACCAGCCTTGGTACACGACAAAGAATCACCCTACTCTGGGTACCTGGACACAAGAACATAGAGGGTAACGAGATGGCTGACGAACTAGCCAAAATGGGTGCCACTCTTGACAGCTCTCATGCGGAGCGTATTTGCGTCCCTATGGCAGATGTTAAGAGTAAGATCTCCACCCACTATACAAGGGCTGCTAATTCCAACTGGCGAAATCTGAGGACTTTATATCAAGGAAGATGTGGCCGTCATACGACTGGAAAAGAACGTCTGAGATTCTGACTAAACCGCGTAGAGATATCGCCAAGCTTACTGCTGTTATCACGGGGCACTGGCCAATGGGGCTCCACGCTGCCAGCCTGGGCATCTCCTACAATGCTGGTTCACTTTCTGTGTGAATGCCCGGGTCTTGCCAGAACCCGGTATAGGACGCTCGGTAGGGCTTTTCTGGAAGGCTTGGAGGATGCAGCTAATGTGAAACTAGGGGAGCTGCTGTACTTCCTAAATAACACTGGCTAGTTCAAGGCACCTTCCCACTCCTAAATTCATTAGCTAAACATCATCATATACACTAGTTAAGCTTCACGGAGTTTGTGGTTTCAAAACGGCGCTTTATGCGCTAATTTGGCTTTTGGCTAGCCTCTGCCTAAGCCGCCACTTTTACGAACCAATCAACCAAGACCCTCACTGATGAACCGCGCTGGAGACTATATCAAAGACTATTATGGCGTGATGCTGATTACATTACACCACCGAATAGCCGCCAGTGTCGGTAAAGCCATTTTTGCTCTTCTTTTCGCTCTGTCACTGGTATTCTCTACAGCATCTTTTTTATGGATGCTCTTCCAGTTTTTCGGGTGGACCTTGGGTTTTCCGAAGCGATAGGACACCTGGAAGTGGCGCCTGGCGATGATTTGTATGGATATCGGATCTACAGCAACAATCAGTGCTAGACCGTCTACCTCCGCCGTCGCGTTGATCAGCCTGCCGAAAAGTGTAATCGTATTGATGACATCAGTACTTCGAGGTAGGTAGAGCGTCACTATTGTGGAGAGGGGATTATCTATTGTAAATCAATCATGTTACTATAGCTTTTTAATTCACTCACACTTGCATTATCAACCTTTTGAATTTACTGTTTGAATATCTACTTTGAATACAAGTTTTGTCACTTCATCAGTCTGTAACAAACACTCCACTCGTTCGGTTCAATAAAATTATAATATACAAGTAACCAGTTGTGTTCGCATTTCATTCGGTCTAGTTGTTTCACAGGTAACTACGCGGTTGTGCTGCCCCTTTTGCTAACATTATCGTCCCCAGTAGCAGCGCTCAGCGTGGCTCCTTCCCACGAGCTGAGAGTGGGGGTAATGTTGCTTAGCCATTCGGCAGTATCCCCGTTGTCGCATTCAACAAGTAGAAATCCGGGCCGGAAGCTACCGAACTCCGGAAAACGGTGGTGGGCGGGTTACTTACAATGTGTTCAATTGGCGTTTCCCTTAGGAATCTCTGCCGTCCTTTGTTTCTTGGTGAAAGCTACTTGCTTCCCGGAATTGGGAGCACCGTCTTCCTCCGATCGTTGACGTTTGAGAGTGGGGCATTGCAATTAGAATTAATCGCAAGTGCCCTTGCCTTTTTGGGAGCATGTCCTTAGGCGAGGAAACGTACAAACCTTTTACAGGCAGCCCCTCAAGTCCTCTACGAAGAGGATCCCGAAGGCCTCCCGGTGAATATTTGCGTGGAAATCCAGCTTTCTGATTCCCCTCTTTTACTGTGTTGTCGCTAGAGCCCGCTACGGCTTCCCTGCAGGAAGTATCCCGTGTTGGTCGGTTCGGCTAGGCTCGGCACATCCGACGAATAAAGTTCCGCTGGAACGAAATCCGAGGAAAGGGCCTTTCGATCCGAGTCTGAGGTTGCCTCAGTCGGATCGGAAATGAATAAATGTAAACACGTGATTCGCTTCACATGCCAGCTCCATTATGTGAAATATTTACCCAGAATTCAGCATCGTTGGTAGCCTATCTAAAATTAGTGTTAACTTTTAAGTGCGACTCCAATATTAACCTCTGTACTGGCCGCATACGCTTTCCGGGTACATATAGTTCGCTAAATTCAATTGCAATTTACACACTTTGCAATATGGACTTAAAATTGCGTTAGCATATTGCCGTATATTTCATTTCCGGGGTCGTAAAAAATTTTAAAAACCACCCTCACCCTTACGTCCGACATTTCAGGATGGCATGCTGACTTTCCTAGTCTCCGGACTATATACAATAGCCGCGCGTCCGTTATTATTGTAAAATTGTTGTAAATAATTAAATGGGAGGACCGCCCGCTTTAGCACTGACCAAGCCAACATCCGTCGTTAAAATAACGAAAAAAAAAACAGGACGAGACGAGGGTGATTTCCGTGTTTTATGAATTCACTTTTATGTCGTTTTGAATATCAAATTAATTACAATATGAACTCACGGTCGGCTTTGTGTGTATAGGTATGTCTTTTCGCACTGATTTTCGTCAGAAATCCTGCTCCTGTTCAAATCTGCTGTATAGGGTACTATAAAATGGACAATGTTGGTGGAGTACGTTTACTCGTACTTCAAAATGTTTGTCTCGGTGTCATTGAGTGTACATTTTTGAGAGTGTTTTGGCGTATTTATTCATGGGCATAATAACCGTAGAGTCTCGTCCATGATAGCTCGAACTAGCCGCGCAAGGCACAGGATGATATACTATTCTCTGTTTCGTTCCCGTGAGGAGAATTGAAATGGCTCGTTCCATGTTCTACTGCATAGACTCGCACATTCCGTTGCGACTCTATATGGTAATAAATTTCACAAATTTTGCTTGGATTTGCAATATAAATTAAATTGCATGTTTTACGTGCGTTATACAACGTTGTGTAATTAAATGAAATTATGGGATCGAATTGACTATTTTTTTTTTCTCTGTAAATATCGCCGCGTAGTCCACATATGTACATACAGAGAACGAGAGATTCCAACAAATTGAACTAATTGCCTGACGCGATTCGTGCACGGCACTGCACACTACATACAAGGATTTGCGCACTTCAATGAAATTTGTGTCAGCTGTTTTTTTTTATCGAGTTTGGTGGGAAAATTATGAGATTTAGATACGTGCAATAGTGCATGGTCGACCGTTGTTGTATGTGAATATTATTGAGTTAATTTAACATTTTTCAAGTGATGGAGATGACATTTGAAAATAAATTTTATTTTGACACGTATGTGCAGATTTTTCAACGTGATTGCATGAATAACTGATTTTTTTTAGTTCAAATTATGTTAATTTTTGGCTGAACGGTCATGTCTAATGATTAAATTATTATTTTATCTGTTCTGCATATAACTTGATAATAAATTCAAGTGAGTACATCCATACGTAATAAAATTTAATTGCAGATTTTAACCCTTCGTTAGGCGCGCACCCATTTGTCACGTGGTTAGGCGCTTAAAATTATATAAAAAATATTGTTCAATTTTATTTATTTTTTCTTGCTCGTTCTGTGGTCTCTTGATTACTTGATTACAATTAAAAAATATAAAATCTTTAATTTTTTATTAAAATATATGTAATAAAAGAGGGCAAAATGCAGATTAGTCCTATTTTTAGTCTTTTTTGACATTAACTCACTTAGGTGAACAAAATAGTTAGTTTTCAAAATGAAAACCCCAAAAAAGTTTATATTCTCAGAAATCAACAAAAAATCTTCGAAATGGAACACTAAGCGAGAGAATACAGTTAAAAATGCCCAGTTTGTGGAATTCCAAACTTAGCCCGTTTTTGGTTACCCAATATTTACAATTTTTTAAACTGGGAGTACAGTTTCTTGCTAGAAAGCTAAATATATAGTGAGTCAAACTGATTGAATTTTACTCACAATATTCATATTAACTGTTCTCGCAATATTTACGCTAGAACTGATAAAAATTTCACCCAGAAACTAAGTAATGTTAGTAACAGGTAACATATCCACGCTGGCTATGACTTTGACTTCAACTCCAGGTTTTTCGTTAAAATAGTAACCTAATTTTTGTACAATTTATCTTGAAACCTTTTTTTTGTCAAACATTTTACTGTTCCTATTTTCTACAATGTTTTATAATAATATTTTTATTTAAATGGATATCTATGAGTACCAAAAAAGTAACATGATTGGGCGCACGGGCTACACTTGTAGCCCAGTGGAGTTTGATCGCAAAAAAATATTAGTTTCTACGCTCAATAATATCAAAAATATTCTTATTCGATTAAGAAGCAACATTCTAACAGCTACTGAGCAGTTCGAATGAATTCGGTTTATATCCTGAAAATTATCGCCATTTAAAAAAGTGTGGGCTACAATTGTAGCCCGCGCGCCCACTGAAGGGTTAAATTTAATAATTTCTGTTCTATCTAAATGACGATTCAAATTATATTAATTAATACATACGCATACGCCCTTTATAATAAAAAAGAAGGTATACATCAATTTTTTCGTATTCCGGTGTAGGTTAGTTTAGTTTAACTACATCTACATGGGGTTACAATAACAACATGAACCAAACAAGGTAATCCAAAACGAGACCGAGGCTAATTTCGGGCGCGGCCGAAATTTGAATACCCTTCACTCTCCTCGAGCTAAAAGTTTTTTGGGGCAAACCTATGACTTGTATTTAATCCTTCCCCATTCTTTTCCTTCTGTTTTCGCATAATATTTGATATTGACAAATTCTTTGGCGTCGATAAAACAATATTTGTGTGAGGTTTGGTTGGAATAAGTGGTAAAATAAAAAAAAATATCTCAGAAAACTTTATTGGGGGGATGCGGGAGCATGGCCCCATAGTACGATTCCATTTGTTTTACTTTTTTTTTGTTTTGATAAAGACGCATTGAGGTTTTTTTAAATTGGTGTAGAAAAAATGTTTCTTAGAAGATCCAAAATGGGGAGGTTGGGCTTGTATGGTAGCCCCATGACTCCATAGTCCGATTATTTATGGCATCAATTGAAGTGCACTCTTGATTGAAATTGGTGGACAAATAAAAAAATTTTTCTTAGAAAAACTCAATTTGGGGGCTGGGTTTGTATGACAGCCCCATGACCCCACAGTCTGATTCCATTTATTCTTACATATATTTTGTGGGATCAATAGAAACACATTTGTGTGAAATTTGGTTCAAATTGGTGCACAAATGAAAAAGTTTTTCTTAGAAGAACCTAATTTGGGGGCTTAGGTTTGTATGGCAGCCCCATGACCCCATGGTCCGATTTGATTCATTCTTACATATGTTTTGTGTTATCAATAGAAACACATTTGTGTGAAATTTCGTTGAATATAGTAAACACATGAAAAAGTTTTTCTTAGAAAAACCAAATTGGGGGGGTTAGGTTTGTATGGCAGCCCCATGACCCCACGGTCCGATTTTAGCGATTCAAACATACAAACTGCCTGCAATGAAAAGAAACATGTGTGCAAAATTTCAGATCGATAGCTTTTAAACTGGCCGAGTAAAACGCGTAGCAACAGACGGACAGACGGACATCGCCCAATCGACTCAGCTCTTCATGCTGATCATATATATACATATTTTATATGGTCGGAGATGCTTCCTTCAATGCGTTACAAACTTCATGACAAAGTTAATATACCCTTTACTCTACGAGTGAAGGGTATAAAAATCAATTAAATTTTATTACGTATGGTGTATGGATGTACCCATTCCAATCTATTTAAAATGTATAGCTATAATCTAACTTAGACCGGAGTGCAAAAAACACACCTTCTTTTTGAATTCTCAATTAAAGCTATGTAAAATAGTGCAAAGCCCCAGCAATGATGTAATGAGCAGCACATTTCCACTACTTTACTTGGCTATCCGAAAAGTTCACAATCTTCTTTCTAAATCCTCACTACAACAGAAGCGTATTTTCACGCTCTATAATATACGCACTCAATATTTGTCCAGACGACGGAAATTTCTAGCTATTAATTTTCATCCTGTCGCTTGCCGGACGATGTCCTACAGTCAATTCAGATTAGACTCATTTCTGGTACTCTTATACAGGGCGTCCCGCATTGGATGTTCAAAAGATATGACAATATTGGTTTTAGCAAAAATAGAATCAATATAATAGATAAAAATTGTAAAGTTATTTTGCTATGGAGTTTTTTTTTAAATTATGTATTTCAATAAGTGTTATTGAATGAAAAAAATGACACTATAGGACAATATCGGTTAAAATCTTGCCAATTCTCAATGGCGTTTTTGCTCAAAAACAAATTGTCTAATCAACTCTACCCAATGTGCGACACCCTGTACCTATAGAGAGTGTTGCGCGTGAAGGAAGCGAATCAACGCAACTTGAACTCAAGTAGCCCAGGAAGGATTTGTACGATTATCTTCATGCCACTCATCACCTCACGCTTGTCGCTGTCCTTTCATTAATTATAATGGTTAGTTGGGCCATTATTGCGCTATCTATAAGCTTCTGTTGTTTTTAGCTTAGGTTGAGTCTTCGGCTCAGCTGGCGAGTCAAGCGGCAAAATCGCCGATGAAGGAATAAATGCATTAATTTCGGAGGGAATATATGTTTAATTAGTCAAAATTGTTATCGGACTAACACAAACATTAGCTAAAGCCAGGCGTCGTCAATTGAAGAAGTTTTGACAGTTTTCTCTGAACAGTGCGAGTGTATCAGAGGTTTTATGTGAGAAACTGTTTTTCTAATATCTATACCTACCCTAATAATACATAATCAGTAAAAGAAATCTATAATTTTAATCACTATTTGAACATAAGGAGGGAAAGAGAGACAGAGTGAGTGAGTCACATGTGACTCATAAATGTGTGGATTCTTGAATGCCAAACGTGATGGTAATGTTGGTAAAAATCAGTCAGACCGTGAACGTGATCTGAACTACTTTTCCTCATTGTCACCCCCTTTCACAGGCCAGTGGCGTAGATAGCTTTTCGGCTAGAGAAGGGACTTGTGACCAGATTTTATTTTTATTTCAGCACAAGGAGAATTATATTAATTTAAAAAGAATCCTGCCTGATGATGGCCTATTTATAGGCGAATTAAATGCTTTTTATTCATTAATATATTAATATTATTTCTAAAAAGAAAAATTGTTCCATACAAATTTTATTGGTAGCAAGCTGGCCCAAAGAAATTCGTATCGTTCTTCCTTATGGTTTGGAAAAACTGAATTTTTCGATAATATTGATCTGATCTATTGCTGGCGGAAGCTAAAACTAGATGCAAATTGCGAATGCCTTTTAATCTACTTACATAGGGTAATACAGTGAAGAAAAAAAGTATTTAGAAAAGTTGGATTTTGAAATGTATTTTTAATTTGTGTGTCAGAAAGAAATCACAATTTTGCTCGTTGTGGAATTCCCGCATGATTCAATTCTAACATACCTGAAGCCCAACCCGGTCAATGGGGATAATTTACTAAAATCCGTTCAAGAAAGGTGGTAAAAGCATGAGAAAAATAGCTGCCCTCAACGTTTTGTTAAGTGTGCATTTTATGCATGTTTCAATAGTTATTCTGCTGTTTCGTGTTAAAACCAACCCGGTGGTGAGGTAAGTTTGCTGACATTTCCCTTGTCAGAGTCTTCAAAAGTTATAGACAAAATTATGAAAAAATAAGCTAACTTTATGATTTAAACTTGGTTTATTTGCCAGATTTTCAATGAATATTCCACTATTGACGGTGGAAGCCACTCAGAGGAAGGAGGCTCTGGATTTTAATGAAAATCACTCGGAGAGTATACACAAAGACTGGAGAAAATTAACTCTTTTTTAACTTTATTTCCTAGCTTATATTCCATATGTGTCAAGAACTATTCTGTTGTTTAGGGTCGAAGTGATTCAAGGAAAATCACCTTGTTAGAAATTTGTCCTTGCTAGATGAATCAATGCAACTGGAACCAACCGAAGGACTCTATCCGCGAAGAGATCGCACGAATCGAAATTTAATTGCTGCGAAAAGTAGATAGAATTTAATAAAAGCTACTCCAAAAACTTTGTGATGAAAATGCCTCCTTTGGATATTTTTATGCACTAGAATTTTTTTAAACGCTTTTTGTGCTGAGTTTCTATGTGAGTCCTTATTTCTGATTTCATATCAATAAGTACAACAACGACCTCGGAAAAATAGTAGTCGAGACTGCAAAATGTGGTGGATACATTAGTGACTTACTAAAATTTCGTTGCCGAACGGGGCGGAAATCGCAAAGAACCCCAAAAAAACTTGGCCGTATCTATTTTTTTTTTGCTTACATTTCATTTCATTTATTTCCAAATAGTATCCTTAATTCTGATGAAAAGAAGAGAAACTATATTTTCAATTAGAGGACTAAATCAGCACATGATTCTGCAATGGGCTCATAGTTTGAAAAAGGAAGTTAAATAGCAAATAATCTAGTGAATTGTACCATTTTGTTTTTTGGAAGTTAAGTATAGGTGGTAGCATCACAAATGTAAAATTAAGGGAAGCCTTACTAATCATTTGAGGATTCTAAAAGCAGCACTTTTCATCAATTCAAAACCACGCATGGGCTTTGCTTGCTTGTATGTAAAATAATTTTTGTGTATGTCAGTTCATTTACTGCTTTGCGGCATTTTATTTCATCCTGTGTCTGTTATTTCATCTGAGTTTCTACGGTTACCTTTCTACTAAGTCGAAGTTGCTATTGAATTGTTGTCAGGTAGATTTACCTCCGGTCTTCTGTCTGCCGATTTAGCATTACCACTTTCAAATTTCGATGATCGCTACAGTGCATTAAATGTCGGCGAATTTGCCGTGATTCAATGGCAGAAGCAAAAAAAATGGCCCACCTCTCTTTCCCTTAAAAACCGTCCCTAAGGCTCTAGCCCCAACGAGCGTTTATGGCCTTCAAACAAAAGTTTTAAGCATCGCAATGAAACAGATTGTATCCACTTGCATGCTGCAGGGATTACTTAAGATATTTGCACTTTCAAAAATGGCCCTAAATGCGATCATGGCCCCACTTAGAGTTTATGACGTAAAAAATAAAGTTTTAAGTATCATCATAAAAGAAAATGTATTTAGTTGAATGCTTTAAAGGTAACTTAACATATCTGCATCTTTAAAAAAAATGCCGCACTCCTCCTTCCCTTAAAAACAACCTCTGTAAAATTAGCGATGTGACTAGTAGCGACGAATTTAAGAATTTAATTAAAACCAAATGTGTCCAGGAATTTGCCGCAGGGGTCACTTATGAACCTGACCCTGAAATTTCCAAAAATTTGCCGCGTCATAAAAACTAACCCTTAGTGCGCGTTTGACCCCTTGCAGAGTATATAGCGTAAAAACTCAAGTTTTCGGAATCGTCATGAAACATATTGTTTCTTTTTGAATGCTGCAGGGTTTACTTAAGATATCTCCACTTTAAAAAAAATCGCCGCGCCCTTCCATACCCTCAAAAGCTTTTATGGCCCCATAATAAGTTTGTGGCGCAAAAATTCAAGTTTTCAGAATCAACATGAAACAATATTAATTCAGTTAAATGCTGCAGGGGTAACTTATGAGATCTGCATATTCAACAAATTTACCGCACCCCTTAAAAACAACCCCGTTCAAGCTAGCATTACCACCCCGTCGAATTTAAGAATTTCCTTTAAACCAAATGTGCCCAATAAATTGTCGTTGGGGCCACTTATGACTCTTGAAGTTTGAAAAAAGTTGCCGCCCTTCTTTACACCCCTAAAAACTACCCCGAAGTGCATGTTGACCCTATAAAGAGGTTTTTGAAAGTGCATATATCTTAAATAACCCCTGCAGATTTCTACCGGGGACAGGAAATTTTATGACAATTATTTTTAAGCTATAAACTCTGTATGGGGTCAAAAACGTACTTAGGGCTAGTGTTTAAGGGTGTAGAGGGGTACCAGGTGCCATAAGTGACTCTTGCATCAAATTGCTGGACACATTTGGTTTTAAGGGAACTCTAAAATTATTCTTACTTCACAGGGATTGTTTTTAAGGGAAGGAGAGGCGCGGCAAATTTTTTGCTTTTGCCATTGAATCACGGCAAATTCATTTAATGCACTATAGCGATCATCGAAATATGAAAGTGGGAGTGCTAACTTGGCAGACATTCCGGTCGAGTTGTGCTAAATTGTTGTGTTGTTGTATGCTTGAACTAAATATTTTGCCGATGCAATTCTGCATTACTGGAACAATCTCCAATATCTAAGATAAGAACCGCTTACGTTCTTAGGGTTTAAGAGATGTCAGTTTGAGCAGGACACACGTCATAGTGTGAGGCGCTACTGAGAAACTGAAATTCATCGTCTGTAAATGTGCCTCTACTGAGATGAAACGAGGCTGTGCGAAGTTTGACTCTGCATGAACCAAACATCTTACGGTGAATATTCAGCTCAGGTTCCGGTTTATTATAATTTAAATTTAGTTTGGTTGAGGGTTTACGATTAGGTAAAGATATGACACAATAATACAATCTACTTTTCAGGACCTACAAAAAGCCTACTAGTGAGGTAGCTCATTTAGAGAAGTTAGTCAGGTTATACATACTGCTGCCCGCCTAGCAGGTGTAGTGATTACCTACATACAATGGGTGTCGATTTCGGAATGGCTCTTCATGGATTTGAAAAAAAAATTACAGTTCGGATAACGCCTAGTGAAATTAATGTTAAACGAAAGTAATTTACTCCCAATCCTATCCAAGTCCTTTTCGCCACAGTTACTCCCGTTCTCCAGCTATACAGCCCTCCAAAATGGATATTTTCAGTACTGGATGAAACCAGCCCGAAATTACAGTTTTCGGGCTAAGGACCTTTCCTAAATTCATGGCAACATAACTGGGTCTCAAACGTTGATATCATATTTCTTCGTTACTTTCATACTGTCTTTCGTCAGTAGAAATTAAAACAAAACCTTCCACCGGTTTGTTATCAAGTTGTCCTTAAGTTACAAGTGTTTTCATGTTTTCGCCGAACGTGAGTTTCATGTTTCACATTTCTTGTAGTTTTCTTTCCGGGAGCTAGCCAGAAAAATGATGGCGCCCCAAGCGCCCCCTTAGAGCCAATTTACTGAGATACGCTAATCGCTTCAGGAGGTAAAGACAAAAATATGTGAAAAAGAACCGTTTTCACAATATTGATCATTGTGAATATTTCGCATGTTTCAAGGGATATTTATTTTAATATGGGTGGCTTCCCTCTTTTGTCTAGACACCAATGATGTAGACTAAATTTTCTGAAATCTAGCAATTCGTTTTAAAAATGCAGAGAGAAGTTTGTGAAAAAGAACTGTCTGCATAATTTAGCTCATTGTGAATTTTTCGATGTTTTCAATGCTTATTCTTTAATAGGGAAGCGGCAAGTTTTGAAATCCTGCTGACACGTTCAATAGTTGCATGTGAGAAAAAATTTATTGTAAATTTTACGCAGAGCCGCAACAAAATCGGTTCAATGATGGTGATGGAACTAACACGATTTTCTTTTATTATATTAAATTTTCTATGGAACATCAGTAGGTACCTGAATCAAGGTCAGAAGTCAATCACGGCAATTGTAGCCACCGTTTAAAAATCAAACCTTGGCATTCGATTGCCGAAAAAGTACTTATTTTAGAAACATGGTAAGGTACCTACCTGCCCAATTGAAAGCCTTTTTTTGACATTTCATTAAGTGGCGAAAATGAGTTACCTCGGTAATTTTCAAATCATTCAGGGGAGATTACTGAACTCCATTAGATAATGTGTTCGAGAAATATAGACAATTTCTGAAGCAGAAAATGAACTGCGTTGAAAATGTTCTCTTGGTCGATTTTCCATTCAAGGTGGAAGCCCTTCAGGAGGTGAAGGCGGAGTAGGAATTTCCTGAAATATGGTAATCCGATCAAGAGATATAGATATTCAAAAACGGTAATTCTATCAATAGATAAATAGACAAAAGATGGAGAAAATGTTTCTCCTGGTCAATGTTACAGATCTGCTATTGAGCGTGGAAGTCATTCATCTGATAATGAGAATAGAAGTCATTCAGTCCAGAGATGGAATTCACTTAAATCTGCTAATCTGTTCAAAAGTATGATAAAATGCAGTCTCTATAAATTTTCTCATTCTAAGTTTTCGGCATGTTTCAATAGCTGTTTTGCAGTTCGGGGTGGAGATCAATCTGAAGGGTCTAAAATGGTTTACTAAAATACGCTAGGCTGATCCGTTCAGGAGCTGTGGGCAAAAGTGTGTGGAGAAGACCTGTCTTGATAATTTTGCTCATTTGTGAATTTTACTCATGTTTCAAAAGTTAGTCCACTACTCAGGGTAAAGATCAATCCGCTAGAGCAAATTTACAGAGATCCGTTAATCTCTTCAGGAGATAAAGACAAAAGGCATGGGTATTCTCGATTTTTTTACGAAGTTTTAAAAGTCGTCAAGTGCCTATGTGTCATCAGCATAAACTATGTATAAATTCGTTCATATTGATATTTGCACCCACGATATTGTGTTTCGAAGGCGCGCGCACTACCCATACTAAACCAACAAGAAACCATAGACATATGCGTAAAAGCCTTTTTTGCGGCAGATATCACACACGAGCTCTTCGCACCATTCCCATTCAAATGATACGATAAATGCTATACACAAGAAAATTTCAATATCATCATTCTATCTTCATTGCACACATATGGAATATGTCAACACGTTGATGGATAAAACTAATTTCGTATGTCTTTAGCAGGAGCGAAGAAACATCTTTGAATGTCATGTTTTACTAGTTTTTCTCGTCCGTATAAATGTTTTCCGCAATATTCCGACTAGGACCATATCAGCGTTATAAGAAAGGTAGTCTGTCTTACGTCTTAGGATTTTATCCCATTATATTATGGCATGCCGAAATTTTCGTCATCTTCTTTTACTTTCGCTCTCATTATACACGTTGATACATCAGAAAAAGGATTACCAACCAGGATGTGTTGTATGGAACGAAAGGATCTGGAATCCTTTACTTATTTTCGTTTTTCTTCTTAGTGCTGCATTCTCATTAGTCCAATAGTTTTGTGTCGACGAATCTTAGATACAGACAAATTCCAGAAACAGAAATTTTACCTCAAGTCACTAAGGGATATTAGTCAAGAATTTCATGATGCCTGAAAATAAATGATTATTAGGGGCATACATTTTTTTTGTATAGCGATGAACTTGTCAGTGGATGGACAGCAAAAAAGGAAATTATTATATTTCCGAAGTGGCCTCGGTAAAATCGTCTGAATATGATGACATTAAGGACGCAGGCTATTATGGATTTTGGTGCGGATACAATTGAGTCATGACTCGTCACTACTAACTCGACCAACATAATAGCAGGCTATTAACATAATTTCCCCCCAAAATCATCCAAGTGGCTGCGTAATACTTACTATACGAAATGAAGGTCAAAAGACCTAGGAACCGTGCGTCTTTCAGAAATCATGGTTCAATTATAACTGATTACCTACTACTTGTGTTGTGCGGTGACTTTGTTACGTGAAAGTTTCCAGCTATTTCGGTTAACAAGACGTAATTACTTATTTCGCAGTTGAGTATTCTATTACGCCTGCAATTTTTTTACTGTTACAAGTGGGCATAATTTGATTTTATCAGTGGTTACATTTATGATTGCGGCCTCCTGTTTCTGAACTGGATTATCCTTGTTTGCGGCCATACAGACAAAGAGCCCAGTGGGATCTGACTAATTACCTCCTATTATGTTCGGTTTAAGAAGAAAACCGGCAACCTAATTCCAAGCAAACAAAAGACCCAACTATAGACAAACAAACGCTGTGCCTTAACTCGCTCCCTCTTCTTCGTTCTTATACAGAAACAAACTCTCGGCTAATCAATTACAATCAATTAGAAGTAAACTGTATGTTTATTGACATGAAAGGCGCATGAAAAACAACGAATCCTATACCATCAACATCAGGACATTCAAAATGAACCGTTTCATATTTTTACGATATCGTGATTTAATTCCCGGCTTATGGCAAAGTTCTCATATATACAGCCAAAGGGCACGAACACGTCGTAGTAGTCGTCGTAGTCCCCGTGTTATTATTAGTAAGTCGGCACCGTTGTCTGAATTCCCATCGTTCGCAATGAGCCCAAAGACTCGCACCAAGCACAAGGGAGCGGGATATGTTTCACGAATTGCGTGATTGGCATTCATAAAACAAACATTGCCCATCATAGAGAACTCGCGGCCATTTCTGTGAAAAAGAAAACAAAACTGAAACGTGCAATGCGTCCGTGGACGACGAACACAATGAGTTGAATATAAA
Organism: Microchrysa polita; assembly: GCA_949715475.1. Classification (NCBI taxonomy): domain Eukaryota; kingdom Metazoa; phylum Arthropoda; class Insecta; order Diptera; family Stratiomyidae; genus Microchrysa; species Microchrysa polita. The sequence goes on from OX454421.1 coordinate 31,763,051, forward strand.
AGGACGTCAAGGCACACAGCAGAAAACAAGCCAAAAGGCGGGGAACGTAGTATCAGTCAACTGACAGCTCTTTTACAGAAAAAAGAAAGTTAAACATCAAAAAAGACCGGAAAAGTATCTATGAATAGCCTGTGAACGTTTCTAATACCATGAAATCCTGTGGAAAAAAAATCGCTCGTAAAATACATTTCAGTCGTAGTTAACGCTTCTCTGCCTGCCGAGTGAACTGCTGACTACGAAGTGTACGCGCGCTATATCGATATAAAATAGCGTGAAAATGTCCTTCGACGAGGCTGATAAACTGTCATCACGCTTTCTTATTTTATTTCCCGTAATTATCGGTGTCCATGGAAAATTGATTAAGGCACTTGATAGCGATGGCTATCAAACGGAATAGCGCACGGGCTCGTCCTGGCGGGACACAACTTCCAATTTAATTCAATAGGCGCTCTATACCTATATGTATAGCGTTCGTCCTTTGCCGTTCTGCTTGTCAATTGCCGTGTGAAAATGCGTTGAGGGCAAAACACTCCGGCCAGCTCACGTATTTATCGATGATTATTTGAATTTAATTGGCTGCCGTGTAAAACGATTGAGGTGTTGCCAGGAGTCCAGGTTAATTTTGATTTGACACTAGGTGCGGAGAATGGGGAAGATTAGAGTAGATTTTTTGGTGGAAATAAAGTCAATGAGCTGCAAGTTATGAGTTCCGGATTCCGGTCCAAGTTAAGTGGGAATGTTAGGCAAATCTCGCTTCTTCGGATATGGATTGCATAGCGGAAGAATAGAAGGTATGAAGGGCAACTGCCAGAAGGAAGCTTCTCTTGTGCTACCTATTTACGGAAAGCCTTCAATGACCTTTAAATTAAGAAGGAATACCCGGGAAAATTAAAAAAAAAAATTGCCCAAACTTTGGAAAACTTACGCCCGAAAGATTGACTTTTTCGTGGGACTTCCTAAAAAGATTCTAAAAAGGACTCCAAAAAGCGCGTCTACTACAGCTATCGATGGCTTTTTCGATGGTTTCTCCATGTATCGTAGCTGACCCCAGGCCTTTCCGAATAACGCACACTCTTTATCCATCGATCTGCGACACGTGTTTTTAAGGCGACTCCTTTGTCCGCCTCTTTTGGAAAGGGGTTCTATCTCATTTCGCGACCCGCAGTTATCACCATTTCGCAACGTGTAACTAAGCTGAAAATATGTACAGCATTTTGCTGTACAGTAGAGCGTTTTAACCTGGCGTACAGTTTTGGGAAATGTACAGCATTTCTCATGCCACCCAATCAAACCTAATTCACTACAAAATAAGCTCCTCAATGAGGCCTGCGATCAGTCATGTCTGCTTCTAAGATGTAAAGTTTAATGCCTGTACCCTGTGCGTTCGATATTTAGCGAGATAATCGGACTTTTATGTTTGACAATGGTCCATTTTCGATAATTCGGCATTCGGGAACCTTTCCAGATCTCTCTGAAATTTGGATACTTGTACTATTACTTGGCGATGTTTCCTCCAAATTGCGTTCCGCGTTCGGAAGCTACAGCTGCCCAAATCACACTTCTGTATTTTCTAATCGAAAAATGTCCATAACTTCAATTCTGAATTTCGGCAAACTTGGTAGGCAGGGCCGGCGCGAGCCTCTGCCGCGCCCTAGGCGAAAGTTGCATATTGCGTCCCTTGGCCAGGGAAGGGAAGTGTGTGTGTGTGGGGAGGGGGGGGGGGGGGGGGTTAGTGGTTTATTTGGAAGTTCCGGATTCATTCAAAAACCTTAATAAGGGGCGAATTCATATTTTTTATTACACGAACCTAACAAAATTATATACACAAATAAAAAAATATAACGCAAAAAAAATAAAAATAAAATATCAAAAAATTAAACAGTTCTGATTCAAAAGAAAAATTAAACGCTATAAAGTAACATGTTTTTTCGTACTCTTATAATAAAATTAAAGCCTTTTCATTTAAAATTTTAGTCTTTTGTTGCCTAATTTGGTTTTTAAAACGACACTTTACGTGCTTTACATTCAGCAAATTTTGAAACTAATTCAGATAACTCGATGTCTCGAGATATTTCATGCTCAATAGATATTGTCGCTAACCCAACTAATCTTTCCTCCGTCATAGTTGAGCGCTAGTACGTCTTAATTAATTTTAATTAAAAAAAACTGCGCTCTCCACTTGCAACAGTGACAGGTAAAGTTAGCAAAATTCTTAAAGAAATGTAAATATTATGCAGAGTATTGGCAGATTATGTTGTGCAATAAACTGAAGAACTTCGCATGGGTTCATTGTTTTAGGAAGTTTTCGTGATATACATAATAGTTCTGAAAATAGATCATCTCCATCGATATCTTTGTTAACGTTATGCTTTAACCTTCCTATACCCGCGCGTTGGTCTGTCAGACCGACAAAACACTTTTTTAAATTTTTTTAGCTTAAATGAAAAGGTAGCGGGTCGAGTTTTTTGCTAGTTGCCGGATTTGTTCCTGACTTTATTTTAGTGCATGTCTTGTGATTACGTAAGACGGGCGTATTGGTGCATTTGGGAGGAATTGTCTGTGAGACCGACGCGGGTATAGGTGTGACTTTTTGTGTCAGTATAAAATTAGTATGTTAATTTTTTTTAGTGTTCTTTGAGTCATTCTTTGATTCTATTTTAGTATACATCCTGTGTTTATGCGAGACGAAAGAATATTTTTGTCTTTTAAAAGGAAAAGATGTTTATGTTAAGATTTTATAGTTCCAAAGTATAAAAGTTGCAATGTTGAAGTTTTTCGCAAAAAACTGATTAAATTGGAAATAAAGTTATTGAATGACATTGTTGTTTCATTATACACTTTAGTTTTATTATTTATTATCCTCTATTTATCTTTTGTTATGGAAAAAAACACAATTTAAAAAAGATTGAAAATCATCGGTCTGTGAGACCGACGCGGGTATACGTGTAACAAAATTTGACGCGGGTATAGGAAGGTTAAGGCCTTTTCAAAATTTTGACACTGTAACCGAATTTGATTTTCATTTTTAAATTTTAAATTGTAAATGTCATAAAGAAATCCAAATAATATACAATATTCTTCCATCTGCGAAAAACGGTCCTGGATTGCATTTATAGCTTTATCTAAAATCGGAAAATAAAACGTTACTTTATGTTTGGTTTTCGGGTCTGTAACTGGGTTATCTTCTGCCTCGAAACCAAATTGTCTTTTAATTTTTCGCTGCCTAACACTTGGAAAATCCGTTTCCACTTCGAGCTTTGTCGCAAGAACTTTAGCATCTGCCAATTTTTGTTCGTAGCTTTCATCAGATCTACAGTCTAATAGAAAATATTTAGTATTTTTGAGCTGTTGCGTATACGAAAATATGTCGGCATTCTTACTTTGTAATAATTTGCTAGTGACGTTAATTTCGAAAAGGATATTGTACCACGTTACGAGTGATACTAAGAATTTAAATGAACTTATTCCATCTGCAATGCCCTTCCTTCAACGCGTGTCTTATTCCCACTGTAAGCTGAAAGGTTTGGGTCCTCGAAAATCTCAATAAGTGCATCGTATATTTTGGATATTTGAAATCGCAAAGGCTTCATTGCATCAATGCGACTCTCCCAACGTGTTTCACTTAGAGGCTTTACAGTTAACTCTGTTATATGTTTTTTAAGAATTTGCCAACGTTTTGTCGAACCAGCGAAAAAATTGTAAATTTGTTAAACCATATTAAAGAAATTTGACAACAACTTGCAGCATCATTGACAACTAAGTTTAAAGAATGGGTGCTGCAAGGAACAAAAAGGCTCGTGGGTTTATATCCAGTATTTTCCGTTGAACACCATTTATTTGTCCTTTCATATTACTCCCGTTGTCGTATCCCTGACCTCGTAAGTTAACAATCTGTAATCCCATTTCTTCAAGTTGATCGATGATTGTTTTCGATATAAAAGCACCAGTTGTTTCCTCCAGTGGAACAAACCCAGGGTCAAATAATTTATCGGTTGAACCCCGAAAAGCCAAATTTTGTTCACCAAGCGTTCTTACCAAAGCTATTTAACGATGTAAGATTTGTTTCCAATAGCCTTCTTCCTGGTTTACTTTGTTTTGGAGGGCAGATTCAATCGTTTTATTTTCCCGCAGACGTAGCGGGACAGATATACAACTGAATTATTTGATGGGGAATAAACCAACCATTGTCTGGATACTTCTTCTCCATTGGGCATTTGTCTCTTAAAGTGAACTGTAGTAAACCTGCGGTTGATGTTGTCTTTGGAGAATCGACTATCTATATTTTGGCGAGGACCGCGTGAGATAATAATTTGGCGCATATTATCATTTATCGAAACAGGCCAAGTACCAGGATCTCCATAATCAATAGACCCTGTTTCCTCATTGTGAACAGATTGTAACGCTTCTATCACCGAAGTCACTGTTTTCTCTTTGCTTGACGATTGTTTTTCAGTGGCTGGTGGGGTAGTCAAAGTACTGCATTCAAGTATTTCCGGTTGATTTCTTTTCTTAAAAACCCCATAAGTGAGTTTTTAAGTTTAGCGACTTCTTTCTCATTTTCCGCTTTGCGCTTCCGGTATTGCGATCCAGATAGTTTCTTTGATTTATTAGCTCCATCCATTGCTCCAAAATGTTGGATGTTCTATAAAAAATATTGGCAAGTATTATTTTTTTACTTTTACGATATCTGTATCAACCAGGAATAGTGACACAACATAATATTTTATTTTTAGAATTGCATTAGATGCCTTTTTTCCAGTAAAATTCGTAAATTTACCCCATAAAATTTGTACATAATTATCGAATAGAATTAATACTTTGTCGAATACAATTCATAACTTTTCGAATGAAATTCATGACCTTTTCAAATCAAAATTTTTTTTAAAGGAATTATGTAGCCTTTTCGAATCAAATTTAAAATTTTAAGAAATTAATTTCAAAAAAAATGTTCGCGAATTTCATTCGAAAAAAATCTGCACACTAAATTTAAGTTGGGGATTTTGTTTCGACATACGTAGTTTACCTAAAGTTTTATGCGAGAAAATTTAAATTTTACATTTCCGGTCAAGATCCGGTGTAAGGTATGTACATATGAGGCTAATTACGAACATTTAACTGAATGGATTTTACTTGCACATTTTATTTTATTCACTTTTTATGTATATGTAATCACTTTTATTGGATAACATGTTTATGTATATCATAGTTATTTCAACTTAGAAATGGAAAATGTTGAGTTGTGTCAATATTGACGCCCTTAGGTGATATTTGATTAAATTTAAAATTAGAATAATACTTACTTTAACTAGTATTGTAATGATGGTTATTACTTAAATCTTGTTTCAATAAAAAAGGAGCGACCACCAATAATTGCTAGCGGAAAAAGGACAACTTCTCTATTGATAAATATTACTTTTATATTACATTATCAGCCAAATTTACCTAATTTTCTAAATCACAATAAACTTCACTATCTGAAAAAAGGTTGCAAACTAAAAACTTCACTCTGTCGAAAATTTTAGATTACTGACGTAGAACAAATTTATTAAAACCAGCAAACCTCTTTTACCAAAATTCTGCACATTCATTATTTGATCAACGATTTTGTTCGAATTTTTAAACAAAATGTCGTCGACTCTCGGTCCTTTGATAATATTTAACGCGCGATAAACATGTTCATGATGCTTGCAAAAGTTTTCCTGGCCCACTTGAAACTATTTTGCGCGCGTAATGCAATTTGTATGCGCCCGAGTCTCGTATTGATAAAGCAAACCAAACATAGAAATCAAATTTAGAAGAGCATCATCAACATAATTCTCGGGCGCATACAATTATCATTTCCCGCGGTATCGCTTTAAATACCGGGTGTTATACACTGGGAGACATTCCAATAAGAAAAGCCTTTGATTATAAAACGCCTGCATCTTAGCTGCTCGTATATTCAAATTCAAAGAAATGTACGGCTTGAAAGTTAATGATTATTTCAAATATTATAAGATGTGTGATATTTGTCTTCGCCGTAAATTTTTTTACGCCCATGAGCGTGGCGCCCCTGAGTATTGTATTCTTGAGCTTGGCGCCCCTGAGCTTTACGTCCCTGAGCGTGGTGCCCCTGATTTCGGCGCCCTTGAGCGTGGCGCCTTAGGCGACCGCCTACTTTCGCCTATCGACGCGCCGGCCCTGTTGGTAGGGCACCGCACTGCACATATTTGATGAAAAAAAAGCTCTAGCTGCCAAGGTTAAGAAGTTCCAGCCGTCGAATCATGAGATTTGAATTTATTTTCCGTATAACGAAACGATGGAAAAATCAGCCACTTCTCTATAGGAAAAGGCATACTAAAGAAAGGACTCGGGTTTTTAGATTAAGTTTTTCGACACATTTCCTTAGAATCCATTGACGTTAACAGCCACTAATGTAACCATGGATAAATGTGTAGTCTCCTTCAGAAATGTTGCAACGAGGTTTAGATAAGATTTAGACCTCTGACTAGTCCTTAAGTTTACTTTAATTCTATGCTCGCCCTTCGCTCCGCTCAGACATCCCACTGTCTGCCGCGTATTAAAGGACTCCCGAGCAATTTTGCGACGCAATCAGTTGCGAAATATGATAAGGCTAAGTATAAGCGCAGCAAGCGATGACCGGTGAGCCAATGGAAGGCAATTCAGAAGATTTAGATCTCTGGCTCGTCTATAAATTTACACAGATCCTGTGGCTCGCCCTTGGCTTCACTCAGAACTTACTCTGTCTGTCGCATTTTTCAAATTCCGCCAAAACCGTTGCGGCCAGAACTGTTAGGAAGTGGATAAGGCGAGGTGCGATCGCAGCGGTAATCCTTAGGATTACTGAGATCATACGTATACCTCGCCTTTCGCTCCGCTCAGACCTCGCTCCGCTCAGACCTCGCTGTCTGTGGCGCTTTTCGGATCGCCAACATTTTTGATACGTTTGATACACTGCTGGGAAATAGTATCAGGCGAGTGCAGCAAGCGGTGAGGTAATGGAAGGCAATTCGCAGGATTTAGACATCTGGCTCGTCCATACGTACACTCAGATCATGTACTTCGCCCTTCGCTCCGTTCAGAACTCGCTCTGTCTGTCGCGCTATTCAGTATTCGCCAGTAGTGCTGGTGCGGAATAGGGTTAGGCGAGTTGCGAGTCCAGCGAGGGCAATTGGTAAGATTTAGTTTTCTGGCTTGCCCTTCGATTTACTGAAATCCTATGCCTCGCGCTTCGCTTCCTCCAGACCTTGCCATGTCTGTCGCGTTTTCAGAATTCGCCAACATTTTTGCGACGCAGTGCTGCGAAGAATGATGAGGCGAGGTGCGAACGAAGCCATCCGTGAGCCAATGGATGGCATTTCGTGAAATTTAGACCTATGACTCCTCCGTATAATTACTTAGATCCTGTAATTCGCCCTTCGCTTCGCTTAGACCTTTCTCTGTCTGTAGTGCATTAGAGGACAAGTCAACATTTTTGCGACATATGTAGACCTAGGACATGCAACCTGGAAGTATGATGACTGATGATTTGATTAAGAGATAACATGCCGAAGTACACTTGGCATGGTTAATGCGGCGAATGATGTCCTTGTCAGTGCCACCATTAACAGCTACAGCTAAGTAGTCGACTTGGTATACCTGTTCTACAAGTTGTCCATAGTACTTATGGGGGGAGTGGAATTCGCAGTCAGACTAATAATTGTGGTCTAGCTGGTATTATTCTTTAGCCCGACAAGCTTCGCATCCGTCTCGACATCCAGAGCCATTTTGCTGAGATCCATGATAGTTTGAGAGAGTAAACGAATGTCATCACCATAGTCCAAATTTTGTAGGGGAAATTTCAGGGTTCATTGAATGCCAAGGTCTTCAGGCAAAGCTGTATGGAGCACATCACGAACCAAGAAACAGAATCGTTGTTACGATGAAACCCTAACTGACCCCTCTGTAAACTTCAAAACCCTCCGAAACCTTACCTTGACTGAATACGCGGTGTCTGTTGTATGAATAATTGCCACTATTTTCTCTGGGAGACCTCTCTTACGTAAGGCTGATACACTATTGACTCACACTGTTAAAAGCCTTCTCAAAATCAACAAAGAGCATGTGCAACGGAGATCTAAATTCCGACCATTTAATGTTAGCTTTTCAAAAAAATCATTATTGAATGAGTCACATGTGACTCAACAAAAAGAACATCATGAGTCACGCATGTCTTATGTACCCTAAATGGTGTAGATTATTACAAACTGTATTTTTTTCTCCAAAATACTTAAACCATTTTATTTGCCTTTTATGATATGAGTCTTTTCCTTTTTTTGTATTTAGTTTTTGAGTTTTTGGGAGTTTCAGGTTTTCAGTTTCTGCAATTTTTTTGATTTTTCAATTTTCTAGTTTTTCAGATTTTTATTTTTTCCGGTTTTTTTTACAGTTTCAATTTTTCCGTTTTTTTTCAGATTTTCAGTTTTGGCATTTTTGAGTTTTTAGTTTCCACAGTTTCAGTTTTTCAGATTTTTAATATTTAATTTTTTGGTTTAACATTTTATTCAATTTTCTGTTTATTGTTTATTAATAAACAGAAAATCGAATAAAATGTTAAACCAAAAAAATAAATATTAAAAAACTGAAACTGTGGAAGCTAAAAACTCTAAAATGGCAAAACTGAATTTTGCGCATTTTTGAAGTTTTTTTTTGTTGTTGAGTTTTTAAAGTGAATTTTTAGTTTTTTTTTCAGTTCAAAATGTTTTTTTTTAAGTTTTTTTTTATCTTTTTGTTTTTTTTGTTGAATTTTTCAAATTTTTAGCTTTAGTTTAAAAGAAACAATCTCCTTTCTTGGTGGTATCAAAAAGAATTATAAAGGCAATTCAGTATCGTACTGTTTTTTTTAATTATAGGATGATAATTGTGATTCAATCAACGAGATCTGGCTCAACCTGCAGTTTCCCCTTTGATATTTGTGAACATTACGCATTTTGGGTGAACTGCGCTTCCACTAAATTGACTGTTTCCATTTATACAACATTTAATGCCCGGTTTCTGTGTTAGCTTCAGGCCTGATACGAGGGTTACACCATATACAAATAATACATATATGTCCAAATTGGTACAAAATGTTGTTCCTATGAAAATGTATCTGAAATATCCTAGAGCTTTCAAGCGAATCGCATGAGCCTGTGTGCGTGTGAATTTGAGAGAACGTTTTCCAGTTCAAGAGAGTCAAGAGACTCTTTTCATAGTATCTTTTAAGAATCACTCATCGCTTGCCATTGCCTGCGACTTCCGTGGTGTGTGATGGATATCTCCGTGATGCATGACAAGTGGACCAAGTGGGTCCGAGGAAGAGGGCAAGTTGCCGTTGCGGACCATATGTTATGTTATGAACACAGAAATGATTATGAAATTCATTCACTGCCACGTACCGCCCGCGTCTTGTGTGGTGTGCAATGTATTGCACCGCGGCGCATGAGAAGTGGACAAAGTTGGGTAGAGAGGAGGAAACGACACGAGAACACGTTGTGCATGCGCCTACGAAATTTATAATTCGTCTGTGGCGTGTGTATCTATATTTTGAGGTTCAGATTATCTGAGCCGATATTTAAATATGATATTTGAGAGTCAATTCCAAGCAACCCAAGCGATGCGACAAGTTTAAGAAAAATGGCATATTTGGTCGGCAAAAATCCTACATCGGAAATTTTTTTGAATAATGGTTGGAGATGGTCCCCAGATTATGGCAATAAAAGTCCCAACCGATTAGTGATCCGCAACCTTAAAAAAAGGGGGGGGGGGGGGAAGGGGGACTCTTTTCCTTTTTTTTGCGATTATTTAAAAAAAAGGTAAGAGATACAGAAAAATGGTCTGTCTTCTCCTCTTTGTAGTCTGGCTGGTCTAGCGGTTAGTGCGCGCACCTTCGGTGCACAGGCTCATGAGTTCGAATCTCACCGTGTTCCATGGTGTTTTTCGAACTCACGAGCTTGTGACGGACTATGATCTCACTCAGATGTTAAACGAGTACCCATTTATGGGGATAAATAACACTGCTGAGCGTGATGCTGATCTCATTACCTCAACAAAAAAAAAGCTGATAAGATCTTGGAAATAGGATGTCACTAACACATCCTGCGGCCTTAGTCCAATGCTGGATTGTCGCGCCTGTTATTTATTTATTCTCCTCTTTTTATACACTGCGTGAGGAGAAGTTTATTCTTAAATTTACCTTATTTTAGTGAAATATGCATTAATTATTACATTTAACTCTGTTCAATAAACTATTAAAATAAAAAGTAAATAATCAGAAATTACAAAAATGTTAGCACATACATATGTATTATCAATATTTTTTATATAATCAGAAAAGGGAGATATTTAGCAGGCTATGAAGGCTTTGGTGTCAAAAAGAAAAGTCCACAATGGAGACGATAATAATTAATATAAATGTAGGTATGAGTTTTAGGGTCATAGACATGGAGTTTCTGAAAAAATACCTTCTTTGTTATTCTGTTCGGGCATTTTACTCACTCCATAACTTCTGACAGAATAAAGGAAGTTAAAATTTTGCACATATGATTTTTGTAAGAAGCTCTTCCTGCATGTTGCGACCAATTTATTCAATACTTTCTCTAAATTTGCATTTATGCATTCCCGACTAGACAGCTGTAGATTTTTTAATTTGTAGTATACATAGTATTGTTTCTTGACCGGCCGTGGCAACAATCATAGCAAAAATTAGCCAAAACTAACGCCCATATTTTTAAACATACCTTACCTTCAAATATAAATGCCATTTCCAGTAGTTTTTCATTGAAATAATTTAATTTCTCGAGTCAATGCATCCTTGACTTAGGGCGATTTCAAGGAAACCTTGAAATTTTGCAATAGTCCACCTCACTTGAAGTCAATGTAGCTAGTTACCTACCTTGAGTTATTATTATATTACAATTGTGTTAACCAGCTTAAGGTCTCCTTGAGTTTCGCCTTAAATGACTTAATTGAGTTGTAATATAAACTACTGGAAATGACATCTATTTTTTGGAATTTCGGTATACTTGACTAAAGGTCGCCTTGAGTTAAGCTATCTTTATAAATACGGGCCTAAAAGTATAAATTTCGGTATCAAAACCAATTTTCCGATAGTTTTTTTTTCATTAGTCGTAAGTTAGGAAAATATACAGGGTGTCTGCCGCATAAACGCACCGGATTGTGATTCCTCATTGATTTTCAGTAAAAAAGTTGTACTGAACATACCCCCTTAGCTTAACCCTTTAGCTGCCACAGGCATTTGAAAATTAAAAAAAAAAATAATTTTCTTTGACGACTAAAACGTAATTAATTAACCGCACTAAAATCGGATAAGAGGTTTGGTTTTTACAGAACTTCAAAGTCAAATTTTTGTGATTTGACCCAAAAACAAAATATTTTTCCATCTCAATTTTCTGCAACTTCTGCCAAGGTGAGGTGTTCGTACGATTCTTTACAAAATTGGCGCATAGTCCAAAGATCATTTCTTTCTTACATCATTTTATTCTATCTTTCGTATTTCTAACAGTTTTAATGCCTTAAGTACAGAAAACTGTGGTTAATTTTAGCTCTATTTCAATTCAATTCAACTAAAACTGCCCCTAAAGATCTGCAATTTGGTAAAATTTATTCAAATTCTATCAAAATCGATCCAAAATTGAAACTCATATATTCGTTGCTCTCTAATAGAGACTTTTGCGTTTTGAGACTTCTGATACAAATTTCGTTAACCAACTTTCATACTAAAGTGGGCATTCTGATTTGTTTCAAACAATTTAATCAATATGATCTTATTATAGCCGAAGAAAAAAAAATATGGACGTCGAACGACAAAAATCTTACATTGATGGATTTTTGGGGATGGCCTCCTGATTATGGGGAGTCCCAACAGATTATAGGTTTGCAGCCTTGAAAAGGAGGGAGGCGTACTTGCGTTTTCAGAGCTATGGAGGTTTTTAAAAGAGTCTAAAATGAAAATATTCTAATTTATTTTTTAGTCTAGCGACAAATTTTTCACTAAAATCCTAATGTATTATATACAATTGCAAGGGTAATTTTATGTGTTTTTTTTTTTCGTTCTCAGACCATTTTTCTGTATATGTATTTTGTCGGTTTTGAAATGTTTGCTAAAAAGTAAAAAAATACTCCCCTATCCCCTTTTTCCAAGGTTGGAGCCCTACAATCGTTGGGGAGTTTTTTTTTCCATAATCAGGATGCCATCAGCATCACCAACCATCCTGCAAAAATCCAGCGATATACGATTTTTGCCGATCAAATATCGTATTTTTATTTGATCAATACTCAAATCATTCTCGTTCTCATATCCCTCTAATTGAATCGAGTACAGAACTAGACAGAACAACCTGCATACAAATTTTCAGTTGATGTTCTGTATAGAAATATATCTTTTTTGAAATATGTATGGAAGTTGTGTTGCCTTGTCCTGCACTAAATCCACTCACTCTACCGCATGCTACCACTACATTGCATTAACAGCGCGGCATGCACCTTACGAAATGCACTAATGAGGTCAATGAACGCATGGCTACCTGTTCCGCAACCTCAAGAAATGCATTGTGATCAAATCATCTTTCATCTTTTTTCAATACGCAGTTTTCGCAGGCGCAGATACTTTTGCGTAAGCCACCCCGACCCATGGCATGGGACAGTGGAAGAAGATACACTAATGAAATCGACAAATGCACGAAAACCTGCTCTGGCAGAGTATCTAAACTCTCTTCAACTTGAACTGTGTAGCAAAAGAGCAAATAGCTTTAATAGCCTGTATACGTGTATCTGTATTGTCGTATTTGTGACATTGGGTGCCGATCGGACGACATGGCCAAAAAAATGTGTACCCGATTTTGAGTGAGCTTTGGACATATATGTATTATTTGTATATGGTTACACCATATACAAATAATACATATATGGCCAAATTGGTACAAAATGTTGTTCCTATGAAAATGTATCTGAAATTTCCTAGAGCTTTCAAGTGAATCGCATGAGCCTGTGTGCGTGTGAATTTGAGATAACGTTTTCCAGTTCAAGAGAGTCAAGAGACTCTTTTTATAGTATCTTTTAAGAATCACTCATCGCTTGCCATTGCCTGCGACTTCCGTGGTGTGTGATGGATATCTTCGTACTCCGTGACGCATGACAAGTGGACCGTTGCGGACAATATTTTATGTTATGAACACAGAAATGATTATGAAATTCATTCACTGCCACGTCCCGCCCGCGTCTTGTGTGGTGTGCGATGTATGGCACCGCGGCGCGGCGCGCGCAAGATAAGTGGACCATTTAAAATTCGTCTGTGGCACGTGCATCTATATTTTGAGGTTCAGATTATCTGAGCCGATGTCAAAATGAAAAGTCTCTATTGGAGACGATAATTAATATAAATGTAGGTGAGTTTTAGGGTCAAAGACATGGAGTTTCTGAAAAAATACCTTCTTTGTTAGTCCCTTCGGGCATTTTACTCACTCCATAACTTGTGACAGAATAAAGGAAGTTCAAATTTTGCACATATTATTTTTGGAAGAAGCTGTTCCTACATGTTGCGACCACTTTATTCAATACCTTCTCTAAATTTGCATTTATGCGATCCCGTCTAGACAGCTCTAGATTTTTCAATTTATAGTATACATAGTATTGTTTCTTGATATGCCGGCCGCAACAAGCATAGCAAGAATTAGCCAAAACGAAAGCCCGTATTTATAAACATACCTTACCTTAAAATAAATGCCATTTCCAGTAGTTTTCATTGAAATAATTTATTTTCTCGAGACAATGCATCCTTGACTTAAGGCGATGTCAAGGACACTTTGAAATTTTGCAATAGTCAACCTCACTTGAAGTCAATGTAGCTAGTTACCTACCTTGAGTTATTATTATATTACACTTGTATTAAAAGCTTAAGGTCTCCTTGAGTTTCGCCTTAAATCAAGGATGCATTGACTTCTAAATATAAATTACTAGCTTATCTAGTGCTCGCTTCGCTCGCATTATTGGCTTCACTCACAACTTGACACTAATTTGAATGCCAATCAACCTGCTAACTATAATTTATTGGGATCGACCTCTCGATGATGAAACCAAAGTGTATAATGGAAACAACGCTATAGATTTCCGTCGGGGGGTTAAGCGGTCAAGGTAATACAACAACAACATATGTACTCAACCCCCTGACTGATTGATGAGACTGCACTTGCCCTTCAACTATATTAGCGAGTTATCTCGAAAATCATTAATTTAATAAATTTCTATTAAATATGTCAGCACACTCATTTACTCAGTTTTTCGTGCACTAAAATGTGCGCACGCCACCTACAATGCTCATACTATCCCAGAAACCATCATACATCCAGGTTGACGGTTGTTAATGTAACTTAAGGCCTGAATAGACCTCGGGCGGAATGAAAATGAAATTTTTGTCCGCTGCGATTTTCTCAATGAAAATGCATGCTTACTGTCGTGGAACATGTCGGTAATGATGGGGAATTCCATAAGCTACAATCCGAATATGGTTCCAAAATTTATTTTTCGATTCCCCCGTCATTAGATATTTTCCACGGTGAATTCACCGGGGAATCGAAAAATAATACATAAAATGGCCGAGAAAAATTTTGGAACCATATTCGGATTGTAGCTTATGGAATTCCCCATCATTTCCGACATGTTCCACGACAGTAAGCCTGCATTTTCATTGAAAAAATCGCAGCGGACAAAAATTTCATTTTCATTCCGCCCGAGGTCTATACTGCGCTTTAATTGCAATTAATTGTAACCTTGCTATGCCAACATCCGGGCTGACGGTTATTAGAAAAAAACCCCATGACCCTTTAGGCAATTTTGTTGCGAATCCGGCGACATCTCAATCGTGTCGTTCCGCCAAAGGATTGCGGAGATGTCGACGGATTCCCGAAGTAGTACGAAGTCTATTGTGAAATTGCTGTGACCAACATCAAGGATGTGTGTACGTAAAAACATAGTCACCTTGACTACAATTAACACTGTATTTGATCCAATGACAACTAAAATATTCCCATTAAATATAAATGTTGTCGATGAAAACTTGATTGCAACAGGTGACTCTCATACAAAATGAAATTTCGATATTTACCACCACTTCCTTCGAGATTTTCAAAAAAATTTTTGGTCCATAAACCTTCTCCAACGTAAGACGGATAAAACAAAAAAAGAATCATCCAAATCGGTTCGTGCGTTCTGGAGTTATAGCGTCAGGGAGGAAAACCCGACTTATTTTTATATAGTAGATTTCAATGAAAAACTACTGGAAATGACATCTAATTTTTGAATTTTGGCATACTTGACTAAAGGTCGCCTTGAGTTAAGGGACATACATATGTCTATAAATACGGGCCTAAAAGTATAAATTTCGGTATCAAAACCAATTTTCCGATAGCTTTTTTTTTATTAGTTGTAAGTTAAGAAAATATACAGGGTGCCCGGAAACTGCCGCATAAACGAACCGGATTGTGCTTCCTCTTGTGATTTCCAGCAAAAAAGTTGTACGGAACATACCCTCTTAGCTTAACCCTTTAGCTGCCACAGGCATTTGAAGATTTTTGAAAAAATCATTTTCTTTTACGACTAAAACGTCGTTATCTCAAAAGCTAGACTAGGTAGCATAGCAAGCATAGCATTATTAGGTACAGATGATTATTACCCAAAAAATAAAACTAACCGCACTAAAATCGGATAAGAGGTTTGGTTTTTACGGAACTTCAAAGTCAAATTTTTGTGATTTGACCCAATAACAATATATATTTACATCTCAATTTTCTCCAACTTCTGCCAAGGTGAGGTGCTTGTACGATTCTTTTAAAAATTGGCGCATAGTCTAAAGATCATTTCTTTCTTACATCATTTTATTTTAACTTTGTTATTTCTAACAGTTTTAATGCCTTGCGGTCCATCTAGACTAGCAGCCAAATGGCTGCGCGTCCAAAAACTGGCATCGCGTGCAGCCATTTGGCTGCTCCTTAGCAGCCACACTGTAGCAGCCAAATGGAGACAGGAAATGTCATAACCAAAATTTCATTTTGGTGATTTTTTAAAATTTAATTATCAAAATCGGACTCTGCGCGTTTGAATTATTACATGGCCATTCAATAATTATTCAATTTCACACAAAAGATCGAACAAAAGTTGTAAAATTGTCACTTTGAAATTGACAAGCGGTTGGTTGAGTTGCCATATTGAATATCAAAACTGGACGCATAGCCAAATGGCGACTAGTTTGGATGGAATTACAACAGCCATTTGGCTGTACGTGTCGCCATTTGGCGACTAATCTAGATGGACCTTTAAGTGCAGAAAACTAGGGTTAATTTTAGCTCTATTTCAATTCAATTGAAACTGCCCCTAAAGATCTGCAATTTGATAAAATTTATTCAAATTATATCAAAATCAATCCAAAATTGAAACTCATATATTCCTTACTCTCCAATAGAGACTTTTGCGTTTTCAGACTTCTGATACAAATTTCGTTAACAAACTTTCATACTAAAGTGGGCATTCTGATTTGTTTCAAACAATTTAATCAATATGATCTTATTATAGCCGAAGAAAAAAAAATATGGACGTCGAACGACAAAAATCTTACATTGATGGATTTTTGGGGATGGCCTCCTGATTATGGGGAGTCCCAACAGATTATAGGTTTGCAGCCTTGAAAAGGAGGGAGGCGTACTTGCGTTTTCAGAGCTATGGAGGTTTTTAAAAGAGTCTAAAATGAAAATATTCTAATTTATTTTTTAGTCTAGCGACAAATTTTTCACTAAAATCCTAATGTATTATATACAATTGCAAGGGTAATTTTATGTGTTTTTTTTTTCGTTCTCAGACCATTTTTCTGTATATGTATTTTGTCGGTTTTGAAATGTTTGCTAAAAAGTAAAAAAATACTCCCCTATCCCCTTTTTCCAAGGTTGGAGCCCTACAATCGTTGGGGAGTTTTTTTTTCCATAATCAGGATGCCATCAGCATCACCAACCATCCTGCAAAAATCCAGCGATATACGATTTTTGCCGATCAAATATCGTATTTTTATTTGATCAATACTCAAATCATTCTCGTTCTCATATCCCTCTAATTGAATCGAGTACAGAACTAGACAGAACAACCTGCATACAAATTTTCAGTTGATGTTCTGTATAGAAATATATCTTTTTTGAAATATGTATGGAAGTTGTGTTGCCTTGTCCTGCACTAAATCCACTCACTCTACCGCATGCTACCACTACATTGCATTAACAGCGCGGCATGCACCTTACGAAATGCACTAATGAGGTCAATGAACGCATGGCTACCTGTTCCGCAACCTCAAGAAATGCATTGTGATCAAATCATCTTTCATCTTTTTTCAATACGCAGTTTTCGCAGGCGCAGATACTTTTGCGTAAGCCACCCCGACCCATGGCATGGGACAGTGGAAGAAGATACACTAATGAAATCGACAAATGCACGAAAACCTGCTCTGGCAGAGTATCTAAACTCTCTTCAACTTGAACTGTGTAGCAAAAGAGCAAATAGCTTTAATAGCCTGTATACGTGTATCTGTATTGTCGTATTTGTGACATTGGGTGCCGATCGGACGACATGGCCAAAAAAATGTGTACCCGATTTTGAGTGAGCTTTGGACATATATGTATTATTTGTATATGGTTACACGTACCGCTTGAAAATTAAATGAATCGATTTTGCTTTTTGTAACCATAAATTACTAACAATACGTAAAATTGACGTGTTCGCTCACATTATAATGTGTATACGCGATTCCAGGAGTCTGCTCACTGCAGCAGTGCTTTCCTCAGTTCGTTGTTGTACGTTGATGTGAGTGGCAACATTCTGTTTGTGGTCTAATGCGCTAAGTTTAGCAATGTTTTAGAAAATCTAACTACTATTGGACATCCGAGGCGCAGGCATGTTCCTCCGGGAAAATCCATTCTCGAAACATTATTCACATGTCCAGGACCAACTGCTAGAACAACAGACCGCACAACTCCATCTGAATCTTTTGACCTTTTCATAAGTAACGAAATGTTGCAGATTATATTGACACACACCAATCATGAAATGGAGCTTCAAAATACGAATATCCGAATAGTTCGCCTCTGAAACCCACGTGTATGTTAGAGCTAAGGGCGTATTTTGGTCTACTAATTTTGTCTGGGGCACTGAAAATAATCACTTATCGGCTGAAAAAACGTATGACTCGAAACTGGGTAAAAGATGATAAAAAGATTGTAGGAAAATATGAACACGGCGAAATTACGTGCTGTTAGTAATAACGCCCTAACCAGTGATGTTTTATTCCAGGGTTAAGAGTGAAGGTATTTTTGAATGGCTTTCGGTGTTTCAAGGAAATTTTATAAGAAATTACAACAAGGTTGTATTTAGAAACAGAACCAAAACTGGAAACAAGATTATTTTCAATAAATTCCAGATGCTACCATTTTCATAATTTAATTTGACATTTCTTTTAAGTAGCTTGTGCGCAGTCAATTACGTATGCAGATTTGAAATGTCGATGTAACTGTATACAATATTCTTCAGAATAAATTTATTATCAAAGGCGCACTTAGTTACCATAGACTAAAAATATTCATCCATCTGCTGAGATATCATTTTTATTTTTATCGTTTTCATTCATATACTGCGCTGAAAACTTCTTCCTTGTTCGTAGTTAAGATGCTCACTCTGTAAATAATGTTATCAGCTCAAAAAAGATGGTTGCAACAACGACCACCACCGCGCGCGCTCTCTTTCAACCCCGTAGAGACGATAATAGACAGTGAGTCCTTCAGCATAAAGCCAGCCAACATCAAGCAAGCAGCATGATAACTTCCCATTATTGCTAATGTTGCAGATTCTCATTGAGGGTTTCCGTTCACTCTACACTATGATGACTCGGTTTATGTGATGGAATTCAAAATATTTCCCTCATAATGCTACTCAAATAGTCGCAAAGAAAGGACATGACACGCTGGCAAAAAAAAACCCATGTAACGAAATGGAGGACGAAGACATTAAACCGACTTCTTATATAGTTGATTCAAAAATTTTCAGAAAGAGGATGCCTTAGTGCGAGTTCGTCATCCTTTCGAGTCAAGCTGGATGTGTCCTTTTTAAAGACGCTCTTTCCACTTCCACTCACTATGTGGACAACAGAGAGATAGAGCGATCTTCTTCTTTTCTGGCTAAATGTCTTGATCTTTACTTTACAAGAGCTTGTGACATTTTGCCTAGTGGAGTGAATAACATTTATGGGCGGATTTTCTTTACTCTAAGAAGAGGATGTGCATAAGGACGATGGCCTCGCGCCAGCCCGTAGTTGTGAATGCAAATGATGATGCCTGAATTGTTGGAAAAATGAGGATGGCTTTTAACGTCAATTGAAAATATTTTATTCGGTCCGGGCGGGACGTCTTGTTCGCGTAAAATGAGACGAGTTTTGGCGGACAGACTCTGTGGAGTGGAGGTCGTCTGTCTGGGGTTTGGGCTGATACCAATAAAATGTAATGAAGTCATTGAGAAGATTAGGTATCTTGTACGACATAGATAGAGGTGGAGATAATTAACAATAATCTGCATTTTGATTGAATTGGATAGCATCTAAGACGCAGTCATCATTCAGATAAAAGACATCAGAAAAAAGGCAGTTCATCTGTACACAAGACTGTTAAATCAGCTCTTTGAAATGACATGGCATTCATCTATTCGCACAGACACCAGACGATTTCTGTAGTCGAAAGCTAGTTTTCAACATTGGCGGCTTCATCCTCATCACTATTGTGGCCTTGCCTCATCATTCTCCAGCCATTCGTTGCAACTCTCTACTACAATGCAGCAACTCGGCTTCTGTGTTGTGCATATCTCGTCTAATGGCATTCCACTTTAGACGAACACTAACAAGTCATAAATAACGCTATCAACGGAATGGAGCTTCATGCTGTTTCGGTCGCCTTTTTGGGATTTAACTCGTCGAAGTTGCACAATTTTGCAGAGAGTACCATAGTACCAGAGTACCGCGCCACTGCCACCTAAAATGCCAAGTCATAACTCTTCGTTATTTATGTAGTGCGGGTACGTACGTACGTACGGACTATACACGTTGAGAGAAAGTGACCTTTCTCGGCCTCGTGTTTGATGTTGGACTCTGTTCTATGGATACACTTGTCTAGGTTCCAGGATCGCAGTCCATCTTGCATTTTTTGCGAACCAAATCCATCTGCCAGCATACGCGGGACGAGTCGAGACGAGTGTACATATAGAAATGTAAAAGGATATTGCAATTAGGGAAATATTGCTCCATTTGAATGACAAAGTGACAAATACTTGTACTAAAGTCACTGGCATACGATTCAACTTTAACCTTCGGGCGGGCGCAATGCATCTGACAGATTAAGTGGCCAGTTTTTGTTGCGCCAATCAGCGATATGAAAACGGAGAGATCTGAAACTCACAGTAGCTTAATCTTTATCGATCAACTACCCAAAGCAGTTTTCAGTTTCTATCTATCATATGTCTGAGGGGCGGGAGGGGATGAAATAATCTCTCAGATGTATTGCGCCCGATTGTGTTATTTTCTCCTTTTCTATGAAAATTTCCACATGTTATACTCTTCACATTGCGTAATAACGTTGTGTTGACTTTTAGGTTCACGAAATCGTTCAATAGTGTGTTTTTTTAAGCGGTCGAGTTGTGGGAGGTTTTTTAAATATTGAAGCCATTGAAAGCGGAATATTCTTAGAAAATAAAAAATGTGAAGGGTATCAAACTTTGTGAGCCAGTTTTTGTTTCTAAAATTTCGTGGAACTGTTTCAAAAAGACAATGCAACAATAAATAAGTGTCTAAAATATACAGAAACTTAGTTTCATCCTTTTTTCTGCACTTAATCTGTCAGATGCATTGCGCCCGATCGTGTTAGGATTAGTATTGCGCCCGCCGGAAGGTTAAAAAGTTTGCAACAATTTGCTGTATAGCAGATCTTACGACAAAACACCCACTGAGGGTCGCATATACAAAGCCCTTTTGCTGTATACTAGAGAAATCCATTTCAATTTTCACTCACCAGCTTCTTCGGAGTACCTATACAGACTGGAAACTGCTAAAGCAGTGTGCTATAGCAGGAGACAACGAGAACGACCGCAAATCCTGCGAGCGCTTAGATGATTTTCTCCGGGTTGCATTTCAATGCAAGACGAAGATGTATTTTGGGTTATTTATCTTTTCCTTATAAACATCTCGTAATTTATCCTCGGGTTTGAAAATTCTTCAATAGGAAAGGAACGCGCGGCAATAGACGAGTGGGAAATTGGAAAAGCAGAACAACTTGCCGTTTCTTTCATACTGAGATTTTCAGGATGAAAAAAAAAGAGCATAATAAAGAAGCTTTTGACACGATTCGAGATTGCTCTATGTTGCTAATGAGTTTTGGAATCTGGAGTGCGACACTTAGAGTATAAAGCAAAATTAATGCTATTCAGCCACGATGGTGGTATGTATTTTATGCTAGAATATAATAAAATATATAAGGATTATACGATGTGATCTAATTTGTAAATTTGAGTTGGGTTATAGAATAAATTTGATAAAGAACAACTTTTTCGGCTCTGAGTCAACTTGAATATAGGGACGCAGGAGCGTCCCGCCCGCCAAAGAAAAACGAAGAAATTTGAACAAATCAAAAGTGAGAAGCGACTAAGGCTATGTTTACACGACGGAACAAGTACGGGTTTTCGGACCTCTTTCGCTCGGACCCTGGTTGGTCCTGAGTGTTCAAATTCGGTAAAGGTTGTCGTTCGCGCCGTCTTACGAAGTGTAGAAAATTTCAACAAGATACGATGAAAAACACCGGAGATATAAGAGTTTGAAAATCGCATTTTTTCGAAAATCTTGTTCTCGTTGTTCTCGTTGTTCTCGTTGTTCTTGTTGTTCATTGACAGGGCTACAGCCTTGCAGAGGGCATCTCGGGATTTGGTCTCTTTTCCCATTGATAGAGTCTGTCGTGAAGGTGTGCATAGGCTATCGTTTGCTCCGATCCGTGGAGTAAAAAAAGATACAGCGGAAAATGTGAAAAATACGTATTTTCTCGCTTAAATCTTTTTATATGTTTTAAAGGAAGCATTTTGCAAAAGTTGGGGGCAGGGCCGAAAAATGCCTAGAAAAGAATCGTATAGTTGTGTGATTTGGCAGGACTGTTTTCAACAATCCCTTGTATATGTTCTCTAAAGTTTTCAGTTGTAAAGCGTCTGCAAGGGCTCAAAGATCCAGTTTTGGTACGTCTCCTATACGAGTACGTACATATTACTATAATATTGGATGAACAAATAACATCCCGATGATCCTAAAGCTTCCAGAAAACGGTAGAGGTTCGCAAAACACACACACCTCAGGCTACGAAGGACGCAAAGGTTATCAAAGAGCACAAAGGTTACCAATAGGGTTATTATTGCTATTATGTTCTCAAACATGGTCGTGATAAAAGGACAGTGAATATCGTCTTCATTTCAAGAAAATAATTGCATTCATTTATTGTTATGTTAAGTTGATTTTGTCAATTGAAAACTGCAAAAAAATATGATATCTCATAAAAACAACTCTGTTGTAAAAAGTTTCCGCCAAAGAAAAAGTTGTCAGGCGCAAAAAGGATTGATATAATACAATCCCGCCAAAATGCTCGCAAGGATATGCATTCAAAAGTGATTGACTTAGTTAATAGTTTCCACGAAAACAGCGTGGTGCGGTATGCGTCAGAATTTGTGAAATAATTTCCGCCGCGATAGACTACGCTGAATTTGCCAATTCGTGTGGAGTTTGTGTTGTGTGTACCGCGTACCGCACCCGCGCTGGTTTGGTGGAAGCTAATTTTTTGCAATGCTGTTTGGCGGGGAGGGGTAATTACAGGATAAAACCAATTTTATAAAAATTACGAAAGAACTTTATTGTATAAAAAAGGGCAAAGTCGTCTATACGAAGTAAAGCAAAAAAAAAGTTTGTTTACAAGGCTGGAAGATTCGAGATTAAATCATAGCAGCAAATAGCACCCTCGTCAGCTCCCCGCCAATAAGCGTTGAAAGAAATTAACTTCCACCAAACCAACGCGGGTGCGGTACGCGGTACACACAACACAAACTCCACACGAATTGGCAAATTCAGCGTGGTCTATCGCGGCGGAAATTATTTCACAAATTCTGACGCATACCGCACCACGCTGTTTTCGTGGAAACTATTAACTAAGTCAATCACTTTTGAATGCATATCCTTGCGAGCATTTTGGCGGGATTGTATTATATCAATCCTTTTTGCGCCTGACAACTTTTTCTTTGGCGGAAACTTTTTACAACAGAGTTGTTTTTGTGAGATTTTGATAGTACATGCCGTGGAGATTTAATTTTGTTAATAAAAAACGCTGGTTATTGTATACTAACTGACGCAACGTACAAAACACATTCTCAACAACATTGCACACCGTCACAAATTACATCAATCAGCTGATCAACCTGTTGACACTGCACAATAATACTAAAAATTAAATTGAATTCCGTGCGTATCGAGTTGCTCAAGAATAATTACGATACGTCGAAGCTTCAGATGCAAGCGATAATAGTTAAAAACGACCAATAGGAATATGCGAGTGGCTTGAAAATAAAATCCAAAGTAACTGAGAATAATGCCGATGTCATCCAATTGTGGACACCCGAGTACCAAAAAGCGAAGTCGGACATTATTGTTTCCGTACATCCAAGTAAGCTGAAAATCATTGAAAAATTTGAAACATCGAATGCAGTGTGGCAGAAATTGATGAACATTTTTTAGTCGGCCAGGCCTGCTCGGAAAGATACGCTTTTGAAAAGACTCATACAGTCAAAAATGGGCGAAAGTGAAGACACGCTGGAGAATCTCAAAAGTTTTTCGACACTGTCGATAAATTGGCTGAAATGTCCATCGCAGTGAACCAATCGATTGAAGCTATTTTTTGATTGCCCGATAAATTGGAAGGTGTATGTGGCCAATAGAATTTTTTGATTGGACGTATGGAACATGTTGTCATGCAATCTTTCATAAAAACCAGTGGTCATTCTTCATGTTGTGGTCATTCTCCATCGAAAGAAGCAATGAATGCCCCTCTTCCATCGCCACAAAATATATAATATGCGGTGTGTTGTGTTGTGTCGTGTGGACCGTGAGACTTCATTGCAGATTGCACGATAAATTGCATAGTGTATGTATGTGCTGTACGGGTGTCAGATCGATTCCTCAATCAATTCACGCAGAATGCCCAAACCATCTGTTTGAGTTCTAGTGACGAAGTCTAAGTCGCGGACAATTCGGAAGGAAATGGTGTTTCGACTGCGGGGCGACGCACAGTGCGACCAAGTGGCAAAAAAGCGGTCATTGATCTGTAACTTTTCGTTTCGGTAAAATAAGAAAACGATTCCGTCTTTATGTATTTTTTTTTTATGGTGAAGCGATTGAGAAAATTTTTACTTCTTACTATAGTACAAAAAAAATATGTGGACTGCGGTATTTTAAAGTGTAAAAATGGCGGTTTGAGTTTTGGAACGGCACGAAAACTTTCTTACTACAAATAAACAACTGCGCGTAGGAGGTGATCAGTTGGTGCCTAGTCTCGAAACTTCAAGTTTCCTTTAAATCGAAAAATTCCAGTCTAAGTGACTCTGATATTCTGAGAAAGGAAAACAAACAAATTGTCATCTGTACATTACTGCTGGGACTGCAGTCTCGAAGACGAGATTTATGCTCGTACTTTTCAGGCCTTCTATGTTCGCGGCTTTGATATAAGATCCTGCAATCCCTCGTTTTACCTAATTTCTCAATTCTGAAACTAATAACACCCTAAGGCTTTGCTATCGCGATAATCCCGAGAATATAAACGAGCTTATGACTTCGAAATCGTACATTTCTGCGAAAACCTGTCCATTAACATCTTAGAGAAAACATGATTGATGATTGCGTGTCCAACGCATCTTCAAAATGAGTGAAGCGATATCGCTACAATTCATAGTCCTTTTTTCCTTTGTTTTTTTTTTTGTTATTGCGATTTTGACTCTATTTTGATGGGAAGCTACGGTTTTGGGCTCAGTACCCCCAAATACATAAAGTACAAGAAAAATGCAACTTTTGCCACCAAAGATGAAAAACCGTTCAATATTAAAATGATTTCAAAATTATGTAATTACATTAGGTGTGTTTTTTGGTTATCCCGTGCAGGTTTGGGTAACGAAACTCCATATAAAAAAAATGACAGCTGACGCACCTGTCATTTTTTTTTATGAACTTTCGTTACCCAAACCTACACGGGATAACCAAAAAAACACACCTATTATGGCAAACTTAAGTTAATTAAATTCTAGTCATACCGCTCGACGGATTTATAATATGTATGTCTCTTTAGACGCGTAATCATGTGCTCTCTAACATTTTGCTGTAGAGTTTTTCGCAGAAACAAGTAGTTTCAGAGTTTGGGATTCTTGTTCGCGATTTTGACCCTGTTCCGCAACGAATTTTTGGTGGGAAGCTCTGGATTCGTGCCTACCACGCCAAAAGACATAAGAGACAAAAAAAAGACTTTCTCCACCACATTTTGCAATCTCATGTATACTTACTACAATAATTGTGCTATCTTAAAATTTGCCTTTCAAATGTAATTAAAAAGGTAGTGGCACCTAGTGGCAGCTCCAATTGATGTAATACTGACTGCCTCAAGTTTATCGACCCAATTACTGAGATTCGGGTGGATCCGAAGATTTGCAGATCCGAAAGCATTCAATTCGCTTTCAATATCGCCAATAACGCTAATTATTATTATTGTTATTTTATGGTTTTTATCATACAATCTTTCTAACCGTGGAATTGGCTTTTTTTATTTATCGTTTCTATACAACAAAAGTTGTATTTTAAAAGGGAGATAAAAAAAAAATTAGTTATATTCAAAATTATTCTCATTTTCAACACGTTTTCCACTGTTTCATATATCGCCCTACTGCGCTATAATCGCAGCGATCTGAAATGTTGTATAAGTACCATATTAACTAAACTCTTTTTCTTCTCAGTACCGTATAGCCCCATGTGGGACCATGGTGCGTTAACTTAGCCGTTTATAGGCAATTTCGAGTCAACGTTACATTTTCGGAGTGTTTATAATGTTGCAAGCAAAGGAAATTTTGAACCACGCCGAGACTCGATCTCCGGACCTCTAGATCACTAGCATCGTAGAGTGCGACTCAACCAAGTGAGCCACAGAGCGGGTCAACCAAAATCGAGAGGGAACTGAAAAAATTTGTGAAGAAGTTTATGAAATGGGTTTTAGTCCGCTTTTTTCCTATATAGTCGCACTGTGACGTGTGACGTCGCATCATTGCCGCGACCCTAAATACTTTAGTAATTTATGCGAATGTACAAATAGTGAACTGAGCGTGGCCAATCCATCCACGATAATTATACCGGAGAAGGTAGTGTCGATTTTACTACTAATGTTTCCGGCAATGAGATTTTCGAGGATGCAATCGACGAAGATGCGATGGGGAGTGGAATTACTTCTATTATAAAAAATACCGGCGTACAGAGGGCTGCGCCCGCAATACGAGGGTTTTATAGAATTTTAATGCACAGTGAATATTTTTTGTACATATATTTTATAAGCAATAAATAAGTATTGTGCACAACATTTCCACTTGGCTTCAAATACGTATGGGTCCATCACGGTTCAATACTATGTCGAAAAACTGAAAATGCCAAATCGTATCGCATTTGGAACGACGACGATCTAGCGAGAATTTGCGAATCTACATAACGTAGCTTGATATACTATTTCTGTATTGTTTACATTTTTTTTTTAATTATATCCCATGCTTAATACTTTTGCTATTGATAATGAGGTAGAAAATACTACAACAATTAATTTGCCTTTAGATAATGTTAATTCCTTTTTTGAAAACACTATTGGATTTAAGATATTTCACATGAACATCAGGAGTATTCCGAAACACTTCGATGAACTAGTGATTTTATTAGATAGTATAAAAACAAACTTTGATTTGATCGTTCTTACCGAAACCTGGCTTGATTCGACTGATTGCTATAATCTTGAAGGCTATGATACATTTCAGAAACCTGCTTTAAATAATAAATGCGATGGTATCATTGTGTATTGTAAAAAGATGTATTCTATCCATATAATGGAGTCTAATATAACAGAAGCAAATGCACTCACAATTAAACTTGAAGTAGGATCGCGGTTTTATTACATTACGAGTGTATACAGATCACCCAGTTTAAGTCCTCATCTTTTTATCCATTCACTGTATAATTTCTTAGTTGAAAATACTTCTATTCAGAACCACATCATAGTAGGGGATATAAACATTAACTTATTTAATGAACAATCTTTATTAGTAAATGAATACTTGGATGTGTTGAATGTTTTTGGTTTTACAAAGTTATTAAAAGGGATAACTAGGCCAGCATCGAAATCGTGTTTAGACCACATATTTGCAAAATTAGTCTCTACTTCATCATTTAACACAGGTATAATTCAAACTGAAATAACTGACCATTACGCAACAATAGCAAACATTTTTGAAAATTCAAGCGATGTGAGAGACACTAATGTGGTCAACAGTAATCCATTCAAAAAAACTATAGTTAATTATCAACAATTGAAAATACTGATAGAGCGAGTCTGTTGGGACGGAATCAACGCAGAATCTAATATCGATACAAAGTATCAAACTTTCTTGAGCACTATCAACCTTGCTATTTCAAAGACAACTAGAATAGTTAAGATAAGATCTAAGCAAAAGCAACTTAAGCCTTGGATCACACCCGGATTGGTGGTGTCTATTAGGAATAGAGATAAAATGGCAACAATTGTACGAAAACACCCCGATAATATTCAACTAGTTTCTGAATATAAAAAACTAAGGAATTATTTAACACAACTTATTCGATTTGTTAAAAAGTCATATTATTCCAATATTTTACAGACATGTGGTAATGAACCAAACAAGTTATGGAACTTAACAAAAGAAATAGTTTATGGAAAGAAAAGTACGGATCAAATTCGATCGATTGTTAACAGTGAAGGTATGATAGTTCATAATACTAAGCTGATCGCAAATTATATGAACAATTATTTTATAAAAATTGGCGAGGAACTATCAAAATCAGTCAGTTCCTATGCACTTGAAGATAATAGTCCATTTTATGTACCGAAGTTATCTTTTACACCTGTTTCAGAAGATGAAATTGAATTTCAAATAAAGAATTTAAAACTGAAAGCAAGTGGCCCCGATGGAATTTCCACCAAAATTATACGTTGTTTTGATAGTAAAACAGTGTCAGTACTTTGCCATATTTTCAACCACAGTATAAATTGTGGAATCTATCCCAAAAATTTAAAAACATCTGTTGTATGCCCTATTCATAAAAAAGGTAGCAAAGAAAACATGGAAAACTATAGACCAATATCGCTTGTATCAAATATTTCAAAAATTTTTGAAAAATGCCTGAAAACTCGAATAGAAAAGCACCTTAATAGATATAAAATAATTTCTAAAAACCAGTATGGTTTTCAAAGTGAGCTTAGCACGGTCGATGCTATTACAGATGTTACTAAATTCATTTATGAAAATCTGGATAGAAGTGAAAGTGTTCTTGCTGTTTTCCTCGATCTAAAGAAAGCTTTTGACACTGTAGAACATTCCACATTATTAAGAAAATTAGTTGAAATTGGTGTAAGAGATAATGAGTACTGCCTACTCAGGTCGTATTTGTCAGAAAGGGAACAATGTGTCGCCATCAATAAAACCAAAAGCAATACTAAAATAGTACGACACGGCATTCCACAAGGTACGGTTTTGGGTCCGCTGTTATTCAAAATCTACCTTAATGACTTATGTAAATTATTCGATAATGAAGTCCACTCTAAAGTTGTATCCTTTGCTGATGATACGGTTCTACTTTTTAAAGGGAAAAACTGGGATGATGTGTACTCCTTAGCTCATAATGGAATGCAAAGTGTATATAAATGGTTATGTCATCCTAAATTAATTTTAAATCTTGAGAAAACATGTTGTATTAAATTTGGTTCCGTGCTGAAAAATGTTACTTCAAATCATGTTTTAGTTTTAAACAATCAAATTATCCACCAAGTCGACGAAACTAAATATCTAGGTGTGACGATTGATAGTAAACTTAAATGGACAGCACACGTAACTATCCTTGTAAAACGGCTGCGAAAAATGATTCATCGCGTGTTGATTCTTCGAAAACATTTTGCATCCGATTTTCTTAGGAAAGTATACTTTGGGCTTTTCCAATCAATTTTAGAATATGCTATCATTATTTGGGGAAGCACGTTCAGCAGCATACTGGTTCCTTTATCCAATTTACAAGCGTTAATTGTGAAGCTATGCCTGAAAAAATCGAAGTATTCTTCAACAACGCAAGCCTTTTCAAACTTTGATGTCTTATCCCTAAGGCAATTGTACAATTTTAACTTATTAAAATATATGTTTAAAAACGTAGAAAAGTTTCCAAAGATTGCATCAAATTACAACACTCGCGCGAATATTGAAGGAGAACTAATTGTAAATAGATATAAAAAGGAATTAACATGTCGGCATTTGTATATAGCAGGCCCTAGAACCTTTAATAAACTGCCTTCTTATATTCGAAATGGATTAAATCATTTTAATTTTAAACTAAAGATTAAATTCTACATAAAAGAAAATAGACATATATTTAATCAATTTATTCACTAAGTCTTCTCATAATTTATTATTCTTTGAATTTTTTTTTTTAAAGTTGTATCTACTGTTTTTTTTATTAATATGCATACTCTTGAATTCTGTATTATAAAAATAGAAATTAATATAATATAATAACAGCTGAAGCTCTCACGCACAAGCATCTTGCTTATGTGAGTTGCTAACATTGAATTAATTTGAATTAATGAATTGTTCGTTTAAAATAAGTATCATCTTTACACATTTGTTCTTATTTATAACTATTATACCACAATAAAGCAACAATAATAAACAAAAAAAAAAATAAACAAAAAAAACATTAATGAAATGCTTCCTGTAAATCTATTTTTGGATTGGTCTAAATAAACGCGTTCCAGAATGAAAGGCGCGTTCCACCTTTAATTAGACCAATAAAAAAATAGATTTACTATTTACCAAGTTTTTATAAAAGTACTGCAAGGCAAATAAATCTAAAGGCATTTTTGGATTTAAGATTTCTGATGGCATTTGACCAAAAAGAAACTCGGGCAAACGTTAGGATGGCTTGGCTTTATCTATGAACTGAATTATTAGCTGTAAATCTACTGTTACTGTTTTTTTTATCAAGGAAAAGCAACCTTATATAAAATGATTCCATTGTGTTCCCTGTCATAAGAGCCAACGCAAGCTTTCCTATGAGTATTGAACAAGTATACTTTTGCAGCTATTCAGGGACACCCTGTTAACTTGGTTCTACTAACTTCAAAAATGTTTGTGGCAAACACTATTACCATTCTATGCATTTCCACCAAATTTCATGTTCATTGTTTCATCAAGTTAAAAGATATACATTGAAGAAATGCTTAAGAGGCTTGCATTGTGAACGGCCCTTAAACGGTTAAGAAAAACGGAGCTCGAAAAGGAAGTTTAACTTTAAACGCCACTAACTTTTTTACCGTTACTCGAAACTGGAAAATTTTAACTGATATGAGGTGTACTCGTTCAGATCTTTGATTTAAATACCCATACGTCAATCTCCGATAAAAACTAAAAAAGTCGACTTTTTTGAAACGTTCGGGACACCCTGTTGTCTTCTTCGTACCAACTTCTAAGGTATTCGTGCCAAAGACTGTAACCATTCTACACATTCCTACCAAATTTCATGACAATCGGTTGAGCCGTTCGCGAGTTCTTTAGCGAACAGACGGACAGACGGACGGACAAAATCGATTTCATAAGGGTTTTTTGAAAAAATGTTCTAAAAAACCCTAAAAACAAAACGTGGCTCCATGTAGATCGTCCTGAGAATATTAAAATCATTGGATCGCGTATGGTTCTGCGAAACAAATATACGTCGGATGTCACACATGTCCCGACAATCCTCGATTCGTGTTTGTTTCGAATTGGTTCCGGAGTTGACTTAACTTTAATCGCGATTTATGTTGATGATATTTTGGTGGCCTCGAACAACGACAGAATGCTCACTAAAATCGAACACGAATTGTCGAAACAATTTGAAGTCAAGGATTTAGGCCGGGTCGATCATTGTTTGAGCATCGAAATCGTTAGAGAAAATGGAAGAATTGTAATGCACCAACGTGGTTATGTGAACGTTTTGGTTTGAAGGATTGTTTGAGTACGCCTCTCGCCAGTGGTCTTAAATTGACAAGCAATGAGAAGAATAATGAACATATGTTATCCTTCCGTATCGGCAATTGATTGGGGCGCCTAATTATTTGGCCTCAACCACAAGGCCGGACATCAGTTATGCAGTAAGTCATCTTGGGTAGTTTGACAACTGCTATGGTCCTGAACATTGCATTGCAGCGAAACGAATCCTTCGGTACTTAAAAGGTACGATTAATGTTGGACTTTCTTTAAGTGGTGGCTTCCATTCCGTGAAAAGCTACTTCGATGCGGATTGGGGTAGTTGCATTAAAGACCGCAGATCTCATTCAGAATACGTTTTTCTCCTAAGCAATGGACTGATCTCACCGTGGATCATGGTGTTTTTCGAACTCACGAGCTTGTGACGGACTATGATCTCACTCAGATGTTAAACGAGTACCCATTTATGGGGATAAATAACACTGCTGAGCGTGATGCTGATCTCATTACCTCAACAAAAAGCAGATAAGATCTTGGAAATGGGATGTCACTAACACATCCTGCGGCCTTAGTCCAATGTTGGATTGTCGCGCCTGTTATTTTTAATGGACTGATTTCGTTGGAAGCTAAAAAAGAGCGAACAGTAGATTTATCCACGACAGAAGCCGAGTCTATGACTTTGGTCGAAGCAATGAAGGAAGTTGTATATTTGGCTGGACTTTTGCGTAAACTGGGTTTCAATCAACTAGCTGACATCATATGTCTTGTGACAATCGCAGCGTACTCAAATTGGTTGAAAATCGGGATGTACTCAAGGACAAAACGATAAGCATCAATTATGTTCCCACCGAAGAGCAGGTAGCCGATATGTTCACGAAGGGTGTTTTATCTAAAATAGAAAAAAACGAGACCGAGGCTACTTTCGGGCGCGGCCGAAATTTGGATACCCTTCGCTCAACCCGGGCTAAGTTTTTTCGGGCGTTCCTACGACTTGTGTTCAATTCTCCCCGCATCCATGCTTTTCCTTGAATTTTCACATAAGTGCCGTGGCGAAGATTTATTGGGAGAAGCGGGGTTTCCTAG
This sequence comes from Microchrysa polita, assembly GCA_949715475.1. NCBI lineage: Eukaryota > Metazoa > Arthropoda > Insecta > Diptera > Stratiomyidae > Microchrysa > Microchrysa polita. Next base: position 31,795,538 of record OX454421.1, read on the forward strand.
AAGAACCAAAACCGGGGTGGGGGTTGTACGGCAGCCCTAATAACGCATAGCCTTTCCATACATTTTTACGTATGTTTGTGGCATCAATTAAAACATATTTCTATGAGATTTGGTTGAAATTGGTGGACAAATAAAAGTTTTTCTTCAAAGAACCAAAATGGGGGTTGGATTTGTATGGCAGCCCCATGACCCCATGGTCCGATTTTACCGATTCAAACCAAAGTGCCTGCAACGAAAAGAAGCATGTGTGCAAAATTCCAGTTCTATAGCTCTTAAACTGGCCGAGAAAAACGCGTCGCAACAGACAGACAGACAGACAGACGGACATCGCCCAATCGACTACACAAGTCATGCTGATCATATATGTATACTTTTTATATGGTCGGAGATGATTCCTTCAATGCGTTACAAACTTCATGACAAAGTTAATATACCCTTTTCGCTTAATAAGCGAAGGGTATAAAAATATATCCTAGAACGTCATTATAACAGTTAATTGTAGTTTTCTGAATGTATATCCAAAAGCTTTTACCAGAGCGTGCCTTACAAGTACGCAAAATCGAAAAGTGTACACCCCTGTGCTACCCCTCCCCCTTAACCGGCGGAAATCATTGTAACTTTTTACTGCGTATATTGGGCAGTGAACAATAATAACACTTTTTTTTTTGAATGTTTGGGTTTGGGGCTTTTTTAACTAATTGCACTATACTATAGGCCCCTTGAAAATTCAGGATCCTTTCGAGAACAAATAGGAATAAGCTCAGCCCGTTTTATTGATATCCGTATATTGAGTTTTCTGTTTCAAAAAGGGATAATATTATTGTTATGACACTTTTAATTAAGCCAGCAATAAAACACATTTCGAGATAAAAAACGCATCTATTCATCAAAAGGCCCCAACTTTACGGTATATATACCTTATATTAAAAATAAACCTGAATCATTTCACTCCATTTTATGCATATGAACTCATTTTAATTTCACCATCTACTTTGCCTGATTAGATACGACGTTCGACGCTATTTCGCATCGTGTCATTTCTGTTGAAAGGGTGTTTGTTGTATGTTCCGTCATTTGGTCTAATGTTTGTTTTAATTTCATTCATAACAATAAACATTCTCATTCTATGTATGTGCACTTCACCAAAAAAGCGTACCGGCAACCAACTCTCGACTGATTACTGCGAATGCTAAAAAGTTGTTACCAGTTAATTTATAATAAATGCAAGATCTTTATTAGCGTTAATTAAACAGGATGTGTATTCGCGCGCGTTTATACAAGTTCGGTATGTTATGTGCCATAATGTCAAGGATTCCCATTTGCCATGCTCGCCGAAAAGTCATTCCATTTGCAGGTTTAGCGCAATAAACTTTGTTCTTTTACGATTTCACTCAGATCATTATCAAAAACCACGCATCCTCATTATCTTCATGATGACGATGATGACAACGACACGGTGGTGCTGGCTGGTTATGCTGGATATAAAATTTTACCATTTACTCGGGAGAATAAGAGGGGCGAAAAATAGAGAGTGTTGTCATCTAGTGAGGAGGATTTGAAAGACTGCCTGTTTGCGAGTCCTTGGCACGCGGTAAAGTTTTGACCCTCGACCAGCTTGGAGCTAGCAAAGTCAAACTGATATCAACCAAAACAATATGGGGAACTCATGAAAATCCATAACCTGGTGCTTCTGTTAACAGCACTCGGTAGAAATGTATACCATATGAGTTTGGTTGTATACCTTCTAGATATTATTCTGTCATCATTAATTTCACCTGTGCTTCTCTGTTTACATGGGAAATCAAACAAAACTACCCCCGTCACTGTAAAATTCCTACTGTAGGAGCGGTGGTAGTGTGTACTAACGAAAAACACTTAGCACTCTGTTCTGTATCCTTTACGGTGTGTGTGTGTCAATGCCATCGTCGGGGAATTTAGTGGTGAAGTATCAGAAAACACCATTAGCATCGAGGAAACGAAATTTCACTCGTGGGAGATGCAAAAGGTGTTAAATGAGAAATATCAGAGAAGATCATCCACCCCTCATGCACTAGCGTAGTGTGTTGTGTATATCTAACATCCAGGAGATACAAGACACGACAAAGAACAGCTGCTAAATGAGAACCCATGACAAGAGTACCCTGTGTACCATCGCACTTCGACACGTCATCAGCATTAACATCATCCCTTCGTTGTATGGTTTTTGTCGGTTGGTAGGGAAGTACTAGAAAACTGTGAAGGACCTCTCATCAAGTATACATTTTTACTTTATCCGTTTAATGTGTACACACGAGAAGCCCCCAGTGTCGGGTATGTATATTTGTTCTAATGCCGTGATATATGCAAATCCAAGAAGTTAGGTTTTGATGCTCTGCTCTAGTCCTTTATGTGTCGCGTGAGCGCACCCGACCGAAGTGGTTGTGGTCTAGGGTGTAGGATTTTGCATTCCATTACCTTAGACTTCAGATCAACATTATATCCATGTCACGCGAGGGCAATGAAACAAGAGTCGAAGGATTGTGATAGAAAACTTTTTGAAATGTGTGAGTCCATGGAAAAAGCGAGAAGCTTAGATGCTGTTTTGTTTGTTCGGTGGAACACTTTCAACCTAGTTTAGTAAAAAAAAAGTTCTTTCTGATATTCACCGATATTCATATGTCAGATGTTGATTTATATTCGGTGTCGCAGGTTCTCTGTTGCAAGCGTTGATTTTATTTCCACAAACTAGCAAGTGTCTACACAAAATTAGAACATCAAGGAGAGAATAGGTATGTTTTGAACTTCGGCTTATAAAAGAAGGAAGTTTTTGAAAACTGCTCCAAAAATTTAGTGATAAAAAAGGTAAATATTTATGATTTGTCAGAAAAAAAACTATGATTCTTTACGGTTAAACCCAGCCACATTTAGAAGACTCCGTAATCATAAATTCCAAATTTATCATAGAAAATTGTGTTTCCACTGCTCCTGACGGTGCTTTAATTACTTTAGGTAAAGCCCTGGTGCACATGAAATCTCTATAAATCTAAATCCTTCATAAGAAGTGATTGATTGACAGAACACACCACCACCAGCACTTCAAAAATTTACGGACTTTACCAAGTCCAGTTACTTCCCAAATTTTTTTTTTGATTTTTGATTTTTGATTTTTGATTTTTGATTTTTGATTTTTGATTTTTGATTTTTTGATTTTTGATTTTTGATTTTTGATTTTTGATTTTTGATTTTTGATTTTTGATTTTTGATTTTTGATTTTTGATTTTTGATTTTTGATTTTTGATTTTTGATTTTTGATTTTTGATTTTTGATTTTTGATTTTTGATTTTTGATTTTTGATTTTTGATTTTCGATTTTTGATTTTTGATTTTTGATTTTTGATTTTTGATTTTTGATTTTTGATTTTTGATTTTTGATTTTTGATTTTTGATTTTTGATTTTTGATTTTTGATTTTTGATTTTTGATTTTTGATTTTTGATTTTTGATTTTTGATTTTTGATTTTTGATTTTTGATTTTTGATTTTTGATTTTTGATTTTTGATTTTTGATTTTTGATTTTTGATTTTTGATTTTTGATTTTTGATTTTTGATTTTTGATTTTTGATTTTTGATTTTCGATTTTCGATTTTTGATTTTTGATTTTTGATTTTTGATTTTTGATTTTTGATTTTTGATTTTTGATTTTTGATTTTTGATTTTTGATTTTTGATTTTTGATTTTTGATTTTTGATTTTTGATTTTTGATTTTTGATTTTTGATTTTTGATTTTTGATTTTTGATTTTTGATTTTTGATTTTTGATTTTTGATTTTTGATTTTTGATTTTTGATTTTTGATTTTTGATTTTTGATTTTTGATTTTTGATTTTTGATTTTTGATTTTTGATTTTTGATTTTTGATTTCTGATTTTTGATTTTTGATTTTTGATTTTTGATTTTTGATTTTTGATTTTTGATTTTTGATTTTTGATTTTTGATTTTTGATTTTTGATTTTTGATTTTTGATTTTTGATTTTTGATTTTTGATTTTTGATTTTTGATTTTTGATTTTTGATTTTTGATTTTTGATTTTTGATTTTTGATTTTTGATTTTTGATTTTTGATTTTTGATTTTTGATTTTTGATTTTTGATTTTTGATTTTTGATTTTTGATTTTTGATTTTTGATTTTTGATTTTTGATTTTTGATTTTTGATTTTTGATTTTTGATTTTTGATTTTTGATTTTTGATTTTTGATTTTTGATTTTTGATTTTTGATTTTTGATTTTTGATTTTTGATTTTTGATTTTTGATTTTTGATTTTTGATTTTTGATTTTTGATTTTTGATTTTTGATTTTTGATTTTTGATTTTTGATTTTTGATTTTTGATTTTTGATTTTTGATTTTTGATTCTTGATTTTTGATTTTTGGTTTTTGATTTTTGGTTTTTTGATTTTTGATTTTTGATTTTTGATTTTTGATTTACGATTTTTACCAATTGAAAATTGAAAACTGAAAAGTAAAAGATTAAAATAAAAAAATAAATAACAGGCGCGACAATCCAGCATTGGACTAAGGCCGCAGGATGTGTTAGTGACATCCTATTTCCAAGATCTCTTCTGCTTTTTTGTTGAGGTAATGAGATCATCATCACGCTCAGCAGTGTTATTTATCCCCATAAATGGGTACTCGTTTAACATTTGAGTGAAATCATAGTCCGTCACAAGCTCGTGAGTTCGAAAAACACCATGATCCACGGTCAGATTCGAACTCTTGACCCTGTGCACCGAAGGTGTGCGCACTAGCAGGGATTTGGAGCGGAGCGATAGAGCGGAGCGGAGCGACCTAAAATTTCAGAGCGAAAGAGCGGAGCGTGGAGCGGTTTTCGGCAGGCTGGAGCGGAGCGATTTTTGCTTCGCTCCACTCCACTCCACTCCACTCCGCTCCGCTACGAAGTAAAAAATCAAGAAAATTCCGAGATAAAAAATTTAATTTTTTGGACGAAATTTTTCATTTTATGGCACTATTTGATGATTTTGGACGATTTAAAGGCGAAGAATTCGTTGAGAGACTTGCGAAATTTCGGATTATTGTGAAATTCCATGACAGAAAAGTCCTGTCCTGTACTCGCTGAATGAAACGCCCGTTTTAATTTAAATTAGTTATTAGGTGCATTTTATTGAATGGAGTACAGGACAGCTTCCATAACAATTTTGCAGATCTCGTTCTATACGGGATGTCCGAAAACTATCGCATAAAGGCACCCAAATATGATTCCTGGTGATATTTCCAGCAAAAAGGAGTATAAAAAAAGCCCGAATTATAAGTTCTTCAGCTACCACAGACATTTAAAGATTTTTCAAAAATTTAATACTCATTACCTACATATTTTCTTTCGGTCGTGGCCAACAATTTTTCCTAATAAAAATCAGATAAGCAGTTTAAGCTGTGTAAAAAAGCTTCAAAGGCAAAATTTTGTGATCTTACTTCATATAAATTTTTTTTGCGACGGAGGTTTTAGTGGTAGCATTTTTGTAAAATCTTTAAATGCTTTTGGTAGCTAAGGAGTTAAGAATTCGGGATATTTCCGGTATGCCTATTTTGCTGGAAATGACATTAATAATCATATTTCGGTGCGCTTATGCGATAGTTTAGTTTCCGGACACCCTATCTAGAACAACTCAATTTTATGCTCAAATTTGTACGAAATTGGTGCTATCCTGTTCTGTACTTGATCGAATAAAACGCACCTTTTAAGCCATACTCTATAATACGTAAGAAGATATAAGTTGAATTGATGAATTCGCGGAAAATTATAAATATTTACTAAGAACAATGAAGTTTTGTTGTATGTTTGTAATGGAGCGGAGCGGAGCGTGGAGCGAAAAAAATTTAGTCGGAGCGGAGCGGTTTCAAATCGGTCGGAGCGGGAGCGGAGCGAAGCGAAAAAAAGTGTCGCTCCAAATCCCTGCGCACTAGCCGCTAGACCAGCCAGACTACGAAAATTGAAGATTGAAAATTGAAAGTTGAAAATTGAAAATCGAGAATTTAAAATTTAAAATTGAAAATTAAAAATTGAATTTTTTTTTGGCGGGCGAGACGCTCCTGCGTTTCATCTCACCCCGGAAAATAATCCGAATATCGAAAAATATTTACAAAGAATTGTCGCGGGATTGTCTTAACTGAAGGACATCACATTATAAAACTCAGGAATAGTAAATTTTTAACTTTTTTTCAAATTTTATCCTTACCGCAAAAGTGTATTGTACTCGTATAATACACAATTTCCCAAAAGACATTACACTGAATCTCGCCTACTTAATCCTATTTTAAAAAGCAATCACCGACACAACATAAATCACCCATGATTGCGCGTTCTTTTCGCTGCTGCACCGCACACTGCTGTCCCGACATACTGCTGTACTACAATCTAAAATTTCTAATATAAGTTCTTTATGAAGGTTTATTTTCGCCTGGGGTGCCTTATGTGCACCATACAGTCATCGGTTTATTTGGGCTCCAGAAAGTCATTTTTTCCACACTGTTATTTAATTTTGTTTCAACCAGCGCATTTTTCTTTTGCTGTTTTCAGGCAAAACTCTTTGCCGATGGTATCCTAGTCCTATAGATATGGTTCAAACGAGTGCACTTTAGCGAACATCCAATGTTGGGTCCTACTAATTTGTTCGCTCTTTTGCACGGATTTTCTTTTTTTTTCGTCCGAACATCCTTGACTGTGTACCACTATCTTCTCTGGTCGTTTGCTAAATTAAATGTTATTGCGTGCGGAAAAATCCGGAGAAAAACTCTTGAAGGTGTTTATTGTTGAAAAGATGCAGCATAGCAGCGGTAGTGGCGGCGGATGTGGCAACAGACCTAATTCGACTCCGAATCTCTCTATGGTCCTCTGTATTGCTGCAGCAATCGAAATCTTTTTGCACCGCATACTCTATCGTCGGATATAACATGCCTAGCCTAATGTGTAGTTTTGTTATAAAATAAAGGATATGTGTGTAGTGTGTAATGTAGTAGTTTGTGCAATGCAGTTGTTGCATAAATTGTGAGGTTTTAAGTTGAAATTTATTTTTGGGCGAAAATTCGCTTTTTCGAAAGCAAAATGTGTGGTGGAAATTAGTTGTGTTTTGTTCTGTGCAATTTGGTGCTACCAAGCGGATTGCGATCGAAAACATCGCTAAACAGAAAAGATTTTAATGTGTTTTTTGCGTTTAGATTCTGTGGTTACTGCCGGCGAAGAACATTACAGAATGCAGTATTGAGTGTATTGTATTCTAAAAAAATGGATATTCGGTTACTTTTACGATCCCATTCTTCCTACAAGGATGTTTTCAAATCAAACCAAATTATACCATTCTATACAACACAGAAATGCATCATAAATTTTCTTTTTCTCCAGAAATTTTAACAATGCAAGAATTGTAACCAACAACTGAAGCCTGTAAAAAACAAGACCACAAAAAACAAGACTTCTAAGCATTGCACCTCACGTTGGCACTTTTGCAAATTATTCTTCCAGACTTTTAACTTTTAAAATTCCCCGGCACATATTCCAGAACGTATTTTAACCGTCCACATTTAGAGATTTTCCGGGTGAAATTTTCCAATTTTATTACCAGCAGCTTTTCTTATGTGCTCGCTGCCTGTCGGTTTTCATTTTCTTGTTGGTTGATCCGGCATGACAAAGGCAACTGCATGTTGGCTGACGGTGGTGCGGTTTACTATATCAACAGTGTTGCCAGGTTGGCTGCGTGATTTTCCCCTAAATTCAATTTGATTTCCCCCTAAAATGATGGGTTTCCCCCTAAATTGAAAAAAGGACAGAAAATGACCAAAAAGGATTCATGCTGAGCGCAATTTGTGATCGGAAGACGAGGGTACGAAGCGTAATGCAGCACACACGATCAAACCGAATCAATTTTTTTTTTTTTTTTGATTTTCGTTCTGTCAAAATGAAAGAAAATGTATGAATTTAACAGAACAAAGAATCCAAAAAATGGATTCAGACGCTTCATGTGTGGGTCTAATGGTACCGCGAAAACATATATCGGTCTACAGGCAAAGCGACGACAGATACTAGCTGTAGCTCTAAGTTGGGCTAAGTGAAGTGGGAATTTGCCGTCCGTAGCCAACTATAATCAAAGAAAAATGAAAAAAGTCAGATTGAGCTCATCCTCTTATTGCTCCTAAAATACATAGTTCGAGAGAAAAAGGAGTCACTCGAATTTCTAAACGAACACATTATTACAAATTTTCTATTTAAATATTTATTAGCAATCTAAAAAAACGTACCAGTTTCATAAGAGAAGATGTTGAACTCCCCAATATGTAAACATGTCTACTAAATCTCCCAGCGATATCGAATCGAGGATATTCTGGAGGTACAGGACAAGTAAACAATTTTATTTGTTGGTCCAACCAGCAAATTTTAAAAGTTAAAGCGACTGTCGCTGACACCAATTTTGATGGAATTTGCTGATTTGTGTTAGGAAAGAAAGCCCCAAATTGTTCCTAAGGTTCTTTAGGTTCCCCCTAAAATTTCCCCTAAAAGTTTTATCACCCTAAAATTCCCCCTTAATTTAGGGGATTTTCCCCTAACCTGGTAACACTATATACCAAGTGCACTCACTTTGGTTCACCTTCATTTTTCTTCAAGACGATTTGGCTTGGATCCAATCTACAGCTATGCACCATGCTTGCCGGGGTTGCCTCTTGGGGTTTGTCGAGCCTTCAAAGGACCTGGTTAGGATCCATATAGTGAATACTATATACCGAGTCCGGTTAAGAGAATAGTCTACTTCTGAAATGGAATCAAGCGTATTGAACGTTTAAGGGTTGGAAAGACGAATAATACCTGGCTTATACTGTAGGCACGAACATCCAATCTCGGTGGTACCGTGTGAGAGATGAGGAATCTTGTACCTACTTAGCGCCAGGGTTTACCTCGCATACACACGCGTATACTACAATCCTCATTTTGAAGGAAGGACGAAAGAGGTTGAGACTTGCATAAGAAACTGAAACAACGAAAATTGATCCACGGTCACGTACCGTTATCTGGAGCATATCTGCATTCTTCATTGAACAGTTTATCAATGTAATGGTGGAACAAGTAAAAATTCTTGGTGAGAGTAAAGGGTTAATATGATTTTGTAAATCTGTAGGATCGTTTCCCAGTAATTTTTAATAACATAATATTTTTCAGCGAACTTTCAAAGTTTTAATGAATATTTTCGGAAATTAACCTTCGGGCAGGCGCAATGCATCTGACAGATTAAGTGAATAGTTTTTGTTGCGCCAATCAGCGAATTCAAAAAGGAGTGAACTGAAACTCACAGTAGCTTAATCTTTATCGATCAACTAACCAAAGCCGTTTTCACTTTCTATCTGCCATATGTCAGAGGGGCGGAATGGGATGAAATTATCTCTCAGATGTATTGCGCCCGATTGTGTTATTTTCTCCTTTTCTATGAAAATTTCCACTTGTTATACTCTTCACATTGCGTAATAAAGTTGTGTTGACTTTTAGGCTCACCAAATCGTTCAATAATGTGTTTTCAGTAAAATAAGCTCACATTTTTTAACCGATCGAGTTGTTGGAGGTTTTCTAAATATTGAAGCGATTGAAAGCGGAATATTTTAATAAAATTGAAAATGTGAAGGGTATCAAACTTTGTGAGCCAGTATTTGTTTCTTAAAATTCGTAGAACTGTTTGAAAAAGACAGACAGAAATGCAACAATAAATGAGAGTCTAAAATTTACATAAACTTAGTTTCATCCTTTTTTCTGCACTTAATCTGTCAGATGCATTGCGCCCGATCGTGTTACGATTGGTATTGCGCCCGCCGGAAGGTTAAGGTTTTTAGCAAAAAAAAAAACGAAAAACTGTATCTGGTACAGAGTTACCGTTATAAATGCTCTAATGAGAGTATACATTCAGAGGCATGGATGGATTTCCTATATAAGCAACAGTCCGCAGAGGGAATTCTAGGTAATATGCATTTTGAAAGCTCAAGGAACATCTGACAGTTAGTGTAGTCATTTCGTGATTTCAGATTCAAAGTTCCACATTGAAAATTGAACCTTGAAAATTCAAAATTGAAACTTGAAAATTCAAAATTGAAACTTGAAAATTCAAAATTGAAACTCGAAAATTCAAAATTCAAAATTCAAAATTCAAAATTCAAAATTCAAAATTCAAAATTCAAAATTCAAAATTCAAAATTCAAAATTCAAAATTCAAAATTCAAAATTCAAAATTCAAAATTCAAAATTCAAAATTCAAAATTCAAAATTCAAAATTCAAAATTCAAAATTCAAAATTCAAAATTCAAAATTCAAAATTCAAAATTCAAAATTCAAAATTCAAAATTCAAAATTCAAAATTCAAAATTCAAAATTCAAAATTCAAAATTCAAAATTCAAAATTCAAAATTCAAAATTCAAAATTCAAAATTCAAAATTCAAAATTCAAAATTCAAAATTCAAAATTCAAAATTCAAAATTCAAAATTCAAAATTCAAAATTCAAAATTCAAAATTCAAAATTCAAAATTCAAAATTCAAAATTCAAAATTCAAAATTCAAAATTCAAAATTCAAAATTCAAAATTCAAAATTCAAAATTCAAAATTCAAAATTCAAAATTCAAAATTCAAAATTCAAAATTCAAAATTCAAAATTCAAAATTCAAAATTCAAAATTCAAAATTCAAAATTCAAAATTCAAAATTCAAAATTCAAAATTCAAAATTCAAAATTCAAAATTCAAAATTCAAAATTCAAAATTCAAAATTCAAAATTCAAAATTCAAGATTTTGAAAATTGAAAGTTCAAAATTCAAAATTTTGAAAATTCAAAATTTTAAATTCAAAAGAATAATATATTCAGAGCTTTTCGCAGAAATGAACAGTTTTAGAGTTTAGGGCGAACATTTTTAGGATTTCCGCGATTTTGACCCTGCTCCACAACGAAATTTTGGTGGGAAGCACCGTGCTTAGCACCCCAAAAAACATAAACATGAACATAAACTTTTGCCAATCGTTTTAACGTCTGTCGCAGCTTAATATGTTTGTTCTTCCCATTTTCCAGTATTGCTGCCTGGCTTGTAGTGGAAAAATAGTATTTTTCGCTGAAGCTGTCTGTCTAGAGATACGGCTTGATCACCATTGTGCCTGTCCATACACTTTCAATTTTCGTTCGTCCTCGTCATTTTGATGATTGTGTTGTGTAATAAAAATGAATGTATTCAAAAGATATCGGACATCGGAACCCAAACATGTAATAAAGAAAAAAAATCTTTACATTTTCTATGTACCTTGCGAACTCCTTAGTTGGGGGGGGGGGGCCATGTTACGTTGAACACGGTACTTTTGTTGATCCAGTGTACACTAGAATAATAATGAAACGCGTGCATTGTCTACTGTTAATTATTGTCGTCAAACTGATTTGAACGTTATGTAAATTCAAACCAGAAATTAAAAAAAGATTTTCATTTTCCATTTTCCTTTCACCATTATTATTCATAGGCTAGGGCTAATTTCACCGTAAAATTTGCTCTAAGCTCATTACGGTTCTGTCTCATAAATGTGGGTGTACTCATTCTCATATTGTACCTACTTTTACGTGTAGTGAATTAGAGCTCTTCTATTTGAATGATTCTGACGTGTCCTTTATGAACCCTCGGTGCATACACTTTCTATTGTACACATACAAATATAGAAATGGTTACGCACTCTATGAACAAAGTGCTGAAGCAAAGTCAAGTCAACGAATAAACATAATATGTAAAATGTACCTACAGAAAAATGAGTAAGGTTTCTCTATTATGAAATTAAACAATTATACTTACGACAAGCTTTTGAATAATGCAATGGACAAAAAAGGAGAGAGAAAAAAGAATGTCATTCATGCTAAACCTACCATTTCCCTTGCAAAAAATAAAAACAGCTAACAATAAAAAAATTATAATGACGACTACCTCAGCGCGAACCATATAGTAACACGACGACAGGACGACATTAAATAATTTCCCACACATTATACTCTTTTATATCGATTGTGTCCTTTTGGGTAGATTTATGTACATATATGAATAGCCAAGAATTCAGTTTTTCTTAAGGGTGTTGATTTTGGAAATACAACAGAAAGAGTACATTGTCTGGTGGTGTTGATGGCATAATAAACCGAAACAAGAGTTGTGAGTAAAAACTAAAGAATAAATTCGTAAATACTTACCGAATTCTTTGAATCAAAAATTAACTCAGCTAAGAAGATAGTCTGGTTGGCATAGTGATTAGATTATAGTGCGCTCGCTTTCGATTCTGAGGGTCGGTTCACTGTAAACGGAGGAGAAATGCTGTTGAATGCTATTGAACTTGTTGGAAATGTCTTACACATACCTATACCTAGAAGCTTGATGCTTCATTTTGACATTTTTATGTCTTGACTCTGGCACATAAATCGAAAATCGTCACGAAAATTGTAACGAAAAAGCGTTACGTTTTTGGCATTACCCTGTGAGTTTTGGGTGCCATTCAAGGTTCAACAGAGGTTGGGCTTGGGTTCAATTTACGTTCAACTTGAGTTCAACTTCAATTTCAACTTCAACTTGGGTTCAACTTGGGTTCAACTTGAATTCAACTCGAATTCAACTCGAATTCAACTTGAATTCAACTTTCAACTTAGGTTCAACTCACGATCAACTTTCGTTCAACTTTTGTTGAACGACCCAAAAAGTGTAACTTTCAACTTAGGTTCAATTCACGTTCAACTTTTGATGAACGACCCAAAAAGTGTTACTTTCATCTTAGTTTCAACTCATGTTCAACTTTCGTTCAACTTTTGTTGAACGACCCAAAAAGTGTAACTTTCAACTTATATTCAACTCATGTTCAACTTTTGTTGAACGACCCGAAAAGTGTAACTTTCAACTTAGGTTCAACTCACGTTCAACTTTTGATGAACGACCCTAAAAGTGTTACTTTCAACTTAGGTTCAACTCACGTTCAACTTTTGATGAACGACCCTAAAAGTGTTACTTTCAACTTAGGTTCAACTCACGTTCAACTTTCGTTCAACTTTTGTTGAATGACCCAAAAAGTGTTACTTTCAACTTAGGTTCAACTCACGTTCAACTTTCGTTCAACTTTTGTTGAACGACCCAAAAGGTGTTACTTTCAACTTGGGTTCAACTTGAGTTCAACTTGAATTCAACTCGAATTCAACTCGAATTCAACTCGCATTGAACTCAACTTTCAACTTGGGTTCAACTCACGTTCAACTTTCGTTCAACTTTTGTTGAACGACCCAAAAAGTGTAACTTTTAACTTAGGTTCAACTCATGTTGAACTTTCGTTCAACTTTTGTTGAACGACCCAAAAAGTGTTTATTTATTTATTTATTTATAAATTCGGATGTTTTACAGAGCTTATATGCTCCAATTACAAAACAAAACAATAATGCTAAGAATAAAAGAAACAAAGTTGGGTAAGGTAAAATTAATTATCAATTCTTAAAGTTTTTAAAATGAAATGAAATTATAAACCAGAGACCCTTCCGAAAATAACGCTCCTTAGGTCTGATTTGAAAAGACGTGGGAAAAAAACCGAGTTGTAGGATGTTGTGATTTCGGGGCAAACGAAGCAGGGGCGAGTGATAGTATAGCTCTGTGCGGGCGAAAGGAATATCGAATAATGACGATAGCCTCGTTAATCTATTTGGAACGCGAATAGTAAACTCGTTGTGCAAAGGAAGCGGCGGGGAGCTGTTGCAAATATTAAATAGGAAACACTCATCCAGATATAATCTTCGTCTCTCCAGCGGTTGCACTCAAAGGAATTCAAGACGCAAGACGATTATCATAAGGGCAATAGGGAATATGGAGTTTAAAAAAGAGAATACGAGTGAACTTCCGCTGTACCGACTCAATGAGAGCAGTTAAGTAGTTGAAGTGCGGAGACCAAACGGGGGAGCAGTATTCAAGGATACTTCGAGACAGAGAATTGAAGAGAGTAATACAAGTTGAAATATTACTAAATGCTTGAGAGGAGCGAAGAACAAAACCTGCCGTTCTCGAAGCTCTATTACATATGTCAATTATATGAAGGTTAAATTTCAACTTATTATCAAATAAAACCCCCATATCCGTAAAGCGATGGACTTTCACTAGAGGAGCAGCATTTATGCAATATTCATACGATGAAGGTGATTGTTTAAGCGAGAAGGTCATAGAATGGCATTTTTGGACATTCAGACTTATTGAGTTTCTTCGACACCAATTTTCTAAGGCCACAAGGTGACCTTGAAGGATATGGCAGTCATCGACCGACTTGATAATCCGGTAAAGCCTTAAGTCGTCAGCGTAAAGTAGACAGGAAGAAGAAACATTACTAGGGAGATCATTAACAATAATGTTGAAAAGCAGTGGACCTAGTATTGAACCCTGAGGAACTCCGGACGAAGAACAAAAGGCAGAAGAATAAGAGCTATTGTATACAACCCGGCACTCTCGGTTAAACAGGTAGGACGAAAACCAAGTTTGAAGGGATCCACTAACACCAAAATCTTGAAGTTTGGCAAGTAATATACCATGGTCGACCGAGTCAAATGCCTTAGAAAAGTCGGTGTATACGACATCAACCTGACACTGATTGTCCAACGCTCTGGCCACAGTGTTGGTGAAATGAATGAGATTAGTACAAGTTGAACGACCTTTTACGAAACCATGTTGCTGCTCAGCGAAAAGTGCAGAAACAGCGGGATATAGTTTGTTATGGACAACACGCTCGAGAATTTTAGGAAAACAGGATAAAAGAGATATAGGACGATAGTTTTTTACAGAGGACGTATAAGGGGATTTGGGAATGGGAAGGATATTTGCTGCTTTCCAAGAATTAGGGAAAGTTCCACTGTTCAAGCTTAAATTGAAAAGAAAGGCCAAGGGAGTACTTAAAGTGGAAGACAGAGATTTAATAAAGAAATTTGGAAGTTCGTCAGGGCCAGAGCCACCATCTGCCTTCAAAGTATCCAGAATAGCAGCTACTTCGAATGGACATTATGGAGAATTCGGGAATCTGGGGATGGGACGATTGATTGGCAGGCAGGTAAGAGAAAGACGAGTTAGAAGGAGTAAAGGTAGAGGCACAGAATTTTGCAAACAACTCACAAGCTTTCACGGGAGTGTTGGCAATAGAGCCATCAAACTCTAAATTTATTGGTGAACTTGAGGCGGACTTTAAGGATCGTATGTACGACCAAAATGGCTTAACTTGGTTGGCAGCTAGAGACATTTCAATATTCGAAAAATAGCTCCTCATAGCGGATTGAGTGATGCGTTTAGCTTCAGCACGAGATTACCTGAAGGTAGAGAGAGTAAGGGAAGATGGAGAGCGCTTCCACTTGGTCCGGGCTTTATCCTTGTTGTTGCTTGTGTTGCTTTCAACTTAGGTTCGACTCACGTTCAACTTTTGTTGAACGACCCAAAAAGTGTTACTTTCAACTTAGGTTCAACTCATGTTCAACTTTCGTTCAACTTTTGTTGAACGACCCAAAAATTGTTACTTTCAACTCACGTTCAACTTTTGTTGAACGACCCAAAAAGTGTTACTTTCAACTTAGGTTCAACTCACGTTCAACTTTCGTTCAACTTTTGTTGAACGACCCAAAAAGTGTTACTTTCAACTTAGGTTCGACTCATGTTCAACTTTCGTTAAACTTTTGTTGAACGACCCAAAAAATGTTACTTTCAACTTAGGTTCAACTCACGTTCAACCTTCGTTCAACTTTTGTTGAACGACCCAAAAAGTGTTACTTTCAACTTAGGTTCAAGTCACGTTCAACTTTCGTTCAACTTTTGTTGAACGATCCAAAAAGTGTTACTTTCAACTTAGGTTCAACTCACGTTCAACTTCGTTCAACTTTTGTTGAACGACCCAAAAAGTGTAACTTTCAACTTAGGTTCAATTCACGTTCAACTTTTGATGAACGACCCAAAAAGTGTTACTTTCAACTTAGTTTCAACTCACGTTCAACTTTCGTTCAACATTTGTTGAACGACACAAAAAGTGTAACTTTCAACTTAGGTTCAACTCATGTTCAACTTTTGTTGAACGACCCGAAAAGTGTAACTTTCAACTTAGGTTCAACTCACGTTCAACTTTCGTTCAACTTTTGATGAACGACCCAAAAAGTGTTACTTTCAACTAAGGTTCAACTCACGTTCAACTTTCGTTCAACTTTTGTTGAACAACCCAAAAAGTGTAACTTTCAACTTAGGTTCAACTCACGTTCAACTTCCGTTCAACTTTTGTTGAACGACCCAAAAAGAGTCAAATTCGAAAAGCAAATCGTGACGAAAAACATGAAAATGTCCCACTGAGTTGCGGACTTGTACGCAAGCTGATGAAAAATGAAAAATGCAAAATGAAAAATTTCTTTTTAATTAAATTCTCAACTGGAGTTCCAAAGATAATTCTTATTATTAATCGATAAAATTTTACAATTCCCCTTCATCTGTATCCACAGGTTGACTTAACAAATCGTACGACAATCTCTTTAATATTTTTATGGATGCTCTTTCAGTTTTTTTTGCTCTTTTTTTCATGATGCAGGGATTTATTGCTTACAATGGCCTAGGCCTGTGGTTAAGTTCAAATCACTGTTTCCATGGCCAAAGCTTCTTTTGGTCGTCATTGAATCGTCGGAAGTCATATTCGATTTGTTGTGGCACAATTTGGTTTAAATTTCACTTCTTTCATAATGTTCTTCATAGTGACTCACTAATCACTCGGGGTTTACATTCGCTTTCTTGCAGACAGCGCTAAGATTTGTTTGTCTTATTTTATAACATTTTTGTGTTTGATAATAAACAGTTTACCGTATAAAATAAAATTAAATAGTAGCGTATTCAATGTGTAAGCCAGGACTAAGGCTTAAGTGTGTAATTAATCGCTAAATATTTTGGTATATTCTCTAACTCATAAATGCCTTTTCTATTTTTTTTTATATTTCTTACCCATGCATACCTAAAACTCTGCAAAATATAATCTTTTTGTGTCAAATTACTGCCCACAGCCTCTGAGAACATCTAACGAGCAGACAATCCACTTAATCAGTCAACTAATTTGACATTGATAAAATCGAAAATGCGACAATCCTAAATCAGAATTACAAATCTTTTACGCCACTACATATCAATATTTCAGGCGAATGCTGCACCAATTGTCCTTCTCCGCATCCAAATGCTAACGTCAAATTATGCGGGCAAACTTATTCAATATCCTATATGTATACGGAATTGATTAAATTTTCCTGTTCTTCTTCTTCTATAGAGTATAAATCGTAACGAGACACTATTCATTGTCAATTTTCATAGCAAGCAATTCTACACCCAAATGGCACCTGTCGATGTAACGAAATAATGAAGATTAATGTTTCGCCGAAATTCAGTTAACCACCATCATCCGTACCGATGGTGCGCCTTACTACGAATTACGAGAGAATCCAATGGGAATGCATATACACCGTTAGTCTTGAGGCACGTATTGTCTGCATAGTGACACACGTTTTCCAGGAGAATTGGAGAAGCTTCCTGTTTCCGTCAGAATAAAAGGCCCAAGACCCAAGACTATTCGAGCAACATGAGATGGGAACACAAAAGATTGTTTCGTCGTTCGGTTGCCGCCTGTCAATCTTCCCTACATGCCTATAAGCAAGGTAACGTGCTTTTTTCCGTCATTGGTCTTGTTAGACTAATCACATAAATGACCGAGTAATAAGACAGATTCGAAACAATTATATTGTCTGGTTTTTGTTAGCCTGGGGCGATTGTGGATTAGTGGCGAGGGAAATACAAATAGAAGATTGGGAGCGTATGACGATATAATTTGAGATACTTATAGGATAGGCCTACATTATCTGATACGGACTCAAAAGCATTCTAAGGATACCAAATCATCTAATAAATACATAAGTGAGGCTGATTGATTTTTCACTTTTTTTGCGTTTGCTTCTGGTCAGAAACTTTAACTTTTAACTAGAAGGCAAGACTTGGTAAAATGAACGCGTTCAATTCAGTTCGTCGTGAGTTGGAGGAATCGTTCGTTGGGAATAACGGGAAGAACCTCAAGTTTCCGAATTTTACTTTTTTGATCAATTTATTGTTGATTCCTACTTTTGTGAGATTTTTTTCTTGTCCACTATATTTGTGAAATAAATTCGTCGTGTTTGTTTTGACATAAATTCGTCGTGTTTTCGGCATTTGAAATTTTCACTGCCCACTACTACACACTACACTACTAAAATACATATATTGGAAGCTTAAAATTAAATTGTTTTATAAGGAAAAAAAAGAAAGAGATTGAATGCAGCAGTGCAAATTATTACGCTTTTTTCCTTTGTGCAAAAAAAACTGTAAAAAAAAGATAGAAATCTTGAGATATATATGGTGGGTAGGGCAAGAAAATGCAAAGTGATGATGCTTATCAGCATTAGTTTTCCCGTTTCAACTCAGGAAATATGCCCTTGTAACGATTCTACTCTTATATCGTAATTCTGGACCTGATCCTGATCGTATAGGTATTTTATTTATGGCAATATCGTAAAGCGACTTGAGGAGTTTGAATTCCTAAAACAGTTAACCCTTCTGTCGGCACCTACTAATATGCATATTCTATACCCAATAGGTCTGGCTGGACCTACTGACAAAACATTTTTATTTTTTAGAAAAGGTGAAATTTTTATCGGTAGAATCATTCTATCGATTCTTTACTGCCATTTTTAAACAATAAAAGTATTAAAACCATTTTTGTAGATACACTAGTAACGTTTTTAAGTGGACATATTTTGAGGTGGTATTATTGTAAACATGTTTTTCCCTTATTTTCATCTTTTTTTGCTTCTCTGTTTTCATGGCGTATATCTAGTAGAAAGTGTGTTCGCATTTTTCAATACCAATATCTTTGGGCAAATATTTGGCGTTTTGTTAGTAGATTTTACCTCGATATTAGCCTGCAGATTTAGGGAAGCAGGTGGAAAGAAATAGGGAATTTTCAAGAGCGAAAATCATTTCATTCTAAATTTTCGGTAAATTTCTTGATCAAATCTATTTTGAAAGACGTTCGTAAGTCTCTCATACTTAGTCCTAACTATTACAAAGGAAATAAAACTGGTTTCAATTTCATTGAATCAAATCTGTGGGAATGCATTATAGACGCTATGTACAAGGATATGGATATCAAAATACAGAATCCGTTGTGACGAGTCTTGTAAAATCACGACAAGTTGATTTTGAATTTTGTTAAAGGATATTACCACCAAAAAGGACATTTTTCTAGCATAGGAAACAGAGTGTGGGCATTATGGGTGTCGTTCGAAAGGTGATATTTGAGGGATTGTAGGTATGTGATCGGTTTCAAACTTATTAAAAAAAAAAAAAAAAATAGAAAAAATTAACTGATGTCCCAGGGGGGGGTTCGAGCCATGGTCCAAGCCGTCATCAATACCTTCCAAAAAGTGAACAACGACCACCAAGCCGCCCTGACCACACTGCGCTATGTGAGTACGAATAACTTTAGTGACCATCATCATTCATCTGGTCTATAGTCATCACACAGTGCAGTATAATTGCATGGATGGCTGATGTAATTGCCTGGTTCAATTGCAAATGGCGAGCAGGTATAAATTGAATTTTCGATTGCATATGCGTGCACTTTCGAATTTGCCACATGCAACAACAACGCACGCGTAAAAAGGAGGCATCCAAAATGCATACGATTTATTGCGTAAATTTACGGAAGAGTAGAAAATCAATAGTCGTTTTAGTATGATCACCAAAATCAGAAGAATGTTCAGGTAACTAAATAAAAAGGAAAAAAAATAACGCCCATGTGGCGACTTGAACCCGTCACCCCATGCACCAAACACCTATCATCTAACCTACTCGGCTATGCCGACCTCGATGATGGCAAGTAAATCTAGTGATCATCACTAGTTGAAGAGCTTCTGGGCAACGGAAGAATGATATTGTTGTGTTCGGAACATTTTGGGACGTTGGTTGACAGTGGTTGTACAGCGACTGAACGTTGAATGTTGAAATGAATCAGTACGTTGCAGTGGTTGTGCAGTACGTACGTTCGTACGTACGTATGTACGTTCGAACATGATCATGTGATGATTGCTAGATTTATCGTGTCAAGCTGTAGTCAATGTAGCCTGGTTGGATATCCGCCAAGCTTGGTGCGCAGGGCAATGTGTTCGAGTCCCCACAGCAGCATATATTTTTTTCTTTTATTAGTGTCCAAAACATTTTTTTTAGCCTGGTGATAATTATATATCATATCTTCTTCTTCTTATATATGAAAATGGAATGTGATTTCTTTGTACCGCAAAAACTCGAAAACCGCTGGACCGATTTATATGATTCTTTTTTTGTTAAATCCGTCTTTCCCTGGAGAAGGTTTAAACGCCGAGAAAATTTTGAAAATTTTAAAGGATGTGCCGGTAAATCGAAATTCCTTTTTGTATGAGAGTCACCTGTTGCAATCATGTTTTCATCGACAACATTTGAATTTATTGGAAATATTTAGTTGACACTGAATCAAATGCAGTGTAACTCCGATAAATTGTATTCAAGGTGACTACGGTTTTATGTACCTATACATACATCCTGAATGTTGTTACAGCAATTTCACAATCAACTTCGTGCTACTTCGGAAATCCGTCGATATCTCCGCAATCCTTTGGCGGAGCGGCACCATTAAGGTGTCGCCGGACTCGCCACAAAATTGCCTAAAAGGTCATTGGACCCTCTTCTCCAATCAGTGCACAGGGTGGTCAGAGATAACCGTCAACCTG
This sequence comes from Microchrysa polita, assembly GCA_949715475.1. Taxonomy (NCBI): domain Eukaryota; kingdom Metazoa; phylum Arthropoda; class Insecta; order Diptera; family Stratiomyidae; genus Microchrysa; species Microchrysa polita. The sequence goes on from OX454421.1 coordinate 31,816,377, forward strand.
GATGTTGGTCATCTCCGCAATCCTTTGGCGGAAGGACACGATTGAGGTGTCGCCGAACTCGCCACAAAATTGCCTAAAGGATCATTGGACCCTCTTCTTCGATCAGTGCACAGGGTGTTCAGAGATAGCCGTCAACCTGGATGTTGGCCACAACACGTTCACGATCAAATTCGTACTATGTACTTTAGCAAATCGTTGATATCTTTGCAATTTTTCGACCGAGCGGTACGATCGAGGTGTTTGCGGACTTGCCACAAAAGGGCAAATCATTTGTGTGAAACAGCCAGAACAATGAGTAAAAACCTTCCTACCTTCTATACTATATATTCGATCATGGGGACTAAGGGTTTGTATAGCTTAGTGGTAAGTGTGTTGGACTGGGTGATATCACATGGCGTAAATATCTGAGCGTCCAATAAAACGTTGAAATTAACCGTGTTCTCTATGTCTCCCAATTCGATAAAGAAGTATGTCCCGAGAATCTATCTTATTCTCTCTGATAAGTCTGGGCAAGCAACTACAAAGAAAATGGAAGACACTATCTACTGCGTTCACATCCCCGCAGTTTCTGCAGAGATTGTTATACGGAAGATGAAGCCTTCTGACGTAAGGAGGTGTTAAAGCGAGCACAAGAGGGGAGAGCGAGCCTAAAGGGTCTTTGGACCATTTTCTCCGTTCAGTGCACAGGGTGGTCAAAGATAACCGTCAACCTGGATATTGGTAATCTCCGCAATCCTTTGGCAGAAGGACACGATTGAGGTGTCGTCGGACTCGCCACAAAATTACCTAAAGTGAGATATCTCCGATAAATTGTATTCAAGGAGACTACGTTTTTGCGTACATACATCCTGTACGTTGGCCACGCAATTTCACATACTAATTCGGAAATCCGTCGAAATCTGCGCAATCCTTTGGCGGAGCGACACGATTGATGTGTCGCCGGACTCGCCACAAAAATACCTAAAGAATCATCGAGCAATACGATCGGGGTGTCGGCGGACTCTCCACGAAAGGGCAATTCATTTGTGTGAAACAGTCAAAACAATGAGTAAAAACCTTCCTACCTTCTATACTATCCGTGTTCTCAAGGTCTTCTAATTCGATAAAGAAGTATGTCTGTCTGTAGGTCTGATAAGTCTAGGCAAGCAACTACAGAGAAAATGGAGGATGCTATCCACTGCGTTCACAACCCCGCAGTTTCTCCAGAGATCGTTATACGGAAGGTGAAGCTTTCTGACGTAAGAAGGTGTTAAAGCACAAGATGTAATTAATATATTATATATAACATAGTAAAACCCGTGTGATTATTTTAAGGAAATTAGGATGTGTACGTTGTGTTGTTCCGTGACAAAATGTGACATCGTAAAACATAGCGAAAACCTAACGAAGCTTTAATTCAGCCTTTCAGTGGTTTGATCATTGTTAAATTGATATACATTTTCCTTTGATCGCACTTACAAAGAATCGACAGTCACTGCTGAGTTGCGGGAATAGCGGTAAATTCGCCGTCGAAGCGAATGAAAAGTTATCTTTCAATTGGTTCTCTTGGCTCCCCCTGTGGAGCGATTTGGATGAAACTCGGATGGAAGTTAAGTGGTGCTATTCTTATTATATTGGTGTCGGCACTTGTTATGAGAAAGATGTCCGTGGACAAAAAAGGTCCCTTTTTCTTTAGGAATACATTATAGTCGATATGCATATCAAAATACAGTACATATTCGGTGAGTTGAGCCCTTTAAAAGCACCACAAGCTCATTTTGGGTTTTCAAAGCATATTATGTACATATGTACCACCAAAAAGGACACTTCTCTAAGGAAACTGAGAATGGGCATTATGGTTGTCGTTCGAAAGTCGATATTTGGGGTACTATATGTAATCGTTTAAAGGATTTTTGGTCTTCTGGAGTGACAAGATAACGGCTGATGCAATGTGGATTATTTTGTAAGCAATAACGTAGACATATACATGATCTAAGATTTTTCCCCTAAGGGAAAACTTCTCGGTGTTTTTTTTTTGTTTATTTTTCATAGTTACGCGCGTCGTACTTTGCTTGGTTACGCCATCATCTGAAATTGGAAAAATCATAACGCAATTCCATACAATGGCGTACCTATGCAAATTTGACAAAAATTCAATTCAATATAATGGGAAAGCTTTCAGAAAATGGTGCGCGTCTTGTATATACAATAAGACTAACCAGCCGCAGAGTACTAGATAAGATGTACAAGAAATCGACCTTAAGTTAAAATCGGAAAAAATTTGCAATTGCAATTTCCCGATCTTAAAATTATGATCTTTCGAAGTCTTCAAGAATGAGCTTCGCAAGCTTTCCTAGAGGATCCTAGAGGATTTTAAGAACCAGCATCAAACTTTTCCCCCAACATTGGCAAGAAATAATGGAAATAATCTATACCCAGCGCTTATTTCTACTCGTAATTGTACAGTAGGGTTCTACGGAAATCTAAAAATCTTATAAAACATAAAAAGTCGAAAATTCTTACTACACTAACCAAGGGACTTACCACTTAGCATTTTTGTATCATCATGATCGTACCCAGAAATTTTCTCTTGGGTTGGAGTATGAATTATGTAAGCACCCACAGCAACAATTAAGATTTTCCGTCAGTTTAAATTGTCGGCATCAAAAATACTGTTAGAAGACTGCTTAACAATCTTACAACCAAATTTTGAGTAAGGATAATTGAGAATGATTTTAATTATTTGTAAACGATAAATGGCTGACGTACGGCCAACTTCACTCGGGGCCCTCCCGCCAACTCCCCCTTAAACTGACAAAAAAGCAGAGTGAAATGAATCGAAAACACTCTTGAAGGTCGATCCACACTTTTCAGTAGGGCCGGATTTAACATCTATGGCGCCCCTGGTCAGTATTCAAATCGCCGCCCTCCGTCACTAGTTATGGCAGTCGCATTCACATGGATGGCTTAATGGGGGTGCATGTGATGTGAAAATCGCTTGATGGATTTTATGGGAAATACGTAATTCTCTCGCATTCTTCCGAATGTTTGTATTAATTCTTTTTATGCGATTTTAAGCAGCAGAGTTTGAGTGAAATTCACTTCTTATTAAAATGTTTTCCTTTCGACTGAACTACCAAACCAAGTTCATGTTGAGTACGCCATTGAAGGTAAAATTCGATGGTTCCTTCCAGTGATAGATCAAAGCAATATGTGAAAAAGATATGAAGCTAAGCATTAGATGCGGAAGATAGCAGGACACAAAGCCAGTCCGGCTTTTGATTAAAAATAGAAAGGAGAGGCGACTCACGCCACAATTTTAGGTGCCAGCCGTGGATAATGACCGGTCGAGACCTTTTGTTTTTTCTACTTTTGCTTCGCACTGACACTGCGTTATTACTATTGTATTACACAGATAAGCTTACTAGTGATCCTGCATCCACAATTTAAAATGCCTAGGGGGGTTAATTTTATGGGCGACAATTTAACAGAAACGCCTCGTTATGCGCCACCCCTGCGCACATATTTTGAGTTTAGTCGACACTTGCATCATTTCTGCTTTCGGAAAGTCCTGTGCTTTCGCTTCATTGTGCGAGTCATATATGATTCATCGACGTTGACGGAGAGGAACACTATATGTGCACACGACATAATGTTTTTAAGCGTTCCTTTTGCTCACGTCCATAACCTACCTCATACCTGTATTGGTATTACGCCATGTGGGCCGGCCGGCACGGACCCAGAATCCCTATGTTCCTTCATAACTCGGAACCTCAAAGGCTGCGGCCTCCGATTGATTGGTCGCTAACTTCCATCCTTCTCGGGGTCAAAATAAAGGTGAACCATCCTCCGTTGTCTCCGTGGGCCCTTCCGAATGACCATATTTCGCTATTTTTTTTTTCGTTTGAATTGGTCACGAAGGGTTAGACTAGAAGTGCATGCCGCACATAATTATGTTTGACTCTGTGATTAAACAGACGGATTATTACCCCCGGCGGTAGCCCTTTTCCTACCCTTGTCACACCACTTTCGGTACTATTTAGCAGTACGTCGTACTGGTGTCAAAGTACAAGCTAGCTAGGAGTCGGTGTCACTAATTCAGTCTAAAAGCCCCGTTTCGAATATATGGAATCGTTACCGCGAGGCTTGATATGCAGCTTATCCACACTACTGAAGAAATAAGGCGGAACTTGCCTAGAATGACAACGATTGATAGTCGGAAGATACATTTCTCCATGCCACAGTTATCCTATCTGGCTTAAACCCTCAACACCTAAATTCTTAGTAAAGTGTCTTTGCACAACTTATTTGATTGACTTGTCAAATCTCTTTATCGGGTACCTTTTGGATGTATTATTATGGGAATACATAACTTCGCTCACAGTTAGGACAGTGGTGCAGCTAGCATAAGGTGACCAGACACCGGAGAGACCAATGTTGTCTGTACACTATATAGAACTGAGATATACATTTTTGGTGATACTATCTCAATTATATCTAGTGTGGGTGCAGCATTAGTCTCTCCGGGGTGTGGTTACGTTATGCTAGCTGCGCCACTATCCTAACTGTGAGCGACCGTCAGAACTGATTTGAAATTGAAGTGCCTGGAAAAGTTTAGGGCAAATTGCGATAAAAAAAGTTTAGCGACGAAAATGGGCATGTTTTTCCAGAGATGCTATTTAAAATCCTCAATTGTGTGTGGACCTTCATACCCCGAAAGCCTTGCCATGCACTCCAAACGAAATAGCTTCTGGGGTCCAACTTCGCAATAGTGAAAATGGCTTGGTAAAAAATAGGAGCAAAATCTATGGTATAGTGATGTTTGGGATAGAATTCAAAGGGCGATACTCGACGGACCTATGTTCAAAATAAAAACTCGCGAAATTAACGTTTTAAAAATAATGACTATTATAAAAGAAGGGTACATTAAAATTCATTCCAAAGTGTTCAAAAAATGCAAAATTCAAATCAAATAATAGCTACATCGAATCGACAAGTTGAAATTCCCGTAAGGGGTCTAAATGCAAGTATAAAGTGTATTCCCGGATGGGGTCAACAATTCAAGTGAACGCTATTTCAAACATAACTTTCCTTGAAACCTTAGAATAATCGGACGATAGAAACGTTATAACGTTAAAAAAGGTTCAAGGCTAAAGTTCAAATAATAAATAACAGGCGCGACAATCCAGCATTGGACTAAGGCCGCAGGATGTGTTAGTGACATCCTATTTCCAAGATCTTATCTGCTTTTTGTTGAGGTAATGAGATCAGCATCACGCTCAGCAGTGTTATTTATCCCCATAAATGGGTACTCGTTTAACATCTGAGTGAGATCATAGTCCGTCACAAGCTCGTGAGTTCGAAAAACACCATGGAACACGGTGAGATTCGAACTCATGAGCCTGTGCACCGAAGGTGCGCGCACTAACCGCTAGACCAGCCAGACTACAAAAGTTCAAATGAGTTTCTCATATATATGTATACAGGATTCAAAATATGTACCATATCAAATATCGTAATTGGTTCGAATATATGCTAACTTTATCCAAGATTTCAATATGTTATGTTGCAGGATTCTAATGATCTAATCGAATCAAATACATATACAGAAGGTGGTCAGCTGATAAGTGACATTAGATGCAAACAAATCAATATGTTAATAAATAAATCAATACAATTTTAAGGGCTCCATTACACAGTCATATTTCTAGTATAATATCTATTATGAAATAGAAATATTATCATATATATGACCGTGTAATGGCATTTCATAATAGATATTATCATATGTACTATAAATAGAACCTATCATCATATCTAAACGTCAAAATAAAAATTCGTAACAATTCCGTGTTCTTCGCGTCTGGCGACCCAGGGGCGTACCCAAAGAGGCTTTTTCTACCTGTTCTTCTTTCTTAGAATCAAATAGAGAGTAATAAGCGACCCGAAAAACGCACAATTCGCCATTATTTGATGCATTTCCGCGACTAAAGGAATAGGCCAATCAAAGAAGACATTATAGAGAACATCGAAGGGGGTGACGATTTTTTTCTTCGGTATTTTGCTAGGAGTAGTTAGGAGGTACTAATTTTACTCGAAGATGAGTGGTGCGCTAACGCGGGGAGGGGGGAAGTCAAAGGTGCAATTTTTTGTGTTTTGGGCTATATCTCCAAAACGGTGAGTCGCAGAGAAAAAAGTTGTGAGTAAGCATTAAAGCTTTGTAAATGTCCTATTTATTTGTCCGTACTTGCTAACGGTTCTTCCAATATTGTTTATTAAAAGTCGAAAATTTTAAATTTTTTCAATTTTCTCTATTTACAAGGATAAAGACAAACGTTGTGATAAAGCGGTAGGGGAAGGGGGGGATCCATAATGGATAGTTCGGAGTAAAACATACATAAACATACATAAACAATATCGGAAGAACTGTTAGGAGTTTTGCATATATATGGGCAAATAAATAAGACATTTAGAAAGCTTTAATATTTACTCACAACTTTTTCTCTACGACTCACCGTTTTCGAGATATAGCCCAACACACAAAAAATAGCACTAAATTGCACATTTAAACCCCCCTCCCCGCGTTAGCGCACCCCTCAGCTCCGAGTAAAATTAGTAGCCTTACCTCCTGACAACTCCTAACAAAACACTGAAGAAAAAAATCGTCCTCCTTCGATGTTCTCTACACCCGCTTTTTATGCGTTCATTGCTTGGCCTAGAAAACAAATTTTGTATTTGACACTTGAATAAACAATAGATATTATGATATAAATATGATGTAGTGTAATATGTAAAAATTTGATTTTCCATGATAGATATGATCATATCTATTATAATAGATATTATAATATAAATATGACTGTGTAATGGAGCCCTAAGGTGAGTAGTTTCGTTGAGTTTAAATGATCAAATTAGTTATTAATAAGAATTAAGTCTCAGATATATTATGATGATGATGACGAAGATGACGATGACACCGATGATGCCAATGACGACAATATATGCATGAAGGAATCTTCAGATAAGTACATACATACAGGCATGGCCCTTCACTCTCCCCGGGCTAATAGTTGCTCGGGCGTACCTATGACTTTTGTTTAACCACCGCCCAACATTTTTCTTTAGAAAACTTTATTTGGAGGGGGAGGGGAGGGACCTATGGCCCCATTGTTGCATTCCATTTTTGTCTTAACATATTTATGTGGTTTGAGATAAGACATATTCATATAAGTTTTGGTTGGAATTGGTGCAACATTTTTTTTTTTCTTAGAAGAACCACATTGGTGGGTTGGGATTGTATGGCAGCCCCATGGTCCGATTCCATCCATTTTTGCATAATGTTTTGTGGCATCACTAGAAAAAATTTGGCGTGTTCGAGTTTGTTTTATAAATTTTGTTCAAACAATACTCAAAATATTTTCTGTCGAAAGATGGAAACTACCCTATCACCTTCCACCTTGTTTTCCAGAAATCCAGCCATAATTAAAATGTTTGCGTATATTGTGTATACCAAGGATACTTTGACTTTTTACTTGGATTAATTCCAAACTCCATTTCCAATTTTAGATTATTTATTACACCTAATGGATATTTATAAGGCGGCAACCACACTGATCAGGGTTCGTCGAACACGCACAGTACAAAAGATCAAATTTGTGGACAGCAAACGCATGGGAGGGACAGAGACGATGTGGGAGCTGCAATTCACAATATGTACAATTATCAATATTTTGAAATTAACGGATCTTTGCGTTACAAAAAAATAAAAAAGGGAAAATTTTCAACCCCGCGTTAAAATTAGGAAGGACACCCCTGCCTTCGAGTGTAAATCAATTTTTATTGTGAATTGTTTAAATTACATTTTGTTGTACATTTCAGTTTGCCCTAGCTAGACAGGAGGTTTTACTCTGGAGAATTGTCCTTTTGGGCGCTAGGCTTTTATTACTTTCGTTACAAAGTGGATTTTTCCTGGATCTTATTAGCGAATGCGAATATAAAGCTGTATCCACACTGGTTGCTTAAGCATGCAGAGTCAGATTTTTAAATTATATTTAACTCATATTTTAAACAAAAAACTTCCAAAATGAAAGTTTGGTTTTGTAATTTTTAGGCTCCATATGGTAGCTAGTGTACAGTCGCGTACCTTATGATGTTCCATGTGTTCATTGGAACACAGGTCCCCAAGCCAGGAGGGGCTTCAGAGACAGCGAGCCATATTTATCTATAATATTTAAAAGAAAGTCGTGTTAGTTACACCATTTATAACTCGAGAGCGGCTGGACAGATTTTCATGATTTTCGATTTGTGGCCAAAATAGCATTATAACTATTGAAAGATGCAAAACATTCACAATGAGCTGAAATTCCCAATGGGTTATTTTTCACCTATTTCTGAGTGTATTTCTTTAACATGAGCGGATTTCAGGAAAATTCTTCCACAGGATTGGTCTCTACCCAAAGTTACAGGGCAACTATCGATACATTTGAAAAATTCACAATGGAGCACAATTATGAAGACAATTCTTTATCTTGTACTTCTGTCTGTCTTTCTTGAGCGAATTATAGGTTTTCAGTAAGTTGACCCGGCTCCGACCGGAATGGCAGTATAACCATTGAATTAAGCAGATAATTCACAATGAGCAAACAATTCACAATGCGTTGTTTTTTCGCATATTTTTTGTTTTCTATTTCGTGAACGTCTTTGCGGATTTTCGGAAAATTTTCCTGCCGAATCGGTCCTCTCCCTCAGTATCAGAATAACATTGAAACACGAGAAAAAATTTATAATGAGCAAAATTATAAAGATTTGTTTTTCGTATATTTCTTTCTGTATTCCTTCAACGAACTGCCAGATTTCAGTAAACTGATTCCAGCGGATTGGTCTACACCTCCTTCCACTTTGAATATCGAATTTAGTATCTTTCAAATTAACAATTCGTTTTGTAAATTTGCGAGCGGAGCGAGCTCGTGATAGGAGAGCAAGCTCTCACAGCATGTTTTAAATATTAACGCTCATTGGGCAAGAGCAGGAAGATGTAGCCGAGACGAAGGATCAGAAGTACCAAACTATACTGCCGACTTATTCCTTAAGTTAGAGTTAAAAGTTGTACTTTAAATTTAAATCCGTCAACTTGACATAGCAATTCTTCAACACGTTTTTGAAATAATCGAATTTTACATAGAAATTGGCCAATTTGGACTTAAAATTCGTCAAAAAGATTTTGAAATGTAAATTCGACGATTTGAAAATCGCCAATTTGTAGGGAAATTCCGTAACAAATTTGAGAATTCGTAAACTGGAACTGGAAACTCAACACGAAATTTCGTCAATTTAAAATGTGTGGAAATTCTACAACTTTTTTTGTAACTTCACTTCAATTTGTAATAGAAATTTGTCAACCTTATTTCAGAATTCGTCAATTTGCTGGGAAATCGTTATCTTGATTCGGAAATTCATTGATTTCATCTTCAAGCGAATTTTTATATTTTGAATTGAAGGGAGCTTTTGGCACCTCTTGGTTAAAAGAATGAGTATGATGTAGGTATATTGAAAAATAGGCTCATGCTGCCGTAGGAGAAGCGTTTACTTTATAAATACAACACAAGCATTCCCGGTAACATTCAATTGAACATTTTACTGTATAAAGAAAGGGCCCTCGCTTTGAGTCCTAACACAAACAATTTGTAGACAGTACCTAAGTAGCTGCTAAATGATACCTTATGATGCCAGTTTTTTGGCGAGCCTCCACTTAGCTGGCAGATTGGATACAACAACAAATTGAATTTCTTTATACCAAAGATCCTTTCAAGCTTCTCTTCTTCTTCTATACTATCAAAAGTGCGTAATGAATTTGAGCGGCAGATGCATTCCTCATTTGACCCAGTTCGCATTCATCCTGCTGCTGCCATACTCCATACCGCAGTCGTTGTTATGACATCTTCAGATTGAAACGCAATTCTCATTTGACTTTCCGTACCTATAGTTTGAGATCCTTGTGTCAGTTTTCAAACTATTTTAATATTATCCCAAGAAGAAACAAGCAAAAAAAAATCATTAAAAAATATGCGTAAACATCACCATATCTACGAAAATAATCATAAACGTATAACTGAGTGCTGGCTGGAAAATCTGACGTTTTCAAATATCCCCGTCAAGACGATAAACGCAATGAATGAAAAACGCAACAAGGACTCCAGCATAAGCATCGCAGCTGGTGCTGTCGTATTTATCCAACAAAAACCCATTTTCATTTAATGGTGTCTTCGGCGTATCAGTCGGGGTGTTATAATTGCACATCATCTACGACGTTACCATGTTCTATGCAGATGAAAGTGCACACATAGTGGATAGTGGTGTTTCGAAAACGGCGGGCTTAGGTTTTAAATAAGTTGCATTCAATATTGGTGCAAGCAAGCTGAGGACCTAAAATAGAATATGCTGCTGCTCTGAGCTGTGACTACACCACGCCTTCGTCCAGCTAAAGACTGACGTAGATTTTTGTGTCACACGACACATAGAATAGAATGCAAAACCAAATTGTGTGCATATGGGAATGCCTCGCGTCTCGCCTGGCTTTAGAGAGCTTCGGCTCTTTGAAGATATTACGGATAAGAAAAGATGCAAAACTATATACATAATTCATAGCGATAAAATCACTGCAGCAGACAGGCGAACTAAAACCCTGAAAGCCTCACATAAATATCACAACATGTGACAGCGAAAAGCAGCCACATAACTTTGGTTGAATAAGGAGATTATGTACACACTGCAGAGGGTCAGGTCATGCCATGGCCTGAGCCGCACTCTTTCGATACACAGGCGAGCACCACACACAGGATACCTACTCTGCTGTTCGGTGACAAAAATGGGTTAGTATAGCTTCAGTTAAGCTTAATATTTTCTGTACTGAACTGAACGAAACGAAGCAGTCCTGCCGATTGAGATGGTTCCACTATAGGGATAATTGCATTGCTTGCCCCCGAAATCGCATTAAGTTCCGCACGATACACATATATGCAGATAAAGAGGTGTCAGCATCCCGGAGTCAATGACGGCGCACTGTGGGATTTCGGAATGCAAAGAAGTGATGTCATATCGGTTATGAAAGCCCTCAGTGGCCTATAGGTTCGAACAAGTATGTAAACGCAACAGAACAGCTGACAACACTAGAGCATCCTAAGCTCCTGGCAAGGGCATCGGGTGAACCTGAAGCCCGACACACTCCACACACCGCTAGGTTTTGCCGCCACGGTATCGTATCATCCAAAATATATTTTAAGGGGTCGCATCACTGGCATATTTTACATATAAAAAGGACACAGTCATACCGAAAAGATATTCTACTGAATGTATCCTACGCCACCGCCATCCACGGCAAATATGGACAAGAAATAAAACAAAATGAAACTGCACAGTCGAAAAAAAGACGGCATCAACCGTCTGTTGGTTTCATATAAAAAAAATTGCTGAAAACAGAAAAAAATCGTAACAGAGAAAATCAAGCGCAAGAGGCAAGGAGGAAAAATACAACCGAAACACGAGGAAAAAACATATAAAAGGAGGCTTATGTTGCTTTATATGTTTCAGGATGGCACACGGTGATTTGATGCACAGGAACAAGCTGAACACCAACCGAAAACACGGTGACGCGTTCATCTCTTTTCTAGGTTTTTGCCGATGGCATGGAGCGGCATGGATGCCACCACAACCCAAAACCTTTTGCATTGCAGAATGTGCTTGGCTTTTGGATAGAATATCTGTCCTGCACAGGCATCACATCAGGCTCGAGGACGAAAAATTTCACCTGAAGAAAGAAACTGTTTTCGGTCTATGTTTTTTTGATTGTACCGTTGTTGTCATGTTTGTCTATATGTATGTTCACTATGTGTGTCCTGATATACATACATTTTATTTGTTGGTTTGTTGTCTTTTAATTTAGGCTCAAGAAATATTTAGGACATTCGTGCTCGGAATGCATTCCGAAAAATTCATCTGCGACTTCCGTGTACGTTTTCAATATTTTTCTTGTGCTTTTTTTTTGTTGTTGATGGTTGTTATGTGGTCCTCTGCGCTGCCTCTTTCACGACTGTTAAGAAGAGTCGTTCGTCGTGGATGCGGTGTCGTACGGAGTGGTGAACCGAAAACAAAGAATCGATGATTTGCCTGCAAGAATTTTCGGATAATTTTTCTGTTATTTCGTTTGTTGGAGGAGTTTTTCCGGGCGGTTTCGAAACGAATGTAAGGATATAGATTTATTTGTATTTTAAATTGGATTGTTTTGGTACACAATGGTAACGGTATGATGTTGTTACACACGTGTGGAATATGCACGACCTTTGGAATTCCTGAAAAATGTCGGATGATATAAAGAATGGGTCTTTGAAAATTTGCTATATCAGTTCTCGAAAGACGCAAAGAAAGCGATATCAATGGAAGTTCCACTTGATGGACCCAAGGCCAGAGGCAGACCGAAGAACACCTGGTTGTGTCAAATGAAAAATCAACAACAACGCATTGGTCTCGGCGATGACACGATCCAAGATAGAGCTGCCTGTAGAAATATTCTGAGATATTACCGCCAAAACGGGCGATGTGCCTACACCGCAGGTCGAGCAACGCGAAACCATGGAGCGGTATCTAGAACGAGGCAAGGAAGAAGAAGATTTTTTTGTCGACCACGACTTTATTCCGACCAGGCTTAAAAGGATTCTGCACCTGAAAGTATACTCTTAAAATTACTTCCGATTCCGATTCTTTTTGCGAGAAAATGCTCTGAGCTGGGCGACGACTGATCCAAGTTGGAAAGCTAGAAACCCCGTTATATATTCTGATTAAATACTTAATAATTGAGAAGCTGTCAGCACAAAAGCAGGTGTATAGACAGTCTAACCTCATGATCTCTCTCCTCTGCAGAGAATTAGACACCTGTTCAATAAAATATCCATGAATCTGACTGAATCCGTTGTTGCCATTCATTTGAAAGAGGACATTAGGAACATCGAAGCATGGTCGTGGCCAGAATTTCATTTGGGGAGGGGCGAAGCCGAAATGCAGACGAAAGTGTATATTTGGTAGCTTCCATTGTTATAATCGCTTTTGCGTTTCCGTTTTAATTGAGGCACCTAACCTTCATCTGCCCAAAAAACGTACATTTCCTTTTCTCGCTTGGATTTCTACGCATGTGGCATGTGCCTTTCGCAAATATGGCGAAATCTTCACTACATAGCATGTCTTGGGACAAACAAACAGCCAGAAGTTCAAACCATATCTTTCTGATTTAGATGGAATATACTGGAGAAATTTGCGGAATCCAAGGATCCAGTTACCTATAAGCCCATGATACTACAAATACAGAAGATAATGACAACAGCATGGGAAATGCGTGCACGTTCTGCGCATGACGTCACTCAGAAACTTGTGCTTTCAGTGTGCAGTTAAATAGTGTTGCGTATTGAATGGCAACTGCGCTCAAATCTTTGTTAGTTCGCTTTTATGTGAATGTTCTATATCTACAATATGTAATGATGTTCCTTTGGATGTGGCCTGTAATAATCGATTATATAGAAATGGTGCGAACAAGCGTACAGTAATTCATCAATTGAGGACGGCTGTGCTGATTTGGCTCAAATTTTTTTCAGTTGCTTGCAATTGCCTCGAGAAGGTTTTTACGAAGGAAAATTTTGAGAAAACTCCTCATGTTTTTATAATTTTGGACGATGTAAAGGGTAAGGGGAATTTAATGCGAGCGGACTGAGCACTGGGCGTGGAAGCGAACTTTACCTGCTTGTTTTATACTAAGAAACAAAAAGGTTAAAATATCTGTTTCTATGTAACCATTTTCTTCATTTTATTCCTTTTTTTCGCATCAGCCTTAATTGTCTTATTTCCTATTTACGTTTTCTCTTAAATTTCCATTAAGTTCTCTTATCTTAAAGTACAATCTTGATCCTAAAAATAATTTCTTAATGCTATCCTGCCACATCAGATCCTTTGCTGAATCCCCAGTATCTTTTAAAATAGCATCTACTTCCGCCCGTCGTATTGCCGCAGCGGCTCGTTCTTTTCTTTCATTGCTGGTTTTAGCGGCATCTACAAACGAAGCTAACGGTAGATTTAACCCTTAACTACATTCGTGGATAGTTTTCTACCCCAGTCGTCATTTTTTTATCAAAACTAAATTTCCATCTTTTACCTTAAATATTTATTTTTAAGACATATCTCGATATTTTTGTAAGGAGAGATTCCGCAAATTTTGGAAGAATTTTTTTTTAAATGTAGGTTTGAATGTGTTTTTCTCTTTAAATAAAATGCTAAATCAGGATAAGGAACTGCCTTACGGTACTTTTTTCAAAAATATAAAATTATAAAAGGACCCCATGTCAATATTTTTATATAATGTCAAATTAGAAAAATGCTTTTGTTAACTTTAATTCTAATTTGCCTTAAATTTAAAACACTTAAAAAATTAAAAAAAAAAATTTTTTACTTTTTTTCAAATAAGGAAAAATACTCTTTTTTCTACGGAAAAATAGTGACTCGCTTGAAGAAAGTCAATTTTCTTTGAAATAATAATATGTTTTGAAACAATGTAAACATAATTCGAATTTAAATGAAAGGCCTGTTGTATTTCACCCTAAAACTTCTTAATGTATAGAATATTTTGCAAAATATACCTAAATATTTATTGGGGTAGAAATCTACCCCACAAATGCACATACGTTGGTAAAAATAACGAATGTAGTTAAGGGTTAAAGTCGGAGCTGTATTATCTTTTTGCATAAAACTATTCCTATTACTGATGCCTGGATAATAAAATTCTCAAGACAATTAGCGACAACAAACGAATATCCCGACAACATCCAATTTACCCAAAAGCTCATTAGATTGCGAATATAACTATCTGACGCGGAATGTTTAGAGCATATGCTTGTGGTAGCTGCATCAAGTTTGTCGCTTCTTCGGCACTTATATTTCCATATTTTCCGATATTTCCCATCTTTCGAAAAGGTGTAAAACCGAATCAATTTATCCTCGTCCCATGGTCACTTTTTTCATTGCACGAATCACCACCGAACACAGCACAACGCATTTTGATATACACAGGTAAATAAAGACACGGTAAAGTCACGAAAAATGTCACTGAATTTAAAATACAAAAATTGTTCACTATACGCACAGAGAAGAAACCATTGAACGTATCTTACCATTCACATTCGAAAATGTCTCTGAACTGCAAGTCTCTGAGTGACGTAAACGCCAACAACAAGGAAGAAGACACATGCGTGAGTCGTTATCTTATATTCGTAGTATCATGCTATAAACCCCAGCCAAAATCAAAACTCTCATATAAACTCGAAACATATTTGAAGTTAGTTCAAAGGAATCGTCTCCAGGATACATCTAGCATATGCATTGAAGTGCTCCAATTGCTGGTGTGAAAAATAACATGAAGGCATCTTGAATGTCGCCTACACTGAATTTTGCAAATTTGGTTGTTCCAGGCTAATGAGTAATTACGATTTCATTCCGTAATCTTCAGGCTGAAAGCAGTAGGGTTGTGGATGCCAAATATTTCCACCATCAATCTCATCAATACTTGAACTACTGGCTGCATCAGTATATTGGTCATCGATGCTTTCCGAAAATCTTACCAGGTTCCATTAATTCCGATCACACCCAGAGAAAAACATCCCATAACCTGTTAATGGGACTCCTATTAACTTTTCGCCTCGGCTCTTTTAAACAAGTTAATAGTTTTATCCTATTAGTTTAATGAGATTATAAACCATTGAATTTCTAATAGGACGTACATTTTAGACTAATGGGATTATCTAATAAGATTGATTCAGATTTACATTGTTAGTTGCCAATATTTTAACCCTAGTTTACTGTTTGGGGTGCAAATGCACCCCAGCGCATGTTTCACTTAATATAACTTCGAAATTTTTCAAGTTTTCATTATCAATATTTCAATAGCTTAACAAAATTTAGTTTTGTTTTAGTTTTTAAAGTTTGTACAAATGTAGCTACATAAACTTGTTTTTTACGAATTTTTTGTGGAAAGAAGTCTTTGGTTCTGTCGTAGGTGCATTTGCATCACAAATATTTTTTTTAAATTCAGAACTATTTATTTTAGTGTTAAATTGATATTTATTTTGAAATAAAGGTAGTAATATCTAAACTTACATCTGGGATGAGAAAAAACTTTAAAAACGTTAATAATAGTACGAAATTTTGTTTTTTTGGAATAACCTTTGGGACATCAAATGTGGCTGTGTTTCAGACACGATTTCAATTTGAAACTGTTTTATATTTCTCTAAATTTCATAAATAAACAACAGAAACTTAGTCGAATGATCAGAAATGCTAACTGCAGAAGAGTGTGGTGACTAAAATTTCGAAAAAGAGTTGCATTTCGGAATTTGTGAACAAAATTTCTCTTCGAGCCCATTGGTTTCGGCCATCTATTTTTATCTATGCGAAGCGATTTCACTTTTATAACTGAAGTAATAAGTTCTGCTAATGACCAGGAACCTGAAGAGATGCATAACTCTCGCAAAATCAGTGAATTGGATGCACGCCATACGGAAGTTTCATGAACATGACTCTTGTTTGAGTTTATCATGTCACTCAAGTATGAATATCAGTGCCTGCCGTCCAACCAAACTCAACATGTTTGCCTCCAGTATTTCTGAATTCGCACTGATTTTTATTTTCCCTATTTAATTTACATAATACACGATCAAAATGAATCAAATTTAAAAAATTTGGAGGTCAGTTAATGCAGAAATATGGGCATACATACTGTGGGGTGCATTTGCACCCCATAACATGAAACTAGTAAGAAAATTGTTGCGGTAAACTAGGGTTAAAACGTATGCTTATGCATTATGATTAGAGGTACGGATATTTCGCAAAAAAATGAAATTTCGATAAAAAATTTCTGAATATTGGAAATTTTGCAAAAATTTAATTCAAATGCAAAAATCAATCTGAGATGGAAAAATATTTTCTCTTATCAGTCTTAACTGATTTTTTGAAAGGAAATTAACTTTTTCGTGGAAAAAGTACAAATGGGTGGATTATGCATTTATTTTTTAAAACAGCAATTTTCGCTGAAATTCGTATCTATTTCGTAAATTTCAAATAGATGCTAATTCGGGACTTAATTGTGATTTTCATATTCATACTCCCGTGTATTTATATACAATTTTATATGTATAGTGATGGAAAAAAATATTGGTCACCTAAATTTTATTTCAAAAGACTGCGTATTAATTTAATGGAATGTCCTGTTATGGAGGTAACGGTATTTTCAAAGGGACATCCTATAAAATTTATAGGAAATAACTATTGTCACAATAAGGAAAAATTATTGTTTTAATAGGATGCCCCATTATCCATAATATAGGATAAACTATAATTTCAATGGGAAAATCATATTAATTTAATGGGATGTCCTTTTATTAAGGCAATAGGATAACATGATTGCATTAATAGGATATCGTATAACATTAATAGTATAATATCACATTGATTTAATAGTTCGATCTAGTTATTTTAATGATGTTCCATCCCATTGAATTAATGGTATCCTATTAACCCGATAATGGGATTTTCCCATTGACTAAATCTAATGGGATAAAATGGCCAATTCCTATTGGTTTAATGGGATTTTTTTTCTCAGTGCATAAAACCGTAAGACAATGTTACCTTGGCATAATTTGTTAATTCTTTTTTGACACCGTGGATATTTTAAGGATTTGCTTTTATGCGTATTGTATTGTAGTCTGGCTGGTCTAGCGGTTAGTGCGCGCACCTTCGGTGCACAGGGTCATGAGTTCGAATCTCACCGTGGTTCATGGTGTTTTTCGAACTCACGAGCTTGTGACGGACTATGATCTCACTCAGATGTTAAACGAGTACCCATTTATGGGGATAAATAACACTGCTGAGCGTGATGCTGATCTCATTACCTCAACAAAAAGCAGATAAGATCTTGGAAATAGGATGTCACTAACACATCCTGCGGCCTTAGTACAATGCTGGATTGTCGCGCCTGTTATTTATTTTTTTATGCGTATTAAATTTTTTTGATAGGTGAATCGAAAAATAAGCAAACTTTCCACGAGAAAATTGAAAAAAGTGACATCCTGGAATTTTTATTTGGAAAATTAGTACCTTGGCCATGATTTAAATGCGAATTGTTGAGGTTTGTTCACCTTCAAAAAATATCTAACACTCGAACCTATTATATCTAACGAAAAGGACATTAAAAAGTACAACCATCTTGCTCTTGTACATAAGACGGCAATGCCTAAATATATATATATACGAGTATACCTACTGCAGAAACGTGTAGTGTAAGCTTGATCTAATTAGAAAGATGGGTCCTGTGAAGAAACAAGCAAATTAGATTCAGAAAATATAAATTTTCTCTTTCGGAATCACTTTCGCCCAATGTCTATCCAGGGCTGAAAGACTGAAACAGTGTGAGTAAGGAAGAACCACTCTGAAAGGGTCACATCACTGTGATGCCAGAGACAGCATTAAAAGTTTCATGAATCTACAGAAGATAAGCATGCAAGAGAAATGTGAGACCAAGCCTTAAGTTATCCTGAGAATTTCGATTTGGCTGACTTATGTTAAGCCATGCCATGATACCTAAATCGATTCATAGAAAGAAGTTTATTCGTAAAGTTTATTTAATCAGTACCATGCGCAATGTTATAATGGAATAAAGCCGAGCTGATCGACAGCTGAATCAGACTAATCTAATCCTATCACTGGCAGCGCCAGCTCTAGCCGCCCGGGCAAGAGGACAAATTGCCGCCCCTTAGGTACTGTACCAGGCAGATTGTAGTCGATGGTGTGGATGAACGTCGTTATTGTAGAATCGATTCAAAGGATTTTTCCTCTTGACTCGAGTGATTGTGACAGCTCACGGTCGTTGCTCCGAAACGATTTACCTAGTCAAACCAGCTGATGTAGGAGCATTTTTCTAGAGACAACACAATAACTCATGGTCACAGTGTGATTCAAACCAACGTTCAGCTAGCTTCAAATCAAAATTTAATGCGAAATGTTGTTTTCCCCCAAAAAAAAACTCTACACATTTTTAGAAAACTCTGCTCTCAAAAATGTTGCGTCTAAAAATGGAGCTCGGTTTCTTTACTAACCTGGAGTTGTTTTTAGCCAGATTTCTTCGGTATTTTCAACGTGCATGGCTTATTTTCATAAACGAGTTATCTCGAGAATGCTAGATGAATCAATGCAATCGGAGCCAACTAAAGAAATGCACGCGAAGGTTTGGCGAATTGAGGCTAAATTATGCCGCGAAAGGTGTATGGAAGCTATTTAAAACCACTCCAAAAAAATGCTGTTTGTTGGCTTATAACTTCGAAACTGTACATTTCTGCGAAAACCTGGCCATGAACATGTTAGGCAAAACATGATTGCTGACTCAACACGGCATTAATCTTCAAAATGTGTTAAGCGGTATCGCTAAAATTGATAGTAATTTTTTGACATTTTTGGCGATTTTGAAACTGTTTAGAAACGAAATTTTGGTGGGAAGCTGCGGATCAGTGCTTAGCACCCCAAAATACATAAATAGCAAATTTTTCAGCCAAAAATGAAAAACCGTTCATAATATGGCAGTATATAAAAATGCCAAATTTAAATTATCAATTGTAGTAATACCTCTCAGCGGATTTATAATATTTATGTTTCTTTGGATGAGCAATCATGTGCTCTCTAACATATGCATGGAAAGTTTTTCGCAGAAATGAATCGTTTTAGAGTTAAGAGCAAAAAAAAACCGACAAAACAGCGAAAATTGTGTTTTTTTGTCGCAATTTTACCCTGATCCGCATTGAAATTTGGTGGGAAGCTCCGGTTCGCGCTCAGCACCAGTTACCATTCAAAACCGCTAATGTGTAAGTCTTCTAACAGATTTGATAACAAGTTGATAACGAGACCGAGGCTAATTTCGGGATCGGGGAATGTTAAAACAATTTTCAGTTTTATCCCCCCGAACAACAATTGACTGATACGCTATCTAAAAATTTGAACAAATTAAAAAAAAAACTTTTTGCACGATAAATATTTTATTTAAACGTAAATCAAATCTCAAAATACAATGAAAATTAAATACACAGTTAGGTTATATAAAAAATGCACTTTTCTTATTCACTCGCCAGGATAATGGCCCATTGAAGTTCATCGGCTTGTACTGGACTCAAACATTCTCGATGAATTTTATTTGACAATGTTGCGAAGAATTTCTCGATGTAATTCAATTCACCGAGCCAAGTCGGCGGATTCTTCTCGAAAATTGTAAATTCACTGTCGGCTACATCCGGCTTTCCGGCATCCACAACAACAGAATCCTCTAAGTCCGAACGATCAAATTCCACATACTCGCGTGATTCACCATTTTTGAAGAATCCCTTGACGAAATTATTAATTGATTTGACGAAGTGAGTCATTTTTCTCTTGGTCGATGCTTCTCTAGTAAAAATTGTTTGTAAACTGAAAATTGGATTGGTTTTCGTAGTTCTTATAGAGCAAAAATTAGCGGAGACAATAAAATGACGTTCTGAGGTCAGGTAGCAAAAATTCACTGTGGAATCCGATGTTGTCCAGTTTGGGTGAATCTACCTGGGATTTTATGCCCTCGATACTGAAAAGTGATTTTGATTTTTTTGCTTGTAATCTCTTCCGATTCAAGGGATGGCAGACGTCATAAAAGAAATTTCAAAGAGAAGCCATAAAATATTATAGTTAAACGCATCCGCATCCTCTTTGTAAGCATCAATTTCGCAATACAAAATATTTTCTCTCTCTATTAGAAAACAATCACTCTTCAAGTCCAAATCAGTTCATTAAAAACTCTTCAACGTATAAATTTCCCAACAAAGTGTATCAAAACTGTTTCTATTTTGCCCCTAAAAGTGATCCTTCTATCGTATAAGACACCCGAAATCACCCTTTTGAATTAAATTCCTCGTTTTTCCTCCTCTTACCTATAGCAAGAAATAAAAATAAAAACCCCAAAAGAAAAATCAAAGTCCTTTCGATGTAAGAAGAAAGCATACACTCACCACACCAAGTGGCTGCCTATTCAAAATTGAAATTCGATTCTCGGTAACGACGACGACGAGCATCCTTGCGTCTTGTAAAACGAATGGCACAAAGTTAAGCTAAAAACTTTGCAAATTTACCACGAAACGGAAAAACGAGTGGAACACGTTAAGAGTTGAGGTAGAGGTGTGCAATATAGCACACACAACATGTACCAGCCCAGGACAAAAAAAAGGAATTTAAGAAAAAAGCCCAAGCACACAAAACCACAAGAAAGAGCAGAAATTCTATCCACACCTGTGAATTCACTGTAAATGGGTTTTTGCGGTTCTGCAATTCGTAAATTACTTGGAAAACATTTTCCAACCACACACAAAACTGCGGATGAAGAAATTCAACCGTTTCGATTCGTCCTGGCCAGGTAACGGTACTACGCGCGGCAAGTGTAATGTGCAATGTAAAATGCAATATAGCACTGGTAAGATATACCTGAACATGTAGGTATACTAATGTGTGGTTCTGAAACGAATGAAAAGCATGAGCTTAGCGAAAGGACTCTCAAGGAAAATGTTTCCTGTTTTCGTTACAAGAATTTAAATGCATCGCGCCATTAGCAGATCTTTGCACATGGAATGAGAATGAGAGTCTCGCGGCCAGCATGATGTCGCTCGTCGTGACCAAATGGAGATCCATGCCCATTTCGCGGTGAGACGAGCTCCTTTTCGAACTGTTTGCGTTCAACCATCGAGTGTTGTTTGCATTGGACGATGATGGTATTTGTAGCCTGACACTTATTGTTCCCGAAGGTATTTTGGTTAAAGCGGATAACACTAATGCCTCGCGGATAATCGCCGTTAGTCGGAGAGGTGATGAAAAGTTGGCAAATATTGATTGTTGATTTTCAGTATCCAGTAGAATTTAATTTAATTGAAATGTGGCGATTGATTTACGTTTTTTGTATATATCGGTGTCAAATCCTGCGGCCATATTCAGACGGGATTACGCAAATTGACGTGATAATAAGTGCGTTTGATCGTTAGATCATCCTGCCCAGTTTTGGACAACAAAATTGCATACATATTGTTCACAATATGCCAGGTCAGCACCGCGAAACTACGTTCTACTACTAAGTTCTAATGAAGCTGATGCCGCAATACTATAGACATGCACCGCACTTATGTGAAGTTAGCCCGCACACATTCTCAAATTACGCTCCTAACCGTTTGTTCGCCGGCGGCTAATTGTTTAATAATAAGTTTCCAGGACGAACAAACGCACAAAACAAGGAACAAATGTCTGGCTTTCGATTAATACCAAATTTATACCAATGCAACCATATTTATAGATGGCGGGCTAAGTTCACACTTAGAATTTTAAAGTTTCTATTATTAACCTTCGGGCGGGCGCAATGCATCTGACAGATTAAGTGACCAGTTTTTGTTGCGCCAATCAGCGATATGGAAAGGGAGAGATCTGAAACTCACAGTAGCTTAATCTTTATCGATCAACTACCCAAAGCCGTTTTCAGTTTCTATCTACCATATGTCTGAGTGGCGGGAGGGGGTGAAATAATCTCTCAGATGTATTGCGCCCGATTGTGTTATTTTTCCTTTTCTATGAAAATTTCCACTTGTTATACTCTTCACATTGCGAAATAACGTTGTGTTGACATTTAGGGTCACCAAATCGTTCAATAGTGTGTTTTTAGTAAAATAAGCTCACATTTTTTAAGCGGTCGAGTTGTTGGAGGTTTTTTAAATATTGAGGCTATTGAAAGCGGAATATTCTTAGAAAATTAAAAATGTGAAGGGTATCAAACTTTGTGAGCCAGTATTTGTTTCTAAAATTTCGTTGAACTGTTTCAAAAAACAATGCAGCAATAAATAAGAGTGTAGAATATACAGAAACTTAGTTTCATCCTATTTTCTGAACTTAATCTGTCAGATGCATTGCGCCCGGTCGTGTTAGGATTAGTATTGCGCCCGCCGGAAGGTTAAATAATTGAGGACGATCAAACGAAAATAATTGACGAACAAACACTAATGCGAAGTTAGCCGGCTAATTCTTCGATTCGTTTCGGAAACCGTTTGTGTGGGGGCGGCTACGTTTGATTGTGCAACAATAAATTTTGTTTGTGAATCGCTAATTATTTAATTATAGCACTTAGGAAAACTTGGACTGTGAAGTTGGCCGCCATTTTTTAAATATGGTCGGATAAGAATCAATTTGGCACCAATCGATCGGAAATCGTTTGTGCATTGATTTTTGCGTTTATGCGTCCTGAAAACGCAAGGACCCAGGAGTTATTAAGGTTTGCCCTGACTAACTTCCGCGGCGAACTTTCATACATTTGACTATTTCGGCGAAATTGTCAACGCCGCCTTGGAGCAAGTAGAATATGAATCGTACACAGCTCTTAAATAAAGCTGTCATCCCATATAAGCTGTGTGGTCCGCGAATTTATTTATTAACTCTTCTGTCGTCGCCTACAACCTATTATCCTGAGGTGTAAATAAATCTTCTGTGAAATTGTATTCTTTTAAAGGTACATCCAGACTGATCGCCAAATGGTTGCGCGTCCAAAAACTGGCATCACGAACAGCCATTTGGTTGCTAGCTAGCATCTACATTAGCAACCAAATGGGGACAGAAAATGACATAACCAAAATTTCATATTGGATATTCTTTAAATTTAATTATCAAAATGGGACTCTGTGCGTTTTAATTATTACACGGCCACGGAAAGTCTCCACACCGGTTTTTGACATTTCGCCAGCGAAAACAATGCAGTTGCACTTTATTTCACAATGAAAAGGTGTAACTGACAATCAATTAGACCACGAGTGTACATTTATCTTAAATTTAGTGAATAAAAGGTAAGTCTCCATGGCACGGGAGACATAAAAAAGAATAAAATTTCACAGAAGATTTATTTACACCTCTGGATAATAGGTCGTAGGCACCGACAGAAGAGTTAATAAATAAATTCGCGGAACACACAGCTTATATGGGATGACAGCTTTATTATATTTTAAGAGCTGTGTACGATCCATATTCTACTTGCTCCAAGGCGACGTTGACAATTTCGCCGAAATAGTCAAATGTATGAAAGTTCGCCGCGGAAGCTAGTCAGGACAGACCTTAATAACGCCTGGGTCTTTGCGTTTTCAGGACGCATAATCGCAAAAATCAATGCACACGAGATTTCCTATCGATTGATACCAAATTTATACACAACGGACCATATTTGCAAAATGGCGCTAAGTTCACATCCGCTGCTCACAATATATAACTCTTAGCTAAGATTCAAACCAGGCGGGTTTTTATTTAATTACTTCTGTGTCCTTGCGTTTTCAGGATGCACAAAACGCAAAAATCAATGCACAAACGGTTTTCGATCGATTGATGCCAAATTAATTCTTATCCGACCATATTTAAAAAATGGCGGCCATCTTCACATTCCAAGTTTTCCGAAGTGCTATTGTTAAATAATTAGCGATGCACAAACGAATATTATTGTTGCACAATCATGCATAAACGTAGCCGCCCCCGCACATAGCGGTTTCCGAAGCGATTCGAAGAATTATGCGGCTAACTTCACATGAGTCGAACGGTTACGAGCGTAATTTGAGAATGTGTGCGGGCTAACTTCTCATAAGTATGCACCGCAATTAGTGGGTCGAATGGTACGACATTTCAAGATTTTTATATTTTTGGATATTAAATAATAAATAAATATGAAGTCGAATGGTGGTATGACTGAAGTGAATACTACAACTAGAGTGAGCAGCCATGAGCAACGTGATTGCAACAGTTTCTCTTTTACGAAACCCTAAAAAAGCAACTAAATTTCATTCTTCTCCACATAAATTTGATTCTAATCTTCCCAAAAAGGATTTCGCATATTTACACAACAACTAGTAAAATTCATGACGGACAAAATGTAATTTTCTCTTCAACAATTCAGATAGCCATCATTTTATTATAAATGCACCACCTTTTGAATAAAACCTGACAAACTAGCACCGAACCGAACCGAGCAAACATATAGCATACACACCACCGCAAACAAGGTCCTACAAAAAAGTCGAAAACTTTATTACGGAAGGACCTCTCTCTCATTCAATGTAATTTTCGAATAGCACAACCTAACCGCAATAACTTGACCCACTTATTGCTTAAAATGCCTTTCGTGAAATTCATTTTGCCTGTCGTCGTCCTCCCGCTGCCGTTAACACATCCCGAAATGATGCGCCCATACTTCCAAAATACATTCCTTTCGTCCGGGGTCCTTTCCGGCACCCGTTTCGGTATAGGGAAGTCTCTACTAGGCTCCGAAAAAAAAAACACGAAACATTGTCATAATCTGATGTACGCAGTACCTCAATAGTCCTTCTTATCTATAATTGATCTGGTCGACTTGGAAGTGTATAGCAAAACTTTATAATGGCCTATAGCCCGTGTGCGGTAAAAATTACATTGCCGAAAAGAGCTTTTCGAAAATGGTGGTGCGGCGAAAATGATGAGACCGAGATGCGATGAAAAAAGGACTCCAAAAACGAGCGCGTATATTACTTTCAACCAATCTCCCCGTCCGGTGACGGTATTTCTTTTTGGCGCGGGACTGTGGAGTGCGGAAATAAAATAGACAACGACGACAGAAACGACAATGACGACGACATTAACGGCCAAAAGGAGAGAAAGGACTATGCGTTCAGCGTTGTTATCAAGAAATATACATCGAGGCCAACAACAGGGCGAGCATAACAAAACACCAAATTTCATCTGCCCTCTGCCTGAAACATGAGTGTAAACATTGAATTTTTACGAGAATTCATTAATTATAAATAAATAATTTTATGTGCTCATTGACTTTTTCGTGGCCCAGGACAACTTATGAGCGGATTGGATGAGTGGGTGTGCTGTATTTTGAGCGAACATTGTGCGTACAGGAGAGCAATGGAGGTGGAAGTGGATGAGTTTTACGATATGTACATTTCGTCCGGTTTTGCATTTTATTAGGGTGAGTGGAATGGATTTAGTAACTTTTAGTTTTTTCATGGGAGTTGATACGGTGAGGGTTGTATAGGGTACACAATAACAAGAGAGTAACGACATCTATTAAAAATAATTAAAGCTTACTTTAAAGTATGTTATCCATATTTCTTTGTTAGTTAGCCCTCATCCAGCGGCAGATTTTTACAACGCTTGCCGGCGGCAAAGGTACACCTGTACCTTAGTACATTTTGTATGAAAATCTTCACTATTTGTATAAATTTTGACCGTAAAACCGTTATATTATGTTGACTAGTCACAAATTAGTAACTGTTTTTGCCGAAGTGAATGTTTTAAGAAGTTGGGTTTATGTGGATTTAATTTTTGGAGTGGGTAAATTTAGAAAATAGGCAAAATTTTAAAAAGAAAATTAAAAAAATGGTTTGCTTGGAATTTTAATTTGAAGAAATCTAAAATTGATTTACAAATGAAAACTAGAAAACGGTTCAAATTAAGTCTAATGATTTTAGAAGAATTTGGTATGTTTGTTTTGCGAATTGTGGAGTCTTTGGTTAAAATTTACCCCCCTGCCCCCAATATATTATTCTGTTACTAGAACCCGTTATCGCTAACGAAAAAAAACGTCAATAATTATCACATTCTCGTTATTTTCCATAAAACAACAATATTTGAAGCAATAAATATATTGGAGAAATGAGTAAATGTGTTATTATACGAAAGAAAGGTCCTGTCAAGCAACAAGCAAGTAGAATCGGCTAGTATAATTTTCAGTCTCTAATCTTTGTAAATCTAAAGTCAGGCCAATTCATGTAGTAGAAAAATATCTAAAATTTTAATTGTGATTGTTGTTGGTTAATTGTAAATATATTTTCTCGTATATGTAATTAAATCCAAGGATCGGTTGAAAAATTAAAACAAGAAACCGAAGACATGTGGCATATTCTATAGCAGTTATCGCTTATGGTAGCGACGTACAATTCAACCAAGTTTATGTACCACCCAAACATCCATTTAGAAATTTGGTTGGAGGCTTCTGCTGGTTTTCAGCTGAAACTTCAAAAGGAACTCGGGTGGACGTCCCGAATTACACAAATCATAAATATTAGGTGACGGAATACAAATTATGGGAATTTGTGGTATAGAAAATCAACCGCTAAAATCCAAAATTTTGGCATCCAAAATTTTAGCATTTGTTACAAACCTAATTTTCACTAGATGTTATGGGGGGAAAGAAGGCGTAATACATTGTATTGGTTGCCCCAATACCCCATACTTCAAAAAGTTTGGTATGCCAGTAGAAGTCTTCAGATTGATGTCAAATAACCAAAAACCGCTGTATGAGTTAGCCTAGTCCTTATAGATCGATATCTCCAAGGACCTTGATCATTAGAAATAAAAATCGTAAATCGAATACTTCTGTACATCACTCGATTCTCAACTTATTGATGCTATAATAAGTATCTATAAGCATGAGCATTCACCAAAAATATTTTATTTTCGTCTTTTGTGAATTTTCTTTCATACAAAATATATGAAGGTACAAATGTACCTTTCCCGCCGTTAAAGGGTGTAAGATGAATTTTGCTCCCTAACTTGGGGATGGGTGGTCACACATTTCTGAAATTTGGAATATATATTTTAAACTAAAATCGTAGAGATGTCAGAAAATTTCAGACCGATCGGACCCATAGCAAAAAAGTTACGGTGTTTTAAAAACGAAAAAGGTACACCTGTACCTATCCCGCTGGATGAGGGTTAAATGCACTAAACGATTTTCGAAAATTATAATTCAAAAGCAACCGAAATTACAATGGGATTACGATTGGTGACATTGAAAGCTTTTCTTTAGCAAAATTTCATATTTTCTAGCTTTTGTTCGGTATGACAATTTTATTAATTTTGAAAACACTTTTTTGTATAAAGAAAACCAATTTCCAAATTATTTTGTCACCTTCTATAATACTCCTTACACAGTTACTTGTCTCTGTTAACCCTTTCGCTCCCAATGATGCCATATGGCATCATGAAATTTAATGATTTTTCATAGCAAATCTAAGAAATAAATTTTAACTTTTTGTGTGATATTAGACTCTCCCAATAGTATAATACCTAGTTGATTTTTTCCAGCGTGAAATTTTTGGTTTTGGGATGTTATTTTTAATGAAATTTTAGAGAAGGTTTGACGATTGTCGTAAAGCCGAAAAACTGATTTATACATTTCCCTATATTTCCTGATAATAATCATTTTATGCAAATCATTTTAATGGTTTTATTTTGTAAAGAGGTTGTTTTAAGAGAAAATCAAAAGATTTTTCGATTTTTTTTTTAGGAAAACCCTATAAAGTGGTTTTGTATGAGCATGATGCCATATGGCATCATTGGGCGTGAAAGGCAAGTCAGGAAGTCCCCTATTCATATAAATGCGAGTTGCTTGCTGTATGGAAGACACCCTTAGTTTTTATCCGAATGAGCTAATTTTTGGTGGGTGGGGTGATTATGAGCTCCAATCGCAACAAACCAAAATTTAGCACTCTGCTCTAATTTTGGGGGAGTTATGGACATGTCCTTTCGCCAAATTCAAAAGGGGGGATAATGGGGGTCGTTGGTCGGAGCGACTCAATGTTTCTCCCAAAATAATATTGAACTTATTGTGAATACTTGTACGAAATGTTACGGCTGAACTAATATTCTTTCAAGAGTTATGAGGCTTTTAAAAAAGGTATAAAATGAAAAAGTTCTAACTTATTTTTAAACTATCGCCGAATCATTGAATAGATCCTTCATGTGTTATATATCATTGCAAAGATAATTTTATGTAGTTTTTTTCGTTCTCAACCTTTTTTTCTATGTCTTTTGTCGTTTTTGAAATACTCGCAAAAAACGAAAAATGACCCCCATTTCCCCCTTTCCCCCTTTTTTTAAGGTTGTGGACCCCCAATCGGATGGAACTTTTTTTCCCATAATCTGGGGGTCGTCACCAACCATTCTGCAAAAAAATTTCCGATGTAGGATTTTTGCCGACCAAATATCTCATTTTTCACACGGAAATTGCTAAGTGCCCTCTCAGTCCCAATGATGCCATATGGCATCATGCTCTAATTTGTTAACTATAGCGCTTAACATTTTTTTTTTCAAAAAAATATCATAAAACATGCCTACTGAACGACATAATGTTGTTAGAAAAATTCTCCGCTTAAAATCCATAATTTGGGCATGAAAGGGTTAAATAAATACATCTGAGGATCCTTCGTAATATATTATGTATAGAATAAGCTGACCAGACCTACCGCATTTTGCTGTACAGTACAGCATTTTGACCTGTCATACAGCATTAGGAAATTTACAGCAAAATGTAAAGCATTCTCCATGCCACACAATGAAGCCTAATTCACTCCATGATAAGGATCAATAAGGTGATCAGTCTTGTCTGCTTTTAAAAGGTGTAAAGTTGGACTATACTGAAGCCTGTAAAATCGGTATTTGGTGATAGATTCGCTCTTTTATCTTTGGCAATCCTTCATTTTCGATAACCCAGGAACCCTTCTCGATCTTTCTGAAATGTTGCACACTTGTAGAGCTAGTTGGCGCTCACATTTTCTCCAATTATATCCCCGTTCGAAAGTTACGGCTGCCCAAATTGTAATTTTGAGTTTACTACTTGAAACATACATAACATACATACATACATAACGAGATTCGTAAGCGAAAAACTTTGAAATTTAGATAACTGGTATAGCACCGTACTGTTCATATTTGATAGAAATTTCGAGGCTCTATCTGTCAATCGATATAATCGCACTTTTATGTTTTCCAATTATTAATTTTCCATGACTCGGAACCGACCGAAATTTCTAAATCGTTCTGATCGTTAGTCAGGATTATTTTTTCAACACAGAGGAAATCAAACGAGACCGAGGCTAATTTCGGGCGCGGCCGAAATTTGAATACCCTTCACTCTCCTCGGGCTAAAAGTTTTTTTGGGCGAACATATGACTTGTGTTCAATCCTTCCCCATTCTGTTCCTTCTATGGCGTCGATAAAACAATATTTGTGTGTTTTTGGTTAAGTGGGAAAATAAAAATATTTACTCAGAAAACTTTATTGGGGGGATGCGGGAGCATGGTCCCATAGTATGATTCCATTCGTTTTATTTTTTTTTGTTTTGACAAGGACGCATTAAGTTTTTTTGAAATCGGTGTGGAAAAATGTTTCTTAGAAGATCTAAAATGGGGGGTTGGGTTTGTATGGTAGCCCCATAGACCGATTCCATTCATTTTTACACATGTCTTATGGCATCAATAGAGATGCACTTTTACGAGTTTTGGTTGAAAGTGATGCACAAATAAAAAAGTTTTTCGTAGAAGAACTCAATTTGGGGGGTTGGGTTTGTATGACAGCCCCGATTCCATTCCATTTTACATATGTTTTGTGGCATCAATTGAAATGCACTTTTATGAGGTTTGATTGAAATTGGTGCACAAATCAAAAAGTTTTTCTTAGAAAAACTCAATTTGGGGGGTTGGGTTTGTATGACAGCCCCATGACCCCACAGTCCGATTCCAAACATTCTTACATATGTTTTGTGGCATCAATTGAAACACATTTGTATGAAATTTGGTTGAAATTGGTGCACAAATGAAAAAGTTTTTCTTAGAAGAATCTAATTTGGGGGGTTAAGTTTGTATGGCAGCCCCATGACCCCACGGTCCGATTTTAGCGATTCGAACATACAAACTGCCTGCAATAAAAAGAAGCATGTGTGCAAAATTTCAGCTCGATAGCTTTTAAATTGGCCGAGTAAAACGCGTAGCAACAGACGGACAGACAGACAGACGGACATCGCCCAATCGACTCAGCTCGTCATGCTGATCATATATATACATATTTTATATGGTCGGGAATGCTTCCTTCAATGCGTTACAAACTTCATGACAAAGCTAATATACCCTTTACTCTACGAGTGAAGGGTATAAAAATGGGCTGTCGTTTGAAGGCTGAGATTCCGAAGGAATAGGTTTGTCACAGCGAAGCGAATAATCCACACTTCGGCCAACGTTTCACTAGACCACCGATGTAGAGTTTTCATAATCCCCACCTTAATATTGGTGTACGTACTTAATCGAGGTTGGACTAGCGACTCCTGAATGATTCGCGGGAGTTTAATTCCGTCAGACGACCACGCATCTTAGGAATAACTGAGAAAATGATAGAATCGCCTAAAGATTATGAGTGCGCAGAATACGCTCTACACCAGTGGTTCCCAATCTTTTTCAGCTCATGCCCCCATTTTAGGAAGTTTTATTTGAATTTCATGATTTCCGAATCCTGAATTTCGTCGTGATTTCGGCCGTCATCATGGCTTCAGTGATACGTCGAGCATCAAAATTAATATTGACATTACTGGAGCGACCAAAATCCGTATTTTTTTTATCAAAAATCATTCAAAGATATAGTCTGATGATGCTGATGCAGTTCATATCAGCCATATCAAGTGATTTTTTATTTTTTTCTCGTCAGCGGTGTTCATCAAATGGATTTAGTAGCAACGAATTAATTGACGAAAATCAAATTTTTGACATTTTGCAACTCTTTACAACAACCAATTACGCTTACCCCTGGTGTATTTCGAAAGGTGTAAGAAAACCATAATTCATTAATGGCAAGCAAACCATAATTTATTAATGTCATCAATTTTAGATTTGTGCTTGCGCCCCCTTCCCTGATCGTGACGCCTCCCTAGGGGGGGGGCGCCCCCTAGTTTGGAAATCACTGCTCTACACCTTGAAAGATCGATCCTCGAAGGTTCAAATTGAAGGTACCGAGCGCAAATGTTAATAATCGTTGGTTTACCTGCAGCATATAGTAATGTTCTGCAGAGCGAGGAAACAGGACGTAAATATACGTTGAGGCGGTATCTGTGAAGTAATACCGAAAGATGGCGTATGAGCAAACGAGATGGTTGTGATTTGATTCGAAAAAAATCGGGTAGTATGTAGTAGTATCGCTAGCTATTCTCAATACTGATTTTCGCTAAAATGCCCAATTTTCTTAGGAAATTCCACCTGATCTGCTGTGGCAGTTACACTATCTGAAAAACAACGCTTGAAGAAATCCTAAACTCATGTACGCCAATATACGCTAGGAATTGTCAAAATTCTACCCAAGCCAGTAAAAATTATGCAATTGAAAATACTATAAAAAATACCGGCGTACAGAGGGCTGCGCCCGCAATACGAGGGTTTTTTAGATTTTGGATACACACATAGTGATTAATTTTGCACATATATTTTATAGGTAATAAATAAGAATTATGCACAATATTAATGAAATGCTTCTCGTAAATCTATTTTTGGATTGTTCTAAATAAACGCGTTCCAGAATGAAAGGCTAACGCCTTTCATTCTATAACACTTTTTAATTAGACCAATCCAAAAATAGACTTACTATGTATCATGGCTACATATATTAACTGGATTTATTAGCTGTAACTATGTTACCATTACTCCAAACTGGAAAAAAGCGACTGATATGAAATGTACCCATCGAGTTCTTTGATTTGAGTACCCATACGTCCGTGTCCGATAAAAACTAAAAAACTCGACTTTTTAAAATCTCCGGTACACCCTGTTAGCTTTTTCCTACCAACGTCTAAGTATTTCGTGCTAAAGACTCTTTCGATTCTACACATTCCTACCAAATTTCATAACGATCAGTTAGTGAACAAATTTTTAAATCTCCGGGACACCCTGTTATCTTTGCCCTACTAACTTCTAAGTATTTCGTGCCAAAGACTGTTACTATTCTACACATTCCTACTAAAATACATGACGATTGGTTAAGCCGTTCGCGAGGTATTTAGTGAA
This sequence comes from Microchrysa polita, assembly GCA_949715475.1. Classification (NCBI taxonomy): domain Eukaryota; kingdom Metazoa; phylum Arthropoda; class Insecta; order Diptera; family Stratiomyidae; genus Microchrysa; species Microchrysa polita. The sequence continues at coordinate 31,849,319 of OX454421.1, forward strand.
CAAATTTGTAAATGTCCGGGACACCCTGTTATCTTTGCCATACCAATTTTTAAGTATCTCATGCCAAAGACTGTTACCATTCTACACATTCCTACCAAATTTCATGATGATCAGTTAAGCCGTTCGCGAGTTATTTAGTGAACAGACGGACGGACAGACGGACAGACGGACGGACAAAATCGATTTCATAAGGGTTTTTTGAAAAATCTAAAAAACCCTAAAAAGGGATAATTCCCAAATCCCCCGGTGGATGGCATTTCGGTAAATATTGTTACGAAATGTACCCAAATAGCAAAGAACTAAATTTATATAACTTAGTATGCAAAAATATGTGTGACCACGGGAATCAATCCTCTTTACCCCCCCCCCCCCCCCCCTCTCTTATCTACGCCACAGAGCAGAACATTGAGAACTTTGGGGTTTCCCTGTGTAGTATCAACAGTACCATGCCATCGCAAAGTTCACCACATATTTCCCAGAATATCGGCTTCAGTTCTTATTCAGTTCTCTTCACGAAGATACTCGTATAACTTATGAAAAAAATAATCATGATGGTAGCCTCGTGAGATATTATTCTTTCTACAAATCGGCGTGAAGGGGAAAGGTAGATAGTTTGGCTGAAAACCGAATTCCACAAGTATGTACAGCATTGGCTTTTCGGAAGTCTGGTCACCTTATTATAGAAGATAGTACAGTTGCTCTTAGATTCTCAAATTTTCAGTTTACCTCTTTTCCAATTTCAATTTATTTCCGTTCACTCTCGAATAACACTTTTACTCATTTCCCTTATCTATAGTGGAGTGTTCGCTTGGATTACAATCTGATTTCCAAATTAAATTTCTTTATCTGAGTAAAAAAAATGTTTGGCAGGACTCTGTTTAAAAGAGAAGCCGTGTCCGTCAATTCAATTGAGTTTCATTACTTTGTAACTACAATTCATCCGATTTGAACGAGTAGCATCGCTGCAAATGAACATTGAGCCAGGCATATCACCGAATATTTTCGTTAAGTTTGTTTCTCTGTATAGTTGTGCGTTATATTTACTCCATTTGTGTGAAAAATAATTAAAAGAATTTGTGATTGGTGAAACTAGTATAATGCATAAAGGATAATTTGATTCAGCTTTATTGTAATGAATTTCTAAAATTGCATGTTTCAATTCTGGTTTTAATTTTCAAAATATTTTTTGATTTTTTAAGTTTCCTTTGTTTGTTAAATAAATGTTGTGCTTTTCCCCACATTAATTTTTTTCCATGGTAAGTAACGGTTAACAACCAAAGAACCGTTGAGAATCAAGCTTTAAATTGGATTCGAAAGCATATCGTCCCTAATATTCGAGAACCGCGAAACTACCAGATTTTCGTATTTGAGACAATGTGATTTTCAACATTTATGTGCATGTGAAGCATATTTTAATAGGCCAACAAAATCGAAAACCGCTATTCTTTCATTAAAGAAAGTGAAAACATGTGACATGCGAATGTCCAGAAATATCCACAGACAAAATGCCAGAACCGCGCATTTCTAAACAAAACCAACAGATGCCAAACCTGCCAAGCACACAAAATAGTTATAGGCTAGATGAATATTTCGATTTTTCAGAGCAATTTGAAATTTCTGATCGTTTTTTCTCAAAACTGTGAAAATGTAGGAACAGACCATTCAAAGATTTTCTGAGCCTAGCATAGTTCAACACAACAGTCATATGCAATGTGGAGGGTATAAACAGTCAACAGAAACATTATCGGGCGCAATTTATTTGACAGATTAATTCATCCCTTCCACCCGTGTCGAAAGCGGCAGGGAAAATTGAAGAACGCTCAGAACTCACGAAGCGACAGATCAAAGCTCATACGTTCGTACATACTAATGTGCGGAGTGTAGTGGAGGACCTTGGACATCCGGAGATGTCATAGGGCACGGATAATCGCGTGCAATTTAAGTCTTTTGCCTTCAATTCCCTGCGCGATCGGTATGGTATACAACACCTAATACACTGTTCTCAAGTCGCCACAAGCGAATGCTTCTCAGCGGGTTAATCGCTCTATTATGGCAGAGGAGATCAGAGGAATTGGGACGAGCGACTGTCGCCTATTAATTGTGTCCTATGGCCGGTACATCATGCTGCCATTAATAATTCATTGCCATATGAGGTCACTTTTGGTCAGTCAGTGATAACGCTAAATCCTATGAGCTGTTGAGGAAGTTGAGGTTGCTGGAAGAGCCAATTGTCGTTGCTAGCACCAAAGACAAACTTGCAGTTCTCCGGCAGCAGGTCCAAGAAAACATGCGAGCAGCTCACGCGCGAAAAACAGCTCACTTCAGCACGTGATCACGTGTAGTTGAGCTCAAGCCTGGAGATGAAGTGTTTCGCCGGAGCTTCGCACAAAGCGATGCGGCGGTGCACTACAACTCTCAGCTTGACCTCAACTTCAATGAGTCGTGTTGTTAACCCTCATCCAGCGGGATAGGTACAGGTGTACCTTTTTCGTTTTTAAAACACAGTAACTTTTTTGCTATGTGTCCGATTGGTCTGAAATTTTCTGACATCTCTACGATTTTAGCTGAAAATATGTATTCCAAATTTCAGAAATGTGTGACCACCCATCCCCAAGTTAGGGAGCAAAATTAATCTTACACCCTTTAACGGCGGCAAAGGTACATTTGTACCTTCATATATTTTGTATGAAAGAAAATTTACAAAAGACGAAAATAAAATATTTTTGGTGAATGCTCATGCTTAGAGAGACTTATTATAGCATCAGTAAGTTGAGAATTGAGTGATGTACAGAAGTATTTGATTTACGATTTTTATTTGTAATGATCAAGGTCCTTGGAGATATCGAGCTATAAGGACTAGGCTAACTCATGCAGCGGTTTTTGGTTATTTGACATCAATCTGAAGACTTTTACTGGCATACCAAACTTTTTGAAGTAATGGCTTGGGGCAACCAATACAATGTATTACGCCTTCTTTCCCCCCATAACATCTAGTGAAAATTAGGTTTGTAGCAAATGCCAAAATTTTGGATTTTAGCGGTTGATTTTCTTTACCACAAATTCCCATAATTTGTATTCAATCACCTAATATTTATTATTTGTGTAATTCGGGACGTCCACCCGAGTTCCTTTTGAAGTTTCAGCTGAAAACCAGCAGAAGCCTCCAACCAAATTTCTAAAATTGGATGTTTGGGTGGTACATGAACTTGGTTGGATTGTATGTCGGTAGCATATATAGATACCGATAACTGCTATAGAATATGCCACATTTCTTCGGTTTCTTGTTTTAATTTTTCAATCGATCCTTGGACTTAATTACATATACGAGAAAATTTTTTACAATTAACCAACAACAATCAGAATTACTATTTTAGATATTTTTATACTATAGGAATTGGCCTAAGTTTAGATTTACAAAGATTAGAGACTGAAAATTATACTAACTGATTCTACTTGCTTGTTGCTTGACAGGACCTTTCTTTCGTATAATAACACATTTACTAATTTCTCCAATATATTTATTGCTTCAAATATTGTTGTTTTATGGAAAATAACGAGAATGTGATAATTATTGACGTTTTTTCGTTAGCGGTAACAAGTTCTAGTAACAGAATAATATGTTGGGGGCAGGGGGGTAAATTTAAACCAAAGACTCCACAATTCGCAAATCAAACATACCAAATTCTTCTAAAAATCATTAATGACTTAATTTGAACCGTTTTCTACTTTTAATTTGTAAATCAATTTTAGATTTCGTCAAATTAAAATTCCAAGCAACCCATTATTTCAATTTTCTTTTTAAAATTTTGCTTATTTTTAAATTTACCAACTCCAAAAATTAAATCCACATTAACCCAACTTCTTAAAACACCCACTTCGGCAAAAACAGTTACTAATTTGTGACTAGTCAACATAATATAACGGTTTTACGGTCAAAATTCATACAAATAGTGAAGATTTTCATACAAAATGTACTAAGGTACAGGTGTACCTTTGCCGCCGGCAAGCGTTGTAAAAATCTGCCGCTGGATGAGGGTTAAAAAAGTGGGCCATAGCCGCTACCTGCTGTTCGGCCTGGAAGGCAAGACAGTTTTTTTTTTTTTTGGCGGGAATTTGGCGCGTGTTTTTTTGGTTTTGGTTGTTGACCGAGGAAAGGTTTTTTGTTTCTTTTTGGAAGTTAACCTTCGGGCGGGCGCAATGCATCTGACAGATTAAGTGGCCAGTTTTTGTTGCGCCAATCAGCGATATGAAAAGGGAGAGATCTGAAACTCACAGTAGCTTAATCTTTATCGATCAACTACCCAAAGCCGTTTTCAGTTTCCATCTACCATATGTCTGAGGGGCGGGAGGGGGGGGAAATAATCTCTCAGATGTATTGCGCCCGATTATGTTATTTTTCCTTTTCTATGAAAATTTCCACTTGTTATACTCTTCACATTGCGTAATAACGTTGTGTTCACTTTTAGTGCCACCAAATCGTTCAATAGTGTGTTTTTAGTAAAATAAGCTCACATTTTTTTAAGCGGTCGAGTTGTTGGAGGTTTTTGAAATATTGAGGCTATTGAAAGCGGAATGCTCTTAGAAAATTGAAAATGTGAAGGGTATCAAACTTTGTGAGCCAGTATTTGTTTCTAAAATTTCGTTGAACTGTTTCAAAAAACAATGCAGCAATAAATAAGAGTGTAGAATATACAGAAACTTAGTTTCATCCTATTTTCTGCACTTGAATTGAATTGAATTGAATCTGTCAGATGCATTGCGCCCGATCGTGTTAGGTGCGTGTTCCAGCTCCGAGTGGCTTGGTGGTGTCGACCGAGGTAGGTGCCAGCTGGCCGAACTTGGCCATCGTATGGCAAGCCCACTGGATTTGCGCAACAAGAAAGCGCCCGCATGTACGAGGGTAGTGTACGTTGTATGCCGTGATACATATTAGGAAGATGGGTTGCTTTTTGTGTACCACGGGAATGGATGACTGGATGGATAGGGCGCTTAGTTGGGTTGGGCTGCGGTTGGGCCCAATACTGCAGCCTGCTGGCTTATTGTATATCCCAATTATGCGAAATAGTTTCAGGTTATTAGTTCTGTTCTCCGTAAAAGGTTTAGAAGAAAATTATCCAATGCGCCAATTTTTGGCAGAAGTTGTAGAAAATTGAGATGAAAAAATAATTTGGTTTTGGGTCGAATCACAAAAATTTGACTTGGAAGTTTTGTAAAACCAAAGCACTTATCCGATTTTTGTGTGGTTAGTTTTTTTAGGTTAATTTGTTGGCTGTGATAATCATCTTACTTCGCTATTCTATCTAGTCTAGTTTTGGAGGTTTTAAGTCGTGTAAGAAAATGAATTATTCAGAAATCTTCAAACGACTGTGGCAGCTAAAGAGTTCAGAATTGGGGGTATGTCTCATGCATTGTTTTTTTGCTGGAAATCACATGAGAAATCATATTCCGGTGCGTTTATGCGGTAGTTTCCGGACACCCTGTAATATCTAACTCAAACAGGTGAAACTGATTATTTCCTCCCGTTAAACCAGAAACAGATGCCCCATACAAAAAGCAAACAGCATCCTGTCGTCCTGCAAAATGAGAGCGTTTCATGTCCTTATGTTACTTTACAATGTAATTTCATCGATTTTTTTTTCTCTCTCGTCTCCATCATTTTACGATTCTCAGGACGAAGCGAGCGACGAACAGGGAAGAGAAAATTATATGGGAAAACGAATTTAATGTATTTTTATTTATATTAGACATTTAAGGATTGATGGATCTTCCTTCCAAGCTATCACACAATTTTTGTTATTCCCATAGGAGATTCCACTACATATGGGTTCTGTGTGTATGGGGGTGTGTTGTGCCTCTTTTTTATTGGTTTTGCGACGATAGGACGTTATAGATGAAAACGGGTCATTTCCATGATTAGCTTTATCGGAAATGCAGGGAATCGGAATAAAAACATTGACGAGAAGTACTATGTCTGCGTGTGGATGAACAGACAAACACATACAGAACGGGTACAATATTCAAACAAAAACGTAACATTATGGATTAAACTTGATGATTGATTGGACGATGTGTGTTGAATATAGGGACATATGTATGCTTAAATTTGAAGGAAACTATGAAATGATAAAAAAAAATTTACCACACGGATGCAAATGATAAAATTAATACTTGGGAGTGAATTGAATTTGGTTACAATTGGTTTGACTTATAAGTTCTAGTTGATATTCGAAATTTGGTCCCAACAACAATATATGGTCAAAAACCTATAAAAATGTTTCCCAAACACAGCGCAGAAAATCGGTCCAAGATCGGTAGGTTGAATTCTCCCAACCACACTGCCGAATGCCCAAAAAATAACAAAATTTAATTCCACCATCACATCTGTTCCTCCTAGGCGTGTGTTGCCCACAATTTTGATCGTTCGTCCCGGGATCGGTGTGATAGCGGCCTTGTACGAATCATCTACCCTATATACTTGCTCCTCAATTTGTCTTCTTATTTCGAAATAGATGTGAAAGCGAAAAAAATAATTTCAGCTCTATTGTCCCGGTTTTACCCCCGCATGTATTTTTTTCCGCCATTAGTCAAATTAAACCCCACAACAGCCAAAAAGTACATTTCAGTTGAATTTCTGTAATAAAATACCAACAGTCTACAAAAACAGTATTTTCAGTAATTTAAACAATGTCATTGGCCCCCACTTGATGTCATTCAACACTTCTAATGTATCACAACTCCAATCAGCGTGTAAAGTTAACATTTCGGCTGTATATTTAATCAGGACATTAGCAACGTATTTACAAGCCGGATTATGTTCACAATCCTTTTGGTGTCGTTTTCAATTTTCCTCCATAGGATCGTAGCTTGGAGGCGAGCGCCAGTCGAGCAATTCAGGTGTTTATTTTCACAAAGGCTCACTAAATTCACCCGAAATCCGCCGCACTGTATAAGCTTCCTTTGACATAAAGTGTCAGCGAAAAAAAAAGAGACTACCGTTCAGGTTCTCCTGCTATACGAAAGAAGAGCCAGATACACCGACATACTTCCACTTTAGCTGCTTGACGAACAAGCAGAAGCATCGCATTGTCAACAATGACATTGCTCTGGTATCGGCTATCATTCAGCCCAGGACTCTGAAGTTGAGAGTCCTGCCTGGAGTATGTGCCGAGTGTGTGTGTATAGAAATAAATACTTTTGAACATCTCTCGCCTGTGGAGAGCATTCTTCAGAGGGTTTATGTGTCAGGCTGTGTGAGCCTCGATGTGTACCTTCCATCAAGTCAAATATCGCATTACACCGTTTGTTTGAAGTGTAAAACATCTGGAGAAGGAGAATATGCCCGCCACAAGTATATATAGTATGTACAGGTCCTTGTGGGAACGGCCGGGCCGTGTCGCGCGCTCGGGAGCGTTGCTTCTGGTAACACAGAGGATGATGATGGGTATCGACATCAACACTGGTGTTGTGTGTATGTTGGCTTTGTGTAAACAAATACTTTTGCTCGACATCTAACCGCAAATTTAATGTTAACCGAACGTCAAACAGTTTGCCCTTATGCCATGCCATGGCTACCAAAGAAGTAGTAGACGAAGAAGAGTGAAAATCCATTTATTCCAATCGGTCGTTGGCGACACGATAACGTGTGACTTTTGTATGCTGTGCGGTTGTACAAACATGTAATACGAATACACACGGTATCGATTGGAGGACTGTGGTTGATGGTTAAGCGATTCGCTGGTTGGAATCGGGATTGTTGAGGTATCGTTTTATTGTTGGATTTTTTTTTTTTCAAATCTGTACCTGCTTTTGATTGTTACACATTTTGTAAGGAGAATCCTAAAAGGGCTTAATGCAAAAATCTAGGGATAGGCAAAAAGGAAATTGTCATAGTTTTATAAGGAAATTAACACTCAATCGATTTTAGTAAGCTTCGATTTTTTCCATTGCCCTTCGTTTCAACTTTCGTTCGTTGCATATAAATTTTATTCAAAAGAGCATTTTACTTGGAAAAGTTATTCAATTTTCGGCCATGTTCAGTCATTCTCGCAAGTTAATAAAGTGCTTCAACACCTGGAATAATTCACATGAAAGTATCCCAACTATTAATTAAATCTTTCGGACGAAATTCAGAATTTTTCCGTTGAAAAAGTTTAAATTGAATGGCATGTTTTGTTTTAATCAACACACACGGGTAACGAAAAAAAGCAAACTATTTCGTTAAATTCTCCTAGTTTTACCTTACCTCAGAATTTTGATACTGAAGGGTATATATATTTATAAGAGAAGGAGTACATTAACTTTGTCATGAAGTTTTTAACGTATTCTACCATACGAAATATTCGGTATGGCGAGGAGAGTCGATTGAGCGATGTAAACAAAACCTATAGGTACGGCTGAGAAACTATTGACCCGAGAACAGTGAAGGGAACCCAAATTTCAGTCAATGTCAAAACTGACCCAGGTCCACTTAGCTTAGTAGTTACCCAACAATCTCTTCAAAATAGAGCGGGGACCCCGCTATTGTGGTGTTGTAAGTTCAAGTTGGGAGTGTTTACAAAACATTTTTATTTTGCGTAATTGCTTTTTTTGTTGCTGAATGATTGTTTGAACGTTCTGTTCGGTGGACATCCTGGTTCCAAAATCAATACCAAATTAGAAATACGAACGGGGCTGACTGCAAATTTTAAAATTTTCTTTTTATAAGCAGCATTAAGAAAATTCCCGCCTAAATTTGATTTTCAATTCCCGCTGTCGTTAAAAAAAAACCATCCATATATATATATAAATAGTGCAGTCAAAATATCCCAATTCAGGCCTCCAAATAGAAAATAATACAGTAAGGCTAATTTTTGTTGTTTTTAAATCAGTGGGCTCCCAGGAATCTACAAATGATTTTGCTAAAAAAAAATGTTGATCGGAAAGGTCCCAAAAAGGACAAAAAAGGATACTCCTTAATCCTTGACCGGAGGTCGGCATGCGGGGTATCATATTAAAGGGGACGTCGAGTACATTGCATATCCGGTGTTTGTTTCCTGTTTCAAGGACCCTAAACGGAATAAATCGAGCTTAAATGGAAAATTTTCGCGTTTCCCGTGTTATCTTTCCAAAGCCATAACTACGAGAATAATTCAAGTTGTCACTATTTTTATCACTTTTCAGAATCTATAATAGTTGGAGATTCTACCATTAAATTTGCTAAGAAAAAAGTTGACCAGAAAGCTCTGAAAAATGGCATAAAAGGACACTAATTTCACACCTTGATCAAACGTGGGCATGTGGGGTGTCGGTGGATATCGAAGAGGACGTCGTGTGCATTGCATATCCGGTGCTTGTTTCCTGTCTCAAGAACACTAAATGGAATAAGTCGGGCTTAAATGGAAAATTACGGCTTTAAGGTTTGTGTTCGTAGAGACGACATGTGATGATCGCTCGGCGATGGCTGTTAAACTACCGGTTCTGAGCACTATATGCTGATATTTTCTATACAGACAGGTTCCTTTGGGTCATAGTCGACACAAGGAGAGTACCACCATTCAAAAAATATTCAAATACGGCTCGGAATTGGATGCAAAACTACGATCGCTAAGCGATCCTCACGTGAGTCGTCTTTACGAACACGTACCTTTAGAAAGATACAGATACGGGAAACAAAAAAATATTTAAGTTCAGCCCAATTTTCTCCTTTGAGGGTCCTTGGAACAAGTAACAAATTCCAGATATGGAATGCACTTGACATCCTCTTCGATATGACACCCCACATACCCACGTTCGACTAAGGTATGCAATTAGTGTCCTTTTAAGTCCTTTTTCAGAGATATCCGATAACTTTTTTTCTTAGCAAATTTAATAGTATAATTTTCAGCTATTATATGTTCTGGAAAGTGATAAAAGTAGTGACCACTTGAATTATTCTCATAGTTATGGCTTTGGAAAGATAACACGGGAAACGCGAAAATTTTCCATTTAAGCTCCATTTATTCCGTTGAGGAACCTTGAAACAGGAAACAAACACCGGATATGCAATGTACTCGACGTCCCCTTTGATATGATACCCCGCATGCCGACCGCCGGTCAAGGTTGAAATAGTATCCTTTTTTGTCCTTTTTGGGACCTTTCCGATCAAAATTTTTTTTTAGCAAAATCAATTGTAGGTTTCTGGGAGCCCACTGATTCAAAAACAACAAAAATAAGCGTTACTCTATTTTTTCTATTTGAAATGCTAAAATGGACTAAAATAGTAAATAAGATGTCGCTAACAAATTTCGTTATCTGAATTCAATATTTGACTGTTGCGTCAGTTATTTCTTTTATAAACCATGAGTTCTCTATTATACCAAAGAAACTGTCAAAGCAGTGAATGGCAGAGGCAGACGTTCTGTGCCGATGAATGTGAAGTCGATTGCATATACATATGTACATAATATGGAAGAGCATGGCCAGCGTCAGGGACGTAGCCAGGGGAGGGGTCCATGGGGTCCAGACCCCTCCCGAAATGTTTTCAATGGGCTTTGAAATTTTAGTGATGATAACATAAAAACTGTTATAATGAACATGTCAAAACGTTCGTGTAGCTGGAAATACTTTTTCTAATGGATATTGGCTGTGAATCACGTTAGAAGCGATAGCTGCAAAGAAGTCAACGTGTGTTAGAAATTAGGAATGAGTTTATTTGAGTCACCGCGCAGTTAACATTAGTTTTTCTTGTCCTAATTGGCTCTATCAATAAATTACCCCGTTGTGGAAAGTAACCTCTTCTCTCAGTTCTCTTACAGCTAATTTAATTTAGATATGTTAAAGTTGTTCCTTTGTCAGTGATGAATTTTGTTAAATTTCTACAATGCCCAGAGGACAAAACCGAGAAAACCTACATTGAATCCGATTTTGCTAAAAGCATTGGTTTTCAACAGTGGCGTAACGTACGGTGTTCAATGTGTGCAATGGAACACGGGCCCCACCGGTTGGGGGCCCCCAGGGGCCGCAGTATTACGAGTATTTGCTTTCAGAAAAATCTTAAATCTGGTCTTGTCGCAAAACGTTTCTGATTATGCTAGTCTAGCATTTTGAATCAATGCTACTGCTTAGCTTGTTGGCTTTTCGCAGGAATAACAAATTCTTTTGCCAGTGGGTTCAGTGATTGGGCGCATCTACAACAAGCGTTGTAAGTAAAGTAAAAATGAGCACCATCTGTCTTGCTCAATTTTTGATAAATGGCGCCTGAATAAAACAGTGGACTATGATCTACAAAAGGTTATAAGGGAAGAAGAATCGTTTTGGAGAAAAATTTTGACACGCATCATAGATGTAAGCCTAACACTAGCAAGCTGTAATTTGCCCTTTCGGGGCATGACGAATCACAAAACTCTAGAAATCCGGGAGTATTTATGTCATTTATCGAATTAATAAATCAATATGACCCCATTTTGACAAGTTTACTGGAAATTAGAGGAAAGCATCCCAAAACTTATATAAGTTCAACAATTCAAAATGAAGTAATTAATATTCTCGGAGAAAATGGTAAACAAAAAAATTATTTCCGATATCCAAGAGGCTCCATTCTTTTCAATTTATATTAGATTCTACTCAGGATGTGGCTAAGATCGACCAATTGAGTGTAGTTTTGAGATATGTGTTAATTTTGAAGGAAAACAACAAACCCAATCAGATCGTCACCCACGAATCCTTAGGCTTTATTCCAATACATGATCAAACAGGCGCCAACATTAGTAAAATCATTAAAAACAATATCATCTTAGGAAATGGATTATGATTAGAAAAATTACGTGGTCAAGGGTACGATGGTGCGCCAAATATGTCTGGTATTTAGTCCAGACAGAAATTCTAAAAGTAGCTCCAAATGCTCCACACGTCCACTGTGCTGATCGTGAAATTAATCTGGCCCTTAATGATTCGGTAAAAAAATTAGATGAAATAAGAAACTTTTACGACTTTGTCGAAAAAATGTATGGGTTTTTTGCAAATAGTGGCTTTATTTCAAAATAATGTAAATAAAAATGTGACTCTAAAAAGATTGAATCCAACTCATTGGTCACAAGACATGACTCAATCGAAGCTCTTCGATTAAGCTTCGTTGATATTTAAAAGACATTATCTTTAATACGTCTGACATCTGAGGACAAAACAGAAAGGGATGAGGCTATGTTTCTGAGGAGCTCATTAGAAAAGTTGGAAATAATTTTTTTGATCGTTCTGGAAGATAAAATCTTAAAAATTACAAATTGCGTGTCTAATGAGCTCCAAAGTGAAAATATAGAAAAGGCGGTGAAAATGATTATTGATGCTTATATAAGCATAAACAGTTTACGAGAGGATTTCAATAATTTGAAAGGCATTGCAGTTGGTTTGGCAGAATCTTGGAAGTGCTCGACATGTTTCATTAAAAACAGAAAACACCGCCCGAAAAAACAACCCTTTGATGAGCTAAGCCAGCGTTACGAAATCGAGACTGAAGAAGATTATTTTAGGATAAATGTATTCTATCGACCTATAGACATTTTGTGGTAGTCTGGCTGGTCTAGCGGTTAGTGCGCGCACCTTCGGTGCACAGGGTCATAAGTTCGAATCTCACCGTGTTCCATGTTGTTTTTCGAACTCACGAGCTTGTGACGGACTATGATCTCACTCAGATGTTAAACGAGTACCCATTTATGGGGATAAATAACACTGCTGAGCGTGATGCTGATCTCATTACTTCAACAAAAAGCAGATAAGATCTTGGAAATAGGATGTCACTAACACATTCTGCGGCCTTAATCCAATGTTGGATTGTCGCGCCTGTTATTTTTATAGACATTTTGTCGTTGCAATTAAAGGAACGCAGTACCGGATTTAGGAATATTGTACATCACTTTACAAAATGTTGGCAAGGGTATTTAAGAAGTTCATCAGATGAAGGCATTTTTGCAGCGAGCAAGAATTTTTCACTAAGTACAAGGATGATGTATCAGATTCAATTTCAGGACAGCTATTGTCGTTTAAAGAATGCTTTAAAAATGATCTCAAAAAATTCAATTCTTCTGCTTTTAAATTTTATTTTAGTGGAAAACTACTCTTGTAGTAGTAGTTTTACTGAAATTATAACTGCTTGCTGTCTGGTTTTGACAATAATTGCAGTGACAATAGCAAAAGCAGAAAGATCTTTTTCATAATTAAAACTAATAAAAAATTATATTCGCGCAGTACGTCTGGTCAAGAACGGTTGAACTCGTTGGCCATCATATCTATCGAGAATCATATTGTAAAAAAAGTTGATATCAGCAGTCTAGTGACGGCATTCGCTAGCGCAAAAGCGCGCAGAAGGAATTTTGTAGTTGCCAACTTTGATTAAAATAGAAAAAAGGATATCAATTTGTCTATAGTTCACTTTCCGTCATTTTATATGAAGCATCTCGTATACAAGTGTTGTCATGTTGGCAGCAAAAGCTACTTTGAAGCTTTTGCTGTCAACCATTTAAAATACATTGGGACGGGGCTGCTGTTGCTGCTTCCATTCGGTTTCCACCATAAAATTTATATTTATTGAAAAGCAATCATTGTTATTTTTTGAAAACTATAAAAAGAATGGGGGCCCCCAAATGGTCTTCGCACACAAACAATTTTGAAAACGTTACGCCACTGGTTTTCAAGAACAGCTTCATGTTTTATCACTCAAGGTGTTTGATCGACCGCTGTTCTTTCTAACCAACTGAAATGAAAACGTTATGTATGTTAATTTTTCGCTGATATAATTTTCCTCCAATTTGTTTAGTTCTCAAGTCTCCAAGTTTTTCCCCTCTGATTAATTGAAAAAATACCAAGATTCGAAAAAAAATATAAAATAATTTGGCATTTTTAATGATACCAGCCCAGATGATTTTCTCCGATTTGTTTAAAGAAGTTTGCGCAGAATAAAAAGTAAGGTATCTACGAACTAGCAATTCTTCAATTATTTGAACTGGAGAATGACCAGGGTTACATCCTTTACGCCTCTAGTTCGACCACTAATAATTTTGGGTTTTCAGAGGTGAATCTACTACTACAAATCTTATATGTATTAAAATTACACCTTAAAGTCTCTCAAAAATTGGTCCCACTTTACCAAACCGATTCATAAATTTAAATCTAACCTTTTACTATAGTTAAACTAAAAAACGTTCACTTCGGTGGCCCCTCATTAACAGAATAACCAGACAATACCGTTCCGTGATTGTAACCATAACTTTAACTAATTCAAATCAATTTCCACCAACATCAGGCATTCCTCAGGGATCCTATACGTTGATCCACTTTTGTTTTCAAGCGGATGAAATCAATCGGTATACATCGAATAAAAAGGCATGAATGTCAAAAAATTTTTTTAGTAATGTATTTTTCCTGTATCATCAAAAACACAGTAAAACAGTTCTTCACTAGCAACACAAAAAAAAATTGATTCAGATTTGAATTTCTGAAATCGAAATTTGGACCCCTCCCGAAACAAATTCCTGGCTACGTCCCTGGCCAGCGTCACTGCTATCTAGATAGACAGGCCGAACTGCAGAAACCAATGTTCCACAATTGGCTTCATGAGCACCTGTTGTTGTTGCTATTGTTGTAATACGTGTTGCTTGAGTTCCATGACCACTACAGATTAATTTTCATCAGCTGATAATCTGGCTTTTATATCTAGATGGCGCTGCCAGCGTGTTTTAACCAGCTGAATGCCAAAATTCAATGCCAGATCGTGCTACTTTCCTTGGTAGGACGAAAAACTGCATTATATTAAGTACGTTTCGTTTCTCTTTATCTTCTTTATTCCATTCGTTTTTTTTTTGTAGTTTCCGTGACGTTTCCGTGTGAAGTTTGGAAGAAAAATGCACAAGCAATGTAGTCGGTATAAGGTTTGATTAGAATAAATTGGTGAACAAATAAAGTAGAAGAACCTAATTGGGGGTTGGGTTTGTATGGCACGACCCCATAGCCCGATTCCGTTTGTTATACCCTACCCATAAGATGGTATAGGGTATATTGTTTTTGTTACGAGGATTTGGGTGCCGTTATAAGATATTAAAGATATGAAAAATTCGACTTAAAAAGTAAAATTTTATATTTTCGGTTTTACGCGCATTCTAGGTCTGTACCTGGGTATAGGGTATACACTCATCGTGCTATTCGCACAATTACAACTCGTTTTTATATATTTTTTGCGGATTTGATTGGCTTGCCAGCTATCGGTCACCAAATAAAAAAGTTTTTCTTAGAAGAAACACTTTTTGCCTGCGCAGAGTCACATCGATAGTAGAAGAAAAATTGTGGTTTAGAAGAGCGCGGTCTACAGTAGGTGTAATTATTACGGTGACTAACCTCGCAAAGAAAACACATTCCAAAGCGGTAACACTATTTTGTAGTAACGTTTAATGCCAAGAACCAATTAAATTTTGCCAGGTGGGGTTCCATTTACATTGCTTTGGAATAGATGGCTTCGATATTAAGGAGTTACCTGTCAAACCTTCCCATTCAATTTGACTCTACCGAAAGCCTCATAATAGAATGGCAGACGTCTCCCGCCAAGCAGCAAAACAGCTACCTTGCGTGGCTGTAGCGGGAGAACCTGGGCGTCTAGCGGGGAAATCACTTCAGAATCGTTGAGAGGGAATTGAGATCTTTCAATTGGCCCCAATTATGTGCGGCGACACGAAAATTGTCACTTTCGTTTACAGCCAGACGTCTACTGCCAAGCAGTGAAACAGCCACTTTGCGGGACTGGAGAATGCGAGCGACTAGGCGGAAAATGACTTCAGAATCGTTGAGAGGGAGTCGAGACCTTTCGAATGCCACCAACTTGGTTTGGCGACACGAAACTTGTCATTTGCGTCTACTGCCAAGCAGCGAAACAGCCACCACACAGAGGGAAAATTACTTCAGAATCGTTAGTTGGGAGTGGTGACCTTGCGATTGCCTCCAATTTCGTTCAGCGACACGAAAATTTTCATTTTCGTCTACTGTCAGACGTCTAGCGCCAAGCAGCGAAACAACCACTTTGCGGGGCTGCAGTGGAGGAACGAGAGCGACTAGGGGGAAAATGACTTCAGAATCGTTGATTTAGGGAGCCGGCACCTTCTTTCGATTATTCGTATTTTCGCTTAATTGTATTTTCGACTATTTGTCTTTTCGATTAATCGTATTTTCGGTAAAAAAAAACGACAAAAGTTACTGCTTTCGCAGAGTTTAATTTATTTTTACTAAATTGTATGTAAACTGTTTCTTGAAATCTTGAAATGCGTATTGAAAAAAAAAAACTTTTAATTAATTGAAAGTACACCATTTTCAGGAATTCGTCGAACCTCAAAATCTGCCGCTCAGGACATACATAGATTTCGTGCATAGTTAAAAGGGTTCCCAGCGAACATTCTGAATTCATACTGAAATCATAGTGAACTCATTTCATGAAGTGAATTCACTTGAGCTTCATTTAGGCTTCAGTTTGATATCACATCGGATTCACCTACGTATGAAAAATGAATAGTAGGATTCAGCATGAATTCAGTATAGATGAATCCCAAATGAAACCATAAGGTGGCCTCAAAACGACTTCAGAATATGAGTCCCAAATGAATAGCATTCTAAAGGATTGCTATTATAGGTTTCAGTTGCCTTTCATTGCCAACTGAATTCGGAGTGTGATACGGTTGTCAGCCGCCATACCACTTCCTAGTCGCATTGTTAGTTTATTATTCTACGATAAGAATATTTCTTATCATCTTCTTCTGAATAATAAACTTGCGACGAGTCGTGCCGAGTTTGGAAACTCGCTTCTCTATACGTGTCATTTTCACAGAGTGGCGACCGAACCATCACGGCCACAGAGCAGATCGGGTGATGGTTATACATAATTTAAATCTACAACATAATCACAAATCAAAATCGGAAGGCGTGTTGTGGGATATGTGGGACCACAAGTCTGAAATCTTTCGATTTAAGCACCTAAAATTCCGGATGGAGAACAGACACAAACTGAGCACCTACATGCTGTTCTATGAAGTTTGAAAATTTTTGTGCCATGCTTGGAGTCAAACCTCCATTTTACGCTTTTCAACTTTCATTGCAGTGCATCGATTTTTTGTAAGAGTACAGTACTGCAGCCAGGGAAGGGCACTTGCTCCCATCTCTTGCTCCCTACGCCACTGGGAAAATCTGTCAAGAAAAAAAAAACGCTAATAGTTATGCCAAACTAAACATTTTTTTTAAATTAGATTCCTCCGCCCCATTAAGCTTTCTGAAATGAATGGCAAAGCTCATTGGTACTCGCAGTTAAAACATCTACGATATCAAGCCACATTCCGCATAATGTCCCATCATCAACACCCTATGACTCGGAAACTGTCCGTAACCATCCATCTCTCCGATAAATTTCAAAACATGTCCAAATCCAACGCCCAAAATTCACCCAAAAGTCAAAATGAATATATTATGAATGAGTGACACTCAAAGGAGAGAGAGAGAATATGAGAGAGAGTACCATGTTTACTCTATGTTTTGTCCCATTAATTTTTCAACATGACATAAGCACTTTTGTTACTAATCGGACCAAAAAGTTAATGCTTGACCGTATAAACACAATATCAGCCGGCACCGAACATGCTTTTTTGGCCAATGTATTTCGTAATTGCGCGCCATAAAATTAGAAGATGTACCATTGAACTTGATGTCAGTTTAGGACTTCCTTATGGCTTGACAGGATATACCGACATCCAAATAGACAGAGTCCAATCATAAAAACTTTGCCCATATCGAATCGAGTCGAGTGCCAGTACGTCCGCAACCGTTCTCGTATATGAGTTTATCAAGGATATCAAAGGTACTTGAAGATGAGAGAAGCATCAAGGATGTGAGGACTAAATATTTGAAATGTTCATATATGGAACGGATTACACATTAGTATCGGGGGACAGATGATGTCAAATGTACATTTAGAATGTCCATGTGTGTGCTTGCGTTTGGTCACATATCCTGTTTTCAGAAGTCATAAAAGATTGGAAGTCCACTCTCAAGTGAAATGGATTTGAAATTGCATTCTTCGCAGGATTTGTGTTTGGAATTATTTTAGGTAACTATTATTTTACGGTGACTCTATAAAATGGCATATGGATGTACTAAATAGTTTTCTGAGTCATTTAATTTTGATTATAGCAAATGGGCTTTTAGGGAAATATTGTCTTAATATCTTTCTTGAATAAACTGATTTTGCAATAAACTTAATTGAAATTTTAATGGAATTGTATGAAGATATAATCCCATTTATATGGTAATTCAGAGATCTTTCTTGTTTCAACTTCTCTCATCAATCACCAAATCATCCGAATAACCGAAACGACTAAGCTGACTTTGCAGAAGTCTCTACTCTTCTGAACAACTATTTTGACCGTAAATGTCTTCGAACCAACTTGAGAAATAAGTCATTCGTCTCAAACCATTCATATACGTAGCACGGCCAGGAAATTAACGTTCCAGATCAAAATGACTGAATCCTATATATGAACTTGCATTAAATCTTGTTGATGACATTAGCCCATTGGTTCGTTTATGACCGCATACCATGTTCAATATCCTCCCGTTGTAGTCGTGCTATGGATACGCTCGCATATATGACAAATATTGGCAACTAAAAATGAAAGGAGCAAATGGACAAGTTCGTGCTGTGTCCGAATATAAAACTTTATCAAATAAATCAAAAACCTTCAATGGCTCTACTACAACACTATCACTCTGAATGCTGCGCATTCATTTTGATCCTGCTGTTTGTGAGCTGCCAACCGTCTGTGACCTCACCTCGTCTTCGACTATATAAAATGCAATTTCATGTCCTTGCTGTTGCTGCACATGCTATATGGCTCTGTGGCGGGGTGTTATAATATGTCGAAGTGAGGCTATTCAGTAGTCTGGTGCGACACGGGCCGAGATTGGGAGGGGGCACGCGCGACACATACTACAATATGATGCATCATAAAAAGACGTTCAAAGATTGGGTCATAAATAGTCGAGAAAAGGATGCTGGGTCACAGATTCATATCCGTTTATTTTATCTGTTCGGCATGAATAAACTCGATTTTGAAAGCGATGAACTGCAAAGTTTTTTGGTGCAATCTTCGTGACGGGAAGTTTTGCACTAGGGGTGTTTTTTTTGTGAATTTATGAGCGAAAAATAGGAGACACTGTTATTATATTAGAATTAGACAAGTTGTAATGGACCGATTCTGACACATAAGTGTCAATATTTGAATTTTGACGGTTTGTTTCAAATAACATTAATTTGATTAATTTCAAATTAGTGATACTTGAAAAATCCCGCCTAAATTTAAAAATTGATATTTATGTGTGTGAACCGGCCCTTAAGCAACAGCTGTCTTGACAGGTCGGCCATTTGGAACTGCATTATCATATGCAAATATGATCAATTCCAGATGGCGGACATGTCGAAAAATGGCTGTTGGTGACGGCGGTCGGTAGGAAACTGTCACCTAAAAGACAGTTGGTTTTTTTGGCGGGAAGGAGAGCGAGGTGGTGTGTCGGAAAATTGTGCGTGTCAAAGAAAGAAAAAATCGAAAAAATTTGGGAAAAAAAACGAGTGATCAGAGGAAAAGAGGTACCCTGTCGCTTGAAGGAAGGACAGACGAACCCTTGGACGAGAAGTGACGGATTGAAGAAAAAAAAAAAGAAAAAAAAAGATAAGTTATGTTTTTGGTTTGTGTTTGGGGTTAGGAGTAATATGTGTTGTATTTTGTTCCTTTGTACGTTTCTTCACACACATTTCACAAGAAAAGCGAACGATTTTTCTTATTTTTTATTGCGCGTTAGATGAGTCGTCATTCAATTGGAAAAAATACAACAACAAGAAAATGTTGCTCATAATTTGGAATTCGATCCTTTATTTCGATGAGTAAATAGTTGAGGTTATGTTCCCTGTACCCAGTTCCATGGGTGGAGTAGGACTTTGCATCCTACTAACAAAATAACTCTGATCATAATGTGAGCATTTGTCTCTGCTCTAGCTTGGCTCTTTGCGTTGGTGGCGCGCAAGAACCGAGAGTAGGGGTTTTCGACGGTAGTTAACCTCGGTGGCAAAAATCTCATCTAATCTGCCCGGTCCTCCCGTGGTGGACAAATTGCGTGGGGATGCAGTTTGTCGACCGAGGTGGGTGCAGCTGACCGAACTTGGCCATCGTATGGCAGGCCTGCTGGGCTAGGCGCAACTAGAAGCGCCTAACTACCCGAGGGCGTGTACGTTGTGTGCCGTAGTACGGACTGCACCCCCAGTAGGCAGCAAGGGACGTCGGTGCACCCATAATAGGAAGATGAGTTGCGGAACCGCGTCTTTTTGTGCATCACGGGAAGACCCCTCTTGGATTTCTTTTCTTTCAAATCATAACGGTAAGAAAACCTCTCTTCTTGGTTCTCGCCGTCACCAGCTACTTCTTTGACATTATCCCAAATTTTAATCCCTTTGTCATAATCGTTCACCCTAGGCATGCGAATTCCCTTCTTTTAATGTAGAGGACAAGGGACAACGGGCAGCACAAACCCAGCCCAACACTACCGCTCTGAGCTACAGCAAGCGCATGCCGCTGCTCGCTCGTTGAGGAGCCCTTCCTTTGGCCAAACCTGCACGGTTGTAGAGGCCTTGGCTCCGTTCCCTGGGACATCTTCGGATGTCCGACGTCCTCCGTTACATTAATGGCGCCCAACATTGAGGGCCAACTTGGTCCGGTAGAGTGCTTTGGCACTCATACCAATTGGCTTTCAACAACAATTACCTCGTCTAAGGCTTTGGACTTAGTTTTTTTTACTTCACGTACTATACCTTAGGTGATTGTTTCCCATCCTTCTGTAGCGTCCCATCCTTTTAGCTTTTCCCAGTCAATTTCCCTACAAAGGCGATTCTTTCCTTGTGTTTGTACATTGCGGCTTTTGCCGTGTGCATAAAGCCTTCAGGGGAACTAGTGAATTACCAGTTCTTTTGAATTCACGAAAAAGCTGGTCCTAGTTTCCTTGAAGCCACCTATGTACCTTTTTATGGGAAGGATCGACCTGACAAATAGTTTTTATCCTTTTGGTCCTTAACTTACATCATTGGGAACTCAAAGCAGTTACCAGGGGATCATGACTGGAAACGCGATTTAGAAATTGCATGAAGCACTACATCGACTAGTCATGATTCTTTGGAAACAACCGAGTCTCAATGATGTAAACTTTTTTTTTTTTCTCTCCATACATTTTATTTATCAATCGGCTAGTTCAGAGACTTTTTACGAATTTCTTATCATTGTCATCATGATTACACATAGAACATGTAAAATCATTCATAAAATTAAAGCATTGCCTACTCGCCTACATGGAATGGGAAAAGGGAACATCTCAATTACCTGATTTGCATTACGATATCGCACTTATCGCTACAATTTGTTGTTGTTTTTATGCTACCTTTTTGTTCGTATTTATTGCATTTTTTGCGTTTTGGTTATCGATTCTGAAAAAAAAAAGAGAGAAAGAAAAATAATTTTAATACAACTTTTTGCCTGAATTTGAGTACCGAGTAAATCATATGATTTTGATAAGCAAAATTATTCGCTGATTTCTCGAGTACAAAAACTAACATTAAGCCTAGCTATTTTAACTAGTAGTTTTAGTTTTGATTAGCCTTTTAGAATTAGTTTTATTTTTTTAAATATAGCAGAATAGTCCTTGGTGTTGGTTTTCGTAATTCGTAGTTTATATTCTTTTTTGCAGGCTTAGTGTTATTATTATTGGGTATTATGGTGTGCATGATTATTTATATTATTAGTTAGTAATACGTCTAGTTGGGTATATTATTTTCTTTGTACATACATATTGGGTTTGTTTTTGGTACGTATTATTATAAGTAAATTATTATTGCATGTTTAGTATGTGTAAGTATTATTATTGTTTAATTTATTATTATTGTAATTGCATGCTTAGTCATAGTTATTGTTTACTTTTGTTTTAATATTAGTTTTTTTTTGCATGGTATTTGTTTCCGTTTGCACTTTTATTTGTAAGCATATTTATTACTATACACACAAAATATACCATATACATATATACAATATTGGGCGGCTCCTCTTTGCGAAAGGCTGTACGTTGTACGTTTAAATTATATGGAAAAAAACACACACACACAACTACGTACTATTTGCGCAAATACACATCCCTATTTAAAGGGAGCTACGAAATATATCTTTACCCATTGCATAGCATACTAATATCGTTTACTCTATCTTTTAGCAGTACGAATTAAAATATATTATTTCCAAAATGCCAATGGAGCATACACCGGCATCAGCCAAGGGTCGTGGTCGTGGCGCCATCCCGAAGACGGGCGTCCTTACTCGGAGTCAGGCCTATGCTGACGACTCATCACCAACTCCACTTAATTCGCCCGTTCAAAACCGCGATCCCTTGGTGGATTTCGGGGAAAGGGATACCACCGGCCGAGTCACAAACACCCCTGCCCATCGCGAATTTGTCGAGACAGCTGGTGCTCAGGGACAGCTTCCCAAGTCATTCCAGCGGGATGTTGGAGGCTTTGCTTTCCCATTGGGGAACTTTGCTCCTCAGCCTCTTCCAGACATGCATCAGGGTCTCTTGGATTCCCTGAAGGCCTATATCGATCAGGCCGTTCGTCAGCAACTACCTGCGCCAGCATCGGTTCCGGTTCCTCCTCAAGACGCTCCAGTGTCTGATTCCGTCCCATCAGCGAGTGGACGAATCCAGGCAAGTGTCGCATCGCCTGGCAAGATTTACCGTGTAATCTCCGATTGGGGGTTACAATTTGACGGCGATTCAGTTAACGAGTTCATCCGACAGGTTGAACTCCACACTGAACGCTGTCTAGGAGGGGACTTCAACCAGTTGTGCCTATGTGGACACCTCCTGTTCAACAAAGCGACGCTTCCCTGGTTTCGTCGATTTACTTCTGAGGTCGGCAATCAGTATACTTGGGAGTCTATGAAGGAAGCACTCAAGGAGGAATTCGGAAATGTCTATGATGACGACGATCTTATAGACGAGATGCGTGGGCGTCGTCAACGCTACGATGAACCGTTTTCGACTTTCCTAGAAAGCATAAAGCGTATACATGACAAGATGTCGTATAGGCTTTCGGACAGGGAGTTGACTCGCATAGTGCGAAGGAACTTACGCCCTTATTTGGCAAACCACCTGGCACAAGCTGATATTACCTCGCTCCGCGATCTCCGCATATGCGTGCAGAAGCAGGAGAAAGTGGAATTAAGGAATAAAAAGTTGGGTTCTTCGCGCGATGCGAGTCAACCTCCTCGTCGAAAGGTTGATGAGATCGACCCTGATGAATTTTTGGAAGAGGATGAGAAACAAAGTTCCAGAGTGGAGGAGCTGAAATCTCCAATGATCTGCTGGAACTGTTCGAAAACGGGACACACTTATGCCGATTGCAAGGCAGAGCCCAAAGTATTTTGTTTCGGGTGCGGAACTCCGGGTGTTTACAAGCCTAGATGTCCACACTGTGCAAAAAACGTGAATCTTCGGAGACTTCGCCAAAACCTGGGGTCTCCCAAGGAGGTTACTGCAAGACCTCCAACAACCAGTGTGGACAAATAAAACCGGCTTTTGAAAACTCCGGATGCTCATGCCCAAAACAAAATATTTTTGGTTCTGCTGAGGAATCCGGTATAAACCCCCCAAATGTGTCAAATACGTCAAATGATCTGACCAAATGTGGCTTGCGCATTTTGACTCGCCCCATTAGTTTAGATCCGAGAGACTCATTGATGACTTCGCCAAGTGCTGTTTCTGTCGTGAAGTCTTCACCCAACACAGATGAATCGCACGCAGTTAGGACGCATTGCAGTCTTAAACCGCTGCATGAACGTGTGAGAGAATACGAGTCAGCTCGTCGACGAATTTTCTGCGCAGAGGAACTTACCCCGCATCGCCCCAAACGTTCAACATTACGTTTACGTATGTTTTGGCGTAACGTTTTGGGGAATCGTCGACGCTGCTCTGGTATTCTCTTAAACCGTCCTTGTAATGATATTAGACCATACGCTGAAGTCACCATGCTAGGTACTTCAGTGAGTGGCCTAATTGACACAGGGGCGTCATGCAGCGTAATTGCTTCGAGTTTTGCGGAGAAATTCCTGGCGACTCCAAGGCATCCGTGGCAGAGGTTCCGGCTGGGAGTAACTACGGCTGACGGCACTCGCCACTCGGCGGTTGGAAAAATTTCCACCGCTGTAACCTTTCGTGGGCGAAGAGAAACCATCGAGTTTCTGATCATGCCGACTCTCAGTCAGAATCTCTACCTCGGAATCGATTTCGTGCGTAAATTTGACCTTGCTCCTGCGCTTTTCAAAGACTCTTTATATTTAGCAGCTTTGTCTATTGAGCCTCTGGAGTGGGGAGTCAACCAACATCCGTTGACCCCGTCTCAAATCACCTCTCTCAATGCAGTCATTGCAAGGTTTCCGTCTTTTTCGGCGGAGGGCTTAGGGCGTACGAACTTAATCACACACGCCATCGACGTCGGAGGCAGTCGGCCAATTAAGCAGAGACACTACGCGATCTCTCCCGCCGTCGAAAAGCTCCTCCATGCAGAAATAGACAGAATGCTTGCAATGGGTGTCATTGAGGAATCCAAGAGCGCGTGGTCATCACCGGTCACCTTGGTTGTCAAACCCAATAAGGTGCGTATGTGCCTGGATGCACGCAGAGTTAACGCGGTAACGTTGAAGGACGCTTATCCGTTGCCTCTCATTGATGGAATTCTAAGCCGCCTCCCAAAGGCCAAATTCATTACGAGTTTGGACCTTAAGGACGCGTTTTGGCAAATTCCACTCGATGCAGAGGCAAAGGATAAGACTGCCTTCACGGTACCCGGCCGGCCGTTGTATCAATTCGTTACAATGCCTTTTGGTCTTTGTAACGCTCCCCAGACTATGCAACGGCTGATGGACCACGTAATTCCAGCGCACTTACGTCACCAGGTGTTTGTATACCTTGATGATCTTTTGGTGATTACCACGACGTTTCAAGAACATTTGACGCTACTTGCAGAAGTAGCGTCCTGTATGAGGAAGGCAGGGCTTACTCTGAATATAGAGAAGAGTAAGTTTGTCATGGAGCAAGTGTCATATTTAGGGCACATTATCGGTCATGGAACCATCGGGACTGACCCCAGCAAAATTCAAGCAATTACAGAATTCCCAAGACCAAAGACTGCAAGACAACTGCGTCGGTTCTTAGGTATGTGCGGTTGGTACCGGCGGTTCGTATTAAATTACGCCGCTGTGACGGCTCCGCTAACGGACATGCTCCGTAAGAATCGTAATTTCGTTTGGACGGATGAAGGTTCTTTGGCATTTGATGCTCTTAAGGATTGCCTGACAAAAGCGCCTGTGTTGCACAGCCCCGATTTTTCACGTCCTTTTGCAATACATTGCGATGCAAGTCAGGACGGAATCGGAGCTGTGCTAACACAGACTACTGAAGATGGCGCAGAGGCACCGATAGCATACATGTCAAAGAAGCTTAATTCGGCCCAGCGAAATTACACTGTTACGGAGCAGGAATGTTTAGCGGCCGTAAATGCCATCAAGAAGTTCCGCGCATACGTGGAGGGTCAAGAATTCACGATCGTGACCGATCACGCTTCGCTAAAGTGGTTAATGAGTCAATCGGATCTGAGCGGTCGATTGGCACGATGGGCCCTTAAACTGCAAGGGTTTAAGTTCTCCATCATCCATCGACGGGGAAGTCAAAATGTGGTACCGGATACTTTGTCTCGAGTCCACTGTTCAGAGTCTTTGGCTTTGAATGATCCTTTTGACAGCTCTGTGGAAGTGGATTTGGACTCCGCTCATTTCAGGTCCAAAGAATATTTGGACCTAATCGACCACATTACCGTGAATCAACGTATTCTGCCGGATCTTAAGGTGTCCGACGGGTACGTGTACAAACGGACGGAATACGCCACCGGAGATGAGTTGCAGGAGCAATCCTCCTGGAAGCTTTGGATTCCGGAGGGGTTGCGGTTGGACTTACTCGTGAGAGCGCATGACCATCCGCTCAGTGCCCACGGAGGTATCACAAAGACACTGACTCGCCTTCGTGCGTTATTCTTCTGGCCGAAGATGGTCAAACAGGTCAGAGAATATGTGTCTGCTTGTGATACCTGTAAGTCCACCAAAGCTCCTAATCAATGTCTTCGCCCTCCTATGGAAGGCCAATTCATTTCCGATCGCGTATTCCAGCGTTTGTACATGGACTTGTTAGGCCCTTATCCCAGATCCAAGTCCGGTAATGTGGGAGCGATAGTGCTGCTAGACCACTTGTCCAAATTCACATTCATAGAGCCAATAAAGAACTTCAAAGCCCAGAAACTGACCAGTTGGCTAGAGACAAGGGTGTTCCACGTATTCGGAGTCCCTGAGACTGTGGTGACGGATAATGGCGTGCAGTTTAAGTCTCTGGTCTTCAATTCCTTGCTGGATAGATATGGTGTCCAACACCTATACACTGCGCTTTATTCGCCACAAGCGAACGCCTCCGAGCGGGTAAACCGCTCTATTGTGGCAGCAGTGAGGGCCTATATCCATCCAGATCAGAGGAATTGGGACGAGAGACTTTCATCCATAAACTGTGCCCTACGTTCTGCACATCACAGCGCCATTAACACGTCACCATATCAAGTCACTTTTGGTCAATCAATGATCACCCACGGCAAGACCTATGACCTGCTGAGGAAGTTGAGGTTGCTGGAAGAGCCAACTGTCACGGCAAGCAGCACCGACAGATTAGTGAGTCTCCGGCAGCAGGTTCAAGAGAATGTGCGGGCGGCTCACGAGCGAAATGCGGCTCGCTACAACACGCGTGCTCGGGTGGTTGAGTTCAAGCCTGGAGATGAAGTGTTCCGACGGAGCTTTGCGCAAAGCGATGCGGCGGCACACTACAACTCCAAGCTTGATCTCAAATTCATCAAGAGCCGCGTTGTTAAAAAAGTGGGTAATAGTCGCTACCTGCTGTCGGACCTGCAAGGCAAGGCAGTTGGTATTTTCCACGCAAAAGACATTAGGCGTTAGTCGATGTCCTCAGCTTCTCCTACTCAGCAGGCCTCATAGGCGAAGCTGCCCTGTAATGGACCGATTCTGACACATAAGTGTCAATATTTGAATTTTGACGGTTTGTTTCAAATAACATTAATTTGATTAATTTCAAATTAGTGATATTTGAAAAATCCCGCCTAAATTTAAAAATTGATATTTATGTGTGTGAACCGGCCCTTAAGCAACAGCTGTCTTGACAGGTCGGCCATTTGGAACTGCATTACCATATGCAAATATGATCAATTCCAGATGGCGGACATGTCGAAAAATGGCTGTTGGTGACGGCGGTCGGTAGGAAACTGTCACCTAAAAGACAGTTGGTTTTTTGGCGGGAAGGAGAGCGAGGTGGTGTGTCGGAAAATTGTGCGTGTCAAAGAAAGAAAAAATCGAAAAAATTTGGGAAAAAAACGAGTGATCAGAGGAAAAGAGGTACCCTGTCGCTTGAAGGAAGGACAGACGAACCCTTGGACGAGAAGTGACGGATTGAAGAAAAAAAAAAAAGAAAAAAAAAAGATAAGTTATGTTTTTGGTTTGTGTTTGGGGTTAGGAGTAATATGTGTTGTATTTTGTTCCTTTGTACGTTTCTTCACACACATTTCACAAGAAAAGCGAACGATTTTTCTTATTTTTTATTGCGCGTTAGATGAGTCGTCATTCAATTGGAAAAAATACAACAACAAGAAAATGTTGCTCATAATTTGGAATTCGATCCTTTATTTCGATGAGTAAATAGTTGAGGTTATGTTCCCTGTACCCAGTTCCATGGGTGGAGTAGGACTTTGCATCCTACTAACAAAATAACTCTGATCATAATGTGAGCATTTGTCTCTGCTCTAGCTTGGCTCTTTGCGTTGGTGGCGCGCAAGAACCGAGAGTAGGGGTTTTCGACGGTAGTTAACCTCGGTGGCAAAAATCTCATCTAATCTGCCCGGTCCTCCCGTGGTGGACAAATTGCGTGGGGATGCAGTTTGTCGACCGAGGTGGGTGCAGCTGACCGAACTTGGCCATCGTATGGCAGGCCTGCTGGGCTAGGCGCAACTAGAAGCGCCTAACTACCCGAGGGCGTGTACGTTGTGTGCCGTAGTACGGACTGCACCCCCAGTAGGCAGCAAGGGACGTCGGTGCACCCATAATAGGAAGATGAGTTGCGGAACCGCGTCTTTTTGTGCATCACGGGAAGACCCCTCTTGGATTTCTTTTCTTTCAAATCATAACGGTAAGAAAACCTCTCTTCTTGGTTCTCGCCGTCACCAGCTACTTCTTTGACATTATCCCAAATTTTAATCCCTTTGTCGTAATCGTTCACCCTAGGCATGCGAATTCCCTTCTTTTAATGTAGAGGACAAGGGACAACGGGCAGCACAAACCCAGCCCAACACTACCGCTCTGAGCTACAGCAAGCGCATGCCGCTGCTCGCTCGTTGAGGAGCCCTTCCTTTGGCCAAACCTGCACGGTTGTAGAGGCCTTGGCTCCGTTCCCTGGGACATCTTCGGATGTCCGACGTCCTCCGTTACAAAGTTGGAATACGTGTGAACGGTTTGTCATTCCATGTAACGGGAAAATCGATTTTTATTCTTTTGTAGTTCCAAATACATATGATTGTAGTGTGTCTTAGTTTGATTCAAGTAAAAATAAAATCTAATAAAAGTCCGATATTATCAATCAATTCATTAAGATTCCGACAATATTTTTGATGTTTCCCCACAAACTCCGCCGGATTTATTCAAATTGAATCGACCAAAAAGACAAGAGCATATAATTTTCGTGAATCAGTCACAAGAAAAAAAATAATTGAATGCGGAACACACATATCCTATGGCATCATACGAAAATAGTTACAGAAATGTGTGTTTCGGCCATAGTCAGCTTGCATCACGAAATCAGGACGATATTTGAACAATGCTGATACCTTGTCCGATATGTATGTCCACTTCAGGCAATGTCCAATCCATGCTGTTATCCGTCTGACTTTTTCCACACTTTTTAGTTAGCCCCCGAAACCCAAAATTGTTAGCGATGAATTTTAAAGTTTTTCCATGCATTCATGACCGTTTGTGGCAAACCCGATTTATATGCGGTTGATTTGCATTTAATCAGATTAGAAAATGAGAGAGGTAAGCTGCGGGCATTTATGTAAATGTTACAATGCGAATGCATTTAATTTATTTGCCGTGGGCTCGACAACCGCCGAGCCATACCGGTGCACGCTTAACATATCCCAGGAGACTTTTCCCATCATACATGATCATCAGCATCGCACCACGTTCTGTGTTATCCGCCAACATTCGTATTGTTAGCTCAACCCGTCGGCGCGACGGGATACCTTTACAAAATGCCATCCCCTCACCACACTTCCGATTAGATAATTTATGCTGATTAAGTCCCTCCGGTCTAATACTAAATTGATTTGTTTGAAATGCTGTGCAAACATTCAATTGAAAATATGTCGAGCGATAACGTTTGAAATTAATTACATTATTTCACGTATCGCCCGCTGTTATCTAATATCCGTGCGAGTATGTGATGTGCAGATATCAACGGAGGTGGTGGTGACCGGTGACCTCTGACCTCTCTCACAAATAGAACTGAAATTTCATGACAAATTGTAATTTGCAATTATTATTGTCGATGCACGTCTCGGATTAATAGAAATAAATAAGAGGACCCTTGACTGATTTTAAATTGAATAAAAATTTCGTCAAAATCGCGAAAAACCCCAAAATGTTCGCTGTTTTTATATATATGTAAATCGTTTAACGAAAAACTGGCAAAATACATAAGAAACACAAACAAATACTCCACAACAGTTTGCAATCTCAAATCACCTAATGAGTAATCTAAGACCTTAAAGAAAGCATAGCAAGCATTGCATGCTAGTCCAGAGTGGCTATGTGATCACACAACCTGACTCCAAATTTATTACACTACACTCCACGAATTATTTCAAATGTCAAAATATTGTCGATGCAATTATTAACCCTTCTGTCGCCGTCTACGAGCTATTAACTATTATGCCTGAACCACTGAATCTTCAGTAAAATTAGGTTTATTTTTTGAAGAGGTCTAATTTTAGTTCTAGACACAGTTTACATACTATGTCTTACGATGATACGCGGTTTTTTCGTTTCTTTAGACATACTAGTAGTTTATATTTTGCCGAACGTTTGATCGCATTTGTGGCCGTCAGTCCCTTTGAAATATATGGAAAGGAGTGGAAAATATTGTTGAACGATATATTTCACCAAGCTATAGTAGCAATGGTCTGTCTAGATCTATATGCCAACAGAAGGGTTTAATTATCACGTCGGCATTTTAACCCTTTCCGTGTCTGCAATAATTCATCCCTTCAAAAAAATCTGAAAATCGGCATTTAGGCTAAGAAAATTTTGCTGAAGGCAGGAAAAATGAAATTTTTCTCCTACGGTGCCCCACCCCCCAGTTAAGCAATGTCGAATATATGTGACATTGACCTGGAAGGGTAGTAACTATTGGTCTAAACATTTAAATCAATTCAAGAAAGAGTGGATAAACTTTGTTAAAAAAACATAATTATTTTATTCAACTAAAGTTATAACGTTTTGAAAAACATAAAGAAAAACGATTTTTTTGATAATATAACAAAATAGCCTAATTATATAATTCCATTTAAATAAAAAAACGTAAAAAAAAATATTTTTAGAAATATTTTGTTAGAGAGCAGGATAATACAAGAAAATAAAATAATCACTTAATTCGATTCAGGTACGGCAAATTAATAAAAAAAAAGTATCAAACACTCATTTCAAATCCATTTTTATGTTTCGATGTATGGAATTTTTCGAAACAATTAGAATCTCTCTTTATGCAAAGGTACCCATTGGACTTTCGGCATATAATGAAGGAGTTTTTTCCACATTTTCCGCCTTGCAACGACCCGGGCTTATCACATCCATAAATACTGGCATATGCAGCTTTTGGTCGCAACGAACCTCTACCGGAGGAATAGTATTTTTTCGTTTTGCTGGTTGCTGTGTTTAATCATCGAGGTTGAAAAAGAAAGGATATAATTTAGAGAGTGAATTTGGCTAGCGCCATGTAATTTTTTAGCTTAATGCTTTTATTAAACTATATAACGTTTATTCCGGCGAATTTGGCTAAACTACACTCAATTAGCCTTCCGGCGGCGACTCTCAT
The DNA here is from genome assembly GCA_949715475.1 of Microchrysa polita. Lineage (NCBI taxonomy): Eukaryota > Metazoa > Arthropoda > Insecta > Diptera > Stratiomyidae > Microchrysa > Microchrysa polita. The sequence continues at coordinate 31,880,624 of OX454421.1, forward strand.
TTATTGTTACATTGTCTTTTTGAAACAGTTCTTCGAAATTTTAGAAACAAATACTGGCTCACAAAGTTTGATACCCTTCACATTTTCAATTTTCTAATTTTATTTTCGCTTCAATATTTAAAAAACCTCCAACAACTCGACCGCTTAGAAAATGTGAGCTTATTTGACTAAAAAACACACTATTGAGCGATTTGGTGAGCCTAAGAGTCATACACAACGTTATTACGCAATGTGAAGAGGATAACAAGTGGAAATTTTCATAGAAAAGGAAAAAATAACACAATCGGGCGCAATACATCTGAGAGATTATTTCATCCCCTCCCGCCCCTCAGACATATGGTAGATAGAAACTGAAAACTGCTTTGGATAGTTGATCGATAAAGATTAAGCTACTGTGAGTTTCAGATTTCTCCCTTTTCATATCACTGATTGGCGCAACAAAAACTGGTCACTTAATCTGTCAGATGCATTGCGCCCGCCCGAAGGTTAAGGAACAAACTTAGTAACAAAGTTGCAAATATGTCATTGTTTCCCAAATTTCTTACGATATAATTACATTTATGCCGTTGTTTCCTTTATTTATCATCATTCAGTTCTCTTTTTACAGAGCAACAAAGACATAAAACACATTTGTGACATAAAACTGCAACAATTACTTTAGAAAAATAGGCACAAATGCAGATACGTCTTTGTTGCACCAAATAGAGAGGCATGGGACAGAAATTTCAACAAAGTCATACCGCTCTCTAGCGGTATCTATAAGATGTACATTTCTGCTCTTGTTGCAGCTGATAGACTCTTACTTTTAGAAGGTTGTGGCATCAATAACTCCATTTTTGAAAAATTTGCACTTACGTCAATGTTGTTCCCGAGAGATGATGTGGATGGTGAATAGTCTAAGAAAAATGGCATATTTGGTCGGCAAAAATCCTACATCGGAATTTTTTTTGGATTATGGTTGGGAATGGTCCCCAGATGATGGCATTAAAAGTCCCAACCGATCGGGGGTCCGCAACCTTAAAAAAGGGGGAAAGGGGGGATTTTTTTCGTTTTTTTTGCGATTATTTCAAACACGGTAAGAGATACAGAAAAATGGTCTGAGGACGAAATAAACTACATAAAATTATCTTTGCAATGATCTATAACACATTAGAGTTGAATTGAATATTTCGGCGTTAGAATAGAACATAAATTAGAATATTTTCATTTCAGACCTTTTTTAAGCTCCATAACTTTTGAAAGAACGCTAGTTCAGCCGTAAGATTTTGTATAAGTATTCACAACAAGTTTAAGATAATTTTGACGTAAACATTGAGTCGCTCCGGTCAAGAATCTCCATTATCCCCCCATTTAAATTTTTCAAAACGCCATATCCATAACTCCCCCAAAATTGGAGCAGAGTGCTAAATTTTGGTTTGTTGCGATTGGAGGTCATAGTCACCCCACCCACCAAAAATCAGCTCATTCGGATAAAAACTAAGGGTATCTCCCATACAAAGTGACCCATCAGGAGTTTGTTCTACGTACTACTCATTTTGTAAACTGTAGGACAAAGTTGCCATGGGTCACTTTGTACAGGAGGTACCCTTAGTTTTTATCCGAATGAGCTGATTTTTGGTGGGTGGGGTGACTATGACCTCCAATCGCAACAAACTAAAACTTAGCACTCTGCTCCAATTTTGGGGGGAGTTATGGACATGCCGTTTAGACAAATTTAAATGGGGGGATAATGGGGGTCCTTGACCGGAGCGACTCAGTGTTTACGTTAAAATTATCTTAAACTTGTTGTGAATACTTGTACAAAATTTTACGGCTGAACTAACATTTTTTCAAAAGAGCTTTTAAAAAAGGTCTAAAATGAAAATATTCTAATTTATGTTCTATTCTAACGCCGATATATTCAATTAAACTCTAATGTGTTATATATCATTGCAAAGATAATTTTATGTAGTTTTTTTCGTCCTCAGACCATTTTTCTGTATCTCTTACCGTGTTTGAAATAATCGCAAAAAAAAAAAGAAAAAATGCCCCCCTTTCCCCCTTTTTTTAAGGTTGCGGACCACCGATCGGTTGGGACTTTCTATGCCATTATCTCGGGACCATCCCCAACCATAATCAAAAAAAATTTCCGATGTAGGATTTTCGCCGTTCGATGGCCATATTTTGGTCCAATTTTCTTAGACTAGAATACGATATGTTGTCTTTATTATTTATTTGGGAATATTCCTTTGTAGGCCTGCCTCGCTGTCGTGGTGTAGAGACCTGGTACCATGGTACTTTCATCTTGTGATGCCAGAAGTGACCGCGCAACTTTAATGCGGAAGTTCATAGAATCCAGGATGTTCTTTTTTGGGATTCCTTTTGCCATACAGTCACGACGATATTCCATCCATGCCCCAGTCAATGCCAAATCGAAAAAGTACATTATTACCCGCAGTTTCCACTTGACGGAGCGAATGTTTATTTGGTAATATTGGATCATTTCCTTCAGCAGATCGACACCGCCCATGCTCTCATGATACATTCGCACAACTTGGGGCCTATCAATAACAATGTAATAATTTGTTTCTTTCGCCCAGCGTTTCACCTTGTCTTCAATGCCAAATCCGACAAAATTTGATCCAAGATTTACGGCTTTGTTATCGTAGCAACGTGTAACAATCACAGCTCCATCATAGCTGATGCTTTCGGCAGATGATCCTCGTCCCGTTTCCTTCATTTCTTTTTCAGTAAGTAACCGTGGGTTAGAAAACCGATTGATGCGTACTGTCCCGACGGCATTTATTTTCCGATCTCTCAAAATTTCAAATAACTGGTAAGATGGAAAATAGTTATCGAAGAATAAATTATGGCCAGCTCCGGCTACCGGAATACGTTCAGCTAACTTTAGTACAATAGCAGAGCCGAACCCAACCGTTTTGATCAATACTTGATCAATCGGAGTAGTTGATCCCTGATATACTATGAAGTCGTAAGGCATGCCACTTTTCACGCATAGAAAGAAAACTTTTATGCCCCAAGGACAGGGTTTTCTTTTGATGTACTGCTTGGCAATAAATTTCCCTTTGAAGGGAATTATTTGTTCGTCTACGCAAAGGGATTCTTCTAGTGGTAATTCCAAGAGGCGATTACGGACTGCATTAATTATTGGGCCAACTTTGATGAGCCGATCTGTGCAACCAGGTTGTCGAGCATTTATATCGACCAAGTGAAGGTTGTTGCGAATTGCAAAGAATCTCTTACGCGTCATATTATCTATGAAGAACGACATTGAAGGATCAAAAAACATTTCTACCCGGGGCAATTTAAGCACTCCCTTCATGATATGTTGGGCAAATACAACACGAATTTCATCGACGGTGCATTTTTTAAACGATATTTGACCCTTATTTTGCGCGTATAGATTCGTATAATGAGCCGCCTTTACAAAAAAATCGTCTGGTAAATATCTGTTGAAGTACGAAAAAGGAGTACCGACGTGCAAGACTGATTCAGATTCTATTGGCTCAAAAGGTATGGCATTCGCACTTTCCAGCCCTCGGGTTCTCCTCCAACTTATATCCTTTTTTGCCGTACATTTCAGTTTATCAGGAACCCTTGTTTCGACAAATTTCACACTTGATTCTGCAGTATTAGGTGCGTCTGGTAAATCGCAGTCCTCATGCTTCTCATTCTGCTAAAGGAATGTCGTGGGATCGAACATCCAATTCAATTTCTTCCTCATTAATGACGTCATCTTCAACATCAGAATTAGCCGCTAGTATGGATAAAATCTGATCATAAGATAACTTTCTTGCATTTGAAGCCATTTTCTGTTCAAATTGAAAAGAAAAACAAGAAACATTTATGCGGAAAAATCATACTTTTTTTTTTAATATACCCTTTCAGGGTCTATGTCGAATATAAGTAACAACCAAAAACATCTAAAATCTCTTCAATATTCAATTCTTTTATATTTTTTGACTACAAAATATTTCTTGAGACTTATATCAATACTCACTATTTTTTTTAGAAACCACACGATACGTGTTTATATTTTATTTTAACCCTTTCATGCCCAAATTATGGATTTTAAGCGGAGAATTTTTCTAACAACATTATGTCGTTCAATAGGGATCTTTTATAATATTTTCTTGCAAAAAAAAAATGTTAAGTGCTATAGTTAACAAATTAGAACATGATGCCATATGGCATCATTGGGACTGAAAGGGCACTTAGCAAGTTCCGTGTGAAAAATGAGATATTTGGTCGGCAAAAATCCTACATCGAATTTTTTTTGCAGAATGGTTGGTGACGACCCCCAGATTATGGGAAAAAAAGTCTCAACCGATTGGGGGTCCGCAACATTAAAAAAGGGAGAAAGGAGGGAAATGGGGGTCATTTTTCGTTTTCAAAAACCACAAAAGATTTAGAAAAATAGTCTGAGTACGAAAAAAACTACATAAAATTATCTTTGCAACGATATATAACACATTAGAGATCTATTCAATGATTCGGCGCTAGCTTAAAAATAAATTAGAACTTTATAAATTTATACCATTTTTAAAAGCCCCATAGCTCTTGAAAGAATGTTAGTTCAGCCGTAAAATTTCGTACAAGTATTCACCATAAGTTCAATATTATTTTGGGAGAAACATTGAGTCGCTTCGATCAACGACCCCCATTATTCCCCCGTTTGAATTTGGCGAAAGGACATGTCCATAACTCCCCCCCCCCCCCAAAAAAATTAGAGCAGAGTGCTAAATTTAGGTTTATTGCAATTGGAGCTCATAATCACCTCACTCACCAAAAATTAGCTCATTCGGATGAAAACTTATGCCTTATTTACACAGTGCGAGCTATCGTGCGAGTTGGCCTAGACAGCTACTGCACCATGTGACCGCATCACGTATGATGCACCATGTGACCGCATCATACATGATGCGGTCACATGGTGCAAATAGCTACTCTGCAGTAGCTGTCTAGGCCAACTCGCACGATAGCTCGCACTGTGTAACCAAGGCATAAGGGTGCCTTCCACACAGCAAGCAACTAGCATTTATATGAATAGGGGACTTACTGACTTGGCTATGGCAGAAACGAAATTTACTCATAAACTTGAAATCTTTTACCCAATGATGCCCCAAAAATCAAAATGGAGCTTTGGGCGTCACATTCTAAAGGAAATTATAATATTAAATCGGCTTGCCGTTATTAATTACACCAATAATTAAACTAATTAATATCTGTAACACTTTTTAGTTGAAATCTAACTGAAAATAGATTTTTGTCGATACGGAAGCCCAGAAGCTGGTGGGCATCCTCACCTACTGAGTACATCTCAGGCAATAATCTGGCTCCGTCCACTCATTGTGCGTTATTCACCTTTACTGTGGGCTGAAAGCTTGGAATTAGGGATGTTCCTTACAGTCATTTGTCATTCACTCGTTGCAGCCACCCATTGCACCCAAGTGAGCCAGCTATTGCCAAAAAGGGCGGTTGAATGGCTGAGACGATTAAAGATGAACCTCCCCGTGATTACAACAATTTGATTTTTCTAAAACCAATTTTATTTTGATTACAAAAATCACTAACATTTCCTGTCAATTTAAATTGACCATCCCGAAAATATTGCTGGAGAGGTTATCATCGGTTTTAAGCAAAATTTTAGAAAATGAGTAAATGGCACCTGCATGCATTCTGACTTTTACTCCGTAAATAGCTTCTATCGTATTTTTATGTGGCCTCAGCCAGTGCATTTTAACCCTTAAATGCATACTTTTGCCAAATGTCTACATTCCATTCGAAAGCATGTAATGAAGCTCGTGGTCTGATTGATTTGATGTATTTAGACAAAAGGCAACACAACTCTGTTTCAATATGAATGAGATGTTCATTAGATAATGATGCACCATTTTTGAATGAAACGGTCAGTATTCATTCAGGTCGTACATTTCAATTGTGGCTAGTGTCGATAGTTTTGTCCTCTTGGCTAGCATATTGGTTTTGAAGAGATCAAAGTGGAAAAATCATTTAAAAATGGAAAACGGGTGAGCTTTTGAAATAATCTTCTAAGTCGTTAAAACTGTATGGTTTCGGTAGACAAATGTCACGATTTAATAATGTGGCCAATTGTCTTCATCAGTCGCGCACAGAGGGTGGGGCAAAAGGGGCAATTTGCCCCGGGCACCGCGTTGGAGAGGGCCCCGCAGGGACAGTGGTCTCGTAGTGCGCAAGCGCATACGTCTGCAAAATTATTACACAAATTGATGTCAGATAAATTTTATTTAAATCTCTATTTATCTTGTTTTGCGTTATTCAAAGCATTTCTAGGACCCTATAGGATTTCCCTTCACCTACTTTTTTCAATTAAAATTGCTAAATCTAAAATTGGCACTGATCTTGATATATTTTAGGTGTTGAAATCAACAGCACACTCTGCCGCAATTTATCTAATTAATTTGGTTTTAGACTTTTGTTCTCCTATGGATCAGTGCACACTCGGTCTTAGTAACGTTTATGAAGAGACAAGAATTTAGATTTTTGCAATGCCATAAGCAGTGACGGAACAACTTCACTCTGGACCCTGCCGCCAACTTCTTGAGTGGGCCCCCTGCACTGAGAAAAAAAGTAGAGTGAAATCAATCGAAAACACTCTTGAAGGTCGATCCACACTTTCCAGTCATCAGTCACAGTCACTTCAAGTTAATTGATTGACTGACAATCTGTCAATTTGAATGAGAAATTACTGTGATTGCGACTGATGACTAAAAAGTGTGGATCGATCTTAAACCAAGTATTTTGAAACATGATTTTGACGTTACAGTTTTTCTACTAAAATTAGGAACATCGTACTTAAAATAACTTTGCTAAGAGCTACTTTGACTCTTTGCATTCTTACATTGAGAATAGCGTTCTTGTTGTAACGTTTATTAAACATTCATCAATTGTTTTTGTTTTTTTTTTGATAAAAATGCTTACGCAGCGCAGCACTGACCTCTATAGGTGTTAGTGATGTTTAAGCATAGAAAATTACCTGCGCCTACATGAGATTCTATCTACCCTAATGCCGCTCTCTCAGGTACCAGCATCCTGGAATCCTGTAGTAGGAACAACATTTATAGAGTTTCCAAGGACAAATGTTCTTTTTCTCAAAGGGGCCACTTTCATTTATATGCCCCGGGCCCCGTAAATCCTCTGTGCGCGCCTGGTCTTCATCATGCGTTGAAGGTCCACTCGATTCGATTTCCTAGCAGAACGTCAAAGAAATTGAAGTCTGATCATGGAATTGAGGAGTATTTGCTATATCTTATGGAGGACAATATTTCGGAATCCGAAGAAAATGTTTATAGTGAGATTATCGACTATTTTATTGAGAATGGACGTCATGATTTGGAAGTTGTTGAAAACGGCGACGAGGAATCAAGGAGGAATCTGCATCTGTGGGCACTTTGCTGAAACCGTCGACAGTCTCCGAACAGGCGAAGAAAAGACGTTCGGAAATTAAGTAGCTTGTTTGGAGGAAGAGCCAGCTTGTGTTAAATAGAGATCAAACAAAGTTTCTCGGGAACCAAAAAGTTAGCCCCAGATATTGCAAGATTGGATAATTCTTTCCAGTTTTTCAGTTTATATTTCGGTAGCGATTTCTTGTTGCAAGTTGTGGAGCAAACAAATTTGTACATCGTGCAGACGGGAGTTGCTAACTGCTCACCGGTATCGATTCTCGAAATTCGTAAATTCTTCGGCATCCTGGTGTACATGTCGGTTTACCATTATCTAAGTGTCCGATCGTATTGGAAGCCGAAGCGATGACTTAGAATCGATTTGAAAAAATGCGGGGTGTTATACATTTTAACGATAACACATCACATAAACCTGTGGGGCACATAGATCTCGACCGTCATCATAACTTACGGCCCCTGATTAACCACCTGAAAGCTGTTTTTGCCATGGTCCCCCTGGACCAACGTTTATCTATTGATGACCAGATGTTTGCTACAAAAAAAAAATTGGGCATTATTTGAAACAATATGTCCAAAATAAGCAACACAAATGGGGCTTCAAACTTTATTTGCTATGTTCATTGTCTGGGTATTCCCATAATTTTGAGCTTTATGTTGTTTTGATGATCGATATCCAAATGAACCGGATTTCCAATAGGCAAAATCGAGAGATTAAAAGAAAGGGTTTGATTGATTGTCCGAAAATTATTTCAAATTATAATGCAAATTATAATGCCCACATGGGAGGAGTGGATTTAATGGATAGCCACTTAGGCAGATATCAGATTCCCGTAAAGAATCGGAAGTGGTATATAAGGCTTTTTTACCACTTCTTAGATATGTCGATTATCAACTCATGGGTACTTTACAAGGACATCAAAAGAAAACATGGTTAAAAAGATATTATGTCACTGGCCGATTTTTGCACTACCTTTGTTGATACATTATGCAATTTTCAAACAAGAAATTAAAAGAGGCATACCTTTAACCTTCAGTATTTAGAGATCAATCGAAGCTATAAAATGAAGACGACCCACACAGCATGTTCCACCTAAGGACGTCCGGATGGATAAAACAGGCCCTTGGCCAATATCTTAAAAAAAAAATCGATGCAAATTACCCGGCTGCAAGGGGTTCAGCCGTACTGCTTGCTCGAAATGTGGAGTAGTCCTATGCTTTGACAAAAATCTGACATTTTCCATAACAACAAATAATTTGCTACAAATAAATTAAAATAAATATAAAATCAACAAAAAAAAATTTCTTTGTATAATAATTATTGGATAATTATTACATGGTGTTGCCATTTGGCAACAATGTTTTATTCCTAAAAAAAGCATGAAAGTAGGGAATTAGATGTTTGGTTCTGGTTGTGAAAAGCAGGAAAAATTAGGTTTCGCGTCGGGGGGTGTAGCAAGTTAGTCAGTCGTTCGTTATGAATGCCTCACTAAACTGAGCAAAAGCGTTAGGTCAGCCACATCGAAATCGATTCGTTCAGTTCAACGATTCGTTCAGTTCAACGATTCGTTTAGTTGATTGTAAAGTTTTTATAACGATATTTTTCATATCCTATCTGTTGTATTTTGCCTGTCGATAACATAACGTTAATTTGATGTTTCAATGAGGTTACGTGTGTATTGGTTTTTAAATTTCTATTTCTAGTTAGAATAAATAACAGGCGCGAAAATCCAACATTGGCCTAAGGCCGCAGGATGTGTTAGTGACATCATATTTCCAATATCTTAACTGCTTTTTGTTAAGGTAATGAGATTAGCATGACGCTCAGCAGTGTTATTTATCCCCATAAATGGGTACTCGTTTAACATCTGAGTGAGATCATAGTCCGTCACAAGCTCGTGACTTCGAAAAACACCATGGCTCACGATGAGATTCGAACTCATGACCCTGTGCACCGAAGGTGCGCGCACTAACCGCTAGACCAGCCATACTATTTCTAGTTAGAAATGCCTTAAAATAGTAGGTGAAATTGTCTCAGTGGCGGCTCGTCGCTGAGGGAATAGGTGAGGCGATCCATGCATATTACATTCTAGTTAGGTAAACCTTAGAAGACTTACGTTTACTTTGTACGAGAAGTAAAGTTAACAAATTTTATGTAAGTGTCTTTTTAATTGTATTCATATATTATTCTTGGCAGATTAAAATTAGAATATCCTTAATGTCTGAAGAAAAGAAAATATTTAATAGAGAGAGACATTTTACGCGACTTGTACATATTAATTGATAATTTTAGCTACTTCTTGCAGATCAGATTTATTCTTCTGTCCTTAAGACCAGCGAATTTCTCTATAATATCGTTGTAAAATTGATCATTTTTGCAAAGTTCCAAAAGCAGCTCTTTTTCAATCGATATACGAGTAAGTGCCAATGCGGTAAGTCTTTGCTGTGAGATTGAATTTCGTAAATATGTTTTCATACGTTTTAAGCACGAAAAATTTCGCTCCACAGAAACACTCGTTGGAGGAATAGTTCATACCAAGGTAACAAATTTATACGTTTCGGTAAGAATGTCTTCAAAATCAGCTTTTAGTATTTTAAGAGTACTACCCAGGTCGATATTTCTAAATTGTTCATCCCTATAAAAGATAGGTAGTTTATTTTTTAGCCTCTCGCCGTCAAATACATGACCATATATTTGGAATAAATTTTGATAACCACACATAGGAAAACAATTCGCGTAATCTTCATACTTGCTTGAGTCGAGCAACGAAAGAAAATCTAATTTATTGAAATCTTCAAATCGAATGCACAATTGAAGGGAAATGGTATCGACGATTTCAAAAAATAATATTTTATATTTTTGATACCAATCGCTTTCTTGTTGCGCAGCTCGATTAATATTTATTGATGCTAACGTTTTTGCTTTTTGAAACATTATCTTGAATTGAAATTCTTTTCTCATATCACTTATCCGAGTCGAGGCGATATTTACCTGTCGGATACAGGTACAGTCGCCTCTCGTTAATTCGAACCTCGGTAATACGAATTTTTCGATAATCCGAACTAGTTAACCTGTCCCTTCGATAAATCGAAAAAAAGAGCCAAGTTTGTATAAAGTTGTATACACTCGATAAAGCGAAATGATTTCGTTCAACTGAGTGATCGCTAGCATTTTATAATTCGAAAATTTCATTAAGAAACTCTTTATAATTCGAATTTTTCCTCAAATGTTTCTGTTGCTGTCTTTTTACGGCTAATTGTGAAAAGATTACACATTTTCTTCAGTTTATTGTTAACTTTCAAGTGAAAATGATTTCGAAAAAGTACACGTGCATATCCGTAGATGTGAAAAGACCAATTATCGCGGCAGTGGAAAATGGCGATAAAAAAAGATGTGGCAACGAATTTAAAGATTTCAGCATTTACCATTTTAAAACAAAAAATAAAAAAAAGTTTGGAAACCACATTACATTAAAAAATCGCAAAAGAATGCCATAAGGTATCCTATTTTCTCATTAAATTTAGTGTATCTGCAGTCGATCACAAAATAAGGACAAGAATTGTTTCGATATTTTTTTCATAAATTAACTTTAGTTTGACTATTTAGTCCCATGATACGTTTAGGATCTATCTAGTGCTGTTTCGGTTAATGTTGGAACAAAATTTAATTACAGATAAAAGCACACTATTGTAGGAAAGCCTTTAAAATGGTTGAGGCAGTGTCGCGAAAAATTTCCGGTTGTAGGAGCTTTGCTGAATTATGAAATAAATTATTTTATTTACATAGTCCCTTTTTTCGATAATTCGAACACTCAATAATTCGAAATTTTTTCGTTGTCCCTTGGGCTTCGAATTATCAAGAGTCGACTGTACATATTAACATCTAAGCTCCTTTTTTGTAAAACCCAATATAAAATGTCCGTTATGGAAAAAATTTCGTCGAAAATTATGGTTAATAGGGCAAACTCGTAATTGTTAAAGGTCTTTAGAAAGCCCTTATCACCATGAATTGATTCCGCGCTCGACTCCGGCTTACTGTAAATTTTTTGAAAAGCGTCCTTCAATCCTTGGTAGTGCGCAGCAACAACATGTAAAATTTTAGATGGCGAATACCATCTGGTTTCACCTGCGACTGGTATGCGCCTTCCTATGCATTCACTTAAAATTTTACTTCTTTAAGCAGATTTGTGAAAAAAAGCTGCTAAGCCATTAAGTGTTGCAAAATAAATTCTACATTGGGATATTATCTTGCATCCTTGCTGCAATACTAAATTGAGTTTGTGGGCGCAACAATGAGTAAACATTGCAAGCGGTGCTACCTCCTGCACTTTTGTTTTTAACCCATTCAAGTCACCAGCCATTACACTAGCGCCATCATAGCACTGCCCGACCAACTTTTCTTTAAAATTGAATGGCTCCAAAGTTGAACATATTAAATCGAAGAGCCCATTGAGCGTCCGTCTGCACTAACATCAAAAAATCCAATGAATCTTTCTTTAAATTCAGCTTTAGCATTGACATAACGGATGGTGATTGAACATTGAGATGTTTCTGTTATGTCGGTAGTGCAATCAGCCATTACCGAAAAGAAATTGGATGCTTGGATTTCAGATTTAATATATTCGGACAAGGATTCCTGAACGCAATATCATTTTAGATTGACCACTAAATATCGACCTGTTTTCATTGGTATGCTTTAATATCTTCTCATTGCGTGGAATATCTCCTTAAAATTGCCACGGTTATAGGACGCATCGGACTCATCATGCCCACGAAAGGCTAGTCCTTGTTTGGCCAAAAATAGCGTTGTATCTATCAGGTATGTCATTAAAATGCGGTTCTTTTTCACACTCTCATTGTAAATTGGTTTGGCCAGAAGAGCGTTTTCTTGGAGTGCATCCGAAATAGAGCTGAAGTTTTTTTCTAAACGTTTTAGTGATATGCAATTTTGAATATGCTCTTTCGAGCCATCGTGTAATTTGCTGCTACGTGAAAAATTTTTAAGGTCTTTATATCCTTCACAAGTTCAAACATTTTTATTTTTCCCCAAAAGAAGACAAGGCCAACAATACAAACTTTGTTGAAAAACGCTTCCGCATAGCCATTTATAATGGTCATACCAAGATGACTTAAAGGGACGCGAATAATTTTGTCCGCGCCTCTTATCTTCAGAAAGAATACTTAGCTTTGGTTTCGGGTTCCCTGTTGCAACTATGTCCTTCTGCTCGCTTTCCAACCGTCGAGAAAAAGGAATTTCTAGGAGATTCATGACGACATCGTGAATAGGATTCCTTTCTCACCTCTACGATATTGAAATCAAATAATATGCACTTTTTCACAAATAGATCACTAAACGATATTGCACGAAATAAACACCAGCCGAACAACCAGAAAGACGTTAAAGAAAGGGCGGCGAGCGAATTGAATACGTCATTCAAATAATTCGCCACCCTATTTTGGGGAACATTTCGCTCATGCACCAGCCCACCCGTATAAACATGCTAGTCCCAGACCAGGTTCCTTCAAGCATTACTATAAATTACTTGATACAGTAAACGCATTTACCTTCATTCACAATATATTTTTACTCATATTTTTGAAAAGTAAATAAACCACTAAAATGCACTAAGTACTTCAATCAAAAAGTTTCCTCAGCAACATTTATGCTTACATTATCAGCAAACAGTAACATTCGCGCTTACATTATCAGCAACATCCAACCATAGCAGAACACATAGGGGAATGCAAACACGAAACGATAGCATTACGAACACGACTCAAAACGATGAGGCGATTGAATGGTCGCCTCAGTAGCACCTCTTTTCCTGTACATTTGGCAGCTAGACGTAGAGAGAGTTCATAAACATTTCTCCTGCTTAAAACCCTTAATTTGCATGGTGAGTCCCAGGGACTCCTCCTCAGATTACTTTTATCAATAACTTTTATAATAAGGCAAATACGTTTCAGTGCGTTTTAGTACCTTCCTCCAGTAGCGGGGTGGACTTGGACAGAAGACGACGTGTGCTTGCGCTATTTACTTCGGTGAGTAATAACGGTAGAAGGAGTCCGTGGGACTCCACCATGCACTTTGTGTTATTAAATGAGAGCAATTGTCGATTTTTGTATTGTACTCTATCAAGCTTTTTTAATGCAATAAGCTATTTTCATGGCTTCCAACCGATGTAATATTACCCATATCATTGTTTTGGAGTAAAATCCTGCTAGTGTTCCGACACAATGGTTGGAAGAAGTCATTATTTGGATTGCGCACTAGTTAGTTATGTTTCCGAATAGGGAAAGGCTCTCTTTTTTTGTTCTTTGGTACACCATGACCACACTTTTGTTTCTGAGACAAATTAACCAGAAATTATAATTATGTACATATATTATAACTACACCAAGGGTGAAGTAGATGCAATCGAAATGTACACTGTTTTTTCATGCAGCCGTCGTACTCTTCGATGACCTATAGTAGTTATGTTTGTTATTTTCGATATTTGTGGAATCAATCCCTATGTCTTCAATTAATCTTAAAATGTATGCCCAAAACTAACAAGACTTTAGTTCCTGATACAATTAACTACACAACTGAAGCTAATCTGTACAATACATACAATGTTGCCCAGAACAACAGGCTCACCGCATTAGAAACCCTAAAGGTAAACCTTCTAACTGATGAAATTGATAATGGAGTTGTGATAAATTCCTCGGTATCAGAAAATATACTGTTTCTCATGCTGAAACAAATAATGGAGAAGACAATTTATATTCGCAACTCTTATTACAAACCAATATTCCCGTCATGATCAAAAAAGTATGAAGAAAATTCACAGAACATTATCTGAATTAAAGCAATGCACGTTTTTTTATTTAGATGCTATTTGAGAAGATTTATGTTTATTTTATAATTGGATATGTTTATCTATTCAAAATTAGTAAAAAATGGAAATTATTTTTATTGAAAGTTTAAATTTTACTATTTTTAAGGAGTGAGCATTCTTTTATGCGATTTTTGAGACTGTAAATTTAACTGGAAGTTCTAGAAAATAAACTCATTAAAAGTTCCTAATTTAAGTTAAAATCTATTGTTGATGGACAATATTAACTATATTTATAGATAATTTTACGAAAACAACATTAGTTTTGCTTTTATTAAGATTGAAGTAAGGAGTCCCTGGGACTCCACCATACACTTTAAGGGAGTTTTCACCACCATGCAAACCAAGGGTTAACATGGGACTGATGCGGCGATGAAATTTGCGCCTCAGTAAGGTACTAGATGCTGAGTTTTGTACTGCGAATTGGATTTTGTTTGCTGAGCGTACTTGTTATAGTTGTTCGTACTAGTTTCTTGTACTGATTATAATACGAAAAGGGAGGTTCTTTGGTTACTAATTTTTGATCTAGTTTTGAATTGATATTGAGTATGGGAACAAAGGTGAGGCGGCGCCTCAGTTGCTTCATCTGGCGAGCCGCACTTGAATTGTCTACGTTCAATACTAATACTGCTCTTTTTCGCAGTAGTAGTACTACGCCCAACTAACAATGCGTATGCGTTAAAGAAGAACTTCACCCTGTAACAATCCTATAGTAACACTAAACTCAGTTTAACGTGTGAGATAGCTTAAAGGAATATTTTGATCCGATTAACAACCCTTAAAACATATTTTCTGGAAAACTTCTAACATCCTTATAGAATCAATTCACGCGATCACCGAATAATTGAATATTAAGACTAAAGAGCTCAAACCAGTATGAATTTAAAGAGGGTTCGGCAAGACTTCGATTACACTTTCTTTACGAGAACCGAAAAAGATACTCTATTAAATACTTCCTTATTGTGTTTATTGGATGACATAACACCCACATGTAATAGTCGCCTATAGTATAATTACAAATGAACACACACGTGCAATATTCTCCTATAGCACAGAATCAGTTGTGTTATTTCATGCTAATAGTATGACATTCATATATGTATGTGCTTTTGCAATCCGAGAAATTGTTGATCATAGTTTTATAGGAGGCTGGACCCTTTGAACGAGTTGATGGACTTTATGAAGTGTTCTAGAATAATAGCATGAAAACAATTTTCTTCAATAGAATTGTTTGAAGTCTTGCATTAAACCAACATGTCCTCATTGTTAATTTCTGAACCAAATAAAATGATCTTTGCGCAGAAACTGGCTGCATTTTATAGATGAATTTGAGGATTTAATCAACGTCAACGGATTGATATAAAATAGAAGATTCATTGCAGAAGATTCTACAAGGAATTGATAAACATTTTTATAGAAGCAACTAATAACCGTTTGTAATGTTTACGAACAATGCTGATTATAGGTATCTCAGGTTGGGCAAGTGGTTAGCACATAGGACTGGCAACACGATAATCATAGGTTCGATGCTAGGTGCGAGCTTTTTTTTTTTGTAAAATTTCAGTGTTTCTCTATAAGCTTCCTATAGTTGGCAACACTACTTATTCTTTTCACGTTGGTTATCGGAGCGAACGCGAGAAAATTAATGATATTTGATGCCTTTTTCGAAGCACAATTTAGTGCTACGATAACTTTCTATTGGATTAAAAGACGACGCCAAATGCCATTATTGGACTATTATTCAGCTTTTATACCCTGAAAAGTGTTCCTATTACTATGGGAAGATAATATTCAATAAAGTACCTATTAAAGGGCCAACATTTTTTTGGTTGGGACACGGTAGTCATCGACGCACAATGCTCCTCAAGAAGTTATGGCAAACCAAGAAAGACTGCCTGCCTGAGCCGAAGGTTGAAAAGGAGACAGCTGGGACAACATACAATACTGCATCAATAATTTCAGTAGTAGCCAAATTCGACTGCAACTGCTACAGTAACGATTAGTTGCAGCGCATTTTTTTAGAAACAAGTGATAACGAATATGACAATCTCATCTACGTACTACTACGTGAATTGGGGAGCCGTCTATCAGTTTCAGTTGAGACAGAACACGAGGACTAGTTGGACAGAGACGATACGCGGCCAATTATAATTAAATTCGGAAAAATTAACTGTTTGATGCGGGATCACATGACAGGAGATAATCGGACCTGTGTCTTTTGTTGAAAATGTAAGCGGTAAAGCACTGACAGTTTATGGAGAGCGTTATCGAAAAATATTGAACTCTTGGGTCCGCCTCTTTGCTCAGAACAGGCCAAACATTGTGATTTCAGCAAGACAAGGAGCACCTTGCCATACTTCTCAAGCCACAATGGACATTTTATCTGAACTGTTCGGGACGGGACAAGAATTATTTCAAAAGGAGCATCAATAAATGACTTTTTTCTGTAAACCTCCAAATTAAAACTATCGGATAAAATTACACACTCGTTGCATAGTTCAAAAAAAATCTCCCAAATCTCAAGTTTCTTTCACAAAAAAAAAAAAAAATGTTAAACGAAAAAGTTATGCTATGTTAAAATCGTTAACTTTTACGTGGGCCTCGTGTGTACAAACTTGTTGTAGAGGTCGGTAGGGTCGGCAAAATGAGAAAAGTCTACTGGAGAAAAATGTATAAATCCGCGACTGATGGTAAATATTAATCAGTCCTTATAGGACGTAGCAATTAATATTCTTAAACATTTTAAATTTTATTATAACAGCATCAAAAAACTGAACCAGTATTTATTCAAATGAACTAGTTAGTTTTTGGAAATGTGAACGAAAAACTTCAATTTTGCATATTCCAACAGATGTAACACTAATTAGGACATTCCATTTAGCTCTTCATTTTTTTTGCCTGCATTTTTTAATTGTCCGGTCCATTCTAAATATTTTGCTTCCTTGAATCTGGAACAATGTGTACTTGAAACATTTAGTACACAACACAATGTTAAACACCGAAAATCCATTGTGTTTCCACGAATAGCTCTAGCAGCGCTAGCTCTTGCATTCTATGTGTGTGTATAGTTTCGAGCGTGTTCTCTACATGGATAAACAATTTTACCATTGTATGCATGTCCTTTACGGTGAAACGATTAGCTTTGTCTCCGGCTAGTTAATTAACTACTTAACTTCTTCAATGAGTCGCTCTACTCTCTCTCTCTACTATACAGCGGACATACACAGAGTGCAGAAGTAGGCGAAATGTTTCCTCTCGTTACAAGTGTATAATGTTCACATCATTGTATCTAATAAGAGTGCAGCAAAACTGAATCTCTTCAGATTGAGCTAATGTAAAGTTTAGTTCTGCATTAGGAAAAGAAGCCATTAGACTAGAGTATGGGACGGGGTTGTTTTCAGTTGAACGAACGAGGTTAAGTTAGGAGTTTATACGTACGTGGCAGGCAGTGGCGCAACCAGAGTCTTGTCCTGGAGGGGGCTATGATTATATCACTCGAAATTTGGACTTCAGTTGGCTGATCAATTCCTTGATACATTAAACCAAGATCTTTTTTACCCTTGCCGTACGGCTCGTCGTTTAAACGAAGCCTTAGAGTAACTAAAGTTGAAAGTAAACTAAAACTGAATACGAGTGAATATTGTTACAAAAACTTTGTGCCGAAAAAGCTCAGTAAACCCATTTTGCGTGGCTACTTTCATAAACTACGTCATTTAAAAAACCCAGTGTAAAAAAATGTTACTCCATCTTGCTGAAACTATAGGCTCTGAAGCAGAAATCTTGGCGTTTGATGATTCGCTGCTCTATATTTTTAACTGAAATAGAAACCTTATAAACGAATGAGAACCCTTCTTGCTCACTGCCTTATTTTGGGGAAGTAGTTTCGTTTTCGTGAGTCGAATCAAATTGCCGTGGGCAATAATTTTTTTTTAGTTAGCAAATACTTATGAGATTAATCTTAAGCTCACCCACTTGACTCCAAATCGTTGTCACCTTCGGTCACTGATTTTAATTTTGTGACGTTTTCAAACAAATTGGCAAATAAAAAGGAAGAGAATCCATCAAAAGTGCGTAATTTTCCCAGAGTATTGTCAATTGTTTTGTTGGAGTATCTCAATGTCGAGTCACTGAAATTACTTCACATGGCCGAAGACGAACTCAAAGAGAGAAATCAGACAGCGCAATGTCATGGGGCCTTCTAGAAAGCGATCATTGTCATTCACAATCTAGACATGAATATACCTTTTCAAGGACAATACATATATTACCACTCTGGAGTTTCTTTCATATTCTTCCGATCATCATATTGGATTTCGTCATCCAATGGACCGAATTATCATTGGCGGCCATGGCATTTCAGGCAGGCAAAAAAGGGTAGACTGGATAACGAAACCCCAAATGGCAGCCTAAAATGGTGACTATTGTGCAAGAGAACTATGTTATTCATAGCTCATAGGAGATAACTGTGACAATGGAATGTTCATTAACTTTTATACAAATTTTGGTAAAGTAGCTTAACGTAGTTATCGCGAAAGATAGATACACTACTAGTCACTAGTACCAAGAACACCAAAATACTAATTTCGGATAATGTCAAACGTTGGAACCCTCCCGAAAGCAAATTCTTTCTACGTCCCTGCAAAGATGATATTTCTAAAATTTTGGTAATGATTTTCGAATCTTTCACAGATCATCGAAACTGGCGAATAATCTCTATGAAAAGGATTCGAAATGCTCCACGAACGTGATTTCTATTTTTTTCTTAACTCTGCAACGAAATGCATTGCTTCATAGTTTATTTCATTTCAAATTGTTCGTTATCCTTTCGTAATTTCTATGGGTCTGGGAGGGGCTTTAATCCCCTTAGCCCCTCCCGTGGTTGCGCCACTGCTGCCAAGACACTGTGAACTAGAGGTAAAGGGGCATACAAACTTTGCACAACAAGTTCATGACGCAATTGAGTTATAATTTATGGTGTAATTAGGTTTTTGGATTTCCTCGAAACGTGAACTCTAAATGCATAATTACGGGTCGATTTTAGTTTCAGATTTTGTGGAAAATAATTCTGGTCATATGTCACTTTGAGTTTGAGGTAGGTAAGTACTATGTTCACGGCGCGAAAAACTTGCATTTATGTATGTCTCCCGTGAAAAATGTGCCGTGGAGACATGGCTTTTATTCTAATTGATTGTCGATGTCACCTTTTCCCTGTGAAATAAAGTGCAACTGCATTATTTACGCTGGCGAAATGTCAAAAATTGGTGTGACGACTTCCGTGTAAAGTGAGTAGCACCAAGCGAATTTGATTTCGCGATCATCAACATTTTGACAGTATTTGCATGGGATTCATATGAATTCTTATATAAAGTACCAACTCTTAAGCCAAGTACCTACTGACTGAGTGAAATTTTTGTCCGCTGCGATTTTTTCAATGAAAATGTATTCTTACTGTCGTGGAATAGGTATGTCACAAACGGTGGGGAGTTCCATAAGCTACAATCCGAGTTCCATAATTATCCTCGGCCATTTTTTGTATTATTTTACGACTCCCCTGGTAATTTGACATTTCACGATGAAATAACCGGGGAATCGGAAAAAAATACATAAAATGGCCGAGAAAAATTATGGAACTGTTTTCGGATTGTAGCTTATGGAATTCCCCACATATTCCACAACAGTAAGAATACATTTTCATTGAAAAAATCGGAGCGGACAAAAATTTCACTCTCGATATCAGTACTAGGCTTTACGTGAAAATCTTTCGGTTAAAAAAAAAAAACCAACTGTACTAAATAAAAAATAAATAACAGGCGCGACAATCCAGCATTGGACTAAGGCCGCAGGATGTGTTAGTGACATCCTATTTCCAAGATCTTATCTGCTTTTTGTTGAGGTAATGAGATCAGCATCACGCTCAGCAGTGTTATTTATCCCCATAAATGGGTACTCGTTTAACATCTGAGTGAGATCATAGTCCGTCACAAGCTCAACTGTACTAAATAAGTTACTTAAAAACGTTCAACTTGCCATTGAATAGAAAACATTTCCTTAGCAATTTTTTTTCGAAAATGACTGATACGAGATGTAGGTGCCTACATAAGTTACAATTTAGCATGCTCTGGGACACATCGTTGTTCGACGGCGGATCCTGTCCTCAAGGGGTTACGGCAAGTCTGGAGAGCGAAAGATTGCAAATTCAATAAAAAAGCGCTCATCAAAATAGTCACTTATGACAATTGAAATTTCCAAGAATATTTATGTAAGACTTTTCACTTCATCTAAATTTCATCAAAAACATTCAAAATTATCTCATGTACGCGAAAGGAAAGGTAAATATAGGAACATTTACAAAATGAAGCGAAAAGCAAAAAGCTTCCGTAGAAATGAATCCATTATTCATTTACATCAAGGGCATTCGCCATTTTTCCAATAATTTGTACTAATCTGTTCGTCAACATCTGAAACTTGAGTAGCTGCGAGGTCGGGCTTTAAGAGCGAGTGAACATCCCTTGCTACAAATTATGCTCTCAGTATTGCCAACACTCAATACTCGTAATTCTGTATATTTTTGGGGTTTTGTATTTTCTCCTTCAATCGTTATAATTATAAATCTACCTTGGCATGGACGCCACTCGACAGAACTACGCTCAACAAAATTGTCAGTCCTTCACAGTCATATTCGATATTTATCCTGCGAGCACAAAACCCTGGAATAATCATCATCATTTCAATATGAAACCACACTAAACCCCATTAAGTCATGCGGCTTAATGCTTACATCAAACTTTTCCGTATGAAATGTTGATGTGTCCCCGGGCGACTGTTTTAACTGTGAAACATTAAATCTCCGAAGAATAAAGCTACAAAGGTGATACCTACTATAGCGCAGCGGTGTTCGATGTGTAGGTGATGGTATCATACAGGCATGGCGGGGCGCCCAGGACGAAAAACACAAAGTCACAAGGTCTCATAACGCGTGTACTTAACAAAATTTCGCCATTAGTTAATTACAATCATTTGAAACGTTAATTAAGGAGTACACACCTTGAAAGTCATCCGGTCGTGAAAAATGTGCAGATACATGAAAACCCGCAAACCAAGAGCAGATTGGAAACATTAGCACGGACATTTGTTTAACATTTATACCGGGTACATGAGTATTGCACAAGTACGCGGTAGGGTAAAGTGATGATGAACATAGTTGATGTGGTTTGGTGTTGCCAGATTATTTTTTTTCTAACGGTAAAAAAGAATATGGTACCGACACCGGCTTTGACAGACTTGGTAACTGTTTCAAGGTACAGATTCCGCTATGATCCCGATTACTCATCTTTCTGAGGCTACTTACAAGTAGACTCTACGTTCAATTCCAATGCGAAATAGTATACCTCGAAAATTGTGCTGGTGTAACTTGCAGATTGTTTAAAGATGAATGGTCTGTGAAGCTTCGTTTTACTCATAGAATGTCCTTCGAAAGGATAAAGTAATAGTTTTTATAAAATTTTAGATGAAATTATAGATTTTATCGATTCATTTCGCCTGGGCTACTAGACCCGATGTCGGTACTTAGTGTATTGGATGTGGAAAGCTCGGTCGCTTTTGCGAGCTTTCGACCCGATCGTCACGTTAAAATATTGATGATTTAATCAGGCATTTGCTTCACTAAAATTGTCAACCCTCTTTGTACTGTCGACATTCTTCATTGAATAATAGTTTCTTCCCTATTTCCCATGCGTCTTGCATAAATGTTCCAAAATCCAAACATTGCTTACACATCCACGTATATGACCATTAGATATAATTCCTTTACTCGCTTGGGCGCTTACCAAATATGCAAACCATGTCATATGGGAGCCACGATACGACATCGACGAGGAGCACGATGAATTGCTAGCGCTGCTACTTCTGCTATAGCTAGCTGCTTGCATACCTAAGTACGTATGTTTACTCCCAAGTGATATGTTCGTCCTGTTTCTGTTCTTGAAATCCCCACAGGTGCCTAACCTAGTCCTATAGTCGCTGGGGCTGTACATCATCGACCAACCAATGCATAATGTCTTGTCTCTGATACGCTTTTGTCAAAAGCAAACCATAACAGAACACCGACAGCATGGAGGGGAGGCTCTCTAGTTCTATACTAGTAGAAGCTTCCGTATAATTAAACGAAAACAAAGTAAGACACGAAGTATGCATGCATGCTTTACTACTGCCGTGTGCATAATATTTTGCATTCAGCAGTCCTTTTTTAGTTTTTGTTGCATAAGATCGGTGCACGAATAGTAATGTAATGTAGACACAGTAGGGAAGGAATTGTGTTAACAAAAACCGAGGCTAATTTCGGGCGCGGCCGAAATTTGGATACCCTTCGCTCCCCTCGGGCTAAAAGTTCTTTCGGGCGTACCTATGACTTGGGTTCAGTCCTCCTCGCTTCCATGCTTTTCCTTGAATTTTCACATAAGTGCCGTGCGAAGATTTATTGGGTGAAGCGGGGGACGTGGTTTTCTTAGAAGAACAAAAAAAGGGTGAGGGGGGGGGGGTTCGGCAGCCCTATGAACGTATGGCCTTTCCATCAATTTTTACGTATGTTTGTGGCATCAATCACAACACAATTCTATGAGATTTGGTTGAAATTGGTGGACAAATAAAAAAGTTTTTCTTCGTAGAACCTAATTTGGGGGTTGGGTTTATATGCCAGCCCCATGACCGCATGGTCCGATTTAATTCATTTTTGCATATGTTTTGTAATATCAATAAAAATACATTTCCTTGAGGTTTAGTTGAAATTTGTGTCCAAATAAAAAAGTATTTTTTAGATGAACATAATTTTGGGGGTCAAGTTTGTATGGCAGCCCCACGACCCCATAGTGCGATTTCATTTATTTTCACGTTTGTTATGTGGCATCAATAGAAATATAATTTTCTGAAGTTTGATTGAAATTGGTGTGCGAATAAAAAAGTTTTTCTTAAAAAAATTTGATTTGGGGGCTAGGTTTGTATGGTAGCCCCATGACCACATGGTCAGATTCCATCTATTTATACATATGTTTTGTGTCATCAATAGAAAGACATTTGTGTGAAGGTTGGTTGAAATTGGTGTATAAATAAAACAAATTTCTTAGAAGAACTTAATTTGGGGAGCTAGGTTTCTATGACAGCCCCATGACCCCATGGTCCGATTTGATCGATTTTTGCATATGTTTTGTGGTATTTCTAGAAACACATTTGTGCGAAATTTGATTGAAATCGAAGAGAAAATAAAAAAGTTTTTCTTAGAAGAACTTAATTTGGGGGACTAGGTGTGTATGGCAGCCCCACGACCCCATTGTCCGATTTGGTCCATTTTTACATATGTTGTGTGTTACCAGTTAAAACACATTTGTGTGTAATTTGATTGAAATTGGTACAAAAATAAAAAAGTTTTTCAAAGAAGAACCTAAATTTTGGGGGTAGGTTTGTATGGCAGCCCCACGACGCCCTTGTCGGATTTTGGCGATTCAAACATACAAACTGCCTGCAACAAAAAGAAGCATGTTTGCAAAATTTCAGCTCCATTGCTTTTAAACTGGCCGAGCAAAACGCGTCGCAACAGACAGACAGACGGACAGACGGACAGACGGACATCGTCCAATCGACTCAGCTCGTCACGCTGATCATATATATACATATTTTATATGGTCGGAGATGCTTCCTTCAATGCGTTACAAACTTCATGACAAAGTTAATATACCCTTTACGCTTAATAGGCGAAGGGTATAAAAAGAAGAATTCGTTCTTGCATTGTAGATCTTTAGTTTTAATTTTGTGAACATACAGGGTGGCTCATTTAAAGTGAACTAGTGTAAACCATGAATAACTTTTTATACCCTTCGCTCATTGAGTGAAAGGGTATATTAACTTTGTCATGAAGTTTGTAACGCATTGAAGGAAGCATCTCCTACCATATAAAAAGTATACATATATGATCAGCATGACTTGGGGAGTCGATTGGGCGATGTCCGTCCCCAAATTAGGTTCTTCTAAGAAAAACTTTTTATTTGTGTACCATTTTCAACAAAATTGCACACAAATATGTTTCTATTGATAACACAGAACATATGTAAGAATGGATCAAATCGGACCCTGGAGTCATGGGGCTGCTATACAAACCTAACCCCCCAAATTAGGTTCTTCTAAGAAAAACTTTTTTATTTGTGCACCAATTTCAACCAAATTCCACACAAATGTGTTTCTCTTGATGACACAAGACATATCTAAGAATTGATCAAATCTGACCATGGGGTGGCCATACAACCCCAACCCCCATTTTGATTCTTCTAAGAAACATTTTTTGTACCAATTTCACAAAACCTTGAATTAATGTGGTTTTACCAAAGCAACGAAAAAGTTAAAAACGAATGGAATGGCCATGCCCCACAGTCCCATCCCAACCCCAATAAAATTTTGCGAGTAAATATTTTTATTTGCCCACTTATTTCAACCAAACCCAAAACTTTTGTCAAGGCAGAAGAAAAAGAATGAGAAGGGGGACTAAATACAAGTCATAGGTACGCCCGAAAAAACTTTTAGTCGAAGGAGAGCGAAGGGTATCCAAATTTCGGCCGTGCGCGAAATTAGCGTTGGTCCCCGGAGCTTGGCGAGCGTAGCGAGCAGGGGCGAAGCCCCCTAGTTTATTTCTGGACCGTTTTTTTCGAAATTTTTACTTAAAAAAATAGAAACTTGGGAGATACGTTTACACTATGTTCGAAAAATTACATCCTTTAGATGACCGCCCCGGCTTCGCAAAGACGGTATCGTCCTACAGTATGTTCCATTACCTTTCGCAATATTTCTGGCTGCAAATCTCGGATCTCCGCTACAATATTTTGCTTCAATTCCCGAATTGTCCTTGGTTTATTATTGTAGACTCTCTCCTTAAATTATCCCCACAGAAAAAATCTAGTGGAGCTAAGTCTGGAAGTCTAGCCGGCCAGTTAATTGCAGATCCTCTGGAAATGACTCTTTCGCCGAAAACGTCCGTTAAAATCTCCATTGTGGCTGCAGCGGTATTGAATCTTGTTGAAACCACATATCTGGTCGGATTTGGACAAAAAAACTAGTAACATTGTTGAGCATCTCACAATTCAAACGACCTTCTTCGTGTTGATGTTGTTGCATCTGATTCGACGCTGGCTTCCACCCGCTCAATGATTTCGTCCGTCCTCGCACTTTGTCTCGGGGCTCGTCGAGGGCTATTAACGTTGCTCAACCGTATATCTTTCCATGTTGTTTTTTTTTTCAATACTAACGCATAATGGATCCTTTTCATTTTATTTTATTAATGTAATTTTATAAAAACTTGATAAATTTGAGCAACGAGACAAGTATTCATTCATTTTTTGTTATTATGGGGTCATTACCAGACGCATTATTACGACTTAATTTCTAAATAAATTGTCCAATAATGTCAATTTTGACAGTAAATTTCCATTCTACCTGTCCGCATACGTAATTTTTTTTAAAATGAAATGGTTCAAACATAAACTCTTTTGTAAAACCTACCTAAACATATCTCCCATGTGTCTAGTTTATTCTTATCAAATTTCAGAAAAAAATATAAAAAAATAAAAAAGTTATGCATGGTTTACCCTAGTTCACTTTAAATGGGCCACCCTGTAGTTAACTCTTGCTCTCACATTTACTTCAAAAGTTTTCACATTTACTTTTCAAGTTTCAAAAAATTTGAACAAATCAAAAGTGAAAAGCGATTAAGTTTCCTGACCTCTGTCGCTCGGACCCTGGTTGGTCCTGAGTAGGGATGTCAAAAACCGGACGGTTAGTCCGAAAACCGGTACTTTCAAAACGGTTAACCGTTTTTTTTCGGTTTTTTCATCCTCCCGGTTTTAACCCGGACGGTTGTTCGCCCATCCGGTTAAAACCGAAAAAAAAACTTTCCAAATTCATAAAATTTTGATCGGAAAGGTCCCAAAAAGGACAAAAAAGGATACTCTTTAATCCTTGACCGGAGGTCGGCATGTGGGGTATCAAATCAAAGGGGACGTCAAGAACATTACATATCCGGTGTTTGTTCCATGTTTCAAGGACCCTCAACGGAATAAATCGAGATTAAATGGATAATTATTGTGTTTCCCGTGTATCTTTCCGAAGCCCTAATTACGAGAGTAAATCAAATTGCCACTACGTTTCTCACTTTTCCGAATCTATAATAGCTAAAGATTCTCCCATTCCCGGTTTCCATGTCCAGCGGCTCCGTTTCTTCCTCTTGCCCCCAAGAAATTTGCAACTTTTTCGCTGACCATTTTCAAAACAGTTTCTGCTCATTGGGAAACTCGAGTTCCTCATTGCCCCTGACTGACCATCACTCAATAAGTCTTATTAGCGAAATTACAATAACAATGGAGGAAATATCTAAAGCAATTGGAGAGCTAAGTGTAGACAAAGGACCTGGCCCTGACTTAATACCTCCCGTCTTTGTTAAGGAATGTTTGAATCAATTGCTCATTCCTCTACATTTTATATTTAATAAATCCCTACGATCAGGCGAATTTCCTTCGTATTGGAAATTTTCCCATGTTACACCAATTCATAAGAGCGGGGATAAACGAATAGTCGATAATTATCGGGGCATAGCCATTCTATCGGTAATTCCTAAGCTATTTGAGAAATTGGTTTGCGATAAGCTGACCGTTGTCGCTGAACCTCTTCTTAATGAACAGCAACATGGTTTTCGAAAAGGCAGATCGACCACAACCAATCTAATAATCCTGGTATCAGAGGTCTTGTGTGAAATGGAAAAGGGGAATCAGATTGATGCAGTTTATACAGATTTCAGCAAAGCCTTTGATAGAGTGGATCACCTAATCCTAATTAAGAAATTACATAAATTCGGTGTAACTGGGTCTCTTCTTAGTTGGCTCCGCTCATATCTTCTTAATCGAAATCAAATTGTTAAATTCCAAGGTTATCTCTACTCTTTAATATCTTCATTTCAGACCTATCTCATTTATTATCTGATATACCCCACCTACTCTATGCTGATGACCTAAAATTGTACCACATAATTCAATCACATTCTGACGCTGCATTTCTTCAACTCAAGCTTAAATCCCTCGAGGAATGGTGCAATCAAAATTATTTATATCTCAATGTTAACATGTGCCAAGTAATAAGCTTTTCCCGTAAGAGCCTAATTATAACCAACCCCTATAATCTAAATAACGTTGCACTTAACCGAGTTGACCACATAAAAGACCTTGGTGTTGTTTTGGACAACAAACTACGTTTCAATTTGCAGTATGATATGGTACTGTCTACTGCTAACAAGCAACTCGGCTTCATTAAAAGGCGAGCGAGAGAATTTAAGAACCTTTGGGTTACGAAATCTTTGTATACTACATTAGTCCGACCCCTTCTTGAATATGCTTGTGTTGTTTGGAATCCGGTGTATGAAATTCATCGCAACAGATTTGAGTCGATTCAAAAACAATTTCTCCTTTTTGCTCTAAGAAATCTATATGATCCTGCCGATTTCCGTAATCTTCCCTCATACGAATACAGATTAGGTATCTTAAATTTAATGTCACTCTCTTTTTGTAATTAATGGTCCAGTTAATGTGGATTTTCTATCCAACAAAATAGTTTTCAACGAACAAATTAGACGTACTAGACATACATCTCTCCTGAAGGAGTATCAACACCTAACCGTTTATGGCTACAATGAACCCATAAACAGATGCTGTCGTAATTTTAACTCTGTTAGTGTCCATTATTCCCAAGGTATTTCCAAACTTACATTTAAGCAAAATTTGGTTAAGTCCCTCACTATATCCTAGTTTCCCTAGTTTTATATAAAATGTAATTATTATTGTAAAACCTTGATTTGGTTAAATAAATAAATAAATAAATAAATTTGCTAAGAAAAAAATGATCGGAAAGCTCTCAAAAAGGACACTAATTACAAACCTTGATCGAACGTGGGCATGCGGGGTGTCATATCAAATAGGACGTCGAGTACATTCCATATCTGGCGTTTATTACTTGTTTCAAGGGCCCTCACAGGAGAAAATTGGGATTCAATGGAAAATTTTCATGTTTCTCGTATATGTATATCTTTCCAAAGCCGTAATTTTTGCGTTTTAGCCCGAATTTTTCCATTTAGTGTCCTTGAAACAGGAAACAAACACCGGATATGCAATGCACTCGACGTCCTCTTTGACATGACACCCCGCATGCTCACTTTCAATCAAGGTTTGTAATTAGTGTCCTTTAATGTCCTTTTTCAGAGCTTTCCGATAATTTTTTTCTTAGAAAATTTAATGGTAGAATCTTAACATATCATAGATTCGGAAAACTTGGATTATTCTCGTAGTTATGGCTTTGGAAAGATACACGGAAAACACAATATTTTCGATTTATTCCGTTGAGGGTCCTTGAAACAGGAAACAAACACCGGATATGTAATGTACTCGACGTCCTCTTTGATTTGATACCCCACATGCTGACCTCCGGCCAAGGATTAAAGAGTATCGAGTATCGATCAAAATTTTTTTTTAGCAAAATGAGTTTTAGATTCCTGGGAGCTCGCTGATTCAAAAAACACAAAAAATAGCCTTACTCTATTGTTTTCTATTTGGAGGCCTGAAATGGGATATTTTGACTGCACTATAGGTATACATTGTCTAGCAATAAAACTCAGTTAACTAATTTTGAAACATTATGAATACTTCTGACAATTTTATTTGATTATCTTTTTTTGTTCAACATGTTTCTCTTTTAGGGCTCCATTACACAGTCATATTTCTATACAAACATCAGCTTAACGAGTGTGTATGCATTATTTTGCTAAAATTCTAAGCAATTCAATGAAAAACCGGTTAACCAAAAACCGGTACTTTGAGCCCGGTTAAAACCGGACGGTCTAACCGGCTTTGCGAAAAAACCGAAAAAACCGAAAACCGGGTTATGGGCCGGTTTTTGACATCCCTAGTCCTGAGTGTGTTTATTCGGTAGATGTTGTCGCTCGCGCCGTCTTACAAGGGGTAGAATATTTCAAGAAGATACATAGATATAACTTTGAAAATTGCATTTTTTCGACAATCTTATTCTCGTTGTTCTCATTGTTCTTGCTGTTTACTGGCAGGTCTACAGCCTCGTAGAGAGCATGTCAGAATTTGCTCTCTTTTTCCATTGATACAGTCGGTCCTGAAGGTGTGCCTAGGCTTTGCCATTTGCTCCGATTCGTGCAGTAGAAAAAAAGATACAGCGAATAACGAGAAAAAATGCATACAGTTTCTCACTTAAGTCTTTTTATATACATATATGTTTTAAAGGAAGCATTTTGCAAAAGCCGGGGTAGGCCCGAAAAATGTCTAGAAAAGAATCGTATAGTTTTGTAATTTGGTAGGACTGTTTCGAACAATCTTTTACAGCTCGTGCCCCCTTGCGAGATCTGCTGATCCTGGCGCCCGCCGAGAAAATGTTGGCCAAAAACTGAAAATATATGCAAAAATTGCCATGGCCAAGAAATGCTTTTAATTTTGAACATAAGTTTGGAATCCATTGTCCCAATTTAAATTGTTTGAACATTTTATTGTTAGTGCAGCTCATTTGTAGTTCAGTCAAAATATCCCAATTCAGGCCTCCAAATAGAAAAAAAATAAAGTGTAAGGCTAATTTTTGTTGTTTTTAAATCAGTGGTCTCCCAGGAATCTACAACTGATTTTGCTAAAAAAAATTTTGATCGGAAAGGTCACAAAAAGGACACTATTTAATCCTTGCCCGGAGGTCGACATGCGGGGTATCATATCAAAGCGGACGTTGAGTAGATTACATATCCGGTGTTTGTTTCCTGTTTAAAGGACCCTCAAAGGAATAAATCGAGCTTATATGGAAAATTTTCGAGTTTACCGTGTATCTATCCAAAGACATAACTACGAGAATAATTCAAGTTGTCCCTACTTTCAGCATGTGGCGTGTGATATCAAAGAGGACGTCGAGTGCATTGCATATCCGGTGCTTGTTTCCTGTCTCAAGGACACTAAATGGAATAAGTCGGGCTTAAATGGAAAATTACGGCTTTATAAAGGTACAGATACGGGAAACACAAAAATTTGAGCCCATTTTTTTCCTTTGAGGGTCCTTGGAGCAAGTAACAAATGCCAGATATGGAATGTACTTGACATCCTCTTTTATATGACACCCCACATGGCCAAGTTCGATCAAGGTGTGAGATGGGTGTCCTTTTTTGTCCTTTTTCAGAGCTTTCCGATCAACTTTTTTGTTAGCAAATTTAATGGTAGAATCTCCAGCTATTATAGATTCTGAAAAGTGATAAAAGTAGGGACAACTTGAATTATTCTCGTAGTTATGGCTTTGGAAAGATACACGGGAAACTCGAAAATTTTCCATTTAAGCTCGATTTATTCCTTTGAGGGTCCTTGAAACAGGAAACAAACACCGGATATGTAATCTACTCGACGTCCACTTAGATATGATACCCCGCATGCCGACCTCCGGTCAAGGATTAAATAGTATCCTTTTTTGTCCTTTTTGGGACCTTTCTGAAACATTTTTTTTTAGCAAAATCAGTTGTAGATTCCTGGGAGCCCACTGATTTAAAAACAACAAAAAATAGCCTTACTCTATTTTTTTCTATTTTAAATGCTAATATGACTGCACTACTGGAACTACTGGAATTTTTAGGAAGTAACATTTAAATATCATGATTTCCACATACTGAATTTCGTCGTGTGTTCGGCCGTCATGGCTTCTATGGTACATCGAGCAGCAAAATTCATATTGATATTACTAGAGCGACCAAAATCCGTATTTTTTATCAAAAATTATTCAAAAACTACGGCTGGCTGATGAGGTTCATATCAGCCATATCAAGTGATTTCGTATTTTCGGCGGTGTTCATTAAATGAATTTAGTAGCAGCGCATTAATCGACGGAAATAAAATTTTTGCCATTTTGCAACGCTTTACCACAACTGATTACCCCTGGTACATTTTGAAAGAAGTTCGCACGAAAACCATAATGTGCCTGCGCCCCCCTTCTCTGATCGTCACGCCTCCCTAGGGGGGGCCAGTTTGGGAATCACTGGTTTAGAACAATCCCTTGTATATGTGCTCCAAAGTTTTCAATTTGAGCGTCTGCAATAGCCGGAGCAAGGGCAAGGGGTCAAATTTCCTGTTTTGGTTCGTCTCATATACGAGTACATTTAGATTAGATTAAATGGCGGCATTGGCATATTTGCCATAAGCACTGCGACCGGTGGTCTAATGTGCCATTGCCCACGCTACAGGTTAGATAAATTTATCTAACCGACACCTGTCGATAAATCGATTAATTTGTCCCATGTTAAGGGAGGCGATGTCCTCTGTGAGAGGGAAAGTTATGCCAAAGCATTCCTCCCGTCTCATCGCCAGTCTTTCACACTCGCAAAGTATGTATGTGAGTGGATGTTTCGTCATCGGCCTCGCTGAAACGGCAGGTCGCGTCTGCGACTAAGCGCATGGTTCTTAAATGCCCGTTCAGACGGGAGTGGCCTGTAAGGAGGCCGCTTATGATTCTGACCCTGTTCCTGCTGAGCTTAACTAGCTCCAGAGTGCGTTTCTTAGAGTAGGTCGCTACGAAAAGCTTCGACTGCCTTAGTCCTGGAAGGGCCTCCCAGCATACGGTGGCTGTCGTCTTCTCCCACTCAGTGATTTCGTTTCTGCATAGACACAGTGGTGTACCGCAGAAGGGGCTAGCAGAGGCTACCCTAACGAGTTCGTCCGCGATCTCATTCCCTTCTATTCCAGAGTGTCCGGGAACCCATAGGAGTGTAAGATCATTGTGAGATCCTACAGATTGAAGTATTTCCTGACATAGCCACACCAGTTTTGAAGTAAAGGTATGTTTTGTAAGAGCTTTGATAGCCGCCTGACTGTCGGTAAAGATCGCTATCTTTCTGTTGACATATCCTTTGTTCTGACATTCTCTGGCGCAAATTTCTATTGCATGTACTTCTGCCTGGAACACAGACGCTAATTTCCCCATAGGTACTGAGTAGCTTACACCTGGACCACTGATGCCCGCTCCAGAGCCTGTGTCAGTTTTTGATCCATCTGTGTAAAAGCTGATAGTGTCGGGGTGAAGGGACCTGAACATATCCGTCCAACTTTCCCTCGCCCAGATTGCTGATTTAAAGGACGCGTTGAAGCGTAATGTCTTAACTAGGTAGTCCGAAGGTAGACAGAGGGTATTGCTGCCTTGTAACCATCCTAGTTGATCATGGCTAAAATTGACTGTCGTGCTGAAGGCCCTGAGCCTACCAACAGCCAGCCTCGCCGACGCTTCAATGTTAATGTGTAGTGGAGTTAGGTCAAGAAGAACCTCCAGGGCAGCGGTGGGGCATGAAACAATAGCTCCAGTGATAATTAGACAGGCAAGCCTCTCGGCCTTACCTGGATCCGACTTACCAGTGCTAGTTGAAGCCCTTTTCCAACACACCACCGCCCCCTACTCCACTATAGGTCTAACAACTGTCTTGTAAATCCACAGAATTAAATGTGGTTTAATTCCCCAGGTCTTACCTACATAACCTCTGCAGGTCCATAGTGCCTTGATCGCCTTCTCCGTGACCGATTTCAGGCGGTCATCCCAGAGTAATTTGCTATCAAGAGTGACTCCTAAATATTTGACTTGGTTTGCCATTTTCATTTGGGAGTTGCACATAGTAGGACAACTCAGGGTTGTTGTTGTCCTGCTCCTACTGAAAGGGACCACCGTGGTCTTGGACGGGTTGACCCGTAGACCACTCTCCGTGCACCAATCTTGAACTATTCGCAGGGCGGTGTGGAGCACATGGGGTAGGACTTCCTCAAATTTGCCCTTAACCATGATAACCAGGTCGTCTGCGTATCCTTGGGTGGAGAACCTCTCTAAGGTTAGTCTCCACAGCAGTCCATCAACAACTAAACACCACAGAAGGGGGGACAGTACCCCTCCTTGTGGGCAGCCACGAGTGGCTAAGGCGGAGAGGGTGGACCCTCCGATGCTGGTATAAATGTTCCTCGATGAAAGCATGCGTTGCACCCAGGTAATCATTGACACATCTGCCCCTTTTGTTCTTAGCGCCGTACCGATGGACTCGAAGGACGTATTGTCGAAGGCCCCTTCTATATCCAGGAATGCACAAAGTGCCATCTCCTTTTTTGATATGGCCACTTCGATTTCGTCCACTAGGGTGTGAAGTGCAGATTCAGTCGATCTGCCTGGTTGGTGGGCAAATTGTCTGGGGTGCAGCGGACTCGTCTTAAGAAGCGTACTCCTTATATGTGCGTCTAGTATCTTCTCCATTGCTTTCATGAGGAACGAGGTTAGACTGATTTGGTCGATACGATTTCGGATCGTCTGTCGACCTTTTTCCCACTTTGGGAATGAAGACCACCCTCACTGATCTCCAAGCTGTTGGGATATAACCTAACGCGTAACTACTTCTATATATATTGACTAGGAATGGGATCAACTCTTCCTGCGCCTTCTGTAATAGCGCTGGAAAGATGCCATCCATACTAGGCGATTTGAAGGGATCAAAGGTCCCAATCGCCCATCCAACCTTATCATAAGTAAATATAGCCCCTGCTGTCCTCCAATCGGACTGGTTGGACCTATTGGAAGTACGGTAGTGTGGGAAAGCGGTCTGGTTTAATCTGCATCCTGGGAAATGAGTTTCCAGGAGCAGTACACCTGTGTCACTCGAGTTTACAGTGATTGTGCCATTCGGCCTTTTGAGTGTGCTTGTCGCATTAGCCCCATTTTTCGCCAGCACCTTATGCAGCCTAGCCGCTTTTGTGGTGCTGTTGACATTTTCGCAGAAGGTCATCCAGCTGCGCCGTTTCGCTTCCCTAATCGTCTTATTATATTCTGTCAGGGTGGAACGATACATGTCCCAGTCTCCGCTACGCTTGGCCCGATTAAATAATTTCCTCACGTTTTTTTCGGAGGCGAGCAAGATCATTGTTCCACCACGATACACACTTCTTGTCTTTAATTATCCTTATAGGGCAATTTTCTTCATAGGAAGATACAATTGCCTTGGTAGTATCGTCGACTAGCCTTTCTAAGCTCATCCACCCAGGGGCCTTCCTGTCTATGTGCTGCTGGTGCTCCCTGAGTGTTTCAGAATATCCAGGCCAGTCAGTGAGTGATACAAGTACATACATATTAATATTATATTGGATGAGCAAATAACATCCTGAGGATCCCAAAACTTCCAGCGAACGAGCATGGTAGCGGTTCACACAACACACACACGACACACCACACGAATTGCCAAGTTCGCCGTGGTGAACAGCGGCGGAGACTATTTCGTATATTCTGACTGACTGACGCTGGGCCACCAAACCGATTTGGACAAGACTAACGGTGTATTCTGGTGTGTTGTGATGCATGCATTTGGAAAATCGATTTTTCAAGAATTCTGACAAAGTTATTTGAACAAAATTTGCCTGCAGCAAAAGAAGCATTTGTGCAAAATTTCAGCTTCATAGCTTTTAAATTGGCCGAGTAAAACGCGTTGCAACAGACGGATAGACGAAGACGGGCTCCCCAAGTCATGCTAATCATATTTGTATACTTTTTTGGTCGGAGATGCTTCCTTCAATACTTTACAAACTTCATGACAAAGTTAATATACCCTTTCACTCTATGAGCGAAGGGTATAATAAATACAGAAATTGTAATTCTGAAATTCAACATTTGATAACCGTAAAAGTATAAGTAATATTGCAAAGTGATCCCCCCCCCTCTACGAGAAGCTATCTACGCCACTGGTATGCGTATCATTGAGACAAGATGCGAATATTTTGGCGGGATTGTATTTATATCAATCTTTTTTTGTGGCTGACTTTTTCTTTGGCGGAAACCTTTTACAGCACAGTTCACTGAAAATAATATTGTACATAAATTCAATGAACACCGTTCATATAGCTATTTTCATTCTGAGTATGAACAAATTCATCGTTACAGTGAATTTTTCATTATTGTCAATCAATGAATTTATGAACAGTTCATAAATGCAATGATTTCAAGTTCATAAAAGTAACGTACAATGTTCGTAATAACAATGGATGTTTTCATAAAAATAATGTACATGTTCATATCTAAAATGTACAGGTTCATCATAATGATGTACTAGTTCATAATAATAATATACGTGTTCATACATAACGTTATTCGTAACTACAATGTACATGTTCATAATAACAATGTACATGTTCATAGCAGAAATGAACATGTTCATAACGGCAGCGAATATGTACATTATCACTTGAATGTTAACGGTTTTAGATTTTTCCAGGAGACAATACCGGTACTACATTAGAAATTGACTTCAATTAGATTTCGCCTTTTATACAAGGAGTTTTGTGAGTGAAGTGAATTTGGATCGATCGTGAAAGTGTAAGTGAGAACAATTTATTTAAAAAAATATCTGTTTAAAAGGTAAGGATTTGCATTCTATCATGAAATGTTTTGTTTGTAAAAAAAAAGTTTTGCTTCAATGGACCTTTTAATTATTAATTTAAAACGAATCCATAATTTGTCCACAAACAGTGTATTTAGATGTGTGGAAAATGATTGTTTTCGATGCTTTTCTAACCTTGACTCTTTCAAAAGGCATTTAGGTTATTTTACTTTCTTTACTGTTATGAAATTGTTACTTTTTTTTTAATTAGATTGACATGGATTTTAATATAAAGTATAGAAAGTGTTCTTCAATGCTGGATATGTGGTCCGGCGTGCGCCAGCATATATTGGATTTCCTATTTGCTGAAGGAATGGTGAACTGCAAAGGCATGCGAAACGAATTGAATTTGCTAAATCACGGAAATTTGAATGATAGTAAGTAAAATTTCATTAGAGAAATGATAATATCATTAATAAAAAATTATTGGACAGATTGTTACGATACAATATTACTATGGGCTTTGCAACCTCCGTACTTAGTTCCCTGGCAACGAGTAGTCAGTAAGGACACTGTAGGCAAAACCTTAGTAAAAAGATTCACTATTGCAGACTCTCAGGATTCATTCATCATAAACTGTAAATCTTACGAAGAGCTGGAAGATTTACTTAGATTTAAGAAAAATAGACAACAAAATATTCAGCCCTTTATTATAACAATTGGCGAACATTTTAAAAATATAAAAGACATTGATGTATACTTTGACGATTTAAAGTTTTCATTTAAAAGTATATTAAGAACAGTTGATGTTTGTTGTAAAACCTATTATTTATTCAATTTGAAGTATCCTAAGGCTTCCACCACATTTTGGAATTTTATTCAAATTTTCTTTTATAATATTAAGTCGAAAGAAAAATTCAGCAAGTAAATATATTGATCAATGAATTGAAGCAGGAGTCCCTTTAATTAAATGAATGAATGAATGAATTATGTAAAAAAAACGATTGTACTTTAGTTTGTCTGTGTTCACGTCACATCTAATATTTATATATCATTTCACATAAAATAAATGAATATTACCCGAATAATTTTCTGTAAAATTTAAAGTTTAAATAAATGAAACTGTATGTTTTATGTAAATCCTGTAGTTTTCCTCATTTACAATTGAAAATCTTACATATATTTTCATAAGGCATACGTAATAAATAAATATGAAAGAAGTTCATACACACAATAAAAACGTACATAGTCAGAATGTAAAATATAAAGAGATTTTATGAAATGTGCTCATTGATTTTATGTACTGTGATCATTAATGTTATGAAATGTGTTCATTGATTTTATGGACTACGTTAACCGATTTTATGAACTATGTTCATTAATTCTATGTACTGGATTCATTGTTCATACGAACTATATTCATTCCCCCAATGAATTTTCCATTGTTAATTTCGTGTCAATGTTTTTATGAACGGCCATTCATTCTGCCAATAAACGTGATCATTGGCTGAAAAAGTATGAATTTTTCATATATGCTATGAACTTTTTCATTGTATTTACGTACCTTTTTCGTTCAGTGTTGTTTTTGTGAGATAGTAGATACATTAAAAAAATGAATTTATCAAGGTTTAAAAAAAAAATTACAAAACCTATCACGGTCCACGGCTCATCGGTCAAGCAGCCGTCACTGTACCAAAAAAAATCAGGGAAACTCTACTGACTTGGTAGCATCATGACCCGGTAAAGTCAGCGCGCAGCGTAGACTATTTATGTCAGCACATTCTCCTCCTGGCTAGCTGAGCCACCATAATTTTTGGATTTAAAAAAAAACAAAAATGATTGAGAAGGGGAAGGATATTTCCATCCTCCGGGACACGGGATTGGCGAAACAAAAACAAAAGGTTTATGTTGCAGACTTTACACATTTAACGAAAAACTTCGTTCTTGTAGTAGTGAGGATACATTTTAGGAGAAATTTCTGGACGATGATAAAGCTTAGAGCATATGCACACTCTTGTCTTGAACTGTTTCTAGATGCCTCAGCTATTTTATATTACCGGGAGAATTTTCGGGAGCAAAGTTTTGAACTAATTTTTTTCGGATTTGCTATCGCTATCGGTACAGTGAAAATGTGTTTTCGCCCACAAGAAGCCATCGCCGGTATTGAAGATCAAAGAATTTAGAAGCGGTTTGCATGGATTTCTCAAGTCAGAATCATTATCTGTCGAGTAGTCATATTCTATGGCTTCATACTTCGCTTCCTGGATAATCAGGACAATTGAGGTTTAGGTACTCATGGGGTCTTTAAACATGCCCATTCCTGTAAATACAAATTGACTTTTGGTTATTAAAACTTTTTTTCTGAAAATTTTTAGGAACTTCTTTAAGCATATTTTTGCTCAGAGTTTATGCGGCTAAGATGTTCAACAAAATCATCTGGAGAGCCTAAATCATTACAAAGTAAAAAAAAATACAATCTGGGTCGCAAAAGACCCCACGTGTTCGGTGGAGGGTTAAAAAAGCGAGCATACATTTTTGGAGTTTTCTATTACTAATTTCGTCTCCCCACTTTAATCAAATTACCTCTAAGGTCAGTGGTCGGCAAAGCCAAGCCGAGCCGTATGCGGCTCTTCAATGACTAAGTCTATTTAAAAGGGAATATGTAATAATGATATGTTACACATCCCTTTCAGTACCGGATTAACCACGTGGCAGGAGGTGGCAAATGCCACGGACCCCGCGCTTTGGGGGGCCCCGCGTTTTTCTCAACCAAAAATTATAACAATTAAGATGCTTCGAAATTGTTATAGCACTTTATCGTTGAACAATTTACGCTAGGGTGTTCCAAAATTACAGCAAGGTTTGTATTGCATAAAAATACAGAAATATTCCTTTCTAAATGGTAGTACTGAGATCGAGAGTGAAATTTTTGTCCGCTGCGATTTTTTCAATGAAAATGTATTCATACTGTCGTGGAATAGGTGGAGAATGCTGGGGAATTCCATACGCTGCAATCCGAAAACAGTTCCATAATTTTTCTCGGCCATTTTATGTATTTTTTTTCCGATTACCCAGTTATTTCATCGTGAAATGGCAAATAACCGGGGAATCGAAAAATAATACATAAAATGGCCGAGGAGGATTATGGAACCGGTAGGGATTCTAGCTTATGGAATTCCCACCGTTTGAGACATATTCGACGACAGTAAGTACGCATTTTTATTGATAAAATCGCAGCGGGAAGAATTTCACTCTCGATCTTAATTCTGCCATTAATTCATGATAGCATTCCCGTAAACCTACGTCCACATTGTTTCAGATTCACGTTCTAGCGGGAAATAAGATTTTTGGAGTTCATGTTGGGAAATGTACTTGCATACATCCATAGAATTAAGAAATTACAAATTTATCTCTCATGCACAATGGCGTACCGCTTTAAACGTTATGAAAAGAGCGGAAAAAATACCTGTTTACAAAATGATTCAAAATGCTTTCTCAAAAATGTTGGTTTTCATTGAAGTGTGTAAATTTTCGATTTTTTTTTATTAAAAACCGAAAACCGAATTAATGTAGAAGATGTTAAGGTGAATTTGGCTTTCTGGTATATGTGCTACGTGAGTATCTTTATTGTGGGCATATTTTCGCTAGATGTTTGGTTGTCAGTTTTTATGAACCTGAGTAAACCTGAAAAAGGACAATTCAATCGAAAGCTATATTAAAAGGAAACACTTTTATAGTGAAATAATTTTCCATTTTTTATTACTTTCCGGAAAATGTGAAATTTTAAAATTTTTTGAGGTCGTCCAAAAAGGGACTTCTAACATCAGTTCTTCTTTGTCGAATAAGTACAGTTTGTCTACAGAAATTCGGTTTAAGTAATTAAAATAAAAAATAAAAATGCTGGCAGACTCATACACGTCAATGAAAAACATTTTTGTAACAATTTTTAAAACAGATAATAATGCCCCCATTTTCATAATTGATGGGATGGGAATATTCTCACGAGTTGAATTAAAACACCTTTGAGTTTCTCTCGACACGTTTATTTCGCAAAATGTATAACCCGGAAGAGCCAAGGCAAACATCAACGTAGATTGATTCGTTAAGTAGTGCACAATATACACGTTTTTATAACAATAATGCTTTCTTGATTTTTTTCCCGCTAGAACAGTGGTTCCCAATTTTTTTCAGCTCGTGCCTCCTGTTGCGAGATCTGCTGATCATGACACCCCCTGAGAAAATGTTGGCCAAAAACCGAAAATAGATGCAAAAATTGCCTTGGGCAAGGAATGCTTTTCATTTAAATTGTTTGAACATTGAGAGTTCAGCCGCCAGCATGGCTTTAGTGATATGTCCAGCAAAATTGATATTAATATTACTTGAGCGACCACAAAAATATTGAAATTGGTAAGGTGAACAAATTCAGAAGTTCAACTCAAGTCTACAAAAGTTACTAAGTGGCTTATGCAAGATTATTTTAGGATTTTTTCTCCAAATACTACCAACAATTTGAGGCTGGTTATTTGATTTTATAAGACAGCTCTTCTTTTTTGTACAGGACAATACTAAGTCTCTTCATGAAACTGTTCTGTCCTGAAATGCAGTTAATAAAAAATTGGTTGGCGTTACCGAACATGAATTGAGATTTATTTGAAAAAAATGACTAAATCACCTGGATGTGAAATTC
The DNA here is from genome assembly GCA_949715475.1 of Microchrysa polita. NCBI lineage: Eukaryota > Metazoa > Arthropoda > Insecta > Diptera > Stratiomyidae > Microchrysa > Microchrysa polita. The sequence goes on from OX454421.1 coordinate 31,921,076, forward strand.
GAACATAATAATTAGATCCCAAGTGCCTGATTTTTAGACCTATACTAAGCTGTATTGGTGCATGAGTTATTGTTTAAAACCATATCACAAATAACTGGTTGTCTCTTTAAGCCACCTTTCAACTGAAATTAATTTATTCTGACTATTTTGCCTCCCAAAGTTATTTGGGGTGACCTCGGATGACGTGGTCTAAACATTTTTTATCATCTGTCCAAAATTTGGCGGAAATCATGCAATTGTGTTTTTTTTTGAAAATCAATCATATTTTCACGTTTTCGCTTCTTGTCTTAATTTTTTAATGTTCTTGAAGTACTTTTTTTTTAAAGGAGAATGTTCTCACGAAGAATCCCGAAGCCACTATAGTGCCAGACTCTCTGTTATATTTTAAAAGTAATATTCTGTAATCAACTTTCGCAATACGATTACATAAAAGTTTTTTGAAATTTTCCTATTGCGGCCCACCTTAACCTGAGGAGAGTCTTATTTGGCCCGAGCCAGCTTTTGAGTTTGACACCACTGGCATAGAGGTTCTTATATACATACTCGTAAAAACTACATTCTTTTAAATCTTTGGCTGATTGCTACATATTTATTACTACACACACATTCATCTCTCGATAAATTAACAATGATTAATGCTGCGCATATCTATAAATTTATTTTTATCTCATGTTCCATGTGAATTGCACCATGTGTAATTTATATCCTTTGTTTCGATTGATTGTTTACAAACCATTTATTAATTCTTTATTTGTTTAATTACAAATTTATCGGGGTCCCGGTGCAAATTAATTGGTTTCACGAATCCTCCATTAAAACTTATTTACTTTGGAATGCCGACACACGCACGAGCACGGGTGTTTAGTCCTGCGAACAGAGAGAGAGAGACACACACACACACAAATTTATTACGCCCCGACGCAAATTAATATATTACAAAGAGAGGCACATAAAAAATTAAAAAATGTGATATAAAACCCCTACACAGGTTTATTGACTTACTTTATTAATTGCATTTCTCACGTCACTGTTTTTCGCAGTTTTAATTACACCATCGTGTTTCGCCTGATAATATTGCATATAGTACGGTACAACATCGCCTATTTGCATATTTTTGCGTGAATAACTTGTTGTGTGTGTATGTATCCTGATAAAGGTCCTCAAAGCACTCCAACACACGTAAAGCGACGGAGAGAAAAAAAAATAACACAAACGATACACCCCGTGTGTATGTGAAGTGGCTGTTGTACACCAGAACATTTAAATAATATTTTCCACACAACACAAGGATCTACAAGCCGAGAGCACGTAGTCAATATCATAAAAAGCCATTTAAAATGAGAGGATGATTTGATAGCAATTAAAATAAATGGCTATGAGAACCCTTTCAATACCACGGCTTGAAAAGCGCCGAAGGACAGCAGAGACCTCGGCATCAGGAAGGCAGGCAGGTCGATGATTTACTACAAAATGTCATCTGTCGCTTCAAATTACATTTAACATAATTCCCACGATGACGATTTTCTGTTCCGCAATACACACAAGCGTCGAGAAGGCACAAAGCAGGCATCCTGGAATGGGGAGCAAACGACGGCCTGTAGGTAGTGTAGGCAACCCAACTGTGGTTTCGTAAAATGATGCCTGATATCCTGGTGTGGTCTTTGAAATCTGAAGCCGGTGATGTATTGAATGAAGGGATATTAGTTGAGAAAAATGTGATTATAAAATTTTATAAAATAATATAACGTTTGTGAACCAAAGGATTAAATTTGAGAAGAACTTAAAATTCGGCTATTATCCGGATTTTCTCGAGAGAAGCTCTAAAAAAAGTTTTATCTAGGAAGATGGACATGACTGGGGATATCGTCGATATAAATTAAGTAAATAATTAAAATTAAAAAAAAATCTCGTAAAAAGCTACTGTCCATTTAGACGGATGTTTCCTCATGAAACATTGCAAATCATTGCAATTTTTAAACATGTATCAAGCATCCAAATCTTCCTCTTTTAACACTTTTCCCCAATCTTTATTTTCGAAATAGATTCCTCCGGCCATTCATCGCCGCGTAGCCCAACTGTAAGCACTCTTGAATTCAATGAATCCTTTTGAGCTCGTTACAAAATTCTTTTGTTAACTCGCAGCAGCTCAGTTTGACTTGATACGATTCGAAATGTCCGAACGAATGCCACATCATCGGTAGACATAACTTACAACTTTTCCAACAACACAACTCGCAGTTTTCACCTTAAGCAATTTTCTCTCAAATAGAAGGACACGACAAGACAAAATAGAATGACGAGACCAAAGCGAAAGAAAATAAAAATTGAAAGACATGAATGAAACGAACTGAATGAGACTGAGATTTTAGGTGAAATCCTTTGAAAATCCTCCACCTCGTATACACAGGCATAGAAATTGTTCGCTTGTCCGTTTTTCCACCATCCGTTTTCTTATAATGTCGCTACGCTGCCGCACGGCGAACTTGATTGATCACCAAAAGTAATAAATGATTTTTCCATGGCAGTGTTAAGGTAAAATGCGCCGCTCTCTGTGTACGTTGATAGTCTCGTTTTCTTTCCGCTTTTCCAATGCTACCGGTTGCTAAGATTAATTATATCGCTACATCGTTCGTCCATTGTTAACTATTCGGAATGGCTTCGGAATAACATTTGGAAAAAAGGACATGTCTGTTATTTCAACCCAGGCCAGGATCCGACCCTTTGCAGATACTAAAGCTCTCTGATGGACAAGTATGGCAGAGTGTCGTCCTTCGTGTTCTATTTAAATGCTGATGCGCCCGATATAGCGGAATGAGGGAGCCCAAGCTCGATTGAGTCCTTTATTATATTAAATGAAATATGAGCAACGTTTGTGAATATTGTTATTGCCGTGCTTTGGATGTTGATTAGCACGAAAGGTGCTATTTGTAGGAGAGCGAGTGAATCTAACTGATTGTTACAAAACGGACGTGCCCAATGGAATGATCAAAAATGAAAATTTTGACACAACAGCGGAGGTATAGATTGACAGGATGCGAAAGCTGTTATTATAAATTACAGTGAGACCGTTTCCCATGCCTGATGATTAATTGAATTTTGGAAATCCTAATGAGCTTTTTCGTTAAGTAAATGATTGAAGTAACGGTAATAGTATAAGTAGGGTGAACAAAAATGATGCTTCATCGCTCTTTGCGGCTAAGACGGTGGTTGTGGGGCGCAGAATGTGAGTAATCGCAACCGACGCACGGGCCACTTCTTGCAAGGAGAAGTTAATACTCCAATCTACGTGGAGATTTTACCTTGCAAAAAATGGGGACTTCTCAAATTTTTGATATGTTATAAAGACAGGTGGGGTAAGTTAAAATCCAAGTTTGCGTCACTTTCCCCCTGTGCTCCCGCCGCTATCTTGAAAAAACCATCTAAAATCGCCTCTTTTAGCAGTTTGCGGTCTATAACTCCTTCCCAGTCCATTTGAGCACGAAATGTGCCGAGACAATCTTGTAGAGCACAGAATTTCCTATAAATTTCATCTGACAAGTTTTGCTCTACAATCCAAATTAGCAGAGTTACAACGCAAAGAATATGCTAAAAATTCAAAAAATCATTACTAGCAAATTTCAAAACATACATACAATATACTAAAATGCAGAGGAGGCTATGAGTTATTGGTATACAATGCAATGGGTTTTTGTGAATTTGAAATTGGCATGATTTTTGATGTTTTCTCCATTTTCTTGGCTCTATAACTCTGTTAATTTTGATTGTAGAGTACAACATCTTAGAATAAATTTGTATGAAATTTTGTCCTCTACAAAATTGTCTTGGCGGAATTTGTGCTCAAATGGACTGTAAAGAAGTTACAGAACTGATGAAAAAACTAATGAAAGGGCCGATTTTAGATGGTTTTTTGAAGATAGCGAAGGGAGCACAGGGGGGAAAGTGACGCAAAGTTGAATTTTAACTTACCCCACCTGTCTTTCTAACGTATCAAAAATTTGAGAAGTCCCCAATTTTTGCACGCTAACCCCTATTATTTCGTCTCTATTCATCATCAATGTGGCACGATAGCCCGACGTCGGGCCTTGGCCGCCTAAATCGTTGACCTCCAATTGTCGCGGTTACGTGACCTTGTCCTCCAGTTTCGGAAGCCCAGCAGCTGGTGGGCGTCTTCACCTACGGAGTTCTCCCGGCGAGCTCCGTCAATTCGTTGTGCGTTCATAACTTTCTTTGGCATGCGATTATCGTCCATCCGTTGTACATGCCCCGCCCATTGCAGACGTTGAAGCTTCACGATCTTCGATACTTCCAGCTCATCGTACAATTGATACAACTCATGGTTGTACCGGTTACGCCATTGGTCTCGCTCGCAAACGGCCCCGAAAATTCGCCGAAGGACCTTTCGTTCGAATCGGTCTAGCAAAATTTCGGAGGCTTTGGTAAGGGTCCATGTTTCGCAGCCATAACATAGCACGGGTCGGATGATCGTTTTGTACACGCGGAGCTTCGTGTTCCTGTGCGCAAGTTTCTAATTAATTATAGGGAGGACCGAGAAATATGTCTTATTGGCTAGTTGTATCCGTTGCTTAATTTCGTCGGTTTCGTTGGCGTCCTTTGATAAGTTACAACCCAGATAGTTGAAGTTGTCTACATACTCGATATTAACCCTAGTTTACCGCAACAATTTTCTTACTAGTTTCATGTTATGGGGTGCAAATGCACCCCACAGTATGTATGCCCATATTTCTGCATTAACTGACTTCCAAATTTTTTTAATTTGATTCATTTTGATCGTGTGTTATGTTAATTAAATAGGGAAAACAAAAATCAGATAGTGAGTGCGAATTCAGAAATAATGGAGGCAAACATGTTGAGTTTGGTTGCACGGAGGGAATGATATTCATACTTGAGTGACATGATAAACTCAAACAAGAGTCATGTTCATGAAACTTCCGTATGGTGTGCATCCAATTCACTGATTTTGCGAGAGTTATGCATCTCTTCAGGTTCCTCGTCATTAGCAGAACTTATTACTTCAGTTATAAAAGTGAAATCGCTTCGCATAGATAAAAATAGCAGGCCGAAACTAATGGGCTCAAAAAGAGATTTTGTTCACAAATTCCGAAATGCAACTCTTTTTCGAAATTTTAGTCACCAAACTCTTCTGCAGTTAGTATTTCTGATCATTCGACTAAGTTTTTGCTGTTTATTTATGAAATTTAGAGAAATATGAAACAGTTTCAAATTCAAATCGTGTCTGAAACACAGCCACATTTGCTGTCCCAAAAGCCATTCCGAAGAAACAAAATTTCATACTATTAATAACACTTTTAAAGTTTTTTTTCTCATCCCAGATGTAAGTTTAGATATTATTACCTTTATTTCAAAATAAATATCAATTTAACATTGAAATAAATAGTTCTGAATTGAAAAAAATTATTTGTGGTGCAAATGCACCTACGACAGAACCAATGACTTCTTTCCACAAAAAATTCGTAAAAAATAAGTTTATGTAGCTACATTTATACAAACTTTAAAAACTAAAACAAAACTAAATTTTGTTAAGCTATTGAAAAATTGATAATGAAAACTTGAAAAATTTCGAAGTTATATTAAGTAAAACATGCGCTGGGGTGCATTTGCACCCCAAACAGTAAACTAGGGTTAAGGTCCCCCACTGTGATGCTTGAATTTGCTGGCGTCCTTGTTTTCGATAGCAGCATGGCCTTTGTTTTGCTTTCGTTGATATGTAGGGCAACTTCTTTGGCGACGTAATTGCGATTATGCAGAAGGCTTTCTGCATCACCCAATCTTCGAGACATGGTTTGATGTCGTCGGCGTAGGCTACTAGTTGAGTCGATTTAATGAGTAGCGTTCCGCTGCTGTCCAAATTCATGGCTCGAATCACGTCGCCTTGCTTGAGTCCAGTACGAG